>JBBBVU010000017.1:15571104-15590392 GCA_037177055.1 Atherinosoma microstoma
TGTACTTTTCTGCAATGTAAAGCACCTTGAATTGTCCTGTACATGAAATTTGCTCTATAAATAAATTTGCCTTGCCTAGTAAAATAATATTATGACATGGCAGGTAATTTTCACAATTTCATATTTTTAATTGTGATTTATTAAAGATGTTCATTCTTCTTTTTGGAATATGTAGTTACTTTGTGTTTTTTATTTTACAGTTGCTGGATGGTCGTCACCGTTTCCGGCTGTATTTGGGTTTAGTTTGTAGGTTTGTTTGCAGTAGCTGGTTTTTCTCTTGGGTATTCTTGTTGTTCCCGGGACATCTGGGAGTATATGGGTTGAGCTGATGAGTTTGTAAAAATGTGTTTAATAAAACTTTTTTATGCTTAAGTATTGAGTTTTTGTTTACATATTAAGTTCCTCCTGCAACATTATACTTTATATATATTTTATGGTCACCAAGGTTTAAGACAACTGTAATTTCAATTCTCTGTCCTGTACATGCTGCAGAATTTACAATAAAGCTGACTTTGACTTTCAAGAAAATGCATGACATTAACCTTTCATCCAGGTTAAGTGTTCTGTGAATCAAGAGACTTCACGCCATTAACATTGTTTATTATTGTAAAGATGTAGGTTGGCAAGTTACAGCAGAGTGCACAGTAGTGAGTTAAACATGCACAGATTCCAACAGGGTGATTTATCACTTAAAAACACTGGTTACCTTTGAGATGCCAAGCTGAAGGCATTATCTCTGGATTTATTTTCTGACATTTTTACTCAATGTCATAAATAAGAGGGGGGGGGGGGATCACTTAGATATTTCTCAACATGATCAGCTGCTGCACCACAAAGTCCTGAAATGAGATTTTTATCAAGCAAATAAATAAAAAAAATCATTTTGTGGGTGTAAGAATACTGTAGGTAATTACAAAGACTATTAGCTGTCAAAAGCTATAAAGAATCATATTCAGCTTTCAGAAGTAACCAGTGTTGTTGCTGAACAGTTAAAACCAGTTTGGGCAAAGCCATCTTTATTTGCTACCTTTCAAAAAGTAGCACAAGTTCACAGTGAGGAGTATGTGGGAACAAGTCCACAGGCACAGCAAGTGTGGGAGAAAAGGCCTCTCCTGTGAGTTTCTTCTGTGGGTCAGGAGCACAGCAAAGCTCCCTGAAGTTCCTCATGGCCTCTCCATCTGGTTTACAGGAAACGTAGACCAGCCTGCGGATAGTGTGTTGGTTTCGTAAAGCTCGGACCACTTTGTGATGGAGGCCAGCTCGAGATGGGTTTACCACAGCTGTAAGGCCTCCACCTGTGGGGCTCAACTGAGACATGAGACTGGGAAGCACCACCTCTGCCTTTCCAGGGATAAACTCACAGTTCAATACATTATTGAGAGCTGCGTTGTGTATAGCATCTTCCACTGCCTGTTCTATGAGCTCGATGCCAATTATTCTGTCCACTCTGGGAGATAAAGTGATGCCGATGGCACCTGTGCCACAGCACACATCCAGAAGAGTACCACGGGTTTTCATTGGTCGTCCTCCTTCCTCGATGATTGGGACACAAAGGTCTCTTATGGTACCATACAGCACCTCAGCAGCTGCCTGGTTCACCTGGAAAAATGCATCTGCAGAGATGCGGAACTTGAAGCCCAGCACCTGTGGATAAAACGATCGGTATAAGAGAAGCAATCAAATCGCACAATGTAGGGATGCAGAAGTTGAAGCTACCTTCTTTCCATTGTTACTTAAATTCACTGCTTATAACAGAAATGTTTGGAAGAATTTAGTCATTTACAAAGTGGGGAAGATGTGCCATCCCATTGCATTAATATTAGATTCAATGTTTTTTGGGAATTCCACATAAATTACCTCCTCATATATGTGTGGCTGACCCCACAGGAGCTGGTAAGGGGATTCCTCATTGGTACATCGAGTCATGGAGCTCTCCTGGAAGAATAGCGAGTCCAGCTGACAAACAGATCCAGGTCCCTGTATGAAATAATCCACCAGCTCAGCCTTATGGACAGCCACCTCCTCTGGGGTGAGCATCTGTGGATGAAAGTAGACTATGGCCATGGTGTGGCCCTTTGCATTGGTCCGCACTGCGACCTCTCTCCAATGACCCCCAGTGTGGAACAGCAGACAGGGCTCCAGTGAGGAGAGGCGGAGGAAGTTCTGATAGCATCTAGCTACCAGTTTGTGTTTCTCTGGCATGTTAAGCAGGTGGTCCGCATTGACGCAGACAATGTTTCCCTCCCTGCCCGTACCCACGTAAAATCCAACTGTTTTAGGATTTCCATCAACTCCTCTGTTGACTGAAAATGTAGACTTGTTGCGGTAGCCATCTCTAATAGGTGACGGCAAAATAGGCAAGACAGGGAAGTTCAGTTTACCATTGATAGGTGATAAGGAATGTGTCTGGAAATCACTGGTAAGATGACAAAAGAGCTGAGACAGTATCCTTTCCTGATACTTTTGCTTGACTTCAAGTTGTTCATCATAGCTCAGTCTCCACAGAGGGGTGACCACATCAGCCAACCTCTCTTCCCACGGCAGATCATCAGTCCAGGTACGTTTCTTCTGAATTTTTCTCCATCGTTTCTTTGGTGGTTTTCGATTATCAGCTAGAATCGTATCATTTGATGAAAAGAACTGGTAGGTTTTCATCAGAAAAGACATGTTATATTTGACAGATACGACTGACCTGCTACATGTCGCTGTCAAAGCCATTTTGACTTTCAGATCAAATCAATTATGTCTGAAGGAGCTACAGGTGTAAATTAGTATCACGAAGAAGATTAGGTAAACACCACTCTTTATTTTAAAGTTACAGTTTGAAAATGTCCTACCCTTTTGAAGAACATGCTGAGGGTTCAAGTAAACTGCGATTACGTCGAATTTACTAGACAGAGCGTAACCTAACGTCATTTCCCTGCGTCGCAGGGCAAGTAAACATTTCCGCTGTGTCGCCATGGACTCAAACAAGGACGAAGCGGATCGGTGCATTAAAATAGCCCTAAATGCGATCAGCAACAACCAGTCGGACAAAGCCAGAAAGTTTTTGGAGAAGGCGCAGCGCCTGTTTCCGACAGACAAGGCCAGAAGTACGTCGAATGAATACCTGTCTGGGCAGCGATTTTATCTCGGGTGGAAGGCCAGGGCTGTGAAACCGAATAAGCTAACGTTAGCATAGCTGTCTTAATGTTACAGTATCTGCTCCAACTCGTAACTGGTAGTTGTAGTTTTTTATAGTCATGGCACGCAGTTACTTTGCTATATTTGGTTACTTGTTACCTTAAACCTTAGGCTTACATACTTGGTGTAGGTGTTGATGTTTCTTTCTAGTAGCTACAATGCTAACCGGGCCAACTATGATAGCGGATTATCTGATCAGGAAACAAACTCATGTGGCAACCTTTAACAATATGGAACCAATCTCTTTTCAGGCCTGTTGGAGTCGTTAGTACAGAATGGAAAGCCTCCAGATGAGAATGGCCGACCAGAGAACGAAGATGGACCCAGTTTGAGGCACCGTGGCGATAGAGATGGAGCCAATGTGTCACAGGGACCCACGGAGTCGGCTAAATCTTACACAGCAGAGCAGATTGAAGCTGTCAGAAAGTCAGTGTACTTAAATCTTTATTATATTTTTAGACAAAATGTTACTAACATGATCATAAGCTGGGTGATGCTGACAAACTTGGCTACGTGTGATTCAGCACGTCGACAAGCTTTGAATGTGTTATGACACGTAATTGCTGCTGAAATGTGATTTAAAGAGCAGATGGAATGATTTTTCACGTTCACCTCAAACAGACATAATTAAAGGTACGTGTAGGACAAGAAAAATAAAAGTCTTATTCTTAATAGGTAGTTTTAAAACAATAATTATTAAAACAGTATATAAACATACTTTCTTGAATATAAAAAATATGGAAATGTCAAGTGAAATAAATTAAGTCAGATTAGCTTTTTGATTGTTACCATCAGTACACTGTGCAACCCTAGTTTTGCAATGTTTGCAACATGAACCATGCACAAATCTCTATGTTTTAAAAAATAAATAAATAAAATTTCATTCATCAGACCTCTTGACAGATTTCCACATCATCTCAATCTACATTGAATGAGATCAGGCCCAGTTAAGGCAGCAATGTTTCTGGATCTTATGTTTGGTTATTCCTTGGCATGGTCACATCTTCATTAGCGTTTGTAAGTGCAGAGATGAAATCCTCTTCTCATGCCTCCCATTCATAATGCACATAGAGGAGGCAAGGAAAAGACGCAAGGAGAGAGATGATTCCAGACAGCTTGCATTTGACAAGATGAGGCACTCTTTCTTTAGAGCTGTGATGTTTAATATAATGTTATTCGAATATAAAATGTATCACAGCTGCTGCCTTTGCTGTCAGTGAGCACAATTTGTTGCTGCATTAAAAAAAAAAGCAAATTTAAACTCTAGACCTGTGCTGAAACAAAGCAGAAAACAGTCCTGTGTTCTGAGGAATCACCTGGACTTAATTTTGGAAATAATCTTTCAGGCGAGGAGAGTAACTGCCCATCTTGTTGTCAGTGCAAACTTCAAAAACTAGCATCTTTGAAGGTATAGGGATGCATTACTGTAGATGGTTTGGGTAACATGGTCATCTTTGAAGGCACTGTTAATGCAGAGCGTGTCAGAATAAAGGTTTTCTCTTCTATGCTCTCCAAATGAGCAAGAAAACTGGATGTTTATGGCTGGCTGAACAGCCTTCTCATATACAGTGGCTACACTTCCTCAACATTGCCAGCCCTTTGCTGCAAGCCCTTTTTTCTGACCCCCCTTCCAGTCAAGTAACCGCCTAAAACAGGCGGTTTTTAAATCAATAACTACGAGTAATGAGATTTTATAGACTGCCTGGCCAAACAAAGAAAAGAGAAAATGTTGTCTCATGTACCCTGAACTAGTCTTTTACAATTTGAGCCTGATGAATCCTGGCATTGTCATCTTGGAATATAACCTTGCCATCAGGGAAGAAAAAAAATCCATTGATGGAATAACCTGGTCATTCAATATATTCAGGTAATCAGCTTACCTCATTCTTTAGGTACATAATATTGCTGAACTTAGACCTGACCAAGAGCAGCAACCCCAGATCATAGGGCTGCCCCCACAGGCTTGTACAGTAGGCACTAGGCATGATGGCTGCATCTTTTCATCTGCCTCTCTTCTAACCCTGATGCACACATCACTCTGGAACAGGGTAAATCTGGACTCATCAGACCACATGACCTTCTTCCATTGCTCCAGAGTCCAAACGTTATGCTCCCTAGCAAATTTAAGCCCTTTTCTCCGGTTAGCCTCACTGATTGGTGGTTTTCTTATGGCTATTCAGCTTTTCAGTCGCAATACCTTGAGTTCCCTTTGCATTGTGCATGTGGAAATGCTCTTACTCTTACCATTAAACATAGCCCAGAGTTTTACTGTTGTTTTTCTTTGATTTTCCCGACACATTTCTTCCTCGAGGACGATGGTTCCCCACTATCCTTTCAGATTTTAATAATACTTTGGAAAGTTCTTAACCCAATTTTTTGTAGTGTCTGCAGTCTCCTTAGATGTTTTTCTCAGCTTGATGCATGCAAGTGATTTGACCCTTCTGAAACAAACTAACATCTTTTTCCATGACCACAGGATATGTGTCTTTCCACATTGTTGTTTAAGAAATGATAAGCTACTCATTGCATCAGTTGGAGTTAACTCGTTGCCAGCTGAAAGATAATTGCCCATGCAGTAATTAACCAATAGGAGACTCATACCCATTCCAGGTGGTGACCTTTTTTTTGCCCAGGCAGTGTACATCCACCACACGATTAGACACATTGTCCTTGGAAAAATTAGGTTACATGATAAAACACAAAATTCAAGAAAAATAATAGAAAAGATATTTTTCTCATTTTTCTCATAAAGTTCTCATTTTCAACATTTGATATGTTGTCTATGTGCTATCTTTCCATTTTCATATCACCTCTGGTGTTTGTTTGTCCTTTTTTCATTTACTGCAGGATTAAGAGCTGTAAAGATTACTACCAAATTCTGGGAGTAGAAAAGACTGCCTCCGAGGAGGATCTTAAAAAGGCTTACAGAAAACTGGCTCTGAAATTCCATCCTGATAAAAATCATGCTCCTGGAGCCACAGAAGCATTTAAAGGTACAGATTCCCTTGCTGCATTTCTGTGGATGACATGGAAACCTACAGTTACTAAGTGCATGTTTGTGTGTGTCTTCCAGCTATTGGCAATGCCTATGCTGTTCTGAGTAATACTGAAAAAAGAAGGCAGTATGACCAGTATGGAGAGGAGAGAACACACCCCACCAGACACAGAGAACATCGCGACTTTGAAGCAGACATCTCACCTGAGGACCTATTCAACATGTTCTTTGGTGGAGGTTTCCCAACAAGTGAGTGGAGACCAGAAGAATATAGTGTGGGTCCTTCTAGCCATGACTCTGTTAAAATCTTATTAAGGCTAAAGAGTATTTTGATCTTTTTATTTGGTTTATTTGACAGGAAAACAAGCCAGACATCTTAAAGTATGCTACACCTTATATCTGAGTTAACTTTGCTGGGGGTCTTAACATATAATTATCATACCTTAAAAAGAGACTCATTTTAAAAACGCATGAAGTTTGAAAGCTTGAAAGTTGTAGGATCCACATCCTGGGAGTCATCCAGTTCAGCTATTTTGCTTTCAAAATTAGCTTCCCACTCTGAGCTGGGAAAAGGGGATAAACTTGAAGTTACAATTAAGCCTTGATCACATTAAAAAGCTGCTTTGGTTTTGTACATAAAAAGTCTATAAAAAGATTATTAGGGAAACTGATTGTAATTCAGGGTTTATGGAAATGTTACTTTATTGTCCAGAGGTGGATGTGTGTGATGTTGCCTTTGTCTATGCCGGTTGATACAGAGCAGGTCATTGAGATCTAGTCCCATGAAAACATGCAGAGGTTCATTCTAATGCCGTTTAAGCCGACACACTTAGAGCTGTTCACTTGTGATTGGATCACCCAAGATATGTATTAATGTGGAACTCAAACGGGCCTAAAGCTTTAGCAGTTAGTCACCATTACCATTAGCCTTTGTGCTGTGTTTCTTGTGAACTCTTAAACTTAAACTTGATCTGAATAGAGGTTAGGAGGTGAAACCTGCCGACTTGCTGTTCAGCCTTGTGGGTCTACTTATTTTTTTGAATCTTCAATTAAATTTTTTTGATAGCGAAATACAAAGGCTGATACTGGCACAAAATATGAGCACAACTTTACAGCATCATTAGCTTGTATAAGAAAGATGTTTTCTAAGATACAGTGCAGCGTGAACACAGTGGGTAGTTTTGGTTGTGGCTATGATTTTGGCTGAGGTAAATATTCAGGCTGCTGTCTGCTCAAAGTTCATTTCCTGTTGATTTCTCTAAAATTACTGCATTACTATTTCACATAGTTTAGAGATGCAGAACTAATGAGTTCCTCATTATGTTGTCTTTATTTTCCAGGTAATGTACATGTTTACAGAAATGGAAGAATGCACTTTGCACACCATAATAGGCACGAAAGACGAGAACAACAGAGAGATGTAAGTCTTGTCTGTGATACTTAAATTGCACTTCATTTCAACACAACTGATGTATTATCTCTGATGAACCTTGATTAATTTTTTTTTTTTTCTGGACAGGGGGGTCTGGCTCTATTTGTCCAGCTGTTGCCCATCTTAATTCTCATCATTGTTTCTGCCCTCAGCCAGTTGATAGTCACCCAGCCTCCATACAGCCTTAGCTATCGTCCGTAAGTGCTTCACTGTCTGTAGAACTTGCTGAAGATCTGCCGAAGTGTCTTAACATTGGTCCTACTTATTGTATTTTCTGTTCATCAGGTCAGCTGGACATATTCACAAAAGGCATACATCCCACCTGAAGGTGCCTTTCTATGTTGGGGAGCGTTTCAATGAAGATTTTTCTGGAAATGACCTGAAGAGTGTTGAGAGAAATGTAGAAGAAGACTACATCTCTAATCTAAGAAACAACTGTTGGAAGGAGAAACAGCAGAGTGAGTTTACAGTAGGGCTGAACAGCTGATTTAATATTTGCGTTACTCAAGTTAACATATTTACAAACAGGCTTCCAAAAGAAGTTGCACAAAATTTCAGTGAATAAGAATTTTATAATTTACTGGGTTAAACACGATGCATTATGGTTCCATTGTAAGAGTGAAAGCGGTCATTTGACCTGCCTTGCTGTTCACACTTCTTACAGAATGAAAACATTTGATGCATTTTCCAACATGAACACTATAAGAAAGGTCAGTTGAACAGGGTTTGCACACCATCTTAACTGTTCTGGAAATAGGGTTGTTTGGTTGTTAATTTTTGTCCAACCAAAGCCCATGCAGTTTACTGTTTAAAAAAGACTAACTGAAACTTCAATTTGCTAACAGCTGTTGAAAGTGTAATTTTATATGTACTGCTTTCATAGTAAATTGTCATCTGAATAAATAGTGTGCTGTTTAGATGAAGAAACGGGACAAAGCCTTGTTGTTCTGCATCAAGCAGCATATTTATATCCAAAAAGAGGCAGCGAGCCACCGACGTAGCAACAAGCATTCCCTCTGTGACTTTTTTAAATATTTTTTTTTTTACACATTTTGCATTAAAATGAAAAATACTTTAGTAATCCCAGAGGGAAATTGCAAAATTGTTCGATGCAGTGGATTTTTATTTCAAGTAGATAAATGGAGTTTGCACCAACTTGAGTTACTGGTTAGAGTTTAGTTTTTCAAAAAACATTCAGGGATTACCAAGTGTGTTGTCCATTCTGTGTGTTCAAGGTCCAAGATAAGACGTAAGCAGAAAATGTACTCTGTTTGTTTTTTAAGCAATGAAGGACACTTAGATCAACTCTGATTTGTTTTAGTTTGTACTTTTTTCCCCAAAAAAGGTTCAAAGCTGATGAATCTCCCTCATCAAAAGCTGTTTTCACATTTTCAAGAAAGACTTTATTGAAAATAGAAGTAAGGCCAGAATCCTCAGGTGATTTTTTTTATTATTATTAAACTCTAGAATGGGACAGCAATACAATTTTGGTTCTCTCTTGGACAATAACATTTGGTTGCATGTGATGATGAAGCAAAATTTTTCATTTTAAGTATATATTGACTGTTTTTATCGCCACAGTGAAATGCTGGAAATTCAAAAATTCAACCTTGAATAGCTTAAATTTGCTTTTGAAAGAGGTGTAAGAACACTGTCTGATGTTATCATTGACCTATATTTGCTGTATTCAGTAGGAGACTGGAGTCTTTGTCAGCTAAGGCTGGGTGAGAGACAGTGTATACCTTGGACAGGTCATCAGTCTAACACAGAGACAGATAATCAAAGCCACCTTCAGCCACATCTTCAGCCAGTTTGTAATCTTTAGTTAACTTAAGATGCATATCTTCGGAGTGCGTCAAACTTCACACAGAGGCTCTCCAGCTGAACCCACATCACTTTACACACTATACAAGCTGATATACCATGACCTAATTACAAGTTTAGTATATGGCTGACCGAGGTTGTTTTTGTTCTTTCAGAGGAAGGCTTGCTGTATCGTGCTCGTTACTTTGGGGATTCTGAGTTGTACCAAAGAGCACAGAGAATGGGGACTCCCAGCTGTTCCAGGCTATCTGAGATCCAGGTTATACTGGATGGCTAAAGACCACTTTCACAAACATTGGTACGTTTTCATAAACAGTTTAATTGTTACTTGATCCTGCATGGTGAAGCCTTTTTCTGCATGTTTACCCAACTTGCTACAGCTCACACCCCTGCTCTGTTATTTTCCTGGCTACAATGTACAGCAAGCATTTATCCAGCTTTATTTTTGTCCAGGAGCTCAATGTGGCATGTTAATGCAGCTGACACCAGATATACAAGAGGCAGCTGCGTTTTTTCAGATGACAAGACATCAGTAGTGGGTCACTGTCATGGATTACTCTTCTTAAACAGGGATCAAATTTTTACACTATAATGATTAAAAACATATGGCAGCCTTTAAGGTAGACAATATTTTGAGAAACACATTGTATTGTAGGCAATGATAAATGCAAAATAACAGTTAACCTGTCAAAACTTGCTTTATTATCCATATGATCAGTTTATTTTTCTAGCTGTTCTACTGATAGTGAGTATTGCATAAAGAGCTGTGATAGTGAATGATTTTGCAAAAGTGTAGATATTGAGTAAAGGAGCTGCATAACTGATTATTTTGGCTAATAATTGATTGATTTATTTCCTTTAGGTTTGTCAGTACTTGAATCTCATGAGAAGAAAATCGGTCGGAGCCCACGCAAATTGGAGCATATTTCTGCAGCAAACCAGGAGAATCAAAAAGAAAAAATGCCTTATGTGCAGTGGGCTGCAGGCCTCATCAGGGAACCCTCTCTGCAGCTTGATGTAGATTGACTTCCTGTAGAATTGTGAGAATTTTTTGAGACGCCATTATCTTACTCTAATGTCTTGACAATGATGAGTCCGCTGGACGTCACATTGGAAATTAAGAACATTCTGGTCTATTTGAATGGTTAACAAAGCTGCTGAGATTAGCTTCCTCTTTCATTATCTTGTTTTTCTTAGATAAACCTCAAGGCCTTCTCATAGACAGACAGTCTGAGCCACTCACAAGTAAAAAGTGTAATTTTTATAGTTCTTCCCAATGTAAATACCCATTTTACTTTTAACACTATGAGGGTTATTAGTCATTTATGATGTTTTGTGGATTTGCTTGTAGCCTGTTGGATCATAATTATTGAAGATTGTTGCACAGATAAAAGTTATCCATATTTATTAAATTAACAAGCTAAAATTGTATAAAAGTTTCTTTGAATTAAATTTGTCCAATGATTGATTTGTGCTCTGTTTCTCTTTAACGCACATTTTCCATTTCCTTGATATTTACATTACAAAGTCATGCTTCATATTTTTTTCTGATTGGGTTTATCAATTGTTTTGTTTTCTTTAGAAATGAAAATTAATTGTAGATATGCAAAGAAAACAGAATGCAGACTAAACGGCTTTCCCAACACAAAGGAAGTTGGAGGAGCTCCTCAATGGAGATGTTAGAAATTTAGGTTGGGTGTGGAATCCTTGTTCGCATTAACTGTATACTGTGATAATCATGACAAACAGAAGAAAACACAGAAAATTAATAGAAAATAATTTATTTTTATATGCTTTTGAAGTTAAAAATACAAAAATTTCATGTGGTAATACTTGACTATCAAATACATTCCCTCACACACATAAGAAAAAAAACTTCTCTTCTGAGTCACCTTCAACCAGGTGAGTAGCTGCCACAGGACAAGTTGGTCCTTTGAATAACCACATATTTCAACATGCACCGATGATTCATGACCATCATGTCGGTACAATTCATTGGACAGTGGTATCTTAAAAAAGACTGTGGATAAACCCTCCCTTTTCCATCATTCATAAAATAAAATTCAGTTCAAATTATTAGGCACATGAGTGCTCCTCAGCAGCATTCTTTAATCAGCAGTTCATCTGAACAGTATAATTTCCTCTTGATGGCCCTGAAGCTGGTGCTGAGCCTCAGAGTGTTGCGGTGCCTCGGAGACATAGCAGATGGGGGCTTGCCACTTTTGAAGAGCTTCTGAACCTTTGGCCACAGTCCACTAGACTCGAGCCTCAGCACCAGGGTCACATGGAAGGTTGGGACCAGGGTGGGATCCACAGGTATTTGATCCACAGCGCACAGTGAGCCCTGGTCCCCCCTGTCCACACATAGGTCAATGAGCGCCCCCCTGAGGCCGCAAGGCTCGTTGACAGCCAAGTGGAGCAACTCTTTGCTGATATTGTGTGTTAGGCAGTCAGGTAAGATGAGTTTGGAGCAGCACAGGATGTGCGATGCATTGTTGAGGCTTTGTGTGATGGTGGTCACCACGTCTGCAGCCAAAGTCTCCTCCAGGGGGTAACAGAGGAAGCTGCTGTCTGAGTCAGACAGAGACAAGTCTGCCACAGATCCTGAAACAAAGAAGCAAGAGTTAAAATCTTGTGTAGTTGCTCAAGATTTACCCTGAACTCTATTCAGTTTTCTGATTATTGAAAGAGGTGGACAGCACTGATTACTTACTTTTCCCTTTAGTTTTTTATTTTATTTTATTTTATTTACTTAGCTCTTGTCTATCCCCCCCATTATATATATATATATATATATATATATAAAAGAAATTACTTCTTGGTCACCATAAGTTGCATCAACCTACATTAAAAAACAAGCAAACTCTTTCAGACACTCACCAATTTCATTCCTGCAATACTGATCTGCTGTGACCGTCTGATTGATTCCCTTCAGCTCTATCAGCCTCTGCAGCAGATTGCTCCAGGACAGACGCTGTGGGCGCCTGTGTTCCGCTGGAGACGGAGGAAAACTTCCATCCAGAGATTGGTTGCAAGACATTTATAAGACAAAATGCTTTGATTGCAAAGCAAAGAAAAAGTGCAATGGTATCCTCTCACAGTTGGCCCCCTCCTGCTCCTGAGTCAGACCAGCTGGAAAACACACTCTGCAACAATGGAACAAAGCATTAAATACCCACGCAAGAAAGCCCCGCCCATAGTATTTCTTAACCAATGACCTTTCAGCTCACGTCGTCAGCGCACTACCCTGCCTGGTAACGTTTGTGATTCTGATGATAAGTAACCCCCTCCCCCCCTTTTTTTTTCACTAGCAGAGAAGTCGCCCGCCCCCACCACAGACTGACACATCCCAAACAAACTTCTTAACATGAAAAATAACAGTAAAATGTGAAACTTAAACTTTCCAACCAAATCAGCCAACAACCAGTAGGACTACTATAAGAAAATGAAAGAGACACACCCACCACTTTGTTGGACCAGAAAGACGCGATGAAAGAACTGTTGACAGATCAATTCTTGTGAATAGCAGCTCGCACCATACGTGTCGCACGTAGACTTTGGTTTTTGTCTAGTTGTTTTTAGGGGGGATGAGTTGAAAGGAGGAATTTATTTAAACGTTATTACGACCATACTTTCACCCCATATCCGATAGTGATAAGTAACAATCAAACTTAACCTTCTAGTTTACAAAAAGGAGAGGATTGTCGATAGGCTATCTCTTTTTATTTGTTTAAATAATTTTAAGCTACAGTGTTTTATGGGCCCATTCTCTGTGAGAGGTAGAAGCTAAATAACCATTTAATTAATGAAACATTTCTTTTTCTGAATAGGGTGCACAATTTCCAATCTAATTAGAGGATCAAACATTTAGAGCAACTTCTCTCCTTTCTGACTGTTAACACGTACGCACCCCACCCCCACCCCAGCCCCCCTTCCCGTCATTACTCAAAGGAAAGAAACTTCAAGAAATTTCCATTCCTCTCTGGATAGTTGATTGCCCCACTGCTTTATTGTGTGGCTTTTGTTAATGTTCTCACAGGACATTTGTTTACTGTCATTGCACGAACCCAGGGGGAAGTTCAGGCAAGACTATACCGTCACTGAATGCAGGTGTCATAGGCCATGATTGATTATTATGTAGAACATCATACATAGCTACTGTAGGTCCTTTACATATAAGTTATACTAAGGTTATTATGCATGCAGCATGTTGCTTATATTAAGCTAGTTTCACCCATTTATTCAGCTTTATGTTGAGAGAAACTGTGATAAGTCTGAGGGTCTTGGGATTAGTGGAAAGAAAAAAACGAAAAGTTTAGATGCATAAGTCTGTTTTCAGTGTCTGGGTTTTTAATCTCAGATTTGATCTTATTTAATTTTTTACATTAACTGAAATTAAATAATAGTATAAGATAAGGGGACAAAATGACTGTCTGGTCAAACTACTAACTAATCAAATACCTGAAATGTGGCTCTTACCTCACTGCTGTTTATAGTGACAAGCCAACAACGTTGGATACAACTGGTTTACTCTTTAACAGTGTTGTGAAAAGTTCATTATTCATGGCTTGAATATTATCCTTTAACAAAAACTGTCAACTAAATTCTGTGAAGCATGAGGTATTTAGAATATTAGAGCAAATATGTCTGAAAACTACATGTCAACAAAGTATTTAGTGACTGGAAATATGTCGTTACTTTTCAAGTATTTTACATAAAATAGAACAATAGTGATAGTTTTGCTAGATCTACATGTTGCAAATCACTACATCTCCAGATGATGGAGCTACTGCACCAGCTTTAAAATAGAGACAGTAAGGAAGCCATAACCAATGGGGTGTGAATGCCTATTGTTTTGAGTGTCAGTGCCAATGAATATACAGAGTTTGACATCTTTTTTTATGTGCAAGTGCTTTGTACTGTTCATGTTATGTGTACGTTGTTTATAAACTCGAGTCTGAGCTTTTTAGTCTACTCTTTTGGGGGAAAACATTTCCACCATGTCATGGGACCAAAAGATCTGAATGGAAAAGGGAACAAAGCGTGGCAGGAGTTGTGTTATTACAAGTCAGACAAGCCTGAGAGAGTTGCTAGGCCAGCCAGCCTGAGGCTATCTAATTAATGTATAATTGTGCTACTACTAAACGGATTGTCAAAGAAGTTCTTTCTGGAGCAATTTGCTTTAATCAAAGGAGCATTAAAGTGGATCAGAAAGAGAGACCATATTACATGTACCAACCACTATTTGTTCCTGTAATTGGTGCTTAAATAAATAGAGCAGTTATAATGCACTTATATGGAGACTGAAATATATTTAAACCTGCTTTAGCTCAAATATAACCCACTTCCTCTTGCTTTATAAATATGCTTGTGCTAGTTAATTAAGAGGTAAAGGGGTACTTGGACTGTGCTTCGCAAGCTGTGGCTATGTGACAGTGAGAATATTGCTTTAATATAAGAGGACTGGACGAACCATGCCATCTTAAATATTTCAGCTAGCCTCCCTTTCTTCTGTCACATGAACCTTGTGTTTATCCGACCTTTCAACTCTTAATTCAGGACTCTCCACTGGCTTCGTGAGTTTGCCTCACGTGAAGCTAGAGCTGCGACTGCATTTCATGTAGGTTTTGATTTATTGCTGGAAGAAGCAAAAACAGACCTGCACTCTCAGGGGAAGAGAGGCTGCAACGTTTGGCATGTTTTGCTGAGACACACTCTTCTTTATCAAAGTGTTAACACTGTACACACCATTTACAAATAGCCTATACTCAAAATATCAGTTTACTGAAGATTAAGTCTTTCTTTTTTTTCTGGATCTTGTTTTTTTTTTTTTTTTTTTAAGTCTCTATTTTTTTCAAGGTTGTAAAAACACATTTTATAAGTTGGACAGAAAAGCTTAACATTGTTTTGAGGGGGTGTAATACAAATAAATGAAATAGTGATTTTTTTTTACAATCTTAATAGAATTATCTGCATGTCTATAGACAGCTTCACTTGACTGCATGACTATTGTAGATTCAAGGCAGGTTTATTTATTTGTCTAGCATGTATAAGACCATTCAAAATTATTTAGATTGCAACACTGAGCAGTTTCTTTCTGTTTTGTTAAAGATCTAAATAAGAGTGCCATAGCTTGGATAAAAAATAAAAATGGGAGCAACTTTACTCACATTTAATCAAGTAACACTGCATTTATTGAAAGTGAATGAACTCATACTTCTCAAACTGTAACTCTGCCTTTCATGTATTTTATACAATAAATGTAACTTAACTTTATCAGTATGTGAGCCAATGTAGTCTGTAAAAGGTGTATTTTTTCTATTTTCTTTCTCTGAGGAGTGGCTTGACATAAAACACTCAAAAGAGCTGAATTATTTGCACTTCCCAGTTTGTAATGTTGTGCCTCTGAATGAGTCTCATTATTATCATTGACCGGATCTCATTTGGCACAGAGACAGAATCCCAAACGATTGATGCTGGAATAAAAGAGCCAATGTAAACATGATGAGCTATAGTGAAATGACATCTGATAGATAATAGAACCTTATCTTAAGCTTTGACTTGTCCTTGAATGAACACAATCTTTCACTTAAGAATCGTTTACTTTATTTTACTGCCAGTTTTATGTTTTCTTTTGCTTGGAACCAAATAAGACTTGGATGTCATCACTTTATACATGTTTCCCAGTTTATTTAAACTTATAAGAGAAAAATACAATACATTTTTTAAAGGAATTGTTTAACATCTCCATGTTTTTGAAGAGTTTGACATCACTCTTAAATCTGTAAGCTAGCAGCTGTTGTAGTAAAAAAACAACAACTTTAAACAGCTTTAAAACACACATGCAACACATTGTTTTAGAAGAAATTTGGCCGTGATGTGAATCTTATCATTTACGATATGTACACTGCAATCTTTACAGAAAAACATTTGCTTAATTTAGAGTCAGAAAATAATACCAGTTAAAAACTCTCTTCTGCTTGAGGGATATCATTAACAATTCTGCTTCAGGACAATTACCAAAGTTAGCGTCAAAATGTGCTTCTCATAATGCAGAATGACTTATCTCAGTCACATATTTATAGGACTAAATTATTAGCTTGCGTAATTATTTAATGTATCTTACAACTGCAACAAATAAACCTGGAGAGAACTGAGTCCAAGATTTCCCTTTAAGATTAAACAGAACAAAAGTAGAAAGGGGCAATACAAGGACAACAAACTTTTCTTCAATAGTATTTGAATGAATGTATTTTTTCTTGTTGGTGATATGAAGTAAACATGAAATGTTTTGAAAATGAGCATCATTTGATCCTTGCATGCCTCCATCCTGAAGTCATTCCAGCCATCACAATTACATTGTCTCCCTCTGAGTCACAGATTATCAGACCCAGGGAAACTTCAGCCACATTGTATCCACATTTCTCCTATAATAAGATCACCTGAAACCCCCTACAGCTCAGTGACTCTAGGATTACTCAGTCATTTCTCTCAAACCTGTCTTCGCTAAATAAGATGAATGTTGTTGGTCTGTCATGTTCTTTCCTCTCTCGTCTCTCTTCTTCTGTGACTATCATATTACATGTTTCTGGATCAGGGCTGTGCTCTACTCTTAATGGTGTAATTTCAAGGTTGCCTTAAACTGCATTAGTTGATCACATGACCATTTTTGCTTTATTTGATTCACCTCTTTCAGTTTGATTAATGTTTCTGGGAATGAGGCAGGCAGATTGCAGCAGCTGCAGAGGCGCAGACTTAAAATGGGTCAGTGTGACCACACTTAGCAGTGGTTTATGTAAAAGAAATGGAGTACAGTACAGTTTTAAGCTGCTGCACATTTACTCTTTTGACACATTAATATTTTATTTTCAACCTGAATGTGTAGCATTTTTACACATGCTTCACTATATGTAGATTAAAGCATGCTCAGTTGCTTTAAGACATTGATTTATTCAAAATTTCACATGTTGAACACGTGTGCTCGTTCAGTTTGAACAACTTCCTGTCTCTTTATCTTTTTTGTGAACTTGATTGTGTTCAGCCAAGAGATTAGATGACGCCTCATCTTGTGCTTGCCCTTATTAACACAGGCTCAAAGGCACTCCTCTAAGGATCAAATAAAGATGGCATCAGTTAATCCAGCATTTCAATTACAAGCTGTCATTCAACATGTTTCTCTAGGGCTGAGAGTGCAGCAGAGTAAGACAGGGCAGTGGTGTAGGCAGACACAGCGTTGATGCACGGTGCAAATACTTCACAGGAATATCAAAAACAAGATCACCATGTGAATGCAAAACAAAGATCTAAAGTGAACTTAATAG
Organism: Atherinosoma microstoma; assembly: GCA_037177055.1. Taxonomy (NCBI): domain Eukaryota; kingdom Metazoa; phylum Chordata; class Actinopteri; order Atheriniformes; family Atherinidae; genus Atherinosoma; species Atherinosoma microstoma. The sequence goes on from JBBBVU010000017.1 coordinate 15,588,860, forward strand.
GACCCACATTGTGCTTTTTCTTGATAAATTCAGCCAACAAATCAGTGGCAAAACAGCACTGTTAATCTCACTTTTCCACCTTTATGAGATCTTAACATTCAATATTAGCCAGGTTAATGTCACTGGAGAATTGTGGTTGGATGATGGCAGAAGAGCAGTTTCGTCAAGTTCTCCTTTGTTAAGACAGGGATGGAACTACTTTAATCAAACTGGGCCACTGAATGCAATAAATGGATGATTGGCATTATTCCCCCAAAGCATGTACAGCAGTACTGAAGTTCTTTGTGAACAATTTAATGTTTCTGTTAGGACAGTGTCACAAGGGTCTTTATTTTTCTCTTTTATCCTCTTTTATTCCTGCAGCTATAAGCATCTGGCTGCAGGAATAACACATAATAAATACCATTCATTTTGGCTGTATATGCCAAGCAAGATTTAAACAGACATGAATAAAGGCCAAGTATGAGTGGCCAAACATAGTCATCATCACAAGTTCAACCTGAGCTTCTTGATCATACACACAAAACAAAGTCAAAAAAGCTTTTTCATGATATAGCTTGTCCATGAAATCCCAAGTTGGTTTCAAATATCTGTAAGGCTGTAACATTAAGCAGAAAGGCCCATTTCAGAATCAGGCATGAAATAATTGTATAATCGGAGGTGGGAGGCTACATGGACTTCCCCTCCTATGGGCCCACCAACCATGGGGGGGCCCATGGGGTCAAATGCAATGTAGGTCATGTGGTGCCTGAAGGCAGTGACCCTGGTGGTCCGATCCTCCACTGCAAAAGCTAGCTCTAGGGACATGTAACGTCACCTTGCTGGTGGGGAAGGAGTCTGAGCTGGTGGCGAAGTTGAGTGGTTCCAGCTAGATATAGATATAGCTTGACTAGGGCTCGAAATACACCAAGGCTTTCGAGGGCGCCTTATCTTCGGGCGTACACCATGCATACATATTAGTGCACGTAGCGTATTTAAAAATATGTTTATGCAGCTTGTTTAATCAACAACAAAAAGTCGTATATCAAGTAGTCATTGTATGGACACTCAGCACACAACAAACAAACAATGCTGCTGTCCATGGTGCTGAAAGAAACACAATGGATCACCTGCGTTGTTTGGGAGATTTAATTTATTAAACTAAATAAGTAATTAAACACAGAACGCAAACAAATTAATGTTATTCTTTTTAAGAAACATCAGAACCTTATGGAAAAATGTAACCTGAAATTTCAGGGGAGCTCCTCTGCTTTTCTGGGGACCCGAGCTCCCCTTTGCTCCCCCATAATTTGAACTACGGGTGGACTCACCTCAGTGCACGGCTTGGGCTCTGGTACCAGTGTCCTTGAAAAGGGCTGTGCTCTCTTCCACTCCGGAGTTGCTCCCTGTGAGAGGCGTTGTCGAGCAGGTGTGAGCTTACTCATTGCCCCCCCCCCCCCCCCCCCCCCCATTGGGGGGGGGTTTGGGGTTTCCCCCAGTGGAAGAAAGGGGAGCCCACATGCCCCTTTTGGTGGGTTTTTTCTTTTTTTTTTT
>JBBBVU010000017.1:15591131-15621292 GCA_037177055.1 Atherinosoma microstoma
TTTTGGCCAAGTGTCTTTGAAAAGGGGTGGTTTTTTTCCCCCCCCGGGTTCTCTCCTTTTGGAGGGGGTTTTTAGAAGGGGTGGGCTTCCTCCCTGCCCCCCCCCCCCCCCCCCCCCCAGCTTGGGGGGGTGCTTGAGGTTTCCCCCAGTGGACGACAGGGTAGCCTCCATGCACTTTTGGGTGGGTCTTTGCTGTTGTTTGTGCTTATACACCAAACAGCAGTTCAGAGGACCCACCCCTTTTTGGAGACCTTAGAGTTTTGGATAGCACTCCTTCTGGGGACTCCCTCATTCTGCTGGTGGACTTCAGTGCACATGTGGGCAATGACAGTGAGACCTGGAGGAGTGTAATGGGAGGATTGCCCCCCGATCTGAACCCGAGTGGTGTTCTGTTATTGAAATTCTGTGCTTGTCATGGATTGTGTGTGACGAACACCATGATCAAACATCAGTGTTCACATGTGCACTTGCAGCAGGACACTCGGCCACAGTTCAATGACCGACTTTATAGTCGTGTCATCAGACTTGTGGCCACATGTCTTGGACACTCGGGTGAAGAGAGGGGTGGAGCTTTCAACTGATCACCTGGTTGTGAGTTGGCTCAGATGGTGGGGGAGGATGCCACTGACCTTGATTCGGGATGTTGTGGGTCACTTGAAGGAATACTTTGAAGAACTCCTCCATCCTACCGACACCTGATGAGGAAGTAGAGTCTGGGAACTTTGGGGATGGCTCTCCTATCTCCGGTGCTGAGGTTGCTGAAGTGGTTGAAAAGCTTTTCAGTGGCAAGGCCCTGGGGGTGGACAAGATTAGCCCAGAGTTCCTCAAGGCTCTGAATGTTCCAGGGCTGTCTTGGTCGACACGCCTCTGCAGCATCACGTGGACATCGGGGACAGTGCCTCAGGACTGACAGAATGGGGTGATGGTCCCCCTCTTCAAGAAGCTGCTGCTCCGACACTTTGATTCCATATCTCGTGTCAGTAAAATTATTGCAAAAAATTAATGTCTTCAACAGGGGGTCCAAGCCTGCTGTCAGGGTGGCACCCTAGACCCTCCCGCTGGCAGACGTCTGCCTCGGCTGCTCTCGCTCTGTTCGGATTTTGTATGTAGCAGCGCAGCTACACGTTAGCCTACGTTGATTATTTGACTAAACCAACAGTGAAATGAATAAATCCAGAGTTTTCCTCAGAAATATGAACTAATATGGGGAGAAAAGTGAGCTAGCTTATATGAACAAAGTTTAGAAGAGACAACAGGCTACTGGTTCACAACTTTCCATCAACCAACATCTAACTGACCCACACTGCCTTTGAAAGAACTGGGTGGCATACTGTCGACCCCTCTGTTCTCTCTCCAGTCTCAGCTTTTTTTCTTTTCTTGTTCAACTTCCCCATTTTTGAGCCATCCTGCCATCTCAGCATCCACTCGTGCTGTCTGTTGAGCTCTGCAGCTGAAGGAGCAGGTGGACTGAACCATTTAATGGAAACGTAGAGGGGGGGTTGTTCAGATATGTTTCCAAAACAAAGAAACCTATTGATACCATTGCATTGAAAATTAAATGTTTGCGTGATTGTAAGTTTATCATTGAGTATCAGATTATTTTTTCAATATTACAATTACATTGAGGGCCCCTCTGGGCCCCTGTCAATCATGCCCCCCTAGAATCCTTCTCCTTTTTCCTCCCTTTTCTGCACGCCAGCTGTAGGTACTCTGGCTTCCTCCTACAGTCCAAAGACATGCATTATCGGTTAATTGATCACTCTAAATTCTATAGGAGTGAATGGTTGTTTGTCTCTGTGTTGGCCCTGCGATAGACTGGCAACCTGTCCAGGGTGTAACCTGCCTCCAGAAATTAGTGGGCCAGAGGCCTGCTCCTGCTGGATAGGCTTCAGCCCCCCTCAACCCTGATTTGGACTAGGAGAATGACAGAAATTTGTAAATGACAGTTTCTCTTAGATGGGATAAAGGAGTAGTAATGCAATCTTTATTTATTTACTTAACTCCCTTGTTCTAAATTGTACAGAAAATGAATGAATTTAGTTGTTGTATACTGAAAGATCTAAGATCTTTACCTTAAGCTTAGTTGTTTGATTTTTTTTAAAAAGTTAATACATTTAGAAATTTTCAGATTTGATCATTTCTGTGAAAAAAGAAAATGCCTTCAGACCCAGAGGCAGCAATGCAGACATGGAGCATCAAAGAAACTAATCCACGTTTAGTACAGTGTTCTTTTCTTTGATCATTATATTTCCTATTAATTTCTATTCAATGAGCTCTACTGTTGTCCAGAAAAATTGTGTATCAATTAAAGTTTTGCTTTTAATGCCTTCTTTATAGACATCCTCCTTGGTCTGCATCATTGGCGCCCTACTTGGTTCATAATGCAGTTTGTTTTCCACCATTCCAGAAGATCTCCAGATCATTAGCATGGTGTTTTTTCCACAATCTTCCCCAGCCAAGACTCCTATTGAATTTCATCGTATTAATCATTGAAGTCTTTCTCCAGCCTGCCCCCCACACAAACTGTCCCGCCTGAACAAGCCAAGAGAGGGACTGATAAAAGTAGTCACGTGAGAGTAGATTTTTCAGCTTTTACGCAGCGCGGCGCTTTGGAATATATGCATGAATTTGAGGTTTATTCATAGAAATACTGCAAAAGGTGTCCAACAGCAACGCCTGACAGACTCACCCTCAATACTCCCATCAAACCTCTCCCTCCCTGCAGAAAGAGCATCCTATAGGCTAATCAGGTGGTTGTGTCAATCCAGCCTCAGCATCCGCCGCCTCCCAGAAGAGGAGAGCTGACACACGGTGTACGCGCGAGGTGTTTTCGTCCGCTACCATGGTGGAAATTTCGGATATCGTGTGCCTTTTCGTACCGCTGGTGATGTTCGCGGGCTCTACCCTCCAGACGGACGTGAAGAGCGTTAAAGAGGCGGAAAAAACGGGGAATTTCATGGAGGACGAGCAGTGGCTGTCCACCATTTCACAGTACAGCCGCAAGATCAAGCACTGGAATCGCTTCAGAGATGTAAGTGTTTACTGAGAGAATGCAGTAGCTGTAAGATGCGCTGAAGGGGAAACATGCTGCCATCTTTACACAATGATCCACACAAACTTGGTGCTGTGGTTCCAGCATAACCCATATAACCCGTACAGTAGAAACGCACACAAACATGTTTTAAAATGACACAATGTTCAAAATTAGTGTGTGTAAGTCTTAATTTCATTTTTAAATCTAATTAAAACATCTCAAATATGACGGAAGTGGGAAAATATATGATGGATTAAGTTTTTCTTTGTTTGTTTTTTTGTTTTTTTTCATTTTTGAAAGTGTCACCTTCAAGTAGCCCATACATTTAACCTGTTTTTACCATTCAAAAAAGTATTGTAGCTTTATCATTACTTCTTCCAAAAAAAATCTGGGTTACCACCAGAATTAAGGAAGAAAACTTACATTAGATGAGCAATTTCAGGAATGCTACTAAAGGAAAGCTGCAAACACAAACAATTAAACATAGATTACTAATCCTCCTACTTTTAGACCCTTTGCTGATTATAAAAAGGTTTGAGTCTCATTTGCACAGCAGCATGCTGTAATCCATCATACTGCCCTTAATCTGACTTACCTTGGAAGTGTCTCAAGAGATTTCACAAACAAGAGAATTAAGCAATTAGGACAGAAGGGCATTGATTGATTGATGTGCATGCACCTATTGAACAGACTGAGCTGGGTAGCTTGGATTGATTAAAGCCTGCAGTGTTGTGTCTGGTGATATATTGCTTTGTCTGTAAATGTATAGACACAATTCAGCCTCCAGCTCGGTGAAATGATTATGAATGATCCCAACAGAGTTTAGATATTATAGTACAGTTGGATGAAGTTCCATATGTCCTGTTAATTGAGTTTTAATTGATCCTGGGAGGTTATTGCAGCACGTGATAGTGTATCTCAAATGATACTCTGTCAATGCAGTTGGCTTCGGCTTGAGCATCTGTGGGGAAACAACAGCATATCTCATTAGGAGGAGAAGATGAGCCTTTCTGAATAGAAGCATTCCCAGAGAGACTGTGGTGTCAATCTTGATCCGCATTCCTACACTTCCTTAAAACCCAGGTCGCTGACATCCCTGAAGAAAAGGGGAACACGTGTGAAAATTGGCAGCCATTTCTCCTGGGCATGGATTAGTTTGACTTTGATTACTTAAAGAGTTCAGTATGACCTCTGGAACTGTACTTAGGGAAGTAATGAAATTGTAGGCATGGAAAGATTAAGTCAGAATTATTGTGGGATTATAATTCACTGGATGCTGCTTTGTATTTGAACAGCTTTGATCTAAAATGTTCGTATAAGCAGCAATGACCTTCTGAATTCAGTCCTCATCTCCTGTGGGGGGAAAATTCTCATCTCCTTTCAAAACTGAATAAAAACACAAACACTACAGAAATATGTAACACATCCCAAGGTACACTTTTCTCAAGGGTTTGCCTTTTAGTATGTCACCTGCATTGCTTTCCCATTTTCCTCAATTTCACATCAAAGCAGCTTTGCAACACAGATGACACCTCCATTTATCGCTTTCATCATCATTACTCCTGAGGGTTATTGTCTTGTGCATGTGCATGTAGATGCATACAGATGTTATCAAGTCTGTGACTGGTAGTGTATAAATGGGATTTTGTCGGGGCTGTTGCTGAGTGCATTAAAGAGTGTCTCATGTGATGATGAAGATGACAGGAAAAACATCAGAGAAGTGAACCACTAAACCTCCCGAGGGAATCGTCAATAGAAACCACTTTGATTTCAGCTTGCTGCCGTAGCAACAGCAGTCCCTGTGTTATGCTGTTGAGATGGAGCATGTATCACTGGGAGTTTGATGACTCCATCCCCTCACATTCCCGCTTCAGGGTGGAAAGTGGAAGCAACTATTAATGACATTTCTCCACATTATTAAAACTGTGAACTTCCACAACTAAAATATCACTACCAGCATTTTTCTCTTTATTCTTAATGAGAGTTGCCTAACATTACATTGAATAAACATTTGATTCGCTGTCCTTCATGTTGGCAATTGAGCTCAAAAGAAGAACCAAAAAAATGAGGCTTTTGGTCTCCAGGAATTATCCGGTTGATGTATAAATTACATGACAGTTTTACTTATTCAGAGTACATAAATTGATGTTGACTTGCATAGTCCTCTGAGTGTTTCATGCTGAATATTATTAATCCTTCTCTGAAAAGTAATAATCAAAGCTGCACAACATGAGAAATGCATTAATACACGCAAATCTTCACATAAATAAGCACTCCACAAACTGTAAGCTGCAGCGAGTACACAGTAAATATTTCATATTTATTCTTTAACAGAATGGAAAAGCAGAATCAGGATAAGAGGCTCTTTCTCTTCCAGTTAAAACAGCTCCCACACTTCAATTCAATCTATTTCACAGGAAGACAAGGAGATTATATTAAACAGTAACAGTCAACAAATAATAGAATGGGATACCTTCAATCCTTTAATCTGACAGGTGCACTCAACATTTCATTCCACTAATGCACCAAATCCATGGGAAAAAAAAGATAAACTGGGGAGCAGGAAAATCTGTCATGGGAACTGAATGCAGATTTATTACTTTTACCCAAAGAAAAACAACCTTGATGGCACTTTTAGCTTGTCTAACAATTGAAACAACAATAAGTGTACATCTATTCTTCTATTTTCTAGCACTATAGATCTGAAGGTATCATCATTGCATGCATAAATTGATTGTGCATCTTTGATTTGTTTGATGTTTGTCTGTTTTTTGGATGCCCTTCATGGATTCCAGAGTAATGGGAGATTTTCTTTTGTGCCTGCACCATGTTTGCATCTTTTGCAGATGAGGCAGGACTTGTCACCCTGTAAGGTTTGACAAAAAGAGATTTCTAACGTGCAGCAGACATTTAGTGACGGCCTGTTGTAAGTTGAGCTATTTAGATTGAGATGCTTAACTTTAAGTGTTTACATGTACATTGGTGTACATTTACAGTATTTGAGAAAAAGATAAGATCATGTCCAGAAACACAAAATGCTTTTTCCCTTCAGTTTTCTCAGTTTATCATTTATCATAATAAAACCCTTTAATGTTGATTTCAAGATAGGAGAAGGAATGAATAGCTCAAAATACTACTGAAAAATCTCTAAGGAATAATAATAATAAGAGACTTAGTTATGCCACAGGTCAAAGCAAAATCTGTTTCTAATTTTTCAAGAAATTACCCAACTTTCTTTATTTGATATTTGTACTGAGGTCACATTAGCCCCTCACACTCTCTTATGCTAAGGTTCTCCTGTAAAGCCATTATTGTAATGATTACTAAACTGATCTGATATTTTATTGTGTTTATTCTAGATAAACACACAGTATGTGTACCATAAATGGATGCTCATTAGCTTATACCAGAGCAATTGTTTTTATTGTTTTCATGCATTATGCATGCCAGCATAAAGAGAAGGTTCAGTGCTTATCAGGTGATTTCTCATCTTATGCTGTGCTGTCTGTGCTTGGTAAACCCTTATCTTAAATATGCATGCTTTGACAGTCAGGCAGCTCTGCACCATCCAGTGCCAACCCTGCCTGCACCTGTTCTCCATTCACTTCATTTTTAATGAACAGAAAACACTCTGCCATTGCACAAAAACATTAGATCCCTTGTTGATGTCAGTGGATTAAATATGTAGAATGATGGGAGCGGTTGTTTTAGGTTCTGACAGTTCTTATAAAGATGTGATGTTGTGTTTTTTAATTTTTTCTTTCCACATTAGCTTGATTTAGATGACATTTTGACATGCGATTTACTTTTATTTCTTGTCTTTTTTTTCACGTTTATTTGCTTCAGCCCAGTAAAATGAGAATATTTTCTGCTTGTGGCTGTAGCTCTGTCTTTTATCATAACACCAAGGCATATAAAAAAAAAATTGTGGATAATGGCATCTGTGCCACTGGAGCCAAATACTCCATTAAAAACTATCCAGTCAAACAGTAAATTATCACCAATAGCCCTCAGCTCAGTCTAGCTCAGCCACCCCATTCTCCCTGATGTTCAAATTGACTTCCACTGATGCATTATTGCAACGACTGATGATAATAGTTTATCAGAAATTCATTAGTCTATCTAGTCATGCTTTGCACGAGCATGAGTCATTCCTTATCATTCTCCAGATTCTTTTTGTGGCTGCAAACATCCAGAGTTCTGTGGCAAGGCAGATGGACCGCATCTTAATCACCTCCAACTGTTCCGGGATGGGTAGTCTGGTTGCTCAGGCTTTGGATGGGCTACTAGTGCTCTGTGGGGAGTCCTGGCGGACTTTCAGAAGCGTAGGTGGGCTTTAATTGAGCAGAAGACAAAAAGATTGCTTGCCGGGCTACAGCTGCTTCCAGAAACAGTGCCACAGGCAAAGCTGAAGAGTACAGGTGTCATGAAGATGAAGAGTGAGGAATTACAGTCATTAGAGATGTTTACATCCAAAATTCTTCACATATGTGTGACTAAGAGCTCGGCTGTGTAGCATAAAAGGGCATATGTTTATTTGATAAAATGTTAGTCTTAAAATCATACACCACCACTTCACATTGAAAACCTGTGGCTAACTTAATGGTGTTAAATCATAGCCAGAAATAATTATATGTGTAGACACTTGCGGAAAAAAATTGTTGTTTATATGTAATTGTAACAAGTTAAATAAGCTGCACAAAAGTTCAAAGGTTGTTTTTTTCCGCAAACATTTTTCAATGAAACTTTCTTGCTTGTTTATTTTTATTTTTTTTGCTTCTTATAAATGCCAGGAATGACTGCCCACAACCATTTCACATCCAAAACTTCTGCTTTGGCTTCATCTGGGTTCTTTTATACCAGATAGGTTGCTTGCGTCATAGAACAAATTACACTGTATGGATGCATAGTTCTTATTAAAAGCAAAAACCCTGAAGTAGTTTGAATGCTGTATCAGCATGATATGAGTTTATGAAAAAAAAAAAATACAAAACTAGACTTAAAGGCAGGCTCAATAAAAGTTTAACTAGCAGTAGTTGTCTTTTCTGTAAACGCTGCTGGGTTTGAGCCAGACTGAATCAGAGCCAGTGGGAGATCAGGTCCTGTCAGTACAGTAGCTGATACACAAGAATTTGATTAGCGCCGGGGAGAAAAAGTAGAAGTGGCTGAAAATAACAGGACAAATCCAGTTGTTTAAGCCTCTGAGAGAGAGCTTGCTGGGAAGGTGTTAGCTGTAATCAGACTCAGAAAAACATGGGCTACACTAAATGCTTGAAGCTGAAATGCTTGTTTAAAAAGGAGGTAGTAGCTCAGAGGATCTCAAGGCAAGAACTAACCCCAGACTAAAGAGGCATTTGATTTATTGTTAGACCAATTTAGTGTATATAAGCACAGCAACTGTGTGTGGACTGTATTAGCAACACTCCATTAAAGATTTTACAGACCTAATTTCATCCTCTGCAAAACAAAAGATACAAGAGCAAAAGGATTACAAAGTGTGTTTCTCTGCAATTCTCAAAATGTCACAGGCTAACATGCCTATCAAAATCAAATATAAAATATTTTTTTATTTATAGCATGTTGTATAGTTCATGGCATTGAATTGTACAAGAAAAGTAAAAGCAGAATCTAATCAGGAGTCATGACAGATCAGTGCCCAGTATGAAGGTAGGAAGTCTAGAAGCTTATGGAGGTGGAGCCGTTATCAGATGGCTGATAAAGGCTGAGATGCCTTTGACAACGAGGACAAGGTGGAGGTGGGGAGAAGGATGAGAGATGTACCGAAGATAGTCTGAATGACAAAATGACAAAGTAGCCATGTATTCTCAAATACAAGGTTCAGGAAGTGATCAGATTCTAGAATATGAGCAACAAACATCATTGGGTCATAGTAGATGGAAAAACAGTGATAAAAGGTGCAACTCATACATCCTGACATGAGATAAAACTTACTAAACTCACACGAAAGCTTAATAAATTTTTGGATCTGTGTTTGAGGATATTTTTTTCACAATGTTGTCAGTAATTACCCAACACTGTGATAAAACTTGTTAAGGAGCAGATATGACAGCCAATTTTCATTTTCCTCAGTTAGAGCCAAGTTTCAGTCCTGTTACTGTTGCTCTGTTTGTGACTCCCATTCGATTACATTGTTTTAGACTCCCTTAACTGAAATCGTTGGCAGATTCTCATCCTTCTTGCAGCCCTCACCTAGGCAACTTCATTGATTTTCCATTGTTGTACAAGTCTGTTTTTCAGTTAAGCTTGGTGTCTCCAATGAAGTGTGAAGGTTCTCGCTGTTTGTACCAGATTCTCCTGTGAGTTGCTGACTGTTTTCTCATTCCCTACAGGGAATGGCACAAGGGTCGGTTTTATTTATAGACAGAGTGCAGGGCTGGCATGAGTGCACCGATATTTCGTGGGCTAAAGTGTGATTTTTATCACTGTATCTGTTGATGAATTGTGTGTGTGGTAAACGTGTTGCTAAACAACAAGGTCAACACAAAAAAGTTTAAGAAAATAACAGCACTAAAATTGTGTCAAATCCATTTTTGCTTGTTGTGTCCAGTGTCCAGTGAAGTGAGCAACCTCCAGATAGTGTTTGTCCTATTATTTGGTTTAAAATCTCCATACGGTGAAACAAAGTGAAAATGCAGTTAATCTACTGGACTTCCTTAAGTTAATCTTGGTATTTGAAGACTTAAAAATCCCATCGTTGCTCCCAACACGCCACATACTTGCACTTTGTCATGGGCCCTTGGTGTGACATTGTGAGACATAGGATTCACCTTTTAAGTAGTGATTTTCAACAGAATTGCTGGGATGGTGGATAAATACACACAAAACTTTGGAAAGGATGTAATTCAAGTCCTGTGATTAGAATATGAATGTGTGAGATTGTTGTTGGGATACGAGGTACATATTGACCTAACATCTTTATTGGAAAATATTTAGTTTTGACTACATTTAGTCTGTCAGCAAATTGGATAATGTCAGCAGATGGCAGTGGTTGATCTTTATGTGTTGTGTCCAGGGGCCTTTTCCAGAAAGAAGGTTCAATTAACTCTGATTTTAAAAAGAAACTCTGGGTCCATTTACTCTGAGCTGAGCAACTCTGAGTTTTCAGTTCCAGAACAGCTGCTTTGAGTTGGTTCAGTCAACTCTGAGTATCTTTACCCAGAGCTGGGAACCACAACAAAAAGCCATCATCAGTGGGGCCTTGATACCTGGATTCACCATGGCAACCGCTGGCAAAAAGCTAATTATTTAACCTGATTGGTGCAGAGGTTCTTGTTGAACTTTTTGAGCAATACAAAGAGGTGTTTTGTTGAAAATACAATACATTTCCACTGGTCCGCTGACTGAATATTTAACTTTATGAAAACTGGAGGATGTGGGTTAAAATAGTGGTGGATAGAACCATCTTAGTTTTATGTAGGTTCAATGCTAAGGGTGAAAAACACATAGAGGCAACAGAAAATGAAGTAAAAAAAATATATTCTATGAAAGTAATATATTAGGCTACAGCTTTTAGACCATAATTATGTTTTATCCGTTTCATACTGATATACAAAATAAATATTCAGTCTAGTGATTTACACCTCCAACAGTACATGTCCTCTCACCTATTATCCAGATTTTTTTATTTTAGATATAGCTATGGACTAAGATAAATCTCCTTCACGTGAGGAGGAAGAGGATGGTGAGGAGACTGACTGATTTCAGACATGTGTGAGGACTTTCCTCATGACTCCACCGTTGTCTCTCTAAAATCTTTTGTGTTGCCAACGTTATAAAGAAAGGTTTAATTTACAAAGAAGTATGAAGTCTCGCAACGCAAAATACAAATCTTCCTCTGACGTCATCACAAGCGAACAGCATGCGCTGTCATGTTGGATATAGAGATCTGGAAAAGCTGAGTGACTACAAAACGGTGCCGTTTAGTAAGATATTGAAATAATGACACGTCTGTCTAAGTTGTAAAAAGTCCTCTCCCTACAAAAATGATTATGTAGTAATTCAGCTACTAAATTTCTGGAATCGCGTCAGTATGAACAACCCATGTCAGACGGCTGCTTCAGGTGGGAGGAGACAGGTAGAAACTCAGGGTTACTTTATGGTGAACCTGCTACAGAGTAGGATCACTTCATGGAGTCAGTTACCATGGTAACAAACTTAACCTCGCTTTCTGGAACGGAAAACCCAGAGTTTCCACCAACTCTGGATTAACATACTCAGAGTTTTCTACATAACCTGCTTTCTGGAACAGACCCCTGATTATGTTGCATTGTCTTTGACCTGAAGCAGAGATTTATTTACCTTTTTGATGTTGTTGGCTACAAGGAATGTTGTTGGACCATGTAAGCACTCTAAACTCAATGAGCTGGTAATGGCTTAACAGTCTAAATAGTCATTTGAAACAGCTAATCTTTGTTTATTTGTCATTTACAAAAAAATATCTTTTTAAATAAAATATTGTCATAAGTTTGAATGATTTTGTGCTTATTCAAAAATAGTATGTCACAAAGTAAAATAATTTGAAGCTGTTCAGATTTTTATGATGCATATGTTATTGCTTCCTTGGCATTGAATGGGAAATGAAATGACAAAAACATTAGTTATTACCTGCTGTTGGCCAAATCATTATTTGTAACATCATTATCAGGCTTGTTTTGCATTTTCAGAATTGAAAACTACTTTGTTATGTTTTAGCAACAAGACTATTTGATAAAGTTTGGGAAAGAAAACCATAGCTTTAGGCATCAAACCACTTGGTCAGGTTGAGGAAAAGGCTTGGTTTTGACAACCTTAAATGCATAACAGCATATTTTTACCTCTTCCAACAAGTCTTTTTCTCCACAGGTTACTGAAGTTACAGTCAGATTGAATGTATCTTGTCTTATTTCTTGCAGAAACAGCTGTAACTTTTCCTTGACCTTTCTTTACCCCCTGGATGATGTTCCCAAAAAAACTGTTACCTCTGCTTCACCTTTTGCTTACTCCCATCCTAAAAGCTCACTTACATAAGTCTTACAGACCAGCCACTAAGCATTTGATGCTGTGCTTTTGGTGTGCAATCCTTAAACATTTGCTCAGAGCCCTGCTGTGTGCCTGCAGATATACCAATAAGAAGGCTTGAGTCTCATGCCCAGCAGCCCCTTGTGCATTGAGGATAAGAGAATGTATAGTTTGAGAGTAATATTTAGGGGTTTTAATTTATTTCAGGCATGTTGCACATGGCACCAAAGCTGAGAACTGAGAGCCCTCATGTGAGCTTTTAGGTGGGAGGATGTGATACAATCCTGTATGTAACACTGTAAATATATTGCATACTACCTCAGGGTGGTAACATTTTTTAATCTTTGGCTGTATTTTATGAGATTTAGAGGTTATATTATGCAGTCCAGCAGGATCCAACTGAGCTTGTTTGTGAAATATGCTTCAGAGATTTTTTTTTTTAATGATGTAGAATATAAAATACCAGCGTATTATATCTTGTGTGGTTGGCAAACGTTACCTCTGTTTTAAAGAGATTTTCTGCTGCTGAGCAGCTACCTCATGTTTCAATACTGAGGAGAAAATACTTCATGTCCAAGCACAGCCTCTTTGCACCCTTGTCTCTCAGTTACTCATTTTTGAAGGGGCTCTTGTTTTGGCTCAAGGGCCTCTCTTTATTGTCAGAGATGACTGCTAAGAGGACAAAGGGCTTCAGCAGTAAAAGTCTGAAGATAGATCAGCAGGATCTCTATAGAGGGTGCTCACCAAACATCCTACCAGTCTATGTGACTGTCTGACCAAACTATCTACCCTGCATGCTAGTTAGATGGAAAAAAAACAACATTTTGGATGTCCTACTAGACCATCAGCATTAATACTGTATTTTAGCAAGTGCTAACACTAAGAATGTGATTGCATCTTTTGTCAAGCAAGACAAAACCACAATGTTATTTATATCAACACTATTTAAGCTGTTCCAATGTTTTTGTTTCCTCTTCCTCATTAGCCAAGTTTTAATTGTTATTTTTGATGTGCATTAAGAAGATGTGAATGGAAACCTGGCTATTGACCACACAGCCCCATCTCAACACTTCCTCTGTGTCAATGAACACACGGACTGAGCCTATGACTAACACGCACTTTATTCGGTTACCAGTTTAGCAACTTAGCTGCCAGACTCTGTCAAAAAAAATACCTGTGGGCATCTATCATTGGGTACTTCAGATCTCTTCACTTTGCAGAAATCTCACAAAAAAATGTCAAAAAGTGACTTTCTTAGGATTTGCGTTTCTATTGACCCCTTTCTGGGTCTTGCCTGTTCAGCCAGAGGCAGCAGCACATAGCGGTGAACTGCACATATGAACTCATTTTTTGTGTGATTCTTTCCATGCAAATCAACTGTTGTCTTTGGTTACTTTGTCTGGTGTGAGTGGTTATAACATCTGTAACTGCTGGTTAATGTGTACTTTTAATGGGTTACATTTCTGTCACTGTTTCAAACTAGATAACAGTGGCTTGCTGAAAATTCAGCTGTAATAAAATACAATGAACAATATTTGAGAAGGGAAAAAAACTCTTGTCAAGTGTTGTACCTCATATCTAGCATGTATTTCCATGTAGATGAATGAAAACATAGCTTTTTCAATGGGAAAGGCCAGTTATAGCGGTTATCCAATCCAGTTTTATTGAATATGTCCATTGCATTACTCTAACAACATAACACTGATAATGTAAGACAGATTTAAGTTAAAAGAGGATAGTTAACTGTTTTGTGAAAGACGTTAAAATACTTATGAATGCCCTCAGTACAGTACAGAGCTTTACATCATTTCAGCATTGTTCATACAATTCAGTGAAATCAAAAATTTATCAAAAGTATCAAAATTATTGGTGTAACTGAGGCAAAATCTGGAGAAAAAGGAAACAGAAAGCATTGCTTCTCACACCTTTAAAAAATTACTGGCAGTTCCATTTAAATGAAAGGAATTTTCTGACAAATCAATACACACATAAACTAGCATAACACTGACTGACAGGCAGAAAATAAATGCATGATATTATATGAATACTATCCTATTTATTTAATTTGTATTTAATTGATATTCTGGATATTCATAGAGATTAAAGTGTATTCAGGCCAGAAAGTTTGGCCCAGCCGTATTCAAGAGTTTATGTGTTTTTTGTGTTTTTTTCCTCTTAATCCAAACTAAACTTTGACTACGAGATTATGAAATGAAATAAGCAAGCAGCCCTGCTTTATGTCAATGTCATTGTGTCAAGATGGCGTCAGATTAGCCAGCACTTAAATGTAGGGCTGGAGGGCATTGATCAAAGCTGTGTTTACTTGTTTTTTTGTTTTCAAAGATTTGGTTATCTTAAAATTATAAGTGTATTCTAAACATTTTGATATTTTTTTACTGAGAAGATTCACAGGAAGTACACAATCATCTCCCTTGGTCTGATTACATTTAATAATAATGACCGCCTGCTACAGGAACAGAAACACAAATCAGTTTTTTTACACCCCTCAGAGTTATATAATTGGAATTAGCTCATGTTTACAGACTGGAAACGGCTTTTGTTTGTTCGTATTTTCATTTGTGCGTAAAATCATATTGTTGTGTCAACTGTCCAAAACCTAGTCCTTCTTTGATCCGCTGTTGTGTGCATTGTTGCTGTGTGAGGTTTTGCATGTGTTTGATGAAGTAACTGAAGGAGGATGTTGGCAGTAATTGCGAGAAAAGGTCAAGTTTGAACCTTCATCCGGCCCCCTAGGAGAATATTATTACTGTGTGCTTTGTTAGTGATGAGGCAGTGATGCACTCTGCAGTCTCTGTGAAAAAACCCCTCTGGATATCCACAGTGAACACAGGGTGCTGCTGACAGGTGACATTTACTCAGAAATGCCTGTCCGTCACACATGTGATTTGTCAGATAGAAACACACATTTCATCCACCTCCCTTTTTGTT
Source organism: Atherinosoma microstoma (assembly GCA_037177055.1). NCBI lineage: Eukaryota > Metazoa > Chordata > Actinopteri > Atheriniformes > Atherinidae > Atherinosoma > Atherinosoma microstoma. Next base: position 15,606,133 of record JBBBVU010000017.1, read on the forward strand.
CTTTTGTCAACCAACCAAACAGCACAACTTCTGTGCCACATATTTGGATCTCTGTGACACAGTACAGCTCCTACCTGAGTAGAATCCAATTTTTCTGTGGACAGGTTGTGATTTCCCCCCCTTAAATGAAGGAATTGTAATCTGCCAGCCAGTATTATAGAGCATGGGTTAACATTCTTTCCATCTTTGTTGCTGAGGCTATGCTTCCCTGCTCTGTTTATAAAGAAAAGATCCTTCTGATGTTATCAGTTTGATCACAGAGTTCCTGGATACAGCTGAGCCTTTTCATCTCTCAGCCTGCTTCCTTTAATCACATCTATGTAAAAAAAAAATAAATAAATAGAGAAAAGCCATCTTATCAACAGGATTTTCATCTGTGATCATATTCAAGTCATGTAACCTCTTTGCCGTGTGCCAACCTTGTCACCCTGCTCCATGTTTCATGCTCACTTTCGTTGCTCACTCAAGGGGAATTTATTTTCCCTGAATGTATTTTCTGCAGCCTCTCTTTTATAAAATCATTGATTTCCAGTCTTGTCAGCACAGCAGGACACTTTCCTTATTGGCACTGGCAGGAGCACGAATACAGAAAGGCTGCTAAATAATGCAGGAGCTGCACCATCAATACAGGAGACATGGGAAGCATCAGATTAACGGCCTGGTCGTAAACTCTTTGAGGTCTTACCCTGCTGATGCGTGACTCCATCAGGTCCAACAAGGTTGAACTACATAACAGACAATCATTCATGAAGTTCAACTGGCGAGGTGTATTCTTTGGTCATGGAGGACCTGGAATGAGCTCGGCACTGCATTGAGCGGAGGACAAGCACACCAACAGTGGAGTCCTTGCCTGCAATGAAAATATTTACCTCTGTGAAATAAAACCACGAGGGTCAAAGACGAAGGTCCCAGCTTTCATGAGGGCTGCTTATTTCACATGTGTGGGGATTTATCGCCTTCTGGGGAGCTGCTTGGCTCTCGCATCCAGTACAGTAAATGTTTACGGTGATGAGTAAGTCATCACTAAGGAGGGGTGGTGGCCAATGGCAAATATCTTGAAATGACTCATGTTTATTGAATCAGACATAGCAATATGCTTCAAAAGCTATACATCTGCATAATCTCCTTTGGGACACACTCACATCTGAAGCCTCTCTAATCATAAATGTGTCTTTTTTTTAAATGTGTTTACACTTGTATATTTTGCTTTTGGGGTCTATACTGTCAGAATATAATTTCCATCTGTTTTCCTACATTAATTCCAGATTTAAAGAGTTGCTAATACGATTAATTTATTCTGTCTATATGCAATAGGGTTCTAGAAAAGCATGGTATTTTCAGACAGATTTAATGCAGTGTTGTTATTTTGCTGGAGACATGTATATTTTTTGCCTTTCTTGCAGGTTTGAAATTAGCAAAAAGTTCAAACAGTGTGTTTCAATTATAGTTTAACATTTAAAGTCTTATAATTTCAAACAAAAATGCTGATTTCATGATGAATGTTCTGTGCTAGCCTTTCTCATGGCAGTATGAATACTGCTTTACATCTGTATCTGAAATACACTTTTCCCTTTTACTAATATAGACTTTTCTTTCTTTTTGCTGTCATTCCATCAGGAAGTAGAGGTCAGTTTTCTTCATTTTTCTTATAACTTCCCTCTGGCTGCCTTTGTATAATGTTTTTTTCATTTATGACTCATTTCCTTGTCTGTTTTGTGTGTCTTTATCTTTGCTTCTTCATCTATCTATTGTTACTGTCCAATTTCAATTAGAATGATTAATGTTCTCATTAAAAATTGGGGGGGGGGCAGAGCTCTTAAAAAAGCACCTCACCACGGGTGCCATATGTCTCACATATAGATAGAGGCTGCAGATTTGTTTAGCTCATTTCCATACTAAATGTGCAGGACACATTGTACCTGTCTGTCCCTGCTGTTACACACTTATCATGCCAGTGTACAAGTTATTGTCAGCATTCAGTGATAATGTCAATGACATTACTCCCTCTCCATTATGATGCTAATATGCTATATACTGTCAGCAAGTTTGCATTCTGCTTATTCTCTGTAGTTTCTAATAACAGATTTTCTTCATGTGTTCACAGGATGATTATGTGCGTACCTGGGATGAAAGTCAGGGCTCTAATGACAGTAAGTTTCACACTTTATTGCTTTTTTTCTTACCTTCATATTAGTTAATTCCCTGGAAGCTGATGAACAGTACTGTGAAAAATAAAGTCCACCATCTTTAATTCTAAGGTTTTTTTTACATCAGATTAGTATTATCAGTACTTAATTGTTGCCTCAGTTCATTGCAAGCAATTATTTATACACAGTTCTCTTAAGGTGCCCCTACAGTCATTTCAGTCAGACTGAGGTCTGACTTTTTACTGGGTCATTGCAACACCTTGATTCTTCTTCTTTTTTAGCCATAATGTTGCAGATTTGTAGCTGTATGCTTGGGATCATTGTCCTGCTGTATGCCCCAGTTTCAACCAAATTTTAGCTGTCAGACAGATGGCCTGACATGTGACGCTAAATATTTTGGTATACAGAGGAGTCCATGGTCAATTCAATGAATGTAAGGTGCCCAGGTCCTGCGGTTGTAATACAAGCCCTAATCGTTAACGCTCTACCACCATGCTAAAACATTGGGATGAGGTGTTTAGTATTTTGGTTTTCACCAAATGTGCATTATGACCTAACAGGGATCTCAAACTTCAGTCCTTGACTGCCACTGTCCTGCAGGTTTTAGATGCTTACCTGCTTTAACACCCCTGATTAAAATTAATTGAACCCAACTGTTTGTTGTCAAATTCTGCACAATGACCCATTAATTTGGCTCATGTATGTTGAAGCAGGAAAACATCTAAAACCCGGAGGGCAGTGCCTCTGGAGTTTGAGATTCCATTTTCTGTTTGGTCCAGGGATGTTCAGCTCCCGTCGTCAAGGGCCTGAGCATTGCAGGCTCTAACTTTGTGCTAAACTTGCTTGGACATCCACTCCTGAGAAGTTTGGCAACTGTCTTGAATGTTTCCCACTTGTAAATAATCCTCTTCACTATAGAATAATGGACTCCAAATTGTTTGGAAATGCTTTTATAACCCTTCCACATTGAAATGCAACAACAGCTGCTTCTTTAAGATCATTGCTGATGTCTCTCCTACTTGCCATTGTAGCTGAATGCTTAAAAGTAGCAAACTGCCAAGACACATTAATGATAATCAGTTTTGATCAACAATTTAGTTTTAGTTTTTAATCTATTTAGTTAGGTAATTATATTAGCTTCATATTATTTGTTTGAATAGTTTTTCTTTCAGCTAAATTGTAAGGCATTGTGTTCAAAACAAATTGTTCAGAGGAACTGACTTTTTCAGGCGGCACCTCATCAAATTAAAATCTTGAGTCCATTCAATTTTCCCTTATAATCTAGCTGCTGTGCATTCAGTCACAAAATTAGTCACAAAAATTATAAGCATACACAGATTTTTGCCCAGAGATTTATGTAAACTTTTTCTAAAGGAATGTTCTTCACTCAGAGCCAAGTACACTTTTGTGTACTCCAAGTACACTTTTGTGTACTTGGAGTACACAAAAGTGTACTTGGAAAAAGTATAATGCAGAAAACTAAACCACAAAATAGCATAATTAATTATCCAGTGAAATATATTTATGGGATATTAATTGCGATACAACATTGACTGGTCAAATTACAAGATACTGTATATGAGACTCATTCAGAAGATGCATGATTAGAATTTGAAGGATTCACACAAGACAAGTTGTAGAGAATCAAGTGCAGGTTTTCCTTATTTGAGAACCACAGGACTGAGTTATGAGCAATACATTACTTTTTGACACCACCCAGTCTCTGTATAGTATGGTAACTTTTGCAGTTGCAGAATTTATCCTCTAAAAATTTTAAGCAATACATACCAAAAAGACCAAAGAAGGGGAAAAAATGGGTTTCACTGTCTAGGATGCATGTTGATGCTGTGAATATTTATTACAGCCAAACCTCCTAATTTTAGTTTGGATACACAACTTGTGCCTGTACTGTGACCATCACAGCATTGTGTATGTTTTATGTTTGTGTTATGTGGGGTCACTTACTGGCTACACTTTTATTGGTTCCTCAGCGGAAGAAGATATTGAAAGATTTTAGCACTCTATTTTGCGATGTTGCTCTCCCAGGACACGCTAAACATTGGCTTAACCTAAACCCATTGTCACTTCCTTCCGCGGCCTCCCTTTTTTTCTGTCTGCGCTGGAGCCATGTGAAGAGTCTGGATGTCTGAGGTCTCGTACTCAACTCCTGCTGCAACTGCTGCATTAATTGAGTCTTTGCCAGATGAAGTCATGACACAGAGTCGTGTCCTCAACCATTGTCGCTTGATTTGCAGCTTAAATGAAGTCAGCTGAGTGGCAGAGTACATTAGCGCAATTTCCAATGGGCTTAATGGTGGACTAATTATGATTTCCAATGAAAGGCCAGAGAGGGAGAGAGTTAAAAGCATGAGAGGAGACAGTTGAAGCTAATATGCCATAATTTAGTATTCAACCACTGGTATCAGCATTTTTCCTGCAAACTTTATGGAAGCTTGAACTTAAAAGAAATTGGAGTGGGCAAGGGGTTGCAAGCAAGTTGAAAGAAAAATGCAAATGAGGTGCAAAATAAAAACATGTTTCAGTCAGACTCGAAGTTTGCCTGCACAAAAACGACCAAATGATAAAAGAAACCTTGCAAAGAAATAAGGTGAGGAGTTCTATGCCAATATTAAGTGTTAGCTCCATATTGTGAGTGGGTGATTAAAACACACAATGCCTTGCCCGCTTATTGTGCTGGTCCAAAATTACCACAAGTTTTTTACTGGTCTGTTGACTATACAGGCCACTGCATGATTTCATGGACTCATTCATTCAACCTGTAAGCAGCAGTCATATTCAGTTTTATCTTCTAGCCCTGTCTTGTGGCAGTTTCAGAGTTGGTCTTGTGCATATATAATGAAGCAAAGAGGTGTTGCCATTAATACAAAATTCGAGTCATTGCTAAAAGGAAATAACTGGATGATTTACTCAAACAGCAGCATCTCAAACCACACAGAGCCAAAATAAAGAAATCTAACATGGAACCATTCAAACAGCTCATACAGTAGATCTCTCTGTCTTGGAAGAATGGATTATAGGGTCTTTAATCTTATCCCTGTCTTTGTAGAAGGTATTTAGTGAATTCACATTCACACACGCCTGTTTCGGCTTTTAGTAGAAAGAGTTTTGTGAAGGCAAAATACAAAAATAGCAAACTGTTAAGGTCATCTCTTTCTTCAGAAAATATATTGTCATTTTACATTTTTGGAAATAATGAGTATGTGCAATATGTAAATTTCTTCTGTAGTTATTGTGCTTTTTTAACGTGTGCATTCTTTACAAGTCGTATTTCCTGATAACTTGACTGGTGTGTAGCACCAAATCATATAGTTTACTCTAACTTTAAGTTATTACCTCCGCCAAGGCGCAGAGGTTATGTTTTTGCTGGTGTACGTTTGTCCGTCTGTCTGTCAGTTTGCAACATAACTCAAAAAAAATCTCTGAAACGGTATAAGGAACAACTGATTAGATTTTGGGGGAAATCCGGATCACCACCTTGATCTGTGAATTCTTTTTGACACTAGAACTGTCAACATTCCAATACCCCCTAGAACCACCAGAGGGGGGAATTTTGACACCTTGCAGCTTTGAAAAAAAAGGATAAAGTTGGCATTTACAGAGGCCAATTTTTACTTTGCTTTGAAACTTGTTTATCATTTAGAAGTGAAGCTTCAATAAATAAATACTTAATTGATTTGCATGTGGGATTATTTAAAGCTTGTATTTCAAATAGAAAATATCAAATACTTACTAGCTTACAGCATTTACTTATCAGCTAATATGATTAGATAAAATTATTTTTAAATGTATTTATATTTTTCATCAGTTATTTGAGGGGGAACAGTTACAAAACAAAGCAGCATATAATGCTAAAGTAACAAAACAGAACACTGGATGTCAGCTGATATTGATTTATGGTATCGCACGTGGAGAGCTCAATAATGAACGCACGGCGGGTTTTTCTGGCATTGATGCAGCTCCGGTAGAGGACACATGCATTCAGTGCAACGATGTCCAAGATGTTATGAAACTCAGCAACAGGCCATCTTCTAATAGATGCTATAACCTGACTTTGTTTGACCCGGATCATGCTGATATTCTGGATATGGTGATCGGGTGGACTGTTGGGATTTTTCTCAGATAAGTGACCTTATGGCTTGGCGGAGGTCTGCGCTCTCTGAGTTCTTCTAGTTCCAAATGGTTTGGAGCATAAATACAAAAGCAAGTTAAAAGAGCAAAAAGGGACTTCTTTTGTTTTTAAAGGGAAAGCAAAAGAGATGCTTGCTGGAGTCAAACATGAGAGTTTTATTTGAAAGTAAATCTGTTAATGCCATCCATCCCCCTGTCTACCACCCAATAAGTACACATTTGTTTATAGATTAACCTGACATTCACACGTGACCCCCAAAAGTCATTCATGGATGTGTACTAAAATGTTGTGCATAAGCTTGACCTGTACTGTTTTCATAGAAATGCTACAATTCCCTCTTTGCAAAGGTTGCAAATTCAGATTGAAAAGGCTGCTTAGCATTACTCTGACAAAGATGGATGTGGAAGTAAAGAATGTACATTTTGGTTGAGTTTTTCAAATCTTACTCCTACCTGGTGATACAGTAAAGAGTAAGTGTCTCTTACCCACATAGCCCAAAGTTGATCAGTTTGATCTTAAATTGTGGAGGTGTTAAAAACTGAATTTTAGAGGTCTTTGAAGTGTAAGTTATTAAAAATAGTCTGGAAATTAAGTGGTTATCTCTTAACGATAAGAGGGTTTGAAATGATGTGTGAAAAACTGTAAATGTGTTTACATGACACGGAATGAGATATTGTTTATTATGCTAAAACAAAATTGTATGTCAAAAGAGGAGAAAAAACACGTTTATATGAATTTTTCTTTAGATTTGTTTTGCTGGCTTCACTGGCAACCTAACATTGATCATTAAAGAAAAATTTATTTAGCAAAATTTTTAGGTGGTGTGTAAAAAAGAAAAAAGACGAGTCATGCTTTCATTTTATACAGTTTGAAGCATTTAATCCTCCTATTTCCCGGTCTCCTTTCGACACGAGTGTTCTATCTCCTGTCATTGATCTGCCTTCTTTTATGAGTAGCCTAATGAAGCGAAGGAACCAAAAGAGGAGATTTGTCCCTCTGAGACATCACTAAATCACTATGATGTCTTTACTCTGGAGCTCTGAGCCTGCAGGCATGATTTCTCAGCCAGGCAGCCCTCACTATTGCACCGCCATGCAGAGGAAGACATAGCTCTGCAACTGTCATCACTCCTAACACAGTGTTAGACAGTGAACACCAGCAACAGAGTGAGGTGTAAATTTGCATTCAGGCACCACAATGGTTGACTCCACTTAAGTCAGCCCAGTGCTGAGTGAGGCAGGGATCATGGTAATTTGCAGTTGATTTCTGTGGTCGATTCATCAATCCAGCTACTGATTGAATCACCTCACTCTTAAGACAGTAAACACTGCAGGCGGGTGCTTGTAATTTGGACTTGTAAGAGCAAATAAGTGTACAAACATGTGCACAAACACACCAATGCTCAACTGCTTGAGTGGAGCATTCAGAGAAGACCTGATCCTTTAACACTTTTAAACAAGCATTGGATTTTCAGAACCCAATATCAGCCAGAGAAGCCAGGTGAATGGTGAATAGACACTCTCTGGCAGATCAATGGCAGACAGTATGAGATAGGAGAGCATGCTGAGTCCACACTCTGCAAGGTTTAGAGTTTAACACCTCTTGAGGCTATTGATAGATATTGGTGGCTGGGTAGCAGATACACAGAGACAACACACGATCTACCACCAAAGTCCTGGATTTCTGCACACCAGCTCAAGCTCAGCTCTTTTTGTTGGAAAACGTTTTTCCCACTTTAAGATGTCTTCCCCAATATTACCATATTTTCACTTCCTGTATCAAGGAATCCTTTCAGGTCTTTTGTATGCACTGTATGTCTGCCCTGCTAAGATTTTAGGCTACCAAAAACAGACGCTAGAGTTCTCAACAGACTCCAGTTGCCACTTTTCTCTCTTACAAATTTGTCAGGAGTCACTTCATACTCCTCACCCATGTAAGGCTTCATGGGGTTTCTCTTTTGAAATTCTAAAGTCAAAATACAAGGTTATAAAGGGGTCACCCTCCCCTTGTATTTAAAGTTAAAGTTAATCTTTTCAAGAGATGACTTATCTTATTGGTATATTGAATATCCTTGCTTGAGAAGCTGTAGCATCGTATTCAGCACTTTTGCATGAAGTGTGTAAGCAGAGATGAGCCGGGCTTTGCTGCTACCTACAAGACCACATAGCACTGATGACATTAGAGCCTGAGTGTGTAAATAGAAGATAAGAAAGCTGATGATGAGGATATGGCCTGAGCTCTGCTTCCGTTATCCTCGATCTGCAGGGATAAACCTCATGCAAATCTGGATTGGATTAGACGGAAGCACTGGCAGGCCTAATTAGAAGAGGTTTCCTGCTGCAGGCATTAGTTAAATACCAAAGGAGAGACTCTCACAAAGTAAAAATGGAAGAAGGTGGCAGGTGCTTCTGGAAATGAATTGAGAAAGTGTGGATGTATGGGGGGAAATAATAAGCATACAACAGGGAGGCTAAGAATGAGAGCACTGTGAAGATCTCTAATGGGAGGAGAAGACGAAGGAATGCAAAACCGTAAGAGAAACACCGGTTGGTGAACGTGATTGGACAACATTGGTTTCCACATACAGACAGGGAGCGAGTTCTCAGAAGCAGCAGATTGAGCTGCAAATCAACCCAGGAATGATTCCCAGACCACAGAGAGCCTGTTGCTATGGAAACGTCATCATTGCAGGCACTGCTTTAATCCGTGGAAGCTTGTTAAGTTAACATGAGGCTCAGGCAGCCACCTTATGCTTCTGTACTCACAACACAACATCGTGCCAGTATTGTAGCTGCTCGCTACAGACAGGATTTATCCGCAAATATTTTGCTGTTAGAAAGTAGGATTATCCTCTGCATATCTGTGCGCTTCTTCTTTTTATTTCTTTGTCAAAACTACTGGTTACATTTATTTCAGATTAGGTAGTTTTGTATACATGACACCGTAACTAATGTTCTCTTCACCGTTAGTACCTTAGTCAGGAGTAAGAGATCAAATCTGCAAGAAAAAAAAAGGCAGGCAGAGACAAAAGAGGAGCAAGCTGAGAAAGAGCAAGAGTACAAAAGTCAGGGTGATCTGTGCAATACTGTATACTGAGATACACAATCAATGCCAACTGGGATAAGGGACTACCAGAGAATAAGGCTCTTCTGTTGATAGTCTAAATGGATGAGGAGTTTGCATCTGGGCATTCATGCCTCTAAACTACTCTGTTTCTGCCCGGCAGTAGAGCAGTCAGTCTGTCAGTTACACAACCAGCTCCGTCCTCACAGTGGCTTGTATTGTTTTGGATTTGCTTCTCAAATCAGATATATCTGTCGGTTTGCTTCAATAATCCTGTGAAATCGGCAGCATTAATGTATTCAGCTTCTGAATAGGACAAGAGAGGAGATGATAAGCCTGCCTGCTTGATGATAATAGCGCCATAAAATGGGATAGAGTAAGAGCAGTAGATGAATGGAAGCGTGATTTATAAGCAGCTGGATGTCAGCTGGATGAAACCTGCAGTTAAACTGTATTTCTATGTGCTGTACTGATGGATAGTGTAGATGAATAAAGGGCTGGGGAAGTTAAAGAGAATAGAGGGCGACATCCAGGTCAGGCTCCTGGAGGCCCGCTCAGACCAGACAGCTGTGACATATGAGTGTGTGTGAGGTGCTGACACTCAGTTCAGCATTAGCTGCTAGAAGAGAATTTGATGGATGGAGCAGAGTGAGCAAGCCATCCAGGGTTTAGCCTACATGGTGAGAAGCATTTGTCTTACCAAGTCAGCTAAAGTGTAGCATTGAATTTAGATAAGTAAATAAAAGAAACCTGCCAGTGCAACAATGGCACTTCTCAAAGAGACTGATCAGCTGTTTGGTAAATGGAGTACAATTATGATAAGAGTAGTTGTGAATCTCAGGAATAAACCCAACAATCTGTATAAGTGTGTGTTTGTGTGATTTATATTTCTCAACAAATTGCTACGTATAGGTAGCAAGTATGGATGAGTTGTTTGTATATTCAGGCTCAACGCTGTTGGGCGTATTCAAATGATGAGACTGGATCTGCTGGAGGGAGGCTCTGTTCTCCTTTGACTGTTGCTCTGACAGCTTTGCCATCAGGGTTCAAAACAATATCAATCATTGTGCTATTAAACATTAAAATGGGAATGTGTGAGTGAATGTGTTAGCACTGGACCTCAGATTAATTTAGGCCTTTTTTTTTTTTTGCTGCTATAGCAATATACACACACAGCTGAGAGAAGTTTCTCTGCCTCCCTGTATCCAAATTGCTGAGTGTTAGAGATTATCCTTTGCATTTAAGCATTACTGAATCACAGACAAATCTTTAAATCTGCTTTCGCTCTGTCCCAACATAAACATACAGTACATCAGACAGGCTCTGTATCACCCACAGTAGGCTCTCATCATCTATGGCGGGCTTCCCTGCGTCTACGGACTGTGTTGCCCCTCGGTGTGGACCTCACCTGGATTCTCGGTACCTTGCCATGTCACGATTATTTTTAATATGTGCTACTGTTGTTTAGACATGTGTGTGAGTGTGTGTGTGCATGTGTGTTGCGTGTGTGTATGTGGGTCTATGTCTGGAGGTGGGAAGGATGGGTTATTTTATCTTTGTGAAGCACTTTGTGTTGCATTCAATGTATGAAAAGTGCTATATAAATAAAGTTTGATTTGATGATCTGCTGTGAATGACGGATTGCTGGGAAAAACAATCCTGGAAACTGTGTAAATGCTGCATAGATGACAACAGCCTCAAACCTTTTTCAAAAACTAATTAAAATAATACACAAAATGATTCAAATTAGAAGCATTAAGATGAAGAGCTGCTGAGTAAATATATCAACATGAATCTATAGATCCTAAACCCTTATTTATTTCCCCATGTCGTATACTAAAGAGAGTCTGATTTAAAGGCTTTATATCTCTAGTGTTTGAGATGAAGGGTTTAACTAAATCAGAGAGAGGAGGGAGGCATTAATGGAAATTAAAGTGGTGCTCTAATGGCTTTGGACACATTTGGGATACAAATTATTGGCAAGAAGTCATTCGGCAGAAGTGGGTGGATGAAAGGTCTGCTGGACACTGTTGTGGGGTTCAGTATCTTTGCAGGTTACTAAAACGTACTGCTTGGGGTTCAGGCCAAATCTTAACTGTCAGACATACAGTGTGTGTGTTGAGGACACAGTATTGTTACCAGTGAGCAGACTATTTGTAGAGAAGGACTGAAAAGTAAAGTATTTCAGAAGGAATTTGAACAACAAGCTGGAATGAACATGAATTTAAATGACACCTTTAGGTAATTTACAAGCTAATTTTATTCTGTTTGATTACTTTGGTTTGTTTGTGCTTTTGTTTTACACAGAATTCTGTGACAAGTGTCATTTATTTCCCCTACAAGAGTCCCCAGATGTCTCTTTTCTTTATTAAACAACTGTAGAACCATATGAAAACATGCAATCTTCATATTTAGCAGCTGAGGAAAAACACTGGAGACCAAGCAGTCAAGCTCATAGTGAATCTTCTAACTTTCAACAAAGACGAGATAGAGTTTACCTTTGGATAATTACAGTGATATTTATCAGCTGTTGATTATTGCAGCTTTCAGTTTTTCTGTAGCATGCGTTACAGCATTTATGTTTATCTAATCGATAAAGTAAATACAACAGAGGAAAACAGACATTCAGCATATTACTTGAAAAGTAGTTTCTTATCCAGAGCCAATCACTGTTTGTGTTACGAAAAATGCAACATTTAGGTAATGTCGTAAAAAAATTTTGGTCTGGATGATCTAAATCTGCTGTGGCAGTGACTCAGGTGGAAGAGCAAGCCATTCAATGACCGGAAGGTTTGCGGTTGTAATCCTGCTCCCCCAGTCAATCTGTTATGTCCTTGGGCAAGACACTTCACCCTCCTTGCCTCCAGTGTTGCCAATGCTGGTAATGTTTGTCAGTCTCCCCCAGGGTAGCTGTTGCTACACATGTAGCTTACCAACACCTAGTATGAGTGAATGAATAATGAACTCAATGTAAAACGCTTCGGGTGCCTTGAAAAGCGCTATATAAATCTAAAATGTTAAAAAGAAATATGACCTATTTCTACTGTTTGTTATGTGCGTCCTAGTTCTGCAACTCTGGTGCAAACCCATCTGCAAGCCGCATTTGCTCCACCCTGAACACCAGATTACCTCTTCAGCATGTGTCTGTGTCATAATCATCACAAGGATTATTATAGTAAAACAAAACACACTAGAAACAAGCTAACCTGCTTCATTCTGGTAGAAGGTCATGTATTTTGATGTTTGACTTTGTTCTCCCCTCAATAATGGACAGAATACCCTGGAATGCATACTTGTATGACAGAAAACCGATAGGGTAGATTAAAACAGACATGTGGGATTTAAGAGTGAGAAGGAAATGTCAGATGACGAGCAGAACAATTTGGAGAAGAGGCCAAAAAGAGAAGCAAAAGGGTATACATCTAATTTTTCCACTTTTTTCCCAGATGTAGACACCACCAAGGACCCTTGTCAAAAGGTTAAGTGCAGCCGACACAAGGTTTGTATCACCCAGGGCTACCAGAGAGCCGTGTGTATCAACCGCAAGAAGCTTGAACACAGGTGAGTGTATAGCCCCTGAGCAAGAACTGACTAATTCCCCAAACACACAAATAGTCATAAATCCTCCTCACACACGCTGACATGAGGTCAACACAACTAGTTTACACTCAGTGCGAGAGTAGAATGTGTTTTGCTGGCAGCCATAGTGGGAATAATAAAACTTGTTTGTGCGTTAGTGCAGGACGACTTCCTGCGGCGTAATGATAAGCTAACACATTTAGACAACATGGAGGACGCTTTTTAGCTTCTATACGCTGAACTGACACAGCAGTGGCTGTCTCAGCTGGACGCGGTGAGGCTGAAGCGTTTGTCTGTCTTCTGTCCGGCAGCTTGAAGCAGCCTGCTCTTCGGTCTCCTGATGGAAATTGTCAGCCCTGTCCCATTTCCTCCACCGGACCTGTGTGTGGATCAGATGGACACAACTACGCCTCAAAGGTACATTGACACATTAGGGTTGATAAATAAGAATCAAGAATCTTTTATTGTCATTATGACAAGCACAATGACATTTAATTTCATTCAGTTTAATTTAAAGTTTTAAATAATGTTGTATTCATTCATTTTCTCACGTGTATACAGTGGTTCTGGGTTAAATAAAACACAGCAACACATTCAAATACTCATTGTTTCAAAAAAGATGAGGAAAAAAAATTAAACTGGCACTGAGAATGAGAGTGAGACTTCTTGTCTCAACAAGACCGAAACCTAAAAACACAAAGATAATACATTTCACTTTTTACATATTAAGCTTTGTAACCATATCTTGTGACAAGAATTGAATTTGCCTGACTGAAATACATGTAATCAAAGCTTCAAATTTGTTACATGTTTACACAGTAGTGTTCATTTGGAAGAGAATATCTTACCCATACACCTTGAACACATCTGAGCCATGTGAGGAGACTCGAGGGAAAAACTGAGACAAAGAGCCATGATATGTGGCCTCAGTGGGACCAATTGGTGGCTTGTGGTGACAGAGTCCTGTGTGTTTATTGATTAATGCTTTGTCTTTTGAATCTCTATTCCTGACCTTGTCTGCAAGCAGAGGTTGGAAGGCACATTTAGGAGCAAGTCATAGATTCAAATCAAGGCTTACATTCAGTCACCTCATGAATATTTGATCTGTGTTGCTGCAATAACTCATTTTATTTCACCTTGTGTCCTTTGCCGATGTCCCCTTGTTTGTGAATGTGTGTGTTCCAGTGCAAGCTGGAGCAGCAGGCGTGTCTTACAGGGAAGGATCTCACCCTGAAGTGTTCGGGTCTGTGTCCTTGTCCTACTGCAGCCCCTACAGCCAAGGAGGGTAAACGTGGTAAGATCAACAGCTACTCTGTATTGTACTGTTGTGCTGCAATACCAGGCTCCCTGTTTCTTTTTTAGCTTCACACATCCTCCAGCACAGCAATCGTGTGAGCATAAATTGTTACAACAAATATCATATGCATTCTCTCCCTCGGGCCTACGCAGAGAGCTGTACTGGGCAGGATCTGTCTGATCTTGGTGAGCGTCTGAGGGATTGGTTCCAGCTACTGCAGAGCAATGCCAAGCAGAACAACAACAGCAAGTCTGGGGACAGAGCCACTGCTGCCAGCAGCACATCAGGTTGTAGCTTCCACTATATGTATCCCAACTCCATATAAAGAGCATGTTAATTATTGAGTTTCAGGTAGAAAAACTGTTAAAAAAAAAAAAAAAAGTGTTTAAATTTACTTTTATATCCCAGTGAATGGTAAAGTTGTTGCTAACTATTGTTTCTAAGATGATAGTAGACGCTGCAGTCCTTGGCGGATTTGCTCCATACATCTCTGGGTGTCACTGGTTTCCCATAAATTAATAAACTTTTTCCTTTGACATGTAGTTTTCTGTTTCAATGGATGTTGTTGTTACAATCTTAAAAAAAAAAAAAAAGGTTTTTACTAACCTGTTCTGAAGCTGTATTTTAATGCATGGACCCTAAATTCTGACTTCATGATAGTGTTTCAATGATCACACTTTAGGATCAAGCCCGGAATCAACACTTATTTTTAATAACTGAATATCACTAGATTTGACAGTTTTTAAAAGGAAGAAAAAATGTATTATCATAGGGCTTTTTCCCTCTTTCATGCACTCATTCAGACACCAGTGGACACATCAAAAGATATGCCTGGTTCAATGTCCACCCATCCATCCATTTTCTGTACCGCTTAATCCATGCAGGGTCGTGGGTGGGCTGGAGCCTATCCCAGCAATTATCAGG
>JBBBVU010000017.1:15621392-15632520 GCA_037177055.1 Atherinosoma microstoma
AGCCTATCCCAGCAATTATCAGGCGAGAGGCAGGGTACACCCTGGACAGGTCGCCAGTCCATCACAGGGCCAACACATAGAGACAGGTTCAATGGTTCAATGTCTTGCCCAACAACACTTCAACTTGTTGTTTGGGGAAGCCACTAATCAAAACTCCAACCATCTAACTGGCAGGAAACTGCTCATCCTCTTGAGCTACAGCTTCCACCATATTATTTGCCTGATAGGCAGCAAGTGTTATAGGTGTGCATAAAACACCAAACGTTTTCTTTTCAAGCATGAAAGGACTTAATTTCTCATTAGTTGTGGGACATGAGGGACTTGGTTAAGCAATAGCATTAAGCATGGAAGCAATGAAAGACTTTTAACATTGGGGCGATTTTATAGTTTCCATGGAAACTGCTTTCTCATTCTAAAGTTTTATTAATACCTTATTTGCTATTTTCTCTTCAAGTCGGTGTGTAAATATTGAAAAATAATGAAAAAGAAAAAAATTACAGAACAGAAAAAAGAGGATAAAATACAAATGGAAACAGAACATCAAATAAAGGAGAAAATACAACAAATTCTGGCAAAGAAGTCCATCCAAGAGCTCAAAATTGGGAAAAAATAGACAACTTGCCTATTCTGGAAAGGAGAAGTTAGCTATGCTAAATTTGCTAACCTAAGCTATGCTAAACTTGCAGCTTAACTAAAGTAACCATTAGAATTAGACTAAGTTTAATATGGCTGTAAGAGAAAGAAATCTCTTATCTTTTATCTGTTCCTTTTTTCTTTATATGTTGTCATAAATTTGCTCATAGTTAATATAGTTAGGGGATACCTACCTTACTTTTGGTTTTGCTTTGGTCTTTTGACGAACAGTTTTATGAACTTTAAAGTAATATCTTCTAATTTGTGACGTTTAAGGGCATCTATTGGCAGATAAGCAATATAATATTTGAATGTTTCCAAAAGTGTTTACTCATTGAAAACAGTATTTTTATTATCTTTGAATGAGCCGATTGTACTGACAAAATGGGTCATCCTCCCTCATGTCACACCAGCATGTTGCTCTAGTTGCACCAAGCCTGTTTTCTACTGTAGCCCAGAGTGTCTCCAGAGAGGATGGTTTGCATTTCTTATGCTACTATACAACTACTTATATGCTTTGTTTGGGGAGGGTGAGGCCAGAGATTTCCGCTGTGGCAATCTGAAACCGTAAATGTACAATAGAAAACTTCAGTCAGCAGAAAATTTTCATTCCCAATCAAAAAGAGCTGAAAGCAAAAGTTAAATTTAATTTGGAGCCACTCAAGCATCTCATAGAAAGTGCTATCTCTGTAAAAGCAAAACAACATGGATTCTGGTCCCCATTGGACTTGTACTGACATGCATGTGGAGCCTGACCAGCTAACACAACACAGAACTGGTGAAGGGATTATCAGGTACACAAAGTTAAAAAGACATGTACTTTGACAACATCATCTGAATCATCCAAAATCTGAAGTGGATACTGGTACTAGGTTGATAATGATCAATTCTAATGGTATTTTCTCATAATAACTTTTTTTTATGCTTGAAACAGGTAACGTGATAAAGTAGATTTGTGGATTTGTGTTGAAGCATGGTTTTATTTTCATTTGTGCAGCTGTTTCCTGATATAATGAATGTTTTCCTCTGTATTTGCAGTGCTGGACAGGAGCATGGTAGCCAGCTGTAAGGACTCCATAGGTTGGATGTTTTCCAAGCTAGACACCAATAATGACCTGTATCTGGATCAGGCTGAGCTGGCTGCCATCAACCTGGACAAGTATGAGGTCTGCATTCGGCCCTTTTTCAACTCCTGTGACTCCTACAGGGATGGCAAGGTCTCCACCGCTGAATGGTGTCTCTGCTTCTGGAGAGAGAGTGAGTGTTCTAGGGATGGTATGAGGTTTGTGTCTGACATATTCCTCTTGGTGCAAGCACTCAAACTTCCAGGCACTCAGGTGTAGCTGCCTCTGTGTTTTGTGCTGCAACATCACCATTTGCCTTCAAGCTCATTTTCCTTTCCCTTTATGAGGTGAACTGGTCAATGTCAGGCATTAAAAACAATCTTGCTGCTTGCTAAATGGATCCTAGGTCTCTTTTTTTCAAAGGAAAATATTTGAGGATTGATTTTAAAATCAAAGGAAAATATGATTGCACTCACAAATAAAACATAAACCTTTCTTTACTCCTGGACTAACTATGGCTTTACTTTCTTTTTGTTAAAATTGTCTTTTCATTCAAGAGCCGCCCTGCCTGGCCGAACTAGAGCGGGTTCAAGTACTAGATGGAGGCAAGAGAAAGTTTGGTAGGTATCTGACTTCTATTAACAGCATTTCAACCTAGTTGGATTTGACTTTCTCGGTCGATGGTTTCATCAAGTAGATGACAAGCAGGGGGTGGGGATTAGTCCCTGATTATAACTTGATACTGACAGACGGCAAAGAAAAGCAGCCATCAGACTGTTTGGTCATGTATGTGAATGAGTGTGCAGATTTGGACACGAGTGTGTGCATACTGCAGATTTTTGCTGGCTGACTGGACTCTGAGTCAGGACTCTCCAAGGACACAGACTGGCAAGCAGAGGAGAAGATTGCCAGCAAGACACTCAGATATTCCCCTGAAAGGCTGGATGGACATTTGCTTTTGGCCAACCCCATGTTATTTATTCATTTCTATGTTTATTTCTTCACTATTAGAAAATCATATAAATACCAGCATCTGAAATATATAACTTCATGACAATGTCAAACATCTCCAAGAGTGTGACAGAGGGGTTCATGTAACTTATAAACAGCTATGTTTTGTATCATTTTCCCAGCTTTCATGTTAATGTTGTGACTTAGAAATACCGATTTTTAACTTTGTGTCCTTCGTTACCAATTAGCAAACTGTTTCTACCCTATCCCGATGTGCTGCAGTGTGCTAATGTTATTCCACAGGGTGAATAAAATACATTGACATAGCCACCATGATGTCATCCACTGGTTTGTCAGGCTTTTTGTGAGCAAAAAGCATGAGTGGATCTGACCGAGAACAGAAGGGAATGATTTACTCCCACAGGGTAGAGGCTTGTCAATCACAACCCAGCCCTGTCCTATTGCCTTTTAATCTAAAAGGAACCATAATTCACATAATGAACACCAGTCTCCCTTAAATATGTCAACAAACCAGTGATCATGACCTTAAAAAAAGGATTAGAGAAAAGGGAAGAAAAAAATTGCCCCCTGTTGGACATTACATAAACTGCAGTTTAAAGGTTTATTTTTGTGGAGAGTCGTCTTTTTTATACAACATATGCTTTAATCTTCTGTATCTTGCACCATGAGCACATTTGTGTTAATTGAATATGTAACTGGCTGCCACATATGCTGCATACATTACATTCTCACTTGGGCTTTGTGCCATGTGTGATGACACACAGATGAAATCTTTACAAGACTTTTTATGCCTGTTGTTTCCTTTATGGGTTTTGGGGAGAATTCATGGTATGGTGAGGTCACTTCACCCCTCTGACCCTTATCTATATGTGTATGCATGTAATTGCCAGGTCGCTTTATTCCCAGCTGCAATGAAGACGGCTACTACAGGAAGCAGCAGTGTGACAGGGGCGAGTGCTGGTGTGTTGACCAAAACGGAGGAGAGATAGCCGGATCTAGGATTCGTGGCAAGCCAGATTGTGGTAAGTCCTGTGGATTTACGCAGCTGTTGTTGAGTGAATAGAATTTGAACTTACAGGATGAATATTGCTTGAAAAACAACTGGAAATATCCCATGCTTATCAGCCTGCTTCTTCACAGCTCCCCCACATGTATTGCACAAGGCCTCCTTTATGTTAAAGGACTGAGGCCAACTGCAACATAGCTCACTTCAGGGACCAGTGCCACATTCATGTGTCCAGAGTCATTTGCATTCTAAAGCGCTGCTTGTCGCTGTGAGAAAAGTCTTTCAAGATAAATGGGGGCCGGTTGGACTGAACCTGAGCCTGATAAAAATGGTTCCCTTGGCAAGGTTTAGAAATAGCTATTAAAATCCAGACAAAGTCAAACATGTGATCCTTTTTTTTAACCATTGCAGTCAATGTTTTTAAATCAATTTCAGCATTTCTTATTGGAATCTAAATGACTTTAGAGTAAGCTGGCCACAGTGGGTAATTAAATTTTTTATGCATCCCCCTGCCCATGAAAGTTTTCTCTCCCTTTTCCTGCAGATTATGAAGTGGCATATTCAGGAGATTTTGGCAGCGGGGTCGGATGGGAGGATGAGGAAGAAAAAGAAGCTGAGGAGACTGCAGAGGAGGCTGAAGAGGAGGAGGGAGAAGTGGGAGAGGTGGATGATGGGGGATATATCTGGTAAAGGGCCACTGTGTAATTCAACCTCTTTACAGAAGCATCTTGATGGTCCTAAACACACACACACACACACACACACACAAAAGACACACATGAATAGGAAGTGCTTACACTCAGAACACTTGGCTTAAGAAAACTTGAGGAAGAGGGTTAAATGCGAGGGTAAAGGTGATTACGGGAGTATTTAATGTTACAGGATGTTCTTTAATTGGGCAAGGGAGGGGGAGATATCACTACCAAGAGATTATTGGTCTGGAGTTGAGATTTTTGTCCTTCATATTTGTGATTATTTGTTCTCTTCTGTTGTATGTCCTTCGAACTATCTTTGAGCAGTTTTTAGCTGATGCATAATGGAGACTTTAAGAAGCTGCAGGTGCTTGTCATGTGCTTGCATATATAAATATTAAAAAAAGCTAGTTTGGGTGCTTTTCAGTTGTTGAAAATGGTCTCCTTTCTCATTGTAAATTTGCAGATCAACAACATTTCAGTGGTTTTGGTTTAAAGCAGGAAAACTGCGAAAAAGAGAGGAAACCACAGTAGAATACTGAAAAACATCCTTTGACTTTATCGTTTCCATGTCATACGCTTTGGCTCATATGTCACAGTAGTGCTCTGTCTCATTCATGACTTAGTAAGACATTTCTCACACATCACTTTACCTTGTATATAACGTGTGTATCAGAAGACAGAATATCACCTACTAGTCAAGGCCTTGAAAGACTAGCAGATTATACTGCTTAGCTGACAGTGAACATCGTATCATAATGTGGATCGATTATTGTGTTTAATAAAAAAAGGATAAAATAAACTTATCTTTGTGGCACAGCTAGCCACCATTCATCTGAATCAGTGTTCTTTTTCTTTTCATTGCATGTCAGATTTTATTCACATTTACATTGTACACTAAATCATCAATATTAACTGTGCTGCAGATGACAAATCTAATTGGCTGCTGCAATTCATTAGAGCAATGGAATATGATTAAAAATGTAAGGTTTTGATTGAAAACATCCCCAAAATCAGAAAGAAACAGCAGCAAGATTGTAAGGCTAAAATCAATAACCTTGGCTCCATGGATGAAGACATTTGGGAGGATTTTGAAAGGCAGTAATTCTCTCTATCGACAGGCCAGAGCGAGATTTGAAGAGCTTTGAAAAGCAGGGGGGGGGGGGGTGCAGCCATATTCTGAGTCAGTTAAAGTCGATTTTGCTGAATGTTGTCAAAAATTCACATTGCCAACTCCACAAAATTTGATGCAGCAGAAATAAATTACAACCAATGTTACATCTATTTTAGTCAAAACAGCCTCTTCAGTGGATGTACCATACTTTAGCAGCTTTCAAATAAATGGTAATAGATGTTTGATAACATGTACACCAAGAAACAAGAAGTAGACGAAAGATTTTTTACATGTGTAGCGTGTTTCCCTGTGGCTCATTTTCAGTCTTTATTAGAAAACCCTTAAAGCAACTTTTCTTCAAATAAATAACATGTCTCTTTGCCCGTGGCTCCGCTTTGAACAAAAAGTAAAAATAACGACACTAATATGCTGGTTTACTATATGACCCATGCTCACTGTCATACTGTCATACAAAACAAATGTCCATTCAATGTTCATTCATAAAAGAAGTGAGCCAAGGAAAATTTGTCTTTTCCAAACTGAAATCTGTGTAACACCACCATGCTTCATCCAGAGAAGGAAAGTAAAATCTAATTGAATGACAAATGTAAGAAATCCTTTTCACAAATATGTGCTTGTAAAAAAAAAAAAAAAAAAGACCAGAATCCCTTTTTTAACATCAGCAGCACAGCTGTAAGGACAGATGATGACCACTTGATCATCTATGTATTACTAGAGTGAAACATGAATAATTTGTATCCAGAGTATGAGATTTAGGTTGAATTTTGATCAACAGATCCAGCTTGCCCTACCATGACACTGGTTTTTATGGTATGGTTAGTGATCTCTGACTAGGAAATCTATATGAAGTTGCTGATGTCCTATTTCTACCACTGCTTATACTTATGTTGCACTACCAAGTTTGTCAGCATTTTGCCCCTCTGTATCTCCATGGAACTGCAGTAGCTGTGCAAGAATCTTTTAGGAGATTCATCATCTTAATAGTCTGGCTGCACCTGTGAAAGTGTGATTAAAAGGCCTGCACTCTTGCAGCTAGAGTATATCATGCCTGTTTTTGCAAAGCATTCCTTAGATTTTAAATTGGGCTCCCTTTACCCCCCCTCATGGAAATATTTTTGTGCACAGAAACAGAATGTAAGTGTATTACAGTATCTATGTAGTTTGATAATTTTTGCATGTTTTAAAAAAAAAGAGTTTAATTTTTTTTCTACAATTAGAATTAAGATATACAAGCATATGATAGATACATCATAAATATAAGGGAGGAAGTTTTGAAGATACTGACATTCATCTGCTAACAAAGTTATCTTCATCATTTTCAGCTAAAAATCCTGAAAATCAAGGACAAACATTCTGTGAAAATGCATTTTTTTGCAGCTCTATTTAAAAGGCTACTGTTTCAAACATAAATCTCCTCGCTGTGTAACCCATTCTCTGAGGAACAGCTTGTATTGTCACAAATTGTATTGTCAGCTCACTTCTCCTATTGCCTTACCTCTTTCGCAGTGAAGTGTAGCTTATAGCCATGGGAAACCAGTAGAAATTAAATACAGACCCTGGTTTACATATCAGCCCCTCTAAAAGCACAATACATATAGAAACCTCTCCTAAGCCTCCTCAGGACATTGCTCAAACCTCTCCACTGTGAACTTTTCAGTCTGGAAAAAATGAAACAGAAACCATGTACTATTCTACAGAATATGCATATCTTCAGGCATTTAAGCCAAAAAGCTTGTCTTAGCATTGTAAAAACTGACAGAAAACCAATCCTCCACAATATCATTTCTCAGTTTCACATGTCTGCGATAATGGAACTCAGTACCAGTAATGTCCCATTGGGTGAAACTTCCAATGTGTTGGCTGTGAGTGGGTACGCCTGCCAACAGATGTCTGAATACCTGATACAGACAGCAGTCTTTTCTAGCTACCCAGAGGGACCAATCATTTTCAGCAGCATGTCAGCTTGTTGTGATGAATATTCCTACTGCCTGGTAAAAAACAAACCCTACCCACCAGAACCAGATGTAAATCAAAGTACATGCTTCCAAAAATAGTGTCTTTGATGCAGTCTCTGTAAATTAAGAAAAGGGTCAGATGCTCTTCTTTCCACTATATGCTTTGCAACTTTGTGTAGTTAGATATTGGTAACTACCATGGCTTTAGTCTATTTATTTTCTTCTGGTGCTTTGCTTGCTACAGTCATAGCCATGCTTAAGACACAGAGAGGGTCATTTGTGAGAAGAGTGCACAGAAATATACTCAGCACGTAGAATGTGACCAGAATAAACTTTATTAAATTACATTAAAGTGCGATAAAACAATTAGAACATGTTTACATCTAAATTCAACGTAGCTGTTAAAATGATGTGTTCTTAATATTTTAGAAGTAATATGATTTGGGGATGGTGTTATAGTGAAATTTTCTCCCCCAGATGTGAATTTGTTCTAAATGAAAAATACATGTGTTAAATACAAGAGAATACCAGCTCAGTTTAAAATACAAAATCATACAAATTGTTGCAAATTCATGATTATTTAATATCATTCTGAATTTTTTTTTTTTAATTTAAAGTCCGATTTTACTCTAGCACATCTGTAATTCAAGGATACTGAGTTAAAGTTTGCTTTGGTCTCCTTGTAGCCTCCAAATACGCCTGACTCCTTTTTCTGTGGTGTTCAACACCCTGAACACATTCACATCCCTTGTCTGGTGAAATTCCTGCAACAATCCCTGGAAAACCGTTACTGGGATGCTAAAGTTGAGGTGTGGATATGTCACTTTTGCAGCCAAATCCCTTGTGTTGCTGGACACAATTCCTGCAACACAGCAAATAATTGTTACACTTCCTTAACAGCAAACGCAGCAGTGCAAACTGAGCTATCTGACATGTATTACAGCCTTTTTCCTACACGTGTTGTGCATTACGCTGAAGTTTTCCTGTGGTCCTCGTGTGACCCCCACTGTTCAAGAGGAGTACTTGGTTGGTCCTTACCCAGCAGCTCTCCTGAATGTTTCTGCACCACAGCACCCCCACTGGTCCCTGCTTGTACTGCACATGTGGTCTGGAGCATGACAGGCTGGTAATTTAAACTGATGGCTTTGGAGAGGACACCGCAGGTCAGGGATGGGCCACACGCCCGGCCCAAGCCACCATATCCCACTACAACCACAGCTTCACCTGTAAGGAGAAAAACCACGCTGATAAGTCTTGATGCAGTTTTATTATTGTGAAAAAAACAAGAGGTCTTCAGAATTGAATGTGAAATCCAACCTGGACTGAAACTCTGTGACATTTGAGGAAGCACAGCTTCTGGAACAGGGACCCTCAGCTTGACCAAAGCAAAATCATAGGGGGACGACGCTTTAGTGGAGAACAGCACATCACCAAGGATATCAAAGATTCTGTTACATAGAAATCACCGAAAAAAAGAGCGAACATCAGGCCGACATAATAGTCTGAACACTGAACATATACTGTGATCTGAGACATTACAACTCACTAAATATTCCTTTTAATTACTCCACCTGGTAAAAACTCTGCTCAAGCAGTTGTAGTTTCTGGTAATAAGATTATAATGACATAAATACTATTACACATGCTGTAGATATTCACTATTTGGTCAATCTATTTTCATCCTCAATTTACTTTTCACAATGTAACTTCTGTCTAAATTTGTTCATTTCTTCCCACATTTACGTTTTCTGTTGCATAATCTTTACTATTTACCTACAACTTTTATCCTGTCTTTGGTGTTTTCTTATTGCAATTTATGAGATTTGTGATATCTATACATGATAGCTTTTCTTCTGTCTGTGTTTTTGTGGAGTCTCTCTCATAAAAGGAAGTCGTTTGTTTTGTGCCTGCATACAGGTGGAAGGGGTATTTGTAACAACCCAACTATAGACAACTCTTAGGGAAATTTTTTAATAATAAATATACTGTCACCTGTCTCCATGATGAAACTTCAGGGTGACTGCAGACTTCCCATTCACAACATGCCGACAAGTCACCACTAGCTTTGTAGTGACGACAACCCCTGAACCCCAGACCTGTCCACTGCCCACAAAGCACACAGTGGGGTACTTGACTGTTTTTGACTCATGAGCTGTGGTAGACATGCGGATGTCCGCCTCTCCCGGATAACGCCATGCATCACAGATCGGATCTTGAATGCTTGCACAACGGATGACATTTCTAAAGATCAAGTGAATAGAGCAGACTAGAGTGAGGCCGATCCACTCATTTGCCTTCCAGCCGAATGGAGACACAATCAGCCCGATGAGATTAAAACTCTCTGCACCTTTCACCACAAACAAGCCTCCGCCTTCTGTGCCCGGCAAGCATCGAGCATCTGTGAGGATGACAGCATTGTCCTCTCCAGCCAGATTACTGATGATCCCTCTGCTGAGGGTGCTGATGAAGAGATCTAAGCAGAGGGAGCCAAAAGGAGAGCCGCATGCGACGACTGGGCAACCTTTCTGTAGAGAAGAGCTGCTCTGCCAGGGGATGGTTCCTGAATCTGAACTACTGCCAACTGACCCTCCTGCTTTGAGTACTGCGAACCAGCTGAGGAACTGAGCATCTCTGATCAGTTCTTCATCCTCTTCGTCACCATGGAAACGCCACTGGTCTGTCTCTTGGAAAACTGCCAGGAAAGTCTGCTTGAACTCCACACAGTTCACCAGCATAAGTAGCTCGGCTGAAACCTCGTGTTGCTGTGTTGTTTTGCTTCTGGGATGGGTGAGTGACTCTTCGTGTACTTTCTGGTTTGAGTCCAGACCTGACTGAGTAGACAAGCTGACGCGGATTTTCAGTTTGTCACTAAAGCCGCGTGGGGAAAGGAATTCAGTGTCAGAGGAGATGGACTCTTTATCGGTAATAAACCGTGAAAACGGGAGGCCGGTGCATATGATAGTTCCATTTTGAGGATGGACGATAACTCCGCTGAAACTGACGGGCTTCCTTGCTGAAAATGCCCCCGAAACTTTGATAACACAGCAGCATTTCTCCAAATCCTTCAACTCCATGCTGGCTCTAAGAACAGCTCTACTAAGTCAAGAAAGTGGGAAATGGTAGAAAAAGCCACGCGTTAAACAAATATCTACGGACCGGAAGTGAAATAAGAAGACAACATCCCGCAGTGATGAAAAATACCACACTAAATTAGAGGTTAAACTATTATTTCGCCAAAATATTCTGCACAGGAACTGTTTGATAACGGCTTCTCTGACTTCCGGGTTGTGTCGTATTGTTTCACCCGATTGGTCAGAATGCATGAATGTCTAGCCAATTGGAAGCAAGAAGGTTGAGGACGTAGTCGTTTGTTTTGCTGCACGTTGTGTCCCAAAAGTGCAACTTTGTAATCTTTGGTACACAAATAAATATTACCATTAATTTATCTCAGTGTACGTTATAATATTTTGCGAATCATTATAAATAAGGCAAAGGCCCCAATACACAAGCTATGTCAA
The DNA here is from genome assembly GCA_037177055.1 of Atherinosoma microstoma. Lineage (NCBI taxonomy): Eukaryota > Metazoa > Chordata > Actinopteri > Atheriniformes > Atherinidae > Atherinosoma > Atherinosoma microstoma. Next base: position 15,632,368 of record JBBBVU010000017.1, read on the forward strand.
AAATAGGAATTCAATAACTACACTAAATTAGAGGCATCATTTAATTACTTTAAGGCCCCACCATGTAGTTTAACCTGGTTGCATAGCCTATGCACATCTTACATTTAAAATGATTGTTTATCATATGTACAATAATGTGATACAATATATATA
>JBBBVU010000017.1:15632620-15647075 GCA_037177055.1 Atherinosoma microstoma
TCTTCACAGTATTCTAATTTTTTGAATTCCTGTTTTCGTGGGTTTTATGAGCTGGAAGCCCAAAATATGAAAAAATAGACAAATAAATACTTGAAATCATTTGAATTGTGGGCCCTGAATCTATAATTTATGAAAGTTTTACCTTCTTAATGGAATTATGGAAAAAAACAACTTTTCGATGATATTCTAATTTTTTGGAAAGGACCTTTATATATATATACACACAATTGATAAATTAACTTATTCTTTGTATGCTCCAAAAGAAATTGACCAAATTATGGTGATACCAGATGCATTGTGTTGTTTAAAAGTTCTGATTGGTATCAGAGATATCACACAAAATTATGTCAGGGGGGGAAGGATTTAAAAATAAAAATAAAAATCTTTTTTTGCTCCTGGAAATGTTGTTTCTTGTGTCTGCTTTGCCCTGAATGCCTCTCAACAATACAAGTAATCTCTCAATTTGTTTGATTTCATTATCTTCTTAGTGACTGCACTGAATAAAATGTGTCTCTAAAGCAAGTTTCACTGCTTTAGAGACACATTGTGATGACATGGGTTTAAAATTAAACTAATGGACATAGATTTAAATATGATTGCTTGCTTCTTTTCCTAAATCATGAATTTTATCGGGATGTATAATTATCAAAATGATTCCAGACCATGTGGCTGACAATTTAAAATTTAGAATAAGGAAAAAAATGACCTCATCCAATCATCTTTTCTTTTTTTCAAAAAAAAGGTCCATAAAAATGACAACTCAAGAGATTGTCAAAAACATTTATTATTCTAAAATATCACACATTTCAAATAAGAATAATCTGCCTTTTTTAACAGATACTTTACTTAATATCTCAGTGCTTTATATCACATAAGGCAAATTTATTCTTCTTGCAAAATATAAATAAGATGTAATACACAAAATAATATATAGTATTGCACTGTTATTTCCTGCAAATGTTTTGCATACACTACTTCAAAGCACCACCCAAGTACTCTCATAACACTGCATTTAGCGAGCAGCAACTAATCACAAAGTACTTAAGTTATTTCACAGTAGTGAGTTATCATTAAAACAGATAGTTTGGCATCCTTTCTTCAAAAAAGTGGGATTTTTTTTGTACCATTTATTTTTTAAATGTATAATTTGGTGTAAAATTAAATAAAGCTCCTCATGGGAAGGGTCAGTAAAAGCGCTTGTGGTCACATTCCTATAATTGGCTGCAGTCTTAAGCCTTTCATTAAACACAATCAACAGAACTCTCAGTAACCATGGATGTAGCAAACTACAGGTTTAACATTAACAAATACAGTGCAGCATTTTTGCAGCAAATTCTTGATAAAAATCACTTTGTTCTTGGCAACACCTAATGGCAAATTAATATTCCCATTAGTTTGAAAGAAAAGTACTTCAATAAATGTATAATATGTATCTACGCCAACAAAATGTTTTATCTTCAACCAAGTGGGAGCTACCCTAAGCCTGCAGTGTTAACTTGTTAAACTGTAAGTCAACACCAACAGCCAAATATAAACCCATCTTGGAAATTGCTTTTCAACAACGGTATGTTCTATATGGCAGAGCCCTACAGTCCTTACTGTAAGTAACAGAAGAAACCATGACATGAGAATTACTCTCTCCTCTCAATCTGAATAATACAGACTCATGATTAACTACTAATATTTGCCTTGCATGAAGAGTACAGGGTACATTAAAACAAAACACAATTTAAAAGATATTTTTTACTGGCAGTCAAAGTACTACAAATAGTATATTTAATAAATTATCTCTACTGCAGGTAGTTTTGTGTGGAACTTGTCTGCGTACACAGGCAGCATGGTAAATCTGATAAAGGCTTTCGATAGAATGTGAATCAGTCAATATATTGTGAGAGCCAACGGAAACCGTCTCCGTATCCCTGTCTCTTCAGCACGCTACACATGAAAACTTCCATCGGCCTCAAATTTAGCTCCTTCAGTGACACAGTGCCCTGAAAAGAAACAAAAATACACATTCAAAACAACAGATTTTAATTCACACATTTCATATCATTCTCCACAGACACTGAATAAAAACAACTGATATCTAAAACCTGTAATCCCCTTCACGTAAGAAAAAAGGGATGTAGTGTGACTAAAAAATAACTAAAAACTATAAAATGCTTTCTTGTTGCATCCTTCTGCTTCTTGTACACTAATGATAAAATAATGTCCATGGATAAGGTGATGAGCCAACGTTTTATCAACAACATATTGTGTTCGACAGACAAATTGTACATACATATCAGGACATGATTAAGAAACAAAAAAAAACAACAACAAAAAAACATCTGGTCCTCACCAGGTCTTGAAATTTAGTAAATAGAATCCCAGCTAAGCAACAATACACAACTTTACATGCTGTGATTATCTATTGAAACTAAGCTAAAATGAAAACGTACATCCTTATTGCTTCCAAGAGAATTTAAAGGGTAAAGAGCAGCCCTGCTCTGCTAATTAAATGTACTTGATTAATAGATCATCAATCTGAGCACTTTTAGGGTTTAGGCAGTTTGTAGCTCTGGAGCATTAAGATACTGTTTGCTAGCACAAAACCAAAAAGGAAAGGCATCAGTAACGACCACAGAGAGCAACTGTTGCTGCCCATCAATCTGGGTGGAAAACATACAAGATGGTAGTCAATCTTCCCTGGAGTGGATGTCAAGGCAAATTCACCCTAAGGTCGGGTTGTGTAATACTAAGAGAAACTACAAAAACCCACGACATTTACCCGTCTTAGTTACCATGTTAAAATTCATGTCAGGACAATAGAAAAAGACTGAAGAAGTATGGCTTATTTGGAAGGGTGACGAAGAGAAAGACTGCTCTCTCAACAAAAAAAAAACAAAAAATATGGCAGCACAGCTTTGTATCGCAGAGCTGCATCTGAACCCACAACACTTCTGTAACAATGTTCTTTGGACGAAAGACAACCAAAGTGGAGATGTTTGGTCATAATGCACTGTGGTGGTGTGTGTGTGGTCTCTGCTCAGCTGTAAGGGGGATTCAGGGAGCTGCAGGAAGTGAGACAGATGCCTGCAGTTCACTGGTAGTCATCCTGTCTGTCTTTATCTGCGTTAGTATGTGTGTGCTTGGGCCCTGAAGAAAGAGAAGCAACCTGAAGCAGCCAACCTGGGCTGACCAATACATGACAAGTTAACGGTTTGCTCAAAACATACCCGTCAACTGTGTGTGTGTCTGCTGTCACAGAGGTCTCCTATTGTAGTGCAGCTGAGTTGATACATGCACAGCACTACATCTGGCAAACACCAAAACAGCAAACAACTCATACAAACTGTCAAACATAGTGGTGGAGGAATAGAAATTTGGGCTTGTTTTCAAGTCATAGGAAACAGGGACTTTGCTGTCACTCTGTATGTAAAGGCAGACATGAAGTCACCTGTCTGGCAGATAAAGCTTGACTGAAATTGGGTCATGCAATTGAACAATGATCCCAAGCACAGTAGCTACAGCAGTATGGCTGAAAAAGATGAGGAGTCAAGGCGTTGTAATGGCCCTGTCCAGGTCCAGACCTCAACTTGATTGAAATGCTAGTTGGGGGGAACCTTAGCAGCTTTGCATAAACGAATGAGTGCAACCTCAATAAAGTGAAGCGAGAATGTAAAGAAGTGTGGACCAAAATTTAGAGAAACCGATAACATGATAAAAAAAACAACTATTTCATGCTGGCTGTCAAAGGTGCTTCTTCAAGCTATTCATGTTGGTGTAAATTATTATTTTTCAATGATGTCCTGACATGTAAAACCATTCAATAGAAAGAGGGTTTCTTTTCTTTTTCACATGATTTTGAAAGTGCAAAGGAGATACAAATATCTCTGGGATTAAATCTCACATGTCTATTACCTTTCCAGTTGTATGTCCATGAAGACCAAATATTCCTCTGAGTGCGTCCTCACTGATGGCCTCTGGACGGTCTATCTTATTCCCCAGGATTAGAACCGGGATGTTGGCAATGGTTTCATCTGTTAACAGAGCCTTAACACAAAAAGTATTGATCCAAAACGATTAGCCCTAACCGTGACAGCAATTAGGAAATGTGTTGATATAACAGGCAAAATCAATATAATGAACTCACATCTAGTTCAACTTTCGCCTCGCCTAGTCGCTCATGGTCAGCACAATCTACCATGTAGACTATACCATTTATGGCTGGGAAGTAATTCTTCCAGATTCTTCGTGCTGTGGGAGCATTTCACAATTTATGGGACACCCTGTTAAGGCATCAGTGCAACTATCTCCAACACAAAGTAAGACTCAGCAGCACAATCTTTACACACACCTTGTGTATGACCTCCAAGGTCAAATGTTGTGAATGTCATTCCAGCTATGGTCAGCTCCTCAGATGCTATGGGCAGAGAGAGATCACCGACTTTAGAGAAGCAACAATAACATAATGCATGAGGCTGACCGCTAATTGCCGAGTTTACTTGGGTATAATGTTGGCATGTGCTGTCCTAGCCTGTCATCCCTGAGCATCTGAAGGAGTGTTGTTTTTCCAGCATTGTCTAGTCCAAGGAAAACCAACTTCCCAGTCTTCTTGTACAACCCTGAAGACAAGCAGGAAAAATAAATAAATAGGCGAGAATCTGCTGTAAACTTGCCAGAAGGTTTTGAAGATAAATGATGGGTAGGAGAAGGGTCATACGTCCTCATGTCAGTCATAACGGATGTTTTTTTAAATCTTTTTTTGTGTGTAATATTCAGGATTTGCTGTAAAATTAAGCGAAGTTTATGAGCACTGATAAAACGAAAGCTGAGACGGAGGCCATGACTTTCAGTGCTGTTTTTTTTTATGTTTGTCTATCTGTCAGCATGATTAGGCAAAAATAATCACACCAAATATCATACATTTGAGAGTTTTGCCTTTTTATTAATAGCAATAATGCTTTTTATTTTAGGAATTTTTTTTGTGTATTGATTGGATTTTTGCCTGTAGCCATATGAAGTAACTGGCTTTGAAGGCAAATGTACAAACACTGGAGGGGGGAAAAAAAGGGCAAAATATTTGAATTTTTATATTTTTACAGATCTAATGTTCTGTCTGTCTAGAACAGAAAAGAATGCTGGGATATTTTGTATAGTAAATGGCAATCCAATTTGTAAGACAAATATGCTGGACACAACCAAAGGTTTTCAAAGGCTGACAAAGCAAGCTTCCATTGAGATTAAATTTGGAAGTATGACACCACACTTATTCCATCTTTTTGCTTGGTGTTTCTAAATTTTTGGATACCTATATAATCGTGATTATGTTGTTTAATCCCACATACACATATATTTCTGTGTGGAAAAACAGTCAAAATCCCCGACAATAATTGTATCTGAGCTCTTTAACCACATAAGAGAGTCATTCATTTGATAACTACTGTAATATTTCCTCATCTATCAAGTTTCCTCCCAGAAATTGTTTGGGCCCCACTCCCCCCTTTAAAAATAATTGTACTATACCTAATAGTTGCAGGACGCTGCTGAAGCTCCTGTAGATCCAATCAAATAAAAAAGACATCTCTCTTGACTACCTGAAATAAATAGAAGTGAAGTTATTCACTATCACATATAACAAAAAACAATTATGTTATTCTAGTGAGGTAACAGTCATTAAGTTTGTGTTCAGTCACTGTCACATGCGGGTAAATGCAATGCAAAAACTAACAGAAAATTATCCCAGAATTTCAAATCATCATACAAAATAACATTGCTGCGTGACAGAATCCAGCACTGAGGCTCTTTGTTATTCCTGACCCTTGAATTAATCTGCTGGTATGTGTAAGCTCTGAGTAATCACACAAGTTTTAAAGCGTGAGAGGAAATTAGTTAAGCAGGGCAACCAGCGGGTTTCAGTGGGTTCTAGATGCTAGCTTTTCTGGGAGTAGTCTCACTCAGTCACAGTGATCTTCCTGTGACTATTTTTATGACAAGTTGTGAGACAGACACCTGATCTGGGCCGTCACCCCTGCCTCTCCCTCGCGGACACACAAACACCTGTCCCTCTCTGTGAACTTCATGTACTTGTTGCAGCAAACAGTGACGAGTCTAGTGACAAAAGCTTCGAGAAATTACCCAGTTGTTATTATACAACATAGGAGTCTGTCACAAACACAGAACTCCACCTATCACACATGAGAACTAAGTGCAACATTCATGGATTAAAAACACTGGGATATATTAACACTGCTACTTAGTGCTGCCTAGTTTACCCGTGGAAACTTGCTATCATAAATAGCTGATATTTTAGAGTTTTTCATCAGAGCCCGTGAACAAATACAAGTCCTTTTAAACAAATCCAAAAGTTCAGCAAGACACTAAAATCACAAGCTAAACTCCTTAGAATCGTCTGTTTTAGTCATTTCATGGCGATTGCAACCAATTGGTTAATCAACGTCAGCTGTCAAGAATAATAACAAATCTAGTAAACATGACCGCAAAAAGGGTCCCAGAAAAAAAACAACTAATAATTTCATAGTGTCAGGAGAGGCATTCAACAGACACATCAGAATGGAAATGGACCAAAATGACTAAACTAAATACGTAAATTGAGGTATTACCTTGGTCTGCCAAGTCAGTGAACTGTTCGTCCGTTAGTTTTTGGTCCAAGCCTATCCCGTCGACTGACATCAAGACAGCAAGTTTGACACTTACCCGGAAGTACGTCATCAGGAAAGCAAATTAGCGCCAGTATTTCTGACGACGTAATCCATGTTTATTTTAAATAATTTTATATTAGAAAGTCTTGTGTTTGTAAATTACTTTTCTTCTGTGTATATTCATGTTATTGAGATGTCAGCTTATTATCGAAGAATAAAATATATGAACCAGACATACGGGTACACTCAAAAAAAGTAAGCTTTCGGGCGAAATTTACAGAACACATAAAATGTTCACGCTACTCTGATATGAATGTAGGGCATTTAAGTAGAATAATGCTCCTCCATTTCAGACCATTTAGAGGAAGAAAAGCTGACTACAGCTGGATACCACCATTAAAAAAATGTCAATATCTCAAATAGGCTACTTGTCATTAGTCGTCTCATTCTGATGATGACTAAATGTCAACAATGTGATAAAGAGAACAGTTAAAATACAAGTTGTCATTGAACCTAACATTTAGTGAACGATTCATGGTTCAGACACCTTTTGAAATTGTTTTTTTTTTTTTTGTGGTTATTCACCTAGTTAAGAACAGCATGTCTTACAATAAGTTCTTAAACATTGAAAAGTTGTATGTTTGCATTCAAAAGCATAAAGACTGTGAAATTAAAAAATAAAGGACATATTGCATTTTAGGTACATTCTGATGTCATACAGAGGCAAATATCGGCTACTTTCAGTGTATATTTAATGAAACACTGAACTCCACCCTTCTTTTCCGACTCATGTATTTTTCTTTTCATTTTCAGTTTAGGATACTTCCCCTAATGGCAGATTTATTTAGATGTTCAAACACTGACGTGAAGCTGGCCCCCCACCCCACGCAAAACACAGGGAAAATAGTCTCAATCGTTTGTGCTGCGTAAGTGCTGGTTTGTGCCGAAAAATTTTTCGTTTGTGCTGCTTTGGTTTTTAAGATTGACCTTTAAAATATTTTTTAATATCTTAAAAACCAAAGCAGCACAAACGAAAAAATTTTCGGCACAAACCAGCACTAACGACTGAGACTATTTTCCCTGTGTTTTGCATGGGGTGGGGGGCCAGCTTCACGCAGGTACTTCTTCTGACAGAATACTACTTAGGAGCTTGTCAATACCCAAGTATATTTCGGATATACCAAATTCATGATGAACTATGCCATAGAATTTCAAAATTTTAAAGATTTGTATCTACATTATTATTTTACTCAACTTTTATTTTTCACAAAACTGCCATTGTACATTATTCTAAACAAAAATTGGAATATACACTCTTGTGGATAATTGTGTGAAGGCTATGAGGATTAAATCTGTTTCATCCTGAAAATATACACACTCACATGTTGCATCTCATTCTCTTAAAAGCAAATTATAAATCAAACAAATAAAAACATATATCACAAACACTAATACAGTTCATTTAATGTACTAAAATCTAAGAGAAAAACAATGACAAGTGAGCACTAGGTGGCAGCATTATGAAAACAAGAGCTGTCAGTTTTAGAAACTATCAATCTCAGTATTTTTATTCCAACTTTCAATGGCTACTCACTGAAGTCACACTGATGATAATTTAACCAGAAAAGCTTTATTAAAGCAATTCAGTGTCATACAGCGCAGAAATATCCACAAGACAGTACCTGTACTTGAATGACAGCACATCTCCAAAGAGATCTTTGTTAAATAAGTGATAATTGGTTGTGACATGAGTACATCTTCTCTGTCTCTACAGTATCTAGCCACTACGCCTCCATCTATAAGACATTCGTCTTCAAGTATTCCCGACACAGATAAGTCTTTCTTGCTCCGACTCTTTCAGCTCCTGGATCATTTCTTCTCATAGTAGAACCATTTATCAACTGCAAATGAAAAAAAGGTTTAAATCAGTCTCACATTATGTTAATGTTTTTTTTAAAGTTTTATTTAAAAACAGGAATACAAAATCCTGGACATATTTGAAAAGAACATTCATGAAATGCTACCTGATGAGGGAATCAGCTCTTCTTTTCCACAAGGACATGTCTGAAAGCAGAGGGAAATGTAAGCTAAGGACATCTTGTGTTGAAATGTGTGGTGTGTTGCAAAATAGGGTGTAGAAAATCTTACCTCACCAACTGCAGCTTTGGCCTCATCTGCTGAGCAGCAGTAAGGGCTTTCACCAGCTGAGACACACGTGTTCTTGCTGTTTTGTGTCAGACATTTAGATTAGATGCAGTTATATACTGACATTCATTATTTTTTTTCTCTAATTATATTTAACCCAAAAGTGAAAGTGTTTTAGCTAAATAAAAGTAAAAAGTCATCTGCTGCATTTACCAGTTGAGCTCCCCAGCATTAGTCTTTTGGGAGATGAGGGCTTTCCAGAAGTTGTGTGTGCATTTGATCACTTCAATGGCAAAGTCCTGAAACATAAAATAGTAAATGCTCAGCTCAGAGTTAAGTTCACGTTTTCAAATAAACTTGCACTTTGATAAGTCCTGAAAAATTCGATTTCTCTTCAACATGTCAAGTCAGCTGGTTGTCAGGGAGAACTCTGGCTAAGTGCTTAGGATTCATTTAAATATATTTTTAACAACGAGAAAAAATTAAGAGTGTTAAGAAGAGACCTTGTCTTTGAACTCTTCATTGAAAGCAAAGCGGTTCTCTGGTTTCCCATCTGGTACTTTGTACCTCCTGAACCAGTCCACTGTGGCTTCCAGATAACCGGGTTTCAGGCGCTGGACATCACTGATGTCTGTAAAACCACAGGAACAGCAAAACGAGTACATGATGTCACTGATGCAGCACTGTCAATACACCAAAGATACACCAAAGATACATTTAGATGCTTACTGTTAAATTCACTGGCTTCGGGGTCCTCAACGTTGATTGCAATCACTTTCCAATCAGTCTCACCCTCATCAATCATGGCCAAGATCCCAAGTATCTTCACTCTGATAACCTCCCCACGAGAGCACACCTAGAGACATGATATCAGATTGTGTCTCATTTATCAGTGATGAGTGTTTTCAAGAAAGCATCAACAGCAACATCCACTGTTAATCAGATCAGATGTACTTTATTAATCCCAGACTGGGAAATTTCAATGTTACAACAGCCAAAAACGTTACCAAAATATATATTTATAATATATGTATATATACACATACAAACACACATATGCAAAAATATATGTACATGTACATATATACAAAATATACACAAACATAAATAATAGACAAAAAAATAAAAGATAAAATTGAAAATAAAATAGAAATACTATTTACACTTACAATATGTTATTTACAATATACAATTCACAGATAGATATCCAGATAGATTTATGAAAAGTGAGACATTATCAAAACTCCAGATCTAAAAACACAGAAGTTTGGTGGTGTATGAAGAAAGGCAATTTTTTAGAACCAGTTAAGATGCTGATGCACAGGAATGTGCATAAACACCAACATCATATATCAATATGAAGTAGGACTTCCGTACCTTACTGCCGATCTCACAGACATCGATGGGATCGTTGTCGCCACAGCAGCCAGTGTCTCCATCTTTATGAGCTGGATCCTCCCATGTCTTTAAAAAAGAAAAAAACTGAATCAAAATTGCTGCTATGCATGATTAAAGTCTAATACACTCAATAAGACACATTTTAGGAGGACATACATACATTTAACAGAAAATACTGACCTGAGGAATTGCTCCATAGTTCCAGATGTAGCCTTTATGCGGGAAAACATTAGCAACATACCGCAACTTCCCCTTTTTTACGTCCTGCTTTATTGGATTCAGAAGATCTTTTGTCCCAATCTGAAATAAAAATTTGTACTTCTGTTACTATTCAAGATGGTTAAGTTGCATTCACAGCATTAAACATTATGCTCAAAATATCCAGTCAGCATGCCTATCAATATTATTTTCTTTAAAAGACATAAGAACCATGGGAAAGGATAGGAAAAAGTACTTTAAAGACTATACCTAAATTAAAGTAGCAATACCAGAGTGTTGACAAACAGCTTCACAAGTAAGAGTCATGCATCTAAATCTCTTACTCAGTAAATCTGAAAAAATTGGCAAAGTAGGCAAGGCAAGGTAAAACGCATTTGAAGTAGCAAAAGCAAAACTACATTGATACTAAGAATATATATCTAATTAGATATTTTTTTGCAGCATTCATGATGCCTGTAGTGCCATTTTCATCACCTCCAGCTGACGCAGAACTTTCCTGTACCACTGCAGATAGATTCATGGGCCCTCCCAACATTAACAGCTCAACACAGTTTAGGTCACAGCAGAGAGCTGCTGCTGTTTCAACCTAAAACTAATGTTATTTTATTGTGTTTTTTTCCTTGGTTCTACAAGCTCCAGACAGCAACAACTTGGTCACATGTTGCAACCAGTTCAGGGGACAGCGAAACAATAAGGTACATCAGTGCTAATTAGGAATACGCAACAAGTTAACATGAGCCCATCTCACATGACCACGCGGCCATCGTCTACCTTTCTATTGAGTAACCAGCGGTCATCCTTTCTGCTTCACCCAAACCTTAGAAATACAGGTTATTGTTCGGAGGAACAAGCATTGGACCTGTGACACAACAGTCCTAATATAGTGCAGAGGATAAATGTGGAACCAGCTGGAAGAAATCTCCTTCTGGCATGGGACTGATACAAAGTAAATGCATTGCAAAGATAAGAATAATGTGGATTATATATGCCGCTATTACTGAGGTCCATCATTTCTGGGGATAACTAGTTTGCAGAGCTCACCACAAGCTTGCATAGACTATGCAGAAAACACACGTACTGAACTGCAGCAGATCTGACTGCATATGAAACACAGGAATCAACTCAGTCTGCAGTAAAGACAATGACGTTAAACTAGGTTGTAAAGCAAGAGCTGCTATTCACTATGTCACATTCAATTATTTTGAATATATTAGTCATTTGTATTTATTTTTCAAAATAAATGTATTCTTCTTTACATTTCCATATTTTTATTTATTTAGTTTTTTTATTATACATTCTTTCAAAGGCTTTTCTTTTTTTAAAAAAAAATTTGTACTCCTATCATTACAAGAACAATTTTGAACCTGATTAAGTTTGGTTTGTGTATGAGCTTCATGACCTAATGGTCCCCATGTGAAAAGGTGTTCATAGAGCAGTTGCATTTGGTCACCATGCTAGTTAACAGGTATCTCCAGGCTGCTTATTCGTCTGCATTATATCCATAGAGAATAACTTAAAATAACCATTTATCTAGATAAAACATTTAGTATTGTAGACTCATGTTTCTGCTCAATGTTGGTGCTCATTATCTGGGTCATAATGTGAAAAACTAAATACACTTTGGTTAAACACAAATTGAATCTGCTTAGGTCCAAACTAAACCCTGGTGGTAGATGGTTAAAGATAGTCTCACCTCCATCTTTGCATTTGTCCATCTTGGTACCTCAACAACCATGTGGAAGATGTTCTGTTAGAGACAGAAATCAGACAAAATCAAGTTCAAGTTGCACCAAACTGACATTTTTCCAAACACAGCCAGGACTGTTTCCAAAAAGTTAATCTACAGCAGTCATGGCAGATATTGAACTAGCACTGAGAAAACAAAGAGTAAAGGTCACTGCTTCTCTAACAGATTATAACTGCAGCTTTATCTGTGCCCGATCTGTCATTATGTAATTTAGATATTAGGGCTATAAAACTGCATTTTTGACAGCACTAAAAGTTGGACTTAACTATTTTATGAGGTAAAATGACAAATGCTTCCTTACCTGATTCTCATCAGCATATACTGGTATGTCATGGAATGGTGAGATGTACTTTCCAGCAGCATTTTCTGTAAAATAAATAAACAAATAAATTAATTAAATGCATATCAGTATGACTACCAATTACGTGTTTTTCTCTCTATAGTGTCAGTTCTGGTAAATAACCATGTAATTATTTAATAATTTAATAAGCGTCAGAAGGATACGTCATCGAAAAGGAAGTGCGAGTATAACAAGCACCTTCCTTAATAAGCCTATAGTCCCATACGTAATAACCCGAATACCGAGAAGTCTGCTCCAAGTTTCGTTTCGATAGTTAAGGCAATTTAGAAAACGATTTTTTGTCCTGACAAATCTTAAATTTAATCCCTGTAATTACATGTTTAAATTGGAGCTATACATGATAAGGCACCAACAACATTAAATAATGAAAATGTAAGAAGATGACGATCATTTGCACGAAATGACATCAATACTTTGTTGCACAGGGCTATCAATGGTTTTCTTACAGTCCGAGAGGGCGTTGTCTCACCACTCAATGCATGTAGATGACGTTTTGTAGCACCTTGACAGAGACAATAAACCAACTTTCCTCAGCAAATTTAAAACAGATTTACGTCGTCTAACTTGGCAACTTAAAAAGACTCAAAGGAAGCTCTATTTTTAAAAAAAACATACAATGTACGGATTCACACTTTTAACATTAACTTGGAGTATAAATAACGTTTTAATAATGAAATACACTAGCAAGAATAAATCGAGTATTAACAATACGTGACACGTGGGAGGTTGCAACCGACCTGGTTTTCGAGGAGAACACTCAAGTAGTTACCAAAAACTGCATTTTGCTCGTACTTACTGAAGAACAAGCGGTAGCTTAGGGAGTTCGGGTTTCCCCTCTCTTCGACTGTGTAGCTCATGCTTAAATGCGGGTTTCTGGTGCAGTTTGGTTCGGAAATTGAGGATGGCGACGAGAGCAAACGCCTGCACCCGGCTAGTAGACCCAGAAGCCGCAGCGCATGCGCTTTTGCTCAATGATACCTTCATGAGCTATTGGAAATACGGAACTTATAAAATGGAAACGGAGACTCTATGAAATACATTCACTGTTGAGTATGACAAGTCCACCCAAAAACATTTTTGTTCTCATCCACAAATGTAAGTTTTCTTGCTTTTAATCAATTTGTTTTTAAAATATTATTTCTACTTTTGATTTAATTTCTTAAAATAATTTTATTGTAATTTTAGACTAGTTTTGAATGCTTTCTTTGCACTATCTGTATATTCTTTTAATATTTTATGTAAAGCACTTTGAATTGTCTTGAACAGGAAATGTGCTATACAAATAAACTTGCCTAGCCATATATTTTTCATCAATATCTAAAATAACACACTAGTGAGGCACAAAGAACTGAAAAGCACTGATATAAATTATATGGTCAAGAACAGAATATTGGCACCAAGAACCGTGTTTTGTCTAATATTTCAGAATTTATTAAGAAAAAGTAGGTATGTAACTTCTGGTTTGACAAATAAAAGATGGCCTCAAACATTAGCTGAACAATAGCTATTCTCATCACCAAATTACATGTATGTACAAAATTACAACATATATAATTTGCCCCAAAATTCACAAGAATTATAGTGAATGTGGTTATTTATTATTTATAAAAAGATAAGAAAGAAATCAACTATCAGAGGGCTTCAGGGGCCTTGCTGTTGAGGAAGTTGAAGGTATCTTGCAAAGAGTCTAGTCAGTTTTTACAATAGCTCCAGGTATACCATAGAAACTTAGTTACCTTTTTAATGTGACAGTTTTATAAGTGAGTTATAGCTTTTAAATCAGATCAAATAATAATGATGAGTGATAGATGTTTTAGAGCATGTCAGAACTATTTGCAAATGGTATTGTGTGTAACCTTTCATGATGAATGAATGCATGAACGAATGAATGAATGAATGAATGAATGAATGAATGAATGAATGAATGAATGAATGAATGAA
>JBBBVU010000017.1:15647175-15665405 GCA_037177055.1 Atherinosoma microstoma
TGAATGAATGAATGAATGAATGAATGAATGAATGAATGAATGAACGAATGAATGAATGAATGAATGAATGAATGAATATTATAAGGAAAGGATTGCAGATATTTGTGTAAATCATGGGCTACATGATTCGTGGTGGCAGCCTCTCAGCAAGAAGGTTCCTGGTTTGAGCCTTTCCACTTAGCATTTAGCTATATATCCCCCAGTGCATGTGGCAGATCTCTAAGTGTTGCTAGGTTAATTGATTATCCTAAATCAACCTTCTGAAAGACTGAAAGAGCAGATGGCTGTTTGTCTCTTTGCTCTATTCTATTCTATTCTATTCTATTCTATTCTATTCTATTCTATTCTATTCTATTCTATTCTATTCTATTCTACAGTCATATAGAAGACTCTTTTTCCAAAGCGACTTAGATCTGAGAGTGAGAACAACACAAGCATGAAATCAAACTGATGGGGACATCATAATAAAGTGCTAGTCAGACTGCTGTGAGTCCAATTGGACACAGGTGATGCTGTATAGTGCTAGAGGCAGTGCTTTTTTTTCTTTCTTCTCCCTATGACGCAGTCATGACCTGTCCAGGATGTACCTGGAAACAGGTATAGAAAATGGATGGATGAGACAGATATTTTCAGTTTCCCTGCAGTAAGTTTTAGCTGTTTCCCTACTACCGTTTTGTGGACTTTCAAGATTATATTACCTTAAAGGTGTTAAATCTCTTGATCATAATTTGTTTGGTAAGACTGAACATTTCACAAAACTCCCTAACAAGTTAATCTAACTAACCCTGAGTAATACGGGTTGGATCCTGATGTGGTCATAAGCCTGACTTTTCGCCTTAAATGTGTGAGGAAATGTATGAGTAGAAGTCTTTGAATGCAATATCGATTTGGATTTGATTTGACAACTTCCCTTGGAACCAAAATTAGTATGATTCATATATATTTCTGTAATTAATTGTGATTATGATCAGTTAAATATATACTCTAAGATTTCCATTTCTCATGTCATCATTTAGGCTATTGCTACGCCTTTCAAAATACATTATTCTTGTCCAGTTTTTCAAGTGGAATGGGCAAAATCTTTAGCAAATGTATGTTTTATTTATTTTCAACAGCTTGCAATATTTGTACAGGGAAATATAAATACAATCTACTATCAAAAGTAGACAGTCGCTTTAGTGACGCCCCACTTTGACTTCATATCCGTCCGCAGCTCGTCGTGCTTCCTGCCTTGCTGAGGGAGGGGACGGCGCTGACGGCTGGTAGGACGACAGGAGAGACAAGAAAGCTTTTGGGAAGCGATAAAAGAGTGGGGAACGGCCCGGGTTTCCACCGTCCGTCGGGAAATAAACACCCCAATTTTCTGTAGCTGCTAGATTTGTCATCCAATTGGCGCCGAAAATGTCGACCAGTCGTCAGCTTAGCGAGAGCAGGGCCATCCCGACCAGGACGGTGTTGATCAACGACACAACGCAGCTACCTCATGACTACTGTACCACCCCTGGAGGCACTTTATTCTCTACCACTCCTGGAGGTGAGACATTGCCTTTGTCATGTCATGAGCTAAAACAACCGAGGACACTCGGCGTTTTGTAGTATTTTTGCTCTTAGGTTGCCTTTAACTGTTTCTGTCACTGTGGCCTAGGCTGCCTTGTCATCCCGATCAAAACAAAAACAAAGATTATCCCCGCCCATTTGCTCTCCAGCTATGGTCTGATTGGCTGATTTGCAGCGCAGAGATTCTTACTATTGCATTGCATTTCTTCTCCAGTCAATGATTGCAACCCATTTATTTCTTTTCGTGTCATGTATTGTAAAAAGAGTTACTGTTAAACTGCTACGTATCATATTGCAAGAAGATTGCCTGATGACTAATTCATTAAAGGAAAAGGAGGACTCTTGCAAAGGAAGAGAAATAAATCCAGCAAAGGAATCATAAGGAAGTAAGAAAGACACTGTGTTGCAGTGCAAACGCATTAAATATTTCACTTGTTCACTTAAACCTTTTATCTAATAAGATGTCAGAAAACAGTGAAAGTCTCCACCACTTTTTCCCAGTTTTTATTAGTCCCATAAGTTACTAAGAAAATGGATTGCTTCATTGCATGGTAGTGACTGGAACTGAGTCACTATTTATTTTTCCTGTTTTCCTGTCATGACAAGTCAATGTGCTACAGGTGAGGAAAATACTTTGATCAGACTTTTAAGATCAGTAAGTAATCAAAAAAACTCCTTTGAAACATTTGCAAAACCAGAATTGCAAAAAGTAGTGCATTCATTTCAGATCTCCTTTTTTTGTTTTGGTGTTATCAGTCACCTTTATCTGTCACTGGTTAAACTGGAACTGGCAGGGTTGAATGTGGTTTGTCAGAGCCTTTTGACTCTCAGTTCATCTTATTTCACCCACATAAGATGTCTCCAATTTGGGTTTGATGTCTTTAAAGTTGGTTGGAGGCACATGGTTAACATGAACTTGACGTGTTTTCCTGTAGGAACTCGGATCATCTATGACCGTAAGTTTCTACTGGACAGGCGTAATTCTCCCATTGCCCAAACTCCTCCAGCACACCTGCCTGTCATCCCAGGAGTGACCAGCCAAAATATCCTGAGGGAGAACCGGAAAAATGAAGCCAACAACCACATCAACAACCATGATGGCAAGCCCATAACAGGCAAGGCTTATCATATGGATTGAGTCTCGTTTAGTTTGTATCGTTCATAGTGTCAACTTATTCTACTTATTAACCTTTTATTATCATGAGAAGTTGTGTCACTGTCTAACATCAAATAAAAAAATATGCAATGATTTGCAAAACATTTAAACTTGCATATGGTCAAAATGCCTCAAAAGGAACATGCCAACATTGAAGCTGGGAGTTTTTATTATTTCTAAGAATACTGTAGATCCTTATTTTCTATTTGATGCCAGCAACATACACACACACACACACAAAAAAAAAACCTGATGAAAACTCCCACAGCAAAATAAGTTAATTCACATAACGTCAGTCACATCAAAAAGAGCATCTCAGACATTCTAAATATTTCAGTGGTGACTGGAAAAAAATCAACAACTTTGAAATATTTTTCAACATCAGATTGCAAAAAAAAGAGGAATTTCGTCATCTAAAATCCACAATAACATGATAAAATTGAGAGAATCTGGATAAAAGTCTGAAAGAAAAGGACAAAGCTGAACATCAGCATTGAAGGACTGTCACCCTCGGGTAGTTTTCCATTAAAAACAGACAAACAACTCGTGGAAATCACTGCATTGGTCAAGGAATACTTCTGAAAACCAGTGTCGGAGAGCTCAGTTTGCTTAAGCATCCACATGCATGTTATAAGAATGTCATTTAAAGACAAAAACATACAGTAAAGGGATCCAGAAATACAACTTATTCAGCTGGACTGAAGTTAATTTCAGATAAACTGAAATCCAATTATCGAACACGATTGTTCGTTTATTTGAGAACAGCATATCTTTTTATTGAATATCATATCTTTTTATTGACGTTAACCTTGGTTAAAGTTCAGTGAACAGGAAGAGGGGGATTTCCTTATGTCCTCAAAAGATGCAAGCAGTTACATTATAAAGTGTATCCAAAATGAATAATTGTCTCTGAGAAGTAGGGGTTCAGAGTTAAATAATTATATCTTGCACAGTATTTTCATTTGTTCCACATTTTCATACAGCTAAATTTGCTTTTCCAATCTTATTGTCCGTGGGCATCTTTCTGCCATCTTCTACATGTTAATACCTTCCCCTGCAAATTTAAAAAAGGCACACCATCAATACTGCTCAGTATGAGCTGCTGTTGTACTGTACTCAGTTTTACAGTCAGACCAAGCTGCTGTGAAGAAAGGGTGAAAAGAATAAGACAAGTGACAGTAACACTGAATTCTGCACAATAATAGTTTTAGTTGATTCTATTTTTATAGTCTAGAAAACTCTTCTACTATATTTAAAACAAGAAATGGTACTGTATTCAAAAGTGTATGTAAGCATGTAGTCTGGCCAAAATTTTATGAAAAAAAGCCTTAGACATTATGGTTGGGGATCAAATCCCTCATTGAGATATGCCCTTACTTAATCTCTCTTTTAAACACTGTAGTGTACATTGTGTACAGGTGTATATTCATACAGCTAAAATTCCTCATAAAGACGCCCTCAGTCGAATTTAGTCTCTTTAAGATGTTTCCGAAATTGACTGAAAAGGCAGTCAATTCAGAATGCGTACCAATGTCTGGTCACTAAAAGCATTTCCAGATTGTTACTCTGCTCTAATAAAATCTTTATTTTATAGCTGCAGAATCATCTGAGAAAAGTACCATTCTGTAAACAAAGTTAGAAGCAGTGTCAGACATACTTTGGTCAAAAATTTGATTCTCTTCCAATGCGTGTATACTGAGATGAGGATGGTGGTCCATTTAAAAAGCCAGGTTGAACTGTTAACCATAGAATGACTTATCGGCTTTGCATGTAACCTTACGGAAATACAAAACACAACTTCCATCCATCGCTCCATAGTAAGAGACCTGTCACACATTGGAAGCATTTGTGATATCATTAAACACAAAATAAAGGGAAAAAAGCCCCAAATTATTTAGCAGCTAATCACTTCTATCTATCAAGGATGATGAAATATATTTCTTTCAAAAACAGTTTGAATCCCAATGGATCTTTGTTGAAACAAAGTACACATCTTCAATACAGTCAAACACCAGAATGTCTCCAGTCGAGACGTAGGTACAGGAGGTCATTTGTACCAAATTCAGAATTATTTGAATTGGTTATCTATTTTTAATAAAGCATTGTGTTTTAGATTGGCTTGTATTAAATCAGTCCAGCCTGTTCCTCATGTTTTAATACCTTTATTTGTTTGTTTCTGCTTTGTTTTGTTTTTTTTCAAGGTGACGATGCTCAGTTTGAAATGGACATCTAACAGACCGGAACCACACCAGCATAAGTAAATGACCTGGCACCCTGCGTGCCAGTGGCTTGGCTTTTAGAAACCAATGTTGTGAGCCCTCATGGCAGCCATCTACTATAGCTCTTTGTCTCACTGCTGGATGTAATGTGTGTAAAACATGGGAATTCAGTATATCATGCATACACATACAGAGAGACCAACTCTGGAAATTAGGTTCATTTGAGTAAATTTCCATGGCTACCGGTCGCAGTACAAATCAACAGTTACGCAACAAGGGAGTATGCCTGATTATTTTGTGCCCAGACAAATGTCCAATTAGTCATTTGCAGTGTTCGTCGTGCTGCTATCTATTAGTCAGGATTTCTAACGGAGCACACCAAAAAATAGAAAATATTTCAACTTAATTGGGAGAGGAGATGGACATTGTTCAGCACTGACCTTAGAATCATTTAAAAGATTTGATATTCATCACAGTTTTTTGGTTTTGAAGACCCTTGTAGGCATTTTTATTTTTCCTGTTTTTTTTTTTTTGGGAACTACTTGAAAAAGCACCTCAATCTATTATCAGTTGGACCGCTTAGTTTCCAGTGATAGTATACAAAGGGATGCAGAGTTGTTTTGTTTTCCAAATTAGGTGAAGATTTCATGCCATTCCAAGAATTTTATTTCCACTACCAACACAAGCCTGCGTGACTTTCCAATTTTAAGGAGAAAGCGTTTTTAAAAAAAAAAGAATTTTAAACAACAATTGAACAGTTTTTTTAAATCCTGAAATGATTGTATAGGAAGCAAATTATAAGTGCATCAATTGAAATTAAGCTTTTTGTGTAGAATTAATTTCACTGGGGTATAATGAAATAAAGCCACTCAAGAAAGATTTCTACACTTTGGTCAAACTTGCTAGGAGGAGGTTTGTGTTCAGGTTTTGATTCATCTGAGGAGGTCATCCTTGGCACAGTCTGCCAGATATATTTCAATATCCAGATCAGAGAAACATTTAGAACAACATGGAAATGGTTAATATGCAGATACTCATGCTCGGGTAAGATTCAGGAAGATTTCGAGAAAAATAAAAACTTGAAGTAATCCAGATGTTTTATATGCATTTTTATTTTTAATACAGTTTCTTAGTATTGAGGGTATTTGTTTGGGTGTAAGCTTTGTCAAGCCTTCGGATTTGCTCTATGTGTCAAGGAAACAGAAAGTATCATTTGCATCAGGCTTGATAGACGGCTGTACCAGAATCTACAAATCTGCTCCCAGTGTCCTTAATCGGTTTGACATTACCTTATGCTATTCATGTGTCACACCTGCCCATGCCTTACATCGCATGAAATGCAGTAACTAAACTAGTTTCCTTGTCATCAGTTTGTACTTTCCAACAGATGTTTATTTTTTCACGGTAACATTGAACAGGTAACATTGTACTTGGCAACAGAGCAAAACATTTTCTGTTCTAGACAATTTCTTTTCTCAAAACAGTTGTGAAGTTAGGAAATGTGATGGCGTAAGTAAATTTGTGGGATTCTGAGGTTCAGATGGTAATGTAGTAAATGTGCCACTCTCATTTTACCCTAGTAATTGGTTTATGTTTTGCATCACATGGTCATGTCATCTAATTGTCCAAATAGCACTTCTAAAATTGGTAAATGAACCACCATGCAAATCCATTTTTTTTAGTCACATTGTTTTTTTTCTCCATGTGACTGGAACTGAATGGTCCTTGTCATTTGTTTTAGTTTTTTCTTTAATGGATTTGCAATAAAGCAAAGTTTGGCGACAAGTTCATCGGTAGGTTGCTTGATCCCTGTTTGCGTTGCACATTTTTGGTGACAAAAAAATCTTCATGTTACAGCATCATATTTCAGGTCACAGACTTATTTCAAATCTGTTTGGTTTGACAGTGAGGGCCTAACATTTTGTGTTGACAGAGATTTGAAACAAACTTACTGTAACATTTGTTCTGAATTTGAATATCTTTATTTCAAATAAAACTCCAATGCCAGTGGACACTGTTGCTGCAAAATCAATAAAATTCTGTAACAGAGAAAAAAAGAGTTTGTGTTTTTGAAATTGTCTTTGGTATTTTTGTTGCTCTTCTGTTCCAGCAAGAATACAAATAAACTATTCAGGAATTTCATGAAACTTAAAGGTGAGATAAAGCATGGGTAAATGGAGAATGCATTAGATATACCTACTTATTCTAATACAGGATTTTGTGTGTATGTGTGTACGGTGGTAGGGTGGTCTATCCCAGCAGGTAGTGATGGAACGTTTGAAGCCGAAACGTCGAGGCGTGTACCGAGTATGGAAGGGGCGTAACAAATGGAGCCTCGCACCGATGCTTGTATCATATCGCTGAAAACCCCCAATGTTGACATTTTTCATTTTTAATATGGCATGAGTAATAACTTTAATTATGCATTCATTTGTAAAAAAAAAAAAAAAAAAAAAGAAAAGAAAATATTAACACATAAATCCCACAGATTAATATCTTTGAATTAACAAGTTAATTATGACAGCCCTAATACTTTGAAGGAATCATGAGTCCATGATGTTAGGAAAAGCAAAGAACCACAAAAAAGTGATCAAAGGATTATATAAAGTAGAACAAACTTTGTTGTTACACAGGCGTGCAACAAAATCATAGGATGTTATTATAGCTTCAGTATTTTGTTTGTAACACTAAAATCTGTTTGACAGATTTCAACTGTGGCAATTCAAGTCAAGCAGTAGATGGCACTGTAGTGAGCTATGGATGAAGCTTCAAGTAATGAGCCTTTTAGTGAAGTAATGTGCTGTAAAGCCTCATTGCTTCAGGAAGCTTCATTTGGCCATCACTACCAGCAGCTACTAGGTATGTAGGCTACACCGTGGACATGTCATCAGTCCATTGCAGGGCCATCATGAAAATAAAGAACTTTCAGTAGCTGAAAGCTGTGAACAGCAAAAGCAGCTAGAGGCCATTAGCTAATTTTGTCCAAATCTACTCCATCCACTCTGTTGTGTTTTTTTCTTTCTTCGTCTTCTTCTTCCCCATGTAATGCCTCAATGACTGGCGACCAGTGGACTACCTTACTTACTTTCTTTCTTTTCCTCATTCATTGACCTTAGTTAAATATATAGTTGACACTCGGTAAACATTAATTTAAAGAACTGACCCACACAAGTTCAAGCTGACTATTTCAAGGTTTGTTAATCTCTTATGAATGCTGAAAATATATATTATTCAATTGCTGTATGCTTTCCCTAGACATGTCCCTAATATTGTAAATAACATGTATGTAATATTAACTGCGATATAACATAATAATTATTTTATACGTTGACAAAAAATGCAAACAAATCTATTTTAGATCAGGCAATACATTTAAGTGCTCAGGGAATTTTCTGCAGGCATTAACCCGGTCGCCTGCCGGTCCTTCCTCCTTTTTACGTCCCTGAGTGAGGCCGGCGTCAAGATGGTGAGTTTTGTGGTGAAAATTACCGTCAAAATCTGTTGATCATCGAGGCCATCCGTACACCAACACGCTTTTCTTAAAGTTTATGTGATGTTTGAAATCTGTCTTGCATTAAAATGGCAGTATTGATGAATTATAAAACACTCAGAGAATGTTCAGCGGTACCTTTCCAATGCTAGCCTGACTGATGGCGTTCCGGATGTTACCCATGCTTTATTTACCTGCTTTCAGAGAACTTAAACAATTCACCCTCTTCTTTTCATGTTTATCTTTCCCTTACTTAAAATGCTTATGTGACACAGTCCCTTCACGCATTCTTAGTTTGTTTTGTTTTTAAAAAAGCATCATTGTGAAGTGTTGGCACATAGTGGCTAACGCTAGCTTACATTGTCGACTGCAGTAGCAAGGCCAATTGTTCTGTAATGTTAAACTACACAACTGCTTAGCTATAATGGCCGAGAGATGAACACACACAAACGCGTTTTGTTGAGGTTGTTAAAGTTTCGATATTTTCAGGTATTCACTATTGTCGGATATCTCAGTAGCTGGCCGATCATGTGGCAGAAGATGCGCGTGAAACAACCTGTGTGACTAGATGCTGCAGTCTTGCTAATTAATTTTCACTGGCCTGTAACAACCACGTTTATCTTTCCTGTCAGAATGACACAGTAACGGTCAGGACCCGCAAGTTCATGACGAACCGACTGCTTCAGAGGAAGCAAATGGTAAGGTTTAACTTGTTCTGCCACCATTCTTGTTGATTGCATATGTACCCAGCAAAAAAGACTTGACAATGGTCATTCTGTCTGCAGGTCGTTGATGTCCTGCATCCCGGCAAAGCCACAGTCCCCAAAACCGAAATCAGGGAGAAGCTTGCCAAGATGTACAAGACCACCCCTGATGTTGTGTTCGTCTTTGGCTTCAGGACTCAGTTTGGTGGTGGCAAGACAACAGGCTTTGCCATGGTTTATGATTCGCTAGACTACGCAAAGAAAAATGAGCCCAAACACAGACTTGCTAGGGTGAGGTGGAACACTCAACATGTTTTTTTTTTTTTTTAAATGGATTGATTAATAATAATAGACTATTTCTTTTTAATAGAAAATAAATAGTCTGAAGGGCTTAAGAATTGAAAGGCTTGTTTTGCTGCATATTATGCCACAGGATGTCAGAAAGTATCTGATCATTTACCCTTTCATGGGAAAAAAGATTTCCTTGCTGCAAGACTTTATGCCTGGTGACTTTGAGAGTGGTTTCCTATAAAATTCTGTATGCACATGTCGAATTATTTTTCATCTATCATTGCTCTCATACTGATTGCTCTTTTGCAAGGTTGGTTGTCCAGGCTGGGACCACTAGTTCCTAAACTGTTACTTCCTCATGATGACAGTACAAATCCTAGTGTATTCACACCTAACCATTAATGGAAATATCCCTTACTACATTTTCATTAAGTAAAATTTCAATTGATCACTCTAGATTTACTTGATGAATATGTGGAGATCAGAATAGTCTTCAGCCTTAAACTGTTTTACAACTAAGCCATATTCTGATGCTGGAAAGGTATGATTTTACATCAAAGATATGGCCATGATTTGCCTTATTTTGTTCCATAGCATGGTCTGTATGAGAAAAAGAAGACCTCAAGGAAACAGCGAAAGGAACGCAAGAACAGAATGAAGAAAGTACGAGGCATCAAGAAGGCCAGTGTTGGCGCTGCTGGTAAAAAGGTAATGTGATAGTTTTAAATATTTTTTTCCCTGTGAAAGCATACTATAGGTATACTTAAACTTGCTTATACTATTGTAATTCTACTATTGGGTTAATTTTTCATTTCATTAATTTCTTTCCTAACTTGCATAAATACAATGTTTAAGGTAGAGAAGGCAACACGTTTAACCCACCAGATTCTTTGACTTCAGTGTACACATTCTTTTGCTGCCCTGTTGATCTTTATTTTTCACTACTGTCTTACTGTTTTAATTTCCTTCTTCATCTTTCCATTTGTATCAAATTTTCTTCGGAAACTGTAGAAGGTAATCTTTTAGAAGTAGACTAACCACATTGTGCAGATAATCCAGGAATTATAGATGGTAGCTAACTCCTGCCTTTACACCACCCTAGCTATCTTTGAAACTTTATTGGTTTTCCTTTTGGATGTAAATCCCACATCCAATTTAAAGGATTTTACCCACTAGTTATTACTTACTTGGTTGTCCTTTCTCCTGTTACTAATGAATACCATAGTGTACTAATGGTGGTTGAAGGGCTGGGCGATATGGCCTCAAATCAATATCACGATATATTGATCAGTTCATCTCGATAACGATAAATGGAGGATAACAGCACTGTGGTGCACAGTTTCCATTCGTCATCGATGTACCGTCAGCCAGATGTACGGGTCCACCACGCGAGACTCTTCTGTACATGCTGGGAATGACAGTTTTTGTAAAATATTTAATACGAATAAATTAAGACTGGGACCAGTGAGCTCTAACTGGGTAGCCCTTATTGTATTTAGATTTTTTTTGAGATACCGAATATATCGACATGGCTAAAATGATGTCAGTTATTGTAAATCTCGGTATCTGTAAGTTTTCTATATATCGCCCACCCCTAGGTGGTTGTAAACCCTGTTTTGAGAACCACTTAACATTGTGAGGAGATTTTACCCATAACTGAAGGTACATGTAAAGAAAAAAGAAAAGATAATTGTGTACTAATCAGTGATGTCTCCCACTATAGTTTTTAGTAAAACCCTTTATACTCCCGTACCCCTCTTTGGCACTAGTCACTGAAATCACATAGAACAGGTCTCTGAATTTTAAAGCCTGGCAGATCTGTGTTTAATCCTGTGCAGTTTTAGCTGATGGCTACTGCACAGCTGGATACTACAATATTGACAGCAGTTGCATATTGACTGTGATCTAGATGTTAGTGCATCCATTGGAAGACCATTCAGAGATCTTTTCTATTCTACGTTTCAATTTTCAACATGTTTAACATTTATTTTGTTCCATTTTTTTGTTCTTGATTTTGCTTTCCATGGATTTGTTTTGCAGAAATGAGCTGTCAGTTTGCAGGTATAGAAGCAGAACAAGCATGGTGTGCCACTGTGTTGCACAACCTAAGATGATAGACTTAAGCTGTCATGCATGTCACAAACTACTTTCCCCTCCAGTACTCCCTCAGTGTTTTTTCCCTTAAATTTGTTTCAAACACCTTTGCTTGTAGGTTTATCCACTACCCAAGCCCCTTTTTCTTACCACTGTCTATGCTGTGTTGGGTTTATGTAGTAGGCTTTACCCATCCTAATTATAATAAAACAAAAAAAAAGAGGTTTGATGGTTAAAAAAAAGTCTTGTAAATAGAATCTGAGTGTAGCATGTTCTGGGTTTTGTGTGTGTTTGTTTGATGGCAGCTGAACTAAAAGACTGCAAATGTTTGAAGTTACATAGAGAGTTTTGCTCTGTAAGATGTAACTCAGGCTGTAATGTTAAGTTAAACATACTACTCTTTTACATCCATCTCAGTTTGTACTCTTTAACCTTAAAGTACTCACACTGTCAATGATTGTGTTGTAGTAATTCAGTTTGCTCTTATAGTAATTGCTGTTATTTCTTTGCAGTGAGCCCGGACAGCCAGGGAGGGTCTTCGTGCTCAAGATGTTCTTGTATATTATCATCAAATAAAGTTTGGGAAAAAAATGAATGCTTGTGAATATTTCTTTATACAGCCATTTTCTGTTTATATTAAACTCAAGATTATTTTGTTGTTGCTTCCATTCAGTAAAATGTAGGTTGACTCCCCAAGTTTAAAGTGAATTTACAAAAGAGATAAATGCCAACATATGCATCACTGAAGATGTTGGAGGAAAAAGTTACTTTTCATTAGTGGTATATACATACATAATCACAGAATTTTAATTGTGTAGTATCGTTTATAGATGTTTGATTTGAGTTTTCACTTCAGCAAGGGCAACTTGTTTGTTTTGGGTCTAGAAGGAGTCGTCTAGTAAAGGTTAGTTTGCTGCTTTGGTTACATTGTGTTGGTTATTAAAAAAGCTTATACTGCCATAAGTAGAGTGTACTCTTATGTAGTTTTCAGTTTGTACAGAAAGATTTTTATGTCCATCTTGATTTTAATGAATGGCTAACAAATTGTATTTATGGTGAGATCCAGTGGTTGTACATTGGCACTACTCCCCATATCTGACAGCTTGACCCATTCACCAAGCTGGTTTAGAAAATTGTATTTTCTGAGACCTTTCACAACATGTCAGCTGTGCTCTGAAGTTTATCATCTGGTCCGGTCTGGAGTTGAACATAAAGAGAGATTATTGTGACTTTCAAAGGAGCAGATGTTGGTAGAGCAGAGTCAGGAACCACCATCCAGGGTGAGCTGGTGGAGACAATGGAAGATTACTGGGACGTGTGGTACAATTTTTGACACTCCAACACTTGACGAAATCCTTAGGAAATGGCACCGATACCTACCTAAAAAGCTGATTTCATTTAAAGTTGATTTGAAGACATTCTCACAACTTTGTACCACTGCTTAACCGAGTGTGTGCTCACCTTTTCATTTATGTTCTGGTTTAACTTGAAATATTATACACACTTGAAGTCATTGTTGAGCATCCTGTTGGAGCTCTGTGTCCTCTGTGAACAAAAGACAGTTGAAACTGCTCACAGATGTTCGGAAAGTCTTCACACATCTTACATAATGTGTTTGTGTGGCTTCCATCAGGATGCAGGACACAGAGGGGAAAAGCCACTTTTATCCCTACAGGAGTCCAGTATCTGAACTCTTAACCCCTCCCTGCCCCAGCATCGCAACCTCTCCTTGCCCCCTCCCTACATAGACAGTTCCCCTATGACTGAATTGCACACAGCACTTTGAACTGCTCATTTGACATTTTTCATCCAGATCATTTATACTGATGTGTTATGATTATGCTTTTTTCCCCATGTTGTCTGTGTCCTGTGTGCCTTTTAATTGTCCATTGGAGAGAAATAAAGGGTTGTTCTTGTTTGTGTTGTTCTCACTCTCAGATGTAAGTCACTTTGGAGAAAAGTGTCTGCTAAATGACTGTAGAATAGAACAGAATAGAAAATAATGAGACTTACAAGTCCCATTGAGATGTCTACCTAAAGTTGAATATTTGCAAATGTAGTTTAAATGGAGTCTCAGCTGTAGTGTTAAAAGTGGCCACAAGAGGACTCCCTTCATCAGAAAATTATATTCTTTGATGCTATTCATCTTTTGATAAAGTATTTACCCGTCTGGGTGTATTTGCCACTAATAATATTTTAATTGTTCAAACGGGCCTGTTACGGCTAGATGATACTAATACACGGGTCAGTCCGTGTATGGACTTGCCGTTTCCTGTTGATAAACATTATTTTGAGCACAATAGATATCCCCATTTGCTGAGTGACCTTTACAGATAATTTGCATCGAAATACCCTCAGAGATTGTGTAAATGAAGTGATTAAAATGCCAGGAAATAATCTGTCCTCAGGGTAACCCCCATTCCACGCCTGTCTCCCGGTGTCCCTCAGTCTTATATGGACCATTTCATTTCCGAGCAAGAGAAATGTTTATGAAGCTAAAGGTGAAAGGAAAGATATGAATGGCAGATTGAGAACATACTTGATTTGTAATGATTTTCTTCTATGAAACATCAAGGAAAATGCAATCTGACTCAGACAAATGGGCTGCGAAAAATATAACTTTCCACATCCTCTGACCTTCATTCTCTTAGAAACAGCCAAAGTGCTGCAGATACATCTGACCTGATGGCACCAGGATGGTACCGACCGCACTCAGGCTCTGTATTCTAGTCAGTGCAACTGACTTTCTTCCATCATGTATTCTGATGCATTTTTGTGACTTTAAAATGTCTTATATGTTTCTAAAAATGTAGGCCAAAAATTTTTCCCCAATGCCTACATCACTAGGAAAAAGGGGGAAACAGTAGCTTGAAGGCACTTCCATTGACACATTTTGAGTCGTGGGCTTGTCTTTCCCAGTAGGAAGTCCTATATATACCCAGCATCCCCCTGTGGGCTTTTCTTCAATCGATGCCATTCGGTGAAGATTAAACACTGACGGTTTATCAGGATCATTTGAACTCCTACACAACAGAAACTCCATCTACTTTTAAGAAAACCCTATTGACCAAAGTGGACAATGAAAGTAGATCAAAGCAATTTTCTTCTTCACCAAATGAAATCAAACATATCAGCTTGCAAAATCTTGAACCCCATCTGAGCAAAAAAAAAAAAAAAACAACCAAAAAAAAATCAGCATTCACATAGACAGGTCTCAGCTAAGAACGCTACAGTGCCCTTGTAGTGCATGAGAACCAACGCGGAGGTTACGATGCTGCAGGAGAAAGATGATAAAAAGGCTGCAGTGACTTTCGTAGCTCTCTGGTTCTCTACTGGCATGTGGTTGTGGGAGGTTTGACATAAGTGGAGCTTTCAACCCAGGGACTGGTAACAGATGGTGTTGGGAAATTAAGCTCCTCTCTCCAGCCCCGTCGGTCCGTCCCAGGAGTCTCTGCCTCTCTGTCTTTGTCTCTCTTTCTTGTCACAGTCCCTGTTCCCAGCATCTCTCTCAGTTTTTTTTTTTTTTTTTTTTTACTTGATTCTGTTTCTTATCTTCTGTCTACCTCCTTTGTTTCAGTGTTGGAGTGGTGAAATCAGTTTCATTCCACACTAGTCCAGCCTTTAAAAAAAAAAAAAACATTCTGGGAAATCAGGATGTCATGGTTGGAAAGTTAGCAGCCTCTGGGTTAAAAAAAGGATATTACTCAGACTGTAACTGAAGAGAGGGTAAAAAGGCTGACTGATGATGGATGATAAGCTAAAAGGTTGAGCATGAAAATGAGAGATAAATAAGCAGACATTTAAGAAGATGATGTATGACATTGAGCCGCTGAACAAATCTGATGTTGGTGTGTGTGTTTGTGTTTGTGTGGTACATGCCGTCTCAGAAACAAGAGGCTGTGCAAAGGGCTTCTAAACATACCACATAGAACCAGATAAAGGACAACATCCACCTCTGCTTTCCTTTAGGACAGCAGAGGTGGATTTTGTAATGAGAATATTCCTCTGCTTGTACAACAAAGGTGTTTTTGCAGTCAGGTTTATGATGAATGCTTATGAGGAACACATGTTTGTGCCTTCACAACAGGTGTCGTTTTAATGGCCTGCGTCTCTCCGTGCAGAGTAGAGTTGCGGTATCAGAAGAAAATGGACAGAATTCCTGATGACTCGCTGTGTATTTTTGTCAGCACGTCCACGCAGATATTAAAAGCAACAATGGATCTCATAAAAAATGGTCTTATAGCATGTAACAGTTTGTGTTCAATGTTATCATCTCACATCCTTCCTATTTATTTTTTTTATTGTATTTGATATTCTATATTTTCAATTAACATATTTTGCAGGGTGGCAACTTTCTGCTGTAAAGTGTGGCCAGGCATTTGAGGATGCGCTGCATCTTAATGAGGTATGTCTCCCTTGTTGGCCTCAGCAGGGGAATCATCACAGCTCATTTTGCAGTCCTGCAGTGTCCTATCAGCTTTGGCAGGCTGCTCTAAGTTCACTCCATCTGCCAGTTGCTAGGTGCTGATATATAAAATGATCTGTGCCTTGGTAGCCCCTGAGCACCAGGGAAGTGATTTGCTTTTGAGGACAAACTGTGTTTCGTGAATCCTAATTATCCTTTTTGCATCACAGGCCTGACATGGTTTTGTCATTTATCCCTCTCTGGAAGCGGTGGAGGGGAAAAATATCATGCAGAGACTGCAGCAAACTACATGTACCCAAACAGACAGAGCCCCTGTTTAGTAGCTCAAATGCAACACTGGTATTTTTCCATCAATCTATTTTCACAGGTTCAGGCAGAGGTGAAAAAAAAACCGATACCCGCTGTCTTGTTCTGGTGCTCTAACTGGTGTGCACATGAGAAAAATCATTTCTCGGTTTCAATCATGTGAAGTGTATAGAAGCCGCTCTGTGGCCTTTTTCTCGGGCTGTTAACATGCTGTCTGAGGCTCAAAGGACATCAGCCCAGTATAAAAGCATGTCAGCTAACCTGCTTCCTCACCACCTGCCAACATCCTCAGGATCCCTGTTCATTTTTGTTGGCATTGAGGGATAGTCTGTGGAGCAGTAAGAATGGGAAGTGAGGGAATAATGTGGATGTTGAGGAGGAGGAGAAAGAAAGGATTTGACAGAAGGGGAGGTAAAGGAGAACGGGAGAATCAGGAGAGTGCTGTAATGAGAAAGGGCAGCAGATGTGAGTGACAGTATGATGGAATGCTCTGTGTGATGGTTGTTCTCTCCAGGCTGGGAGGTGTGTGTGTGTGTGTATAGGTGAGTGTAATTATTTAGGAATCATGTGCATGTGTTTGTCCTTGGATTTTAGAGAAAAGATACCTGATACAAGCTTTTCACTTTGTGTGAAAACATACTATAAGTATAATTCTAATCTATCAGTTAGCTAATAAAACTAAATCCTGTAATGCTGCATTATATTCACCTGGTGAACAAAATGCAGCATTAAAAAAATGCCGGTCAGGTCATTCACACACAGGACTTGGCAAGTCATTGGCTGAAATCTCCCATGATACGTCTTCTTTGATATATTCTTTATTTTCAATGAAATAATAACAGATATGTCTCTGACTGAAGTTGAACATTTGCCTGAAAACACAAAAGACCCCCTCTTCAATCCTCTGAAAGACTTAGAACAATCAGAGATGAGCTTGTGTGCCCCATACTTGTCAACCTATTTTATCCCAAATTTGTGTCACATTTAATTATATTTATGCACCTTTTGAACTAAACTAGCCTTCTAGAGTTAACATAGTTGGCATATGATACAGCCTCATTCAAATGAGGTCATGTTTGTTACAGGAGACTGGCTGCTACGTTTCCGTTAGTCCGGCTCTGGACAGCCGTGCCTACACATGTAGCTTACCACCACCAGACTAGGAATGTTGAGTGAATGAATAATGGATTCAGTGTAAAGCATATTGGGTGCATTGATATGCACTTTATAAATCTAATCCATTACTACAGGGGTGTCCAACTCCGGTCCTCGAGGGCCAGATTCCTGCAGGTTTTCAATGTATCCCTGCTCCAACACACCTGACTCAAATTAATGAGTAATTGTGCAGAACCTCATAGGCTGTTGAATCCTTTTAATTTGAGTCAGGTGTGTTAAAGCAGGAATCATGGAAATCCTGCAGGATTTGAGGACTGACTTTGGACACCCCTGCATTACTATCATAAACAAGGAAAACCTTTTTAAATGGTCACCATTTGAGGTGCTCCCAACCTTCATAGGTGGACATATTTTTTGAGGGAAAGTTTTTTGTTCACAGGTTGGGTAAAAAAAAAAAAATCCCTGAAATTGTAATGGAACATTAAAAAAACAAATATCCATTTGGTCAAATTTAAAATTCATATCAGTGAATGATGCTCCATTCATTAAAAGTCTTCTTTTTTTCCTACAGTTTCTGAATGTAATATATTTCTTAAATATCAAGGTGGAAAATAATTATTTGGTTTATAGGTGATAGAAGATTGATTTTGTTACCTTAAAAAGGAGATAGGAAAGCTTTTTGTCTTTTGTGGTCTTGCTTATCTGCCTTCTGGCTGTAGCTACACAGTCTCAAAACAGTTCATGCAATTGTCATGAAACTATTGATTTGTGTTCTTGAGCATAACTTTCATCCTTTTATGTGTGTGTGTGTGTGTGTGTGTGTGTGTGTGTGTGTGTGTGTGTGTGTGTGTGTGTGTGTGTGTGTGTGTGT
>JBBBVU010000017.1:15688010-15700251 GCA_037177055.1 Atherinosoma microstoma
TTTCTTTCTTTCTTTCTTTCTTTCTTTCTTTCTTTCTTTCTTTCTTTCTTTCTTTCTTTCTCTCTTTCTCTCTTTCTCTCTTTCTTTCTTTCTTTCTTTCTTTCTTTCTTTCTTTCTTTCTCATTTTAATCAAATGTTCATCTATTTATATTCATCTCCCATGTAATGGGGACATAAGGACAACAAACTGTTGCAAAGATCTTTCCAGGTGCCATAGCTTTTCTATATCACATTAGTTGTCTCTGCTGTATGCAGATTAATTGCCTGCTTTTTGTGAATCTGTTGGTCCTTCTGCCTGCATGCTTGTCCTCTTGCCTCCCTGCCCTCAAGACGTCCTTGGTTGCAACAGTCCCCTCCACGTGAATGTAATTCTGGTGATACATGGTAAACTCCTGACCTGTCTGGGCTGTGGCCGCTCTGTTAGATGCTATTAGGTGGGCCTCTAATTGCTGCTGACATTCATTTGCCCACCAAGGCTATCACCTTCCCCATTACAGGACTGACTTCAGTTTCTGGGTTTTAGCCTGTGCCGCAGAAAGATGTGCTTTTGTATACGTGTGTTCATTCAGTACAGACTAGGATGAGGTAATTGTAACTGTTCATACATTGTAATCAAAACAGGCTTTCAATTCCCTCCCCCCCGACTGTAGGGAAAATACTGCAGCTCATTCCCTTGTGTGCTGCAAAGCAGGTACCTTCTTATCAGCAGTCTTTCAGAATGACAGTATGTAGTATCAGAGCAGCTGTGCCACAGTTTGAATGCACACAGACTTATCATCCCATGACATAGACACATGTATTCTGCTGCCCCGCATACTATCTAAGCCTCTGTGTTGGTGAAGCCTCTCAGCTCCAAGAAAGACAGCCATCATCATGATTTCTGTTGAAAATTCATTGTTTTTGATGCTCATTTTTCACCATTATGAGTAATGCTGTTTTGGAATATAATCATGATAACTTACAGAAATATTGTTGATGTCCATGTGATATTAGAGCTGCCAAACGCTGCCTGCTTCCTGTGTGTGATCTAGAAAGAGGATTATCTGCACATCTAATCTTATTCTTTAATGAAATAGTATTCAAGATATAGGGAAATCAAAAGTATATTAACCACTATGCAACTGCAGATATAACACCTTTGCAACTAAAGATACTTTCTCAGTTAATCATCAGACTAGTTGCCTTTTATTAAAACAGTTGTTTTTTTTTAAATTTTCTTCATATGTTAGCTTAAGGCTTCTGGATTAATAAAACTAGTATGGTTGCCAAACTGAAAAATCCCTGACAAGTATTTATTGTCTTCAAGCAAGATTCTTGCAAAGCTATCTTATCCTGTGTAATTCATGGGACACACCCACTAATGGATCATTTGACCTTTGACCTCTTGAGAATTGGCTGCAATCCATTTATAAAAGTGTCTATGATCAATACTTTTGTATTAACAGTGGAGGAAATGATTAACCCTTTAACTCTATAGAGACTTTTAGCTCCTCTCAGCTCTTTGCTTTGACCAATTACAATTTTGTTCACCTCCCACCACCTCCTGTGTCTGTTGTTTCCATTCTGTCACAGAAATCTTAGTACTGTATTAGAAAACACAACATGATATCTTCTGATATCGTGACAAGAATGTAAGGAGCACAAACAAAAAAATAAATTGTGTTTTTGTGATAGATTCTGTCTCCTAATGATGTGCTTTCGGAAATGTCACTGCATTTTTTCAATCTTGATTTATTCCTGAGTGGTGATTTCCCCATTTATAATATCTTATTTACATTTTTTTTAGTTTTCTTAATAGTACAACTCCAATTCCAAAAAAGATGTGAAACAGAAAAATGAAAATAAAAACAGAATGAAGTAATTTGCAAATCTCATATTTTCTTCCCAGGAATACTAACAGAAACTAGCAAATGTTTTCCATTGGTACCTGTAGACCTGTATTCTAAAGGTCTGGACTGCAGGCGAGCCAGTTCAGCACTGTTCTTCTGCAAAGCCATGTTGTTGTGATGGATGCTGTATGTGGTTTTGTATTGTCTTGCTGGAATACGCAAGGCCTTCCCTGAAAGAGATGTCCGGATGGGAGCATATGTTGTTCTAAAACTGCTCTGTACTTTTCAGCATTAATGGTGCCTTAACAGTTTTAGCTGCCCATGCTGTAAAGACTAATGCAGTCCTACAAAATCAAAGATACAGGGTTTTGAACTGTCAACTGATACAAGCTGAATGGTCCCTTTCAGTGACCAAAAACTTTTGTAAAGCTGGATTATTGTAAAACTTTTTATTAGTGATGTATCAACAATGTATGTGTTTGTAATTTGCCATCAGAATAAATTTATTAGACATGCCACGATTAAATAAACTAATTTTGCTGGTAAAATTTTGCAGAAACATTGGTTCATTAACAGGACAGTTAATTAATACATCTCTCAATCAACACATCTGCAAAATTATATACAACTAATTTTACAGACAGTAGAATATTCTGTCAAATGCAACCAGAATCTAATCAGACTGAAATTGAATGCACTGCAGATTAAACAGGCCACAATTCTATAGAAAATAAAACTCTATAGACACAATCATTTTTGCTTTGAAATGCACAATATAATTTATAAAGGCTAGAGTTACATGTGAATACAATTACAGGAATCAAACACGTAAATTGAATCATTCTGTTTGAAGTCAGTCAGTTTGAAATAGTATATCATACATGGTGTGGAGTGAGCCACGCAACATGAAATAAACTTAAAGTGGAAGATACCGGCACACTTTAAATATTCAAATTGAAATGCTTAAAACTCAGTGTTTTTTGGCTCACTGAATTTTCAGTGGCCCAATAGCATTGCAGGGGGACAGATTTAGTCATTTTTATGTTAGCATGAGACACCTTTGAGTGAATTATGAAGTGTTTAGGTGCAGCATTTTGCACCAAAGGTTAAAGTAATGTGCTATGGTGTATGTTTGAAAGTGCACAAGTCTCAAGTGTTTTGCTGTAATGGACATTGTATTGAGACAAGTGTTAAAACTACTGCAAAATAAGAATAAAAAAACAAAAACAAAAAAACCTCCTTATAATCCCATTAAAATCATTTATAAATATTAATTAAAACGCTTATTTGCAGCTTATGAACCCTTTGTGATACAACTCTGATGTACAAGCAGCGATCTTATGAAAGCCCCCACGACTACGTGTGTTGCAATGTGATTCAACACTCCAAACCTGAGACGCTTACCTACAGTATCTGCATTTTTCTGACAGGGCCATTTGAAGAGCAGCAGGTCAATACACATTCATAGTGAATGTATTTCCCTGAATGCTTCAACAGTCTGTAAAGCCTCAGTGCCACTTTCCACCAGATTCTGCTAACTGCATTCATTTATCCCACAAAAGCGTCACTCTATGCTTGGAGAGAGGACTCTCACATATACAAACACGCACACAACAGAGGCCAACATAGACACACATTTTCACAGCTTCAATGGCAGAAAATCCATATCCCTTTCTGGGAGGAGGAATTCCATTAGATAATAGATATGGAATCCATCTCGATTCCCCACCTTATCTTCTCCCAGGGTGAGGGATCGATACTGGGGCTTCAGCTCAACTGCCAACAATAACAGGAAATTGATGGGACAGAGTAAGCAGCATGGAGGTCCAGTAATGGCACTTTCTTGGCTGCCTCTGTAATGCAAATCAGACGGGGAGTTAATTGGTGAAAGTCTGCTTATAGTAATGAGGAGGAATGGGACCATGCTGGGAGTTCATGAACAAACACAGATAAAGCCTCTGATTGTTTGGAAAAATCGCAGCATTTGAAGTAGATGAACCAGTACAGTTAGACAGTAGAAGCAAAAGAGTGGAGATTGACACAGTTTGACTCATGCACAGATATCCAGTTATCGGAGCAAATGGGTGTGCGCACAGTGATGGCATCTAAGTTTCCACAGAGCTCATGGAGGTTTCCTGTCAGAGTTGCCAGGTACTGTGTTTATAGAGACCATTGCCTGGCAACGCAGTCCAAACAGCATTGGGATATGAGGACGCGAGAGCAGTGAGGTGAGTGTCGGGTCAGGTGCTGTGGGTTATAGATACTGTCATACTGATACCGCTCACAGAGAAACCTGGGCGGTTCCTCCCTCCCTTACACAAGTATGAGTCACTTTATGTTTGTGTACAGTAGGTCCCAAATGTGGCAACATGTGGGTGGGTGGTGGTTTACAGCACATTGGTGACCAAGGTCCAGAGTCCATTCTCTGCTGGGATGTTTGCACAACTAACGCATGATGTTTTGTGTCAGGTCACAGAGAGATGTCAACAACAGAGTGAGAGCATAAAGAGCAAGAATGACCACAACAGAAAATATTTGCTACCTGTCTCTGTTTAGTAAAGTTATCCAAAAGAGGAGCAACTTATTCTTTTCCCTTCTTTGCCACTAGACCACTCTGAGGTCCTGACGACTCAAACTTGTTGAAACGGAGAGATTTAAACTCTTATAACTTGATACTTATCACAAGCAATAACTCCATCACAATTCACCCAAAGTAACTGCAGCAACTCATTCACTCACAGTGTACTTTTGTCAACTGTGCAAGAGACAGTAGAAACATCATGAATGTGTCCACTTTCCCTCCACAACCATCTCAGTTGACCTCTGAAAACATGTCTTAACCCTACACCCTAATGCCATTTCCTAGACTCAACCAGCAGGTGGTGCTGTCATATGCGATATCACCTCTTTCTTTTTTTTTTTTCTTACTTTAAATATTTTGGCTTATTGAATTCCTCACCTCCATCCATTAATAGCAGACACTTCACTACACAGCCAACATTTAAATGCAAATGCTAACTCTGCTGTTCTCTGTAAACCTCCATCATTTTGTACCGTGCCATAAACAAGTGAAGATGAAGCAGATGAAAAGATGAGTCCTACTCTAGATCATTTAGATAGCCATGATTACAACTTGTGAGTAACACACTTTTCTCTCTGATCTCTCTGGTTTTCTACCACAACATTATCAGCAGTAATAGAGTCAGATCTTCACGGACAAATCCCTTTAATGTCATCCACAGCGCCCAGGGGAGACCACCCTCATTGGGAGCAGGGTGGCGAGAGCTAATTTCAACCCACACAATAGACTCACGTCTAAGGCTGCCTTGTTAGATCACACTATTTCTTTGTGTAAAAGAGTGTGCGTGTGTGTGTCCGCACATATTAAATGGAGAACTGTACAGTCTGAGCATTGCCACTCTGAAGAATTAAGGTCATGTTTTCATGCTTCTTGAATACTAATAATTGAGAAGTGAAGCTTTCCTTTACATGGACAAATAACAGTCTAGCTAAAGTCCTGATCAGAAAGAAATACAACCAAACCCTTTGGCAGAAGACACAATGTTCTCACAGATAACATCATATGCAGTAAAACGTGTGTGGAGGGAAAAAAAAAAAAAAAAGAGGACATGATCTTGTGTTTTGATCGAGTTTTTAGCCTATGTGGTGCAGCCATCCTGCACAATGATGTCATCTGTGGGAAGGTATTTCTCTCAGACACAACCTGTCTGCTCCTCTCAGGGGCCACAGTAACTCGAGCCGCCTTGAAAGTCTGGGAGTGAGCACCGGTCACTTGCAGACAAGGGCGTTATTTATTTTTTCTGGAGGAGATTCAATCCCTCCTCCTGCTGCTCCGAGTCTCCATCCTGAGCTCTCTGGCACAAAGCGCTTTCCCTCCAGAGACACGCATGAGGTTGTGAGCTCAGTTGCAGAGTTCTTTGGAAAACTGGAGAAGAGTAGGTTGTATAACATGATTAGTCATTGTTAATGTATATAATCACATAGATTTAGGATGCTAAGGCTCTTAAGCAGGCAACAGACTATGTTTCTGTTGTTAATATGCTAAGCGGACACCCTAAGTTTCCTTGCCATCTTCCTCTGTAGTACACTTTCAATTCATGATATTCATCACTGAGAAGTATATTAAAATAACATGCGACAGATTAAATCTATGAGTGTCTGTTTAACATGATTCGGATGATTTCGCTGCAATGTGAACAGAAAATGTTCACAGTGTAAGCCAAAATACACAAGCATCATCTTGTATGTTTACAGCAATCACTATATGTATGTATGATTGTGATTAATGTTTTTACTCTGCATTTGAAGGATCCAAAGCAGAGAAATGAGCCAAGAGCTGTTATCAAAACCTCACATCCCACAGTGTAGTAAGCACTTCTTGGAAAAACAAAAAGGTTGTTGTTTTTTTTTTTTTTTACTCTTAATCATGGTAAAAGAACAGTGACTAAGTAATGGCTCTTATCATTTAATGCTCGGAACAAGAACTATTTCTCAATGTTTTTGTGCAGCTACATGAAAGTCTGAACCCCTGTTAACTGCTGGAAGCACCCACTTGGCCTGACATTTGCAGCCACACTCAAGTGGAAGCTGCAGTGAGAATGCTTTATAATCACAAACAACAAACAACTCCAGTGTCTTTCACCATTCAGGTTTTTTTTTTTGTTTTTTTTTTTAATGGACTGCAGGATCAGTAAATACTAAATGGATCTACAGACTCTGTGTTAAAAGATGAGTCACTGTGACCAGTATGTTGGTAAGCAAAAGCACCATTGAAAAGCAGAGGGGCATGACTCAGCATGGCAGGGGTGAATGCACATTAAACCAAAGTATCTATAGCTTTAAAGACCAGGTAAACATTCACGGTTGTTATATTAAGAGATCCGTGACAGAAATGACTTATAATATATTTCTTTTTAATATGTATGACAAAAAAGAAAGCTCAAGATACCACAAGACATAATATTTACCACTACAAGAAATCTTTGCTTGAAAACAAAGCCACGCCAAAGCATTCTGAGTTAGAGTGCAGCAATCGACTGGCTTAAAAGGTTATGCCAATCAATACAAAGTTGTTTTGGGCACCAGCGCTATTATATTAATGTCATCCTGAGAAATAGGCACTAGCTTTGGTGGCTTGTCTGGCAGCCTGTTTTCCTTTTTAACTCCAGTCACGAGCTCTTTGAAGCAAAGCAAAGATCAGCACCGACAGCTGTTTTAAAAGGCACTTTATGAGGGTGTTTTGAATGAGGCTTTGTTTTAGAAAGCAGCAGAAGAGTGTTTAACTAAATTCGAAATAATGCAAAAAGTCATGCTTTTATCCTAGCTTTGCACCAAGATCTTGTGTAAATGTAACACATGAAGCAGGGCACCGTATGAACTGAATAAGCTGAATTAATAATGCCCTGATCCTCACAAGAGCTGCTCCATGACTAGTGAGGTAGCTAGTTGTGCAGCCAAGGATGACACAGAGGTTGAAGTGGTCACACATTTACTCAGCTCTCTCCCTATCCCTCTGGCACATGTTCTTCCCAAGGTCAGATACTGCATTGCATAATAATGTAAAAAGAAAAAAAGGATCACAAATATGCACACATGTAAACACACAAATGTGCAACAATAGGGGGAAGAAGAAAGCAACTAAAAATAGTACAATCACTGCAGCCATCACCCCGGAGCATCAGACCACCACTCTTCACTTCACATCCCATAACTTGAGAGTCCTGCTTCGGATACAGCCATGAATTTGCTTCCTGAACTGTGTGTGAACCCTTAAGATACACATGCTTTAGTGAACATAAACAACCATGAAGGAAAACTGTGCTTTAGTGCTTCAAACTGGCTTTTTTTAAAACTACGAGTGGCTTGTAAACAACCTATGACACCCTTGTGTTTCAGCACAAAACCTCTTCATCCACCTTCCTCTGCCTTTTCTCTCTTTTCTTCCTCTACTCGTAGCATCCCCCCTTTTCTTCACCTCTTTCTCATGGCCTAAGGGAGCTGTTAGCTATGCTGGCGCTTTATTGTGAGCACTCATTGATTGCCCCTCTGCTCCCCACGGCCAGTCAGACCAGTCAGCACGGGGCCTCGACTGTCTGCCTTATCTGCCAATGCTAAGTCAACATTCACAGAAAAACTGAAGAGAAATGGAGAGCAGGACTAAGCTGAGAATCTAAGAGAGCATCTATAAAAGCCTGTCCAGGCTTCCACAGGCAAGCAGTCATATCATCTGTTTTCTGTCCCCCTCTCTGTCTATCTCTCTCTCTCTCTCTCTCTCTCTCTCTCGCTCAGCTTCTTGTTCTTCTCACAGCCAGAGACAATCAATGGTGTACTCAACCAGACGTCACTTGTCTTGTTTTAAAATAGTGCTCTTCAGCCTCTTCTCCACGGGAGATGATCCATTCCGTTTCTCAACTTGTCCTGAAAATTAACCCCTGTTTCACCTGATCTGAATTCAGTCGTCCGGTCAGTGAGTTAAAACGTTTTAACAAATGACAATATAATTCTTTTGTAAGGTATTCAGCATGGTTAGCCCACATTTATGAACATGATCATGTCTAAAAGTTAATGTGGTCTATTGTAGTAAGAAGATTGATTTAAATTATGGGTTGTTGTTGTTTTATCAAACTAAACCTACTGTAATGAAATACTGTAATTTGGTTATCAAAACAATGGTTGGACCTCTTTGAAAGCAGCGCTGATGACTAAATATCTTTTTTTTTTAAATCACTGTTCTCCTGATGATAGGACTTGTTTCATTTCAGTGTAGTGTTGTCAGCAGCAGGAGCCCACTGGTGGCAACAGCAGGGTGGCACTGTAAACTACCATCACACCTCGGTGTGAATGGGAGCGCTGATGTCAGCGCAACTGAAATTCTCCCTCCATCATGTAGCTCCATGAAGCATCCATCACTCCCCCCACTGCTTCCACACAGAGAAGCTTTGTCACCAGTCGAAAGGTGGCCAAAAGAAATTAACATCATTTCGTGTTTGAACATGAGTCGGAAGCCAAGTCTGGCCTTAATTGTCGCTAATGTTTTGAGGTCTAAACAGTTTTTATATGTTAATTTGATACACTCCAACATAATGCAATATGTATTAACCTGGTTGGCACTTGCTTCACGGAGAGTTCTCTTTGTTCTCCTTTGATGCATTCACTCAGCCTTTGAAATGCTGTGAATATGAAATTATACACAGAGCCAAGTCAAGCTGAAGCCACCCCACCTATAATCCATCCATCTTATTGGCAGCCATCTGGCTATATCATTTTGGTGTGACTGAGGCACAAGCAATGCTATGAAAGCAAGGACCTCTGACAGCAGAGTGCAGAGTGACCTGGCCAGCTGCAGGTCCCCCTGACACCCACAACAGACCTTATTGCCTCGAGTTGATATCAAACAAAAACGTGATGGATGAACCAGAACATATAATATTATGCTCAGACTGAAAACTGAATAGCAAAAGCGAACAATAGATCCGTCACTTGCTGATCCCAAGTTCAGGGGAAATAGTTTAAAGACAATATTTGTCTCCTTTAAAATTGGAGAAGGTTCAGATTGTGTGACAAGAAGAATCACTGTGGATTTGTATAGGATTTGGCTGATGTGAATCATAGTGTCAACATCACTTGAGCAACATAACAGGTGAAAAATGTCAATAGCAGACATTGAGTCAGGAAAGAGGGCCATCTCAAAAACCCACTTCCATAGAAAACAAACAAACCAAAAAACAGATCATGAGCTCACAGCGACAATGTTGTGACATTGACTGCTCACCCAATCTCCATCGATGAAACAACCCCCTCTGAAATAAAAATGAGTGACTGCCAGAGCTGGTGATGTCACTGGTCACATTCCTCCTGAACAGTGTGGATAGTTGTTTTGACCAGAGGGCTGGGGAGTCCTTGAGACACGCTGATGGAGACAACCCCCATACCCACTCTCTCTCTCCTTGCCCGTTCAGGCCTATACTGCATCAGTGTCAGGAGCCCTGCAGGCAGGAAGCTAAAAGGATGGCACCCCCCATCCTTCCCTTCAAAAAAAGAGAGGAACCTGAGCCAAGCACTGCTGACAGGAATCTGACCCTTGGACTTCTGACTTAGTTTGGAGAGAAATTGTGAAATAGACCAAATCTTGTCAACTTGATCACTTTTATTGATGACGCTCTATAAATTGATCAATCACAGGAAAAAAGTGTGTCTGTAAAGGGCTACTTTTGCTGGGTTTTTTTTTTTTTTGTTTGTTTTTTTAAAG
Source organism: Atherinosoma microstoma (assembly GCA_037177055.1). Taxonomy (NCBI): domain Eukaryota; kingdom Metazoa; phylum Chordata; class Actinopteri; order Atheriniformes; family Atherinidae; genus Atherinosoma; species Atherinosoma microstoma. The sequence goes on from JBBBVU010000017.1 coordinate 15,698,109, forward strand.
TGATGGTTTATTTACTGTGGCTGATCTGTCAACCAATTGTTCTTTTGTATTTTTCCCCCCTGAATAAAAATCAGCAGACTGAAAAAATCCTACGCGCAGACACCGCATGAGGAGTGAGTGATTCTATCTGATGCACTGCGAGCCGAGCAGCCCTCCCTCTGGGCAGTTCAGCCTTGCCTGACAAGGAAGTGAGGGAAGAGCTTGTGTGCTGGCGTGCGTGTGTGCGCCGTGCAAGCGCGTGCGTGTCGGGAGGAGAGACATTGTTCCTTGACGTCACCGCTCAGCCCAGCCTGCCGCTGATCTCAAACACGTCTTTGTTATTCCGAGGCTTCCACCGGAGACCGGACGTCCGCAAAACGCGGAAACACACCGACAGAGCTGCTGGAGCGGGTCGACCATGGCAAAGGTTCACACCATAGACTGTCTGTGGGTCCCATTCATGCTGAGGTTGATGACGAAATGTGGAAAAACTACTGCTTAATGCAACTACATAGCATTTCTGTAGGCGATTTTTTGTAGGCTACTTGCTACTACTGTTACTACAATAACACTTTTTCAACACCAACAATAATAATAATAATAATAATAATAATAATAATAATAAATGTCTTAATATTTTACGGATGTAAATAAACTCAACAACTGAAGTTTATCTTTGTGTAATGTATTTTTTCTAAGTTACAGTGGATATGTTTTGCTTTTGAAAGTAATTTTAGACAATAATAAAATCTAAAACACCATTTTTATATTTTTCAAATATTGTTAAAATGATAACGATTTACATGACCAGAATTTATAACAACAAGAACAATCATAATAATTGCTAATTGATCATAGTTCACATATTTTCGTAAATACACAAAAAAGCCTACTGTTGTTCAATAACTTGGTTATTTGACCCAGATAATTGATCAGCTATTGTGACAATTATATATTATAATCATATATTTTTCTTTTTTTAAAACAAAAAATTTAAACACTGTTTTAAATGAAAGGGTATTCACTTAATTTTCATTTTAAATACATGCAATTATTACATTTTTATTAAATCATTTATAGCCTGGTCAAGATAATAATAATAATAATAATAATAATAATAATAATAATAATAATAATAATAATAATAATAATAATATGACAATTATTATTATTATTATTAGTTTTTTTTTCAATACTTAAACTTTTATGTATATTTTCAATAAACTGGACTGGTCCCACAACACCACGGCTCTGTACAAGAAAGGCCAGAGGCCCCTCCACCTTTTAAAGAGACTGAGGTCTTTTGTGCAGGCCTCTGCTCATGACCTTTTATGACTCTGTGGTGGCCTCTGCTATCTACTGCTCTGTGGTCTGCTGGGCCTCGGTCAGCACAGAAGAGGCTGAACAAGCTGGTCAGGAGGGCCAGCTCTGTCCTGGGCTGCCCACTGGACTCTGTGGAGGAGGTGGGTGAGAGGAGGATGTTGGCCATGCTCACATCCATCATGGACTACACCTCTCACCCACTGCACCAGACTGTAGTGGAGCTTAGCAGCTCCTTTAGCGGCCGACTGAGGCACCCTCAGTACAAGGAAGGAGCACTACCGCAGGTGCTTCATTCCCACTGCTGTCAGACTGTACAACTCTGCTTTGTAGCAAGTCTATATACACTGCAAAAAACCTTCCGTTAACCATGTGCAATAACCTCATAGAAAACCTGCCTTTACTGTCAGTTTATTAATAACTATACATATATACGTATAACTATATGTCAACTGCCATAGCACTGCTTTTTTTAATATTATTTTTTATATCTATTTTAATTTTTTTCTTTTAAATTTTTGTGTCTATTGTAAATTTTCTTCTAAGTAACTTATTTCTTATTTTTTGTACATAAGATACTATTATTCTACTTTTATTACCTCTTATCGAAACCTACTTTATTTTTTGCACATTTCCTATTTTCTTTTCACCTTTCTGTGCTGTTGTGAAAAGTGAATTTCTCTACTGTGAGATTAATAAGTTATCTATCTGTCTGTCTGTCTGTCCGTCCGTCCGTCCGTCCGTCCGTCCGTCCGTCCGTCCGTCCGTCCATCCATCTATCTATCTATCTATCTATCTATCTATCTATCTATCTATCTATCTATCTATCTATCTATCTATCTAT
>JBBBVU010000017.1:15705408-15719130 GCA_037177055.1 Atherinosoma microstoma
TCTCTCTCTCTCTCTCTCTCTCTCTCTCTCTCTCTCTCTCTCTCTCTCTCTCTCTCTCTCTCTCTCTCTCTCTCATGCAGGCTGCTAACCAACCAGCCTGGCAAAGAGCTGCACCTGCTGGGTTAAGTCAATAACCTATTATGCTTTCATACAACACCAGCAATATGGAGGATTTTGGATACTGTGAATTAATTTTGGTTACCCTCTTCACAGCATGTTTCAAATCTTTCAAGCTTAGGCTGTAATGAATCATTTTCTAAAGATAAAACAGCACACGCTCATTATAATATCATTTGTGCTATTAACAGTCTCTTGTCTAGTCGGCACTGTTATCTCTAGGAGTACACGCTGATTTTCTGGTGGAGGTTGCGTGGGAGATGCAGAGTGATGGCAGTTATTCTGTGAAGGCGGTCGAATAGTCTTCAACGTGGCCTCCAGGGATACTTACTTCCTTGTTTTATGACAAAGTAAATTAACTAGGATTTACTAATGCGAAGGGACAGCATTTATAACCCGAATTCCAGAAATGTTGGGATGTTTTCAAATTTGAACAAAATGAAAACTAAAAGATCTTCAAATCACATGTGCCAATATTTTATCCACAACAGAACCTACATAGAATAACAAATGTCTAAGCTGAGAAATTTGATAATTTCATGCAGAAAATGAGCTCATGTTAAATGCGATTCTTGCTACAGGTCTCAAAATAGTTGGCACAGGGGCAACAAATGGCTGAAAAAGCGAGAAAGTTAAAAAAGATTCAGCTGGGCGAACATAGCAAGTAATTATGTTAATTAATATCAGGTCTATAACATGATTAGCTGTTAAAGGGATGTCCTAGAGAGGCTGAGGCACCCAGAAGTGAAGAAGAAGCTCTCCAATCTGTGAAAGAGTGCGTAAAAAGATTGTGGAATACTTCAAAAACAAAGTTCCTTAATGTCAAATTGCAAATGCTTTGCAACTCTCATCATCTACAGTGAATCACATCATCAAAGATCAGATGAATTAGAGACGTCTCTGTGTGCAAAGGACAAGGCCAAAGACCTTTATTGGATACCCGTGGTCTTGGGGCCCTGAGACGAAATTGCCTCACTCATTGGCACGATTGTAGCACTGACATTACTAAATAGGCCCAGAAATACTTCAAGAAACTACAGTTGGTTAACACAATTCTCTGTGGCATTTGCAGATGCCAACTAAAACTTTATCATGCAAAATGGAAGCCATATTTGAACATAGCCAGAAGCACCGTCGTGTCCGGTGGGCCAAGACTCATCTGAAATGGACTGTTTCAGAGTGGGAAAGTGTTCTATGGTTAGACCAGTCCAAATTTGACATTCTTGTTGGTAATATTGGACGCTGCATCCTCCAGGCTAAAGAGGAGGGAGACCTTCCAGTGTGTTATCAGTGTTCAGTTCAAAAGCCAGCATCTCTGATAGTATGGGGTACATAAGTGCATACGGTATGGGCAGCTTGCATGTTTTGGAAGAAACCTTGAATGATGAGAAGTAGATAAAGGCTTTAGAAGAACATCTGCTCCCATTCAGATGATGTCTATTTCAGCGGGACAATGCTAAACCACATATTGCACTTATTACAACAGCATGGCCATGGGCGTGGTAGTGGGGGGAAAAGTGGATCTGACTACCCAGGGCCCGAGTAGGAAGAGGGCTCATTAAAATTCCCTATATATATATTTTTTTTTTGTTGGGAGGGGGGTGTATTTCGAATGAATTGGGCCCTCCAATTAATGATTTATTTCAAACATATTGATAACACCAACTGAGAGAACAAAATTAGTGCCAGTCTTCTCAACATTTTGGGCATTCTGGACAATGCTTAATAAATTCATAATGTTATCAAACCCAATGAATAATCATGCTATCTTTGTACTTGTTCTAAATGGTAGATTTCAAGCTCTGTGAAGTGCCCTTTTGTGGGTACTTGGACACTTCGTTGACAGCCTCGGTTTAGCCTATACAAAAATGAGCCCAATTTAAAAGGCAAATTGTCTACAATCTGATCTGATCGTAGCTTAAAATACTATTTATGCTTGTTTATTTTTGAATAATTTCAAATTCAATTTTCTTTTTGCTCACACGCTTTGTGCAATGGCATGGATAGGGGCCCACTGACATTGACTGTACACAGCCCAGAATTTGGTGCTACGCCCCTGAGCATGGCTTCATAGGACACAATTCCAGGTGCTAAACTGGCCTGCCAGCAGTCCAGATCTTTCACCTATAGAGAACATTTGGTGTATCATTGACAGAAAAATACATCAAGACAACCACAAACTCTTCAGCAGCTGGAAACCTATATCAGGCAAGAAAGGGACAAAATTCCAACACCAAAACACAAGGAACTCGTAACCATGATGCCCAGACGTCTTCAAACTGTACTGAGAAAGAAGATGAGATGCTACACCATTGTAAACAGGCCTTGTGCCAACTATTTTGAGACCTGTAGTGAGCATCGCATTTAACAATAGCTCATATTGAGCATAAAATGGTCAAATTTCTCAGTTTAGACATCAGTTATCGTGCTACGTATGTTCGGTTATGAATAAAATATTGGCTTGTGTGATTTGAAGGTCTTTTAGTTTTTATTTTGTTCAAATTTGAAAAAATGTCCCAACATTTCTGAAATTCAGGTTGTATTCTTTGCTTCTGATTTTAGTTTTAGAGGCAGAGAAAGTAACACAATATCTGCTCTTGTTCAGTCTGACTCTTGCTTACATAGGAGAAGAGGACAAAGTATGCAATATGGTCAGTATTAAGCAGTTTTTAAGGCAGGGAGAAGACTACACCAGCTGTAGATATTCCAGTTTAGCATTTGTTCCATTGATTATGCTTGTTGTGGTTGTTATGGAGAGTCTTCCAAATCATATTGGCATATAATTGTAAGCCTCATAGCCTGGCCTTACTAAGTTGCTTTTCCCAGTTTTTACCCAGTGACAGAAATGTGTGTTATGCATGCAGTGTGTTTGCCCGCTTGGTGCCCTCCCCTCGGTTTTGACACTAGCAGTTGAGCCAGGCGCTTTCCCAGGGTTCTAAGGACTGACATCCCTTTCATTTTCCCGCCTGGGCGGCTCAGATAAAGGGGCATATTTTAAACCTCTGTGTGGATACACCAACTGTAAAAAGAGACGGGTTGGTGGGCCACAGCATTAACTTCACAGGAACGAAGAGGGATGAAGAAGCCAGAGAGGCGATGAAAAATGAAACAAATAGAGAGGCAAAGAATCTGAATTTTAAAGTCAACATTATTTAACAGTGATCATGGGAATTCATCATATATCCCTTAAAGTATTATTGCTATCAGCAGACCTTCAAATAACACCGTTATCCGCAGTCACACCACAGATACCCCCCCCCCCCCCCCCTCTCGCTTGTTCGTGCTCTATTACAGGGCCAATGTTTTTCACCTTTTTCCTCTAATCTACACCAGTTCCTCCCAGCAAACCAAAGTGGAAGCTGTCGTTTATCATATCAGTAATGAGACTAGGGTAATCGTGTGTATTCTGGAGACAGCAATGATACACTGCTTGGCACTTGCCAGGGATCAGCCTCTAAGCAATGTTTATCAGACTGTCTCCCAAGGCTCTTTAATTATCTGGCAAATATTATTGACAAATCAGCAAGGGTCCCTGTTTTTAAGGATGATGGGGTACCGTTCACAAATATCCGTTGTGGATTGTGGTAACACTTTTGTCATGTATTATCTTAGATATGTTTCAATGGAAGTTCTGTCTATATAGTTGTGAGGCAGATCTACATCTAATATTTCCTTTATTGTTGAACCTATATAAACAGGGTATTATCTGTGCTGAAACTATGTTTAATTCCACCCTATTTATTTCATTAAATGTACAGAAGTAATTTAATCCAAACTGAAAATGTTTTAACAATTATTTGTTGAATTTATAATGAATTACGTACAGAAATTTGTGGTTACATGATGATAAAACCCCAATGATTTCCATGATCTTTCCATTAAGTTTACTGTTTGATTGGTATTATTATTCTTATTTGAGAGCAAAATACTTTTTAACTACTTTTTAACATCTTTATTTCACCTGACATCCATTGCTTTGTGCTGTTTGCAAATTAGGACATGCTAGCATGCTAAACTAAGTTGGTGAACAAAACATAACCTTGATTCTTAAGGATTTTAAATACACAGCATTGTATTTAAGATATGCATGTAGCCATGAGGTCTGAAAAGTGAGGCCAACAGGAAGGGGCTTTAAACTTCTCTCCTAGTTAAAGTAAATATTAACCTAACAAGCTCATGGTTTTGATGTTCAGTTTCATGTATTCTTTATAACAAACATCACGTTTGTTATGTTTATGTTTGACAAATCAGATTAAAACTGACAATAAAGCTGGGCATTTATAATCCCATTGGGTGTGCGAAGTATCCGTGGGTTCTCAATCAGTCATTTGTCACATCAGTTCAACACAGCAGTTGACAATTAAACTGTTGTTTATTTGTACAGCACATTTCCTGTACGAGACAATTCAAAGTGCTTTACATAAAACATTAAAAGCATTACAGATGTGCAAAAAAAAAAGCATTAAAAAGTATTATTTGGCAAATATAGCAAAAATCAAAATAAAATCATTTTAAAAAAACTACATCACAGTAGTTCTTTCCATCTGTTATGTACAATGTTTGAACACATTTAATTTGTAACTAATTAGGTCAATATTTGTAGTTTTCTAACTTTTCCTTAAGGACATGCTTATTTATCTAGTTTTTGTCATCATGTTTCAGTCAGTATTTAGGTAATATATCAATCATAAAGAGGAAATGGCATTTGTTATGAACTCTTTAGTGTCTGTTAGTTTTCCAGTGACTGCCCATTACTCCAGAATATGGACAATAGCAGCTTCTCACACAGTTATTACACACCCGAGATATCTCCAAAGCCATCCTGCAACCTTTGCTTGTCTGCTCTGGCTCAGTGGAAGCTTAATGGCATATGATGGCATTGTTAAAGACGCATGTAAGGACATTACACGCTTCATGTCTCGAAGTGGGTGGGGTTTGTGAGGGGTGGGGGTCAGTTTGCCATGCTATGGCCTCACCTGCAACACCTTTAAAGGTTTTTGCTCAACAGCGTGGTTACGGTCTCCTGGGAGCATGTCTGTGCTAGTTAGGCAAAGTCAATAACAACACTAGGAGCAGCAAAACAACAACAGGCAGAAGTATGAATTAGAGCCTAATATTACATACCCCCTCACAGTTACACACACATCTACCTCTCCTTGTCATGTCACTGCAACCATGTCTCCCTGGTTATCAAATCAAAATGATTGTTTAACAAGAGAGGAGGGCTGCCTCATTGATGCTTGCGTGAAATCACCTATGTCGTGCAGTGTGCTAATGTGTGCATGTTGCACTGAAATGTGTGTGCATGTGTGTGTTAGAGCGAGAGTGGGGGAAGTGGGGGTGGCAGCAGCAGTGGCTTGGGGTGAGGTCCTGCCCTGATTTTCTCTGGAATTCCTTTGTTTTTGGAAACCAGAATGGGGGAAACTGAATCTATGTAGCCCGAGGGTCTCTGCTTCTCGCAAAGTCCCTGCACACATCACTCTGCCGCCATCTCTGATGGTTTTAGAGGTAGCTCTGTTTTCAAAGCTCACAGCAGCAAAAGGTGTTTTTCACCTTCCTGAGAAAGGAGTGGGGAAGAAAATGTGACTGCACCGGCTTACCATCTCATACCTAGAGGCACCGATGCTGCTCAAACATAAATTTTTTCCATGTTTCATAGCTGCGGAAATGAAAGTCAAATGTAGAGCCTGTCACTCACAAAAGGGCACAGACGATACTTTCTGATGAATACGGATGAAAAACACTGGAACAGAAAGAGCGCAGTCTTTATTGAAGAACTTGTAATAACGATAAAATTGTTGCAATGATTGCATGTTTTTCTGTTTCCTAAGATTCTCCTTTGCCGATTAATCGTTATTTTCAATTGTGTTTCGTGGCTACTGAAAGAGCCAGGGCTGCTTAAAAAGTTGCAAGTGGCCTCCTGCAAACTGAAAATTTAACCTCATATTCATGGCCCATTAAAGCTAATAAAACATGGGTAATGGTGTTAAAACTGTACAAAGGTATCTCCATTTACTCTGTGCCACAAGTTTTCCATGACCAGATTCTTATCTGACGGGCTGTCGCTTTAAGTAAGCAACTTCCACAAAGCAGAGCTTTTCCCCCTCGTTTGAAGGGAGCTCGTGTTGAGTGAGGGGGTAATTGAATAGGCTTGTTGCCCACCTCCTTTGAGCCAGCCTCATTCTTCCTTGTCCCCCGGAACTGTGAGTACGAGGGGGAGGGTCCTGAGGAAAGAGGAATAGGAGAACGGCTAGGAAGTCTGGTCACGTGAGCAATAATAGTGTTCGTGCTGGTTCCTTTCAGGCTGTCGCTGTAAATCTGTTTGACTTGTCACTTTTGAAATCATTACGAAGGCTAAAAGCCTCTCTATTGGATTGTGGTGGGGGGGGGGGGGGGGTTGTTTCCTTTTTGCTTTCTTGATGATGATGATGATGATCAAGTTTGTTTCTGGCCATGCTGCTGTGAGGCTATAATTAGCTCCCTTCTTTTCTATTCTCATCATCTTTTCTGCATGTTGCTCCTCAAAGTGTAGATGAAGGCTTTTTACTGGTTATATGGAGGTTTAATGTCATGTTTTATGACATGATGCCTGAATGATTTCTCTTAAATACAGACATTTTTTGGATCACAAAGATGATTTTTCTTGGCATGCATTCAACTGATTTAAAGGGAAAAAAAATTGATGGTGAATTAGTGCATGTGAGTTCTCCGGTTCCTCCTCCGGGTCAGTCAGTCAGTGACAGCAGCTGCTTGAGATATGTCTTAACTTGTAGTGTCACTTTCTGACCCAACTGGTTGTTAGCTGACAGAAACATGACAGAGTAGATCTCATCCTACAGATAAAGACTGCAGGATGTGATGTCTGGATTCAAACTCTTTCCAACCCTTTCCCTCATCTTCCTCTTTTTTCCTGTTTTGTTTTCCTTCCTCGTCTTATTCCAATGATCCATCTTCGTCTCTGTGCTCACCCTGTTCTCTGTCTTTACTGCCCCCCCCGCTACTGTCTTTGGTTTGTGTGCCAGCAGCACTCATGCCTGGAACAGAGCACCAGGGTAGACATCTGTCGCGCAGTGTCCCAGATCTGATCTGTGGCTCTAAGCATCGGGGTCACGAAGAGTAGCAGCCGGCCGTCCAGACACTGTGGGAGACAATCTGAGAGTTTTATCTGTGTTTGGGTCTTGCAATGTCTCTTAAGTTTCTCTTTCTTTCTCATCAAAATTCACATTGCCCGCAGCCACACACACACACACACACCAGGGTATTAAGATGTTTGTTGTCATTATGTTGAGCGCCTGTCCTTTGGACTGTGTGGCAGTTACTCAAACTGGGCTGGTAAGTCACATGTCTTTCTGATAAAGCTCCTCAGGTTCACAGGTGCAGAGAAGGAAGTTAAGAGTAAGTTTTATCAGGCTGTCCATCAGCTGCAATAATGTGCAGCTGATTTGAAAGGAAACATTTTGACAATTAAACTGGATCCTTGTGCCTGGGGCAATGGGAATTAATGACAAAACCAATGACAGAGCGAATAAAAGGGTGTTAATTGCAGCTGTTCATTTTTGTTAGAGTGTGAAGCAACAGACTAACACACACGCAATGTTTGCCAAAGCTGATACTCCGCATACTTTCTTGAGAGGTTAATGGCTGCATATTGATCCCACTCACTGTTTTGACATTTATTGGTGTTGCGGTTGTGGATATTTCCTCAAAACAGGAGACTTCATGCCAAGTGACAGGACTGAATCCTTATTTCATATGTTTCTAAGTATTTGAAATGTTGTGAAGGAAATCTTGTAGTCGACAGTACCAGTGTTTTTGCAAGTTGTAGCTCACAAAAAATCATTTACATTGCATGTCACAAAGATTAAACATTTCCCAATTGTCTCCCTTCCTCCCAGGGGGTGTAATTTTCTCTATTCAATTACAAGTTCTGAAATTAAGCTTGCTGACTTGATTGACAGAGCTAATACATTGACTTTCATTGAGTATTTAATTACCTTTAAGTTATGTTTGAAATTAAAGTTGCAGTTGTCAACAGATTTGAATCTCCTGCTGGTGTGTATGAATGTGACTTTATGAAAGAAGAAATGTACACACCCCATTCACTTCCACGTCTACCCACTTCCCATTTTATTTGATTTTTCTGACAACACATCTTTTCAGAAAGGTACTTCTTAGCTTTTGACTGTATAGAGAGTTTTGAAAAATAGCTCCAGATTGCAATCAGTGTCATAAAATAGTAGATCAAGCTGTAAGATGAAACTGTCAGGATTCAAGCCTGAACAAGTTTTCAAGTTATATTTCATGCAAGCCAAAAAAAAAAAAAAAAACGTGAGAGCGAGAGTTTGGACTTCAGTCTGAAAAGGGTATGGCGTTTCTCCGAAAATGGTTGGTAATAATGTCTGACTTGGACAATCAGACTGAACTGCCTGTTGTTTTCACTTCTTTATTTAGTCTGACATTTTGGCTATTCTTTCAGACAGGGTGAGGAATAAGTTGTTTTAGACTTTCAATTCATTAGCATGGCATCTGTTCTGTCAACATGATGTCCATCTGATACAGATGTAGATAGCTGTAGCTGTTGTGAGTACTTAGCTTCATAAAAAAGTATGAAAAAAATGTCTAGACTGTATAGTTGGTTTAGTTTAATTTATGTCAGTGATGCTTTGTTGTCATTTGTGGCATTGCTATTGTTCATACAAATCTCTGATTCTCAGCTGCCAGTGTGCCAAATACCTTTGAATTGCTGAAATATTTGCAATTGAGAGGTCTACAAAACCAGGAATGGTCCTTTAAGATAAAGCTGTCAACATATTTGAACAACTCAGAGTGTGTTGAACACTCACCTGCCAAAGCTCCAGATTCACCGAATCTGAAGCTGCTTTTGATTCAGCTCATCTCACGCGAGTCAGCAGAAACAGTAAAAGTATAGCGTGTGCGACAAGTAGATTAGTTCCCCTTATTAAACTGGTTTCCTTTCAAATATAAATATCTTCTCATCTTGTTTATTTAGTATGAATCCCTGAGATGGAAATCGGGCCCAGATAAGATGAACAGCAGACGTGGCTGTTATCTTTTGAAAGATAATTGACCTGTGACACTATTGGCAGGAGCCCAATTCCATGATGTACTCCATGATTTGAATGTAAATGCTTTTTCATGTATTACTGAAAATGAATGCCATTACAAAGAAATTGATTTAAAGGCCTTGGACATAGCCTAATGTGTACTCCAGCTGGCGAAGTGGCTCATATGACCAGATAAATGTGGCCACTATACATTTTAAAAGACAAAACAAAAACAACTGACTTTGTTGCAGATTCAAGATAGCGTTTCAGTGAATAAATATTAACTGGCTGGCACTGTGCACTAATTCATTTCACTACTGTACCAAAGCCAAAGCTTTCAGTGTGCTTACTCTGTATGAATTAGTCCATTATAGGTCATCCTTTTTAAAATCACAACAGGAATGTGATACATCAGAACACATTGTCCATGCATATGCTTATGGTTTTTAATGAATTCTATTTTATTGGATAAAGAAAAGCTTTGATAAAGGAAAATAAGTTCTCTATAATCAGTCTACTTTTAATTATAGGTCTGTTGCACGAGTTTTAGCGACACCTAGTGGTGAAGTTTAAGATTGAAGATAAGTAAAAACATTATTTTTTTAGAGCGCAAGTCCAATAAAAACATGTTATCGGAAAGATTATAGATCAACAGATGTTCATCATTATTTCTAAGAGTAATGCCTTTGAGTCATTGGTGTTATCCAACACCTGAGAAATCTTTAAAATCTTAATTACATAATACAACCAAAAGCAAATTCTCATATTTATGAAGTTTGAGCAAACAAATGTTTTCCATTTGAAGCTTTGTTTAAAGGTTTGTAAGGACAATTTGTGTGTACACACTTCAGCACAGACATAATTATTGCAGCCCAGATGAGACTGATATCATGATACATTCACGGTCCCCAGAGGATGTAAGCTGCTAGCTATCCTTTGTCAAATGCTTTGACATGTATTTGAGAGGTTGTAGTATATTTCATGATCCCCTCTGGTTTAAAAATCAGGTCAAAGTTTCTAATATACGCCACAGTTGTGTCATTTCTATCAGCCTCACTTGTACTTTGTTCTCAGACAGTGCTAATTAGCAAACCGCAGAGAGTTAACATTGTTAACACATAAAAAGATATAACAGCTGCGTTGAAATTTTGATTGGTTCAAAGCCCTGCTGTGCCAAAGTTCAACCTCGCAGATCAACAGGCATTACTGTAATTTCCAGACTGCAGTTTTGCTGCTTGAAAAAATGATTTGATTATTTATGTTGTGTCAATAGCTACCGTGTTGAGGTAGGTCGTGAGAGGAGAGGGGGTCGGAGGGTGGTAGGAGTCGATGGGGAGGCAGAGGGAATCTGTGTGGCACTGCAGCTCTGAGGGTGTACCACCTGCTACTCAGCTGCAGCTACAAATCAAACAGAACCGAGTCGCTGCTGGCGCTGCGCCATGACACTGATCACTCGCACACAGAACACTGTCAAAACCATCTTGATGGGTAATTAGGGATACTCTATCATTTTTGCAGTAGCTATAACTGCAGTGCTTATGCAGTCGTGTGTGCGTATGATGTGAATGTGACATCTGGGGATGTGAAGATAGCTATAAAGGCATTTTACATAAAGGATCATGGATCATCCCTTAAAGCTGTCCAATGCACTAAACTCTGTAGTGTGTGTCTCCTGCATGAGGATGTCGAGATGAACACAGTGCATAACCTTGTGGTTTTAAAGGTCAGCAGTGGTAAGGCGCTTTATGAGTGCCACTGATGCACATCATGTCCTGTGTGACTTTGACCAGATGGGCTCTACTACTTTAAAGATCAAGACAGATAGAATGAGCTTTAAACAGTTGTGCTTGCACACGTCAAAGAGCAAAAGAAAGTAAAAACACTGGCTGTGATTTAAATATTTAGAATTTTCCCATTAACCCTCATCACTCACAAGAAGACCTCTGCTAAGATGCCTACTTTTACCCATGCACTGTGAGCAATTTTGCAATTTGTGCTGTTATTATCCTAATTTGCGCAAGTGAAAATGAGAGAAAGGGAGAGCGCATTGTGTGCCCTTTGATTAAGTGGGATGTTTGAATGTGGGTCCTCCACCTTCAAGAGAGATTTGATACTTGAGGGGCTGAAGTGTTTTTGATGGAAACTCCATTAATGATTGATAACAGGAGGAGAACGGTTATCTCTCTGCTCCAGCACCATCAATTATTAAAAGCTCTCTCCTTGCATTTTGGTGGCACATAAAATATCAGTCACCATCTTGAAATCCTTGAGTTGATAATATCTGTCAAAAGAAAAAAAAAAAAGGCTCTGCATTGATTTCTTAAAACTCTTCATCTGGGGATTGTATGCTGTGCTTTTTCGAGTGCATTTATGTTTGCAATGATACCAATGGTTTGTTTGCTGCACCAACAATAAGAGAGTGTCCAGGCTTCTAAGATGACATTCCTAAAATGATCACAGATTTAGGTTGTATTAATCATCAGGTAAACAGTTTATCTTCACTTCGTCTTATCTTCACATAATCTTCAGCTGACTTCATGCCAAAACACTGCCACTATCCCACAAATGAGCTATGTGTGCCTCATAATGTCTCATTTTTATAGCCAGAAGCATTCAGCCTGTGTTTACATTGAGAATCTTGTATGTGCCTCATGTCGAGTACGTTGTGGAAGTACTAAGTGGAGGAAGTAAAGCTGGAGATTCGCATCAGCCTTAGTACGAGTGCATGCTGGCGCAACATTGGAAGTTCTCTCTGAGTATCGAAACAAGTTGAAGGGCTGCAGGCTTGAGTGTGTCATCGCCATGGTTCCTATCAGCCCTTGAAAAGGGAATTCTCTCGGAAAGAGTCGTTGGACTTCTACACAAGTGATTTTATTAAGTCTCTATACTGCATGTGGCAGCCACACAACAGAGTGTCTGGGTACTCTGTTCAAAGTGCTTCAAGGCAAGGCTAGAGTAGATGTTTTCACAAGGCTTCAAGTGGCTGCTGAGGCTTTCTTAAGCCAAAGTAACGATTATTGGCTTGCATACATGCAGAGAATGCCTGGAAGCCGGTCTGTTTAATGCTGCTGTTTTTTTTTGTTGGTTTTTTTGCATCGTCTGAGTGACACCCTCATTTACTGGTGTCAATACTGAAGTTATTTATTGACAACAATTGGACGCCTGCGGCACTGCTGCTGCTTTTTTTCCGCTGTCCTTTTCAGTAACTACATTCTCAGTCTCTTAAGATGAGCTGAGAATAATAGTCCTGCAGCTATGGAACAACTGTAAAGGTGGAAGGTGAAATAAATTGTAATGAAAGGTGACAGTAAATGAAAAAGAAACAATAATAAAGTGATTTCTCTTCTTATCTGAACAATAGTGGGTGTGTGTCGTTATAGCATGAAGGCAATGCGTGCTGCCCATCTTATGTCAACAGTGGTGTATTTACATAAGCTGCTTCCCATTGGGCTCGGCTTCTGTCCTGAGAGCTCCAGCCGCTGCAATGGTGAGGCAGTGTGATTAGATTTACAGATGGAGATTAATGTGAACAGAGTTTATAGCACAAAGGCATAAATCATAAAGAAGGAGCTGGAAGCTTTGTGCTTGACCTTTTGAATAGTGATAATGATGCTGGAGACAGATACACTCCTACTGGGGCTGCGAGGCTAGCATGCCTGAGTTTAGACTGAGCTGTCACAAATGTAAAACGTGCACATGCATGGGGTTAATAGGTTGGTCAGTCAACAGTGTAGTGCATTTAGATGAAAGTGACAGCATGTGTGAAGCTGTCAAAGCATAACGTGCTAGAAAGTAGGGAACATTAGTAAATACACTTAGCTCATGCACACACACACACACACACACACACAGTGACAGGCTGCTACCTGGTGCTCACGCTCATCTTTAAGTGGGAAGTGAAACCTGTCTGCCTTTCTGTCTGTACATCTGTCTCCCTGTCTGTCCTTGCGCTGCAGAGCATCAGCAGGGTTATTAGAGTAGCCCTATGGCTGTCACTGATAAGGCCTGTATGGGTGCTGCCACTGACAGCGCTGCCTGCCTGCGTGGCAAACACAAGTGGCCCTGGCCAGGGGATTACTGCCTGCTGCCATTTCTGCTGATGCCTTTCTTTATGTTATCCTCTCCAGTCAGATGTGCTGCATTTGAATAACTTGGCTGATGTTGTAGAAATGGAACTCCTTGAAATCTCCACCTGCATACAAATGAAGGTGCACGGACTGAGCGCTTGCATGTCCACGCAGCCCATTTGGTCTCTCTCGCTTTATTAGCCCCCACTGTCTCCATCTTCTCTTTCCTCCTGCTAGTGGCCATAACTGCTTATTTACATGCTCTGTCACTTACTGGGCGGAGTGATGCTGATGGGTTAGGAGGCTCGCTAATCCACTCTGCTGCTGTCATTAGAGAGAAGCAAACAGACTATTACCACTTCCTCCTCTTTCTGCTCATCATAAGCTTGCCTGAATCTCTCTCTTACACACACACACACACACACACACACACACACACACACACACACACACACACACACACACACACACAC
>JBBBVU010000017.1:15726699-15738661 GCA_037177055.1 Atherinosoma microstoma
TTTCTAATGTTTGTATGTAAAGCACCTTGAATTGTCCTGCACATGAAAT
Organism: Atherinosoma microstoma; assembly: GCA_037177055.1. Taxonomy (NCBI): domain Eukaryota; kingdom Metazoa; phylum Chordata; class Actinopteri; order Atheriniformes; family Atherinidae; genus Atherinosoma; species Atherinosoma microstoma. Next base: position 15,726,749 of record JBBBVU010000017.1, read on the forward strand.
GTGCTATACAAATAAACTTGCCTTGCCTTGGCTTGCCATGACTGAACTACACTTTTGTTGTGATGTTATTTGTTGCAAATAACCAGGCCTACCTAACTTGTGCAACACTTGCATCTATTACTGTCCTTCTTTATTGAATTCTACTCCTGATCTGGTAGCTCGCTAAATAGCAGAGCTGTCAGAAAAACCTGCTAAACTTTTTGCTGCAGGATTAAGTAACCTGATAGACTGAGCCTGGCATGCATTTGTCTTTTTCTTATGTAGACAACAGGGAGTTGGGTAGTTTCAGAATGTTTGCGCCTCTGTAAACAAACAGTAATCCCTATACTTTTCTGACAGTCACACTGCATATCCCTCATCCTCCGCTTTAGTGCTTAGATGCCATAGTCGTTATTGCACCCAGTTTTATTAATAATTAATCATTAGCATCCCTTGTCATATAAGACGGATGAATAAAATATGATCAATTGTCTTTAAAATGGGTCTAATCCTAAAATACAGTATGAGTTTAAACATACATTTATGCTAGCAGCTCTGTGATGCCGACCTCTGACTGATCTCTGACTCAGTAAAGCTATTTACACCAGTGTGGTGACAATGATTTGAATGCTATTAGTTTTTACAGGCATATAGTTACAAACCAAAGCATTGGATAAATTTGAATGGGCAACAACATAAAAGCCTTCCTTGTTTAATAAATGGGGCAAAATGATATTTAACCACAGATTTTACAATAAAACTTCCGCTAACCAAACAAGTGCTTCAACATGACTAGGAACAAGAGACGTGCTTGTAGGCTAATCCTAAAACCTGTGTGTGTGTATGTTCTGGGCCTTTGCTGGATTTGTATCAGCCTTTAAAGAGGGCAGCGGAGCAGCAAGAAGAGCCTAAGAGGTGTGTATTAAGGTAGTGCATCTCACTGCTCTGTGTGTAATGGACTCAGGATGAGGGCTGACCAAGCACCGGCTGCTGATAACCTTTGGGAAGGACATTGTTCCTGTGCAGTGGGGGGTGGGGTCGTGTGGGGGGGGGGGTTCATACAGGTCTACTGCAGTACATGGACAGTAGTGTGATTGGTGGTGCAGTTGTTCATTGGTTCATTGGCTTTCCAGCAGGGTTAGGAGGTAGTGTAAATGGGGTAGTATAGCAAAGTCCCTCATGGTTTCCTCCATACATTTTTCAACAGTGGGGTTTATTTCTCTGTGATACATTTGTCCTCTGTCTGAACCAGGTTCCCTCTGGTATTCCATTAAAAGATATTTACCAGCTTTTTCTCCTGTCTTCCTCTCCCTCAGATCACCACTTGAGGAGAGGTCAGACAGACCGTGCGTGAGGAATCCATGAAGGGTGGGGCAGGGGAGGGGGTGACAACCACAGCACCACTGACGTCACACAGGTAAAAGGATTTTTTTTTTTAAAATCCACAGCTCGTATATTGTGCACACTCTTTGTTTCAGTCCTGGCTTTTTTTTTTTTTTTCCTGCGACTTGGAGCAGACTTGGCATGCAAAGGCAAAGTGAGGGAATAATGCGGCTGGTTTTGATTGGACCCTCCTGGGCTGGCGGCCGGGGCAGAACTGGGAACTGAGTAGTCTGCAGCTGCTGTTTATGAGGGGTTGTGCAGGACCCTGTTTGGCTCTTTCTAAAAAATCCAGCCAGGCCCTACAGAAAAGCCTGTGGCCATTATCAATACACGAAGAAGTGAATAAAGCTATGATGATGTGATTCAAGAGCCATTTGTTTCCAAAGAATTTTCCTTTCTGTTTTTTATTCAGTGGGCAGATGCAGGATCAGGAAAGAGGGAAAACACAGTTGCTCGTGGAAATCTCGTTTCCAGATATGTAAAACAGTAATAGGACTGGATTTATAAACTATGAACCTAACCTTTGCCGTTCTAATATCTACTTCTTACCATATCTGTGAATCGGAACATTTGTTTTTAAAGTAGGTCAGCAATGACGTAAACTCTGCCACCAATCTGCAATTTTACACTCTTTATTCGCCTTTTCTCTATATTCTTTACTACCAGAGATTAAACAAGATGACTGGAGGGGGGGGGGGGGCTTATAAGGTGGTTGGGGGCAGATCAGGAAGCAAATAAATAAATAAACTACTCAGTAATCTTCCTTAATGCAGTATGTATGTGTGTGTGTCAATGCTGAGCAATGGCACTGCTTTGGGAGCATCTGCTCTGCACACCCATGTACAGCATGCGGGTATGTGCAGACAGACAGACAGACACATGGTGACGACTTACAGGGATCAGCCGAAGCCATTAGGACGCAGACTTCAGAGCACAGAAAGTGACAGGTTTAACACACGTACACACACATACACATGCAGCGGGGGAAGTAACGCACAGAAAGAAAAGAGCTGCAGAAAGTTACAACTTCAGACACATGAAAGTGTTGGAACAAGTTTTACTGCTTTTCTCTGCTGCTGTCATCCTGTATTCATCTTTCCTGCTGCCCATGGACTCATTCCTGTTCTTTTTATTCCCTTTCCTTCGCTCACATTAACACATACACTTCCCACCAGCGGTTGATCAAACAACCGTGTAGTTGAAGCAGAATTTGGCCAGACAACCAGCCAAGCCGAGTTGCTCCTTTGGCTTAATTTGTTTGGAAAGCCTATCAGTGCTGGGAAACATGTTACAGACTGTTGCTGTTTACAGAGGAATATTTTTTCGCCCGTAGCTGTAACGCTATGCATTTTTAATGCAAGCAGTACATAATGCAGTCACTGTTGACAATTAACAATGTGTATGTTGTTATCGATGAGGTTGAGATCAAGAAGAGGAAGAGTGTGTATATTGGTGAGTAATGGCAAGCTGGGCTTCTCTTTGTTACTTCTGAGCTTCATTGCCTACATGAAGTACATGTGTTTACGGAAGAGCAGCTCACATAAAGACTAATCAATGTCTGTTTTACTGTGAAATGGTGAAAGATACAGATGAAGACAGAGTGATAGCATGTGAGTGATCAAAAATATTATTCTCTGAGGAGCATTACCTTTAACTTAGGTAGATGATGTTCAAAAGACAGGAATGTGTATTTTTATCCCTGCTGGTGAAATTCACTCTGGTTAACATCTTACAGTCCTTTTTTTTTATTTCTTACTTTCACAAGCTGGCCTTTTTTGTGTACTGCAAGACACATCTGACAAACAAGCAGAGGTATAAAGTGTTGAGAGTGGGAGGATGAGAGAGAACATTGTCTTTTCCTTTTTAAGCTTAGGGATAGAGCAGAACTGGTTGTGTGAGGATACTTGCTTTCCTTAACAATGTCTGTAACTATGCCTCAGGGCTGCCCCTCCTTCTCTGATGCAGCTGAGAGTTGTGTTGGGTTAGTCTGCACATTCCTTTGTGTCATAATGTCTTCCCAGTACAATTTAAAACCTAAAGCAGCACTTTAACTTTGCCACCTTTTAAAATATTCACTGTATTTAGTACTTACATTAAGGAGTTTTAGTGATTTCTTTGCCCCCAACAGGTTTAGTTGATATTTCCCTCTTTAGATGGTTATTACTTACAGTTCATGGACATATTTTTTGTTTTAACTATGACATCCATGATGTCCACTACTGCTTATTGCATTATTTTTTAATTCAGACTTCACAATCTTGATGTGAACTTTTTTCCCCTGATGTTTGCTTGTGATGAAACTGAGCAATGTGTTACATTTTCATCTCACAAGGATGGTGTTCTCCTTTGTTTGACATCCCCTTTATCCAAAAAAGACTATGGTAATCTTATCTGACCAAAGAACTAACCACAAAAACCTTGTTTTATTTATGTGAGCATTCACAAGTATTTGTAAACTATTTGTACTTGTCTGAGAGAGGTGAATCCTCTTTTTTCAACTTCCATAGAAACATGAGACCTGTGCAATGCCGTCTCGAGGATCCGGAGATACAGGATGGCAACCTTTTAAAAAGAGCGGTACATTAAGGGTGCATTCACAGCCCTTCTAAAATCAAATGATGGTTCTTTTGCTTGGAAAGTCCAGTTTGTTTGGTGAGGTGGGAATGTGCAACTGAACTAAAGTGTGGATCAAATGAGCATACCCTGGTCCACCTAAAAACGTAGATCTTGGTTTGTTTCAGGTGATCCAAATGCAATAAGTGGACTACAATGCATGGCATTGTGGGTAAACACAAACAAACAATAGGCAGGAGAATTGGCTTAATGTCAGACATGGAGTGTGAATGAGGTAAAATTTCTGATAAGAATATAATCAGATGCAGCTCCATGTTTTGCGCTCACTTCTATTTATTGTTTTTGTTTAGTTATTTAAAATTTCTTCCAGCTCCAGTGAAAATATTTCTTAGAAATGAAAGTTTAACATTATCTCTTAGCGCAATATTATCATTTATCGCAATAATTTCTGAGACAATTAATCGCACAGCAAAATTTGTTATCGTGACAGGCCTACAGACGCTGTCCCGCATTAACCAAAAGATGAGCAGGTTTTCTTGTCTGTTGTTCATTTTGGCTTCTCCTTAAGGAATTATTGATGCAGCCCTGCCTCTGGTGAGGACGGGAATATATTATTTGAAAGGTTTGGTCTATTTGACTATGTGCAGTGTGAAAGCAAACTCAGAAGATCAGAAGAATGTTGGAACCCACAATTGAATTTAAGTCCCCATCATTTTACAAATGGACAATGTCTTCCAGTCATTTATGACATGCATTTGTCATTTCCATACAGAGTAAACATAATAGTTGAATAACAAAAGTCACTTAAAATCTAAATCTGACATGATTGTAAATACAAAATGATCAGACTATTTAGAATTTTGTCTAGTCAAGAAAATTAAGTAGCAAGTGGTAATGAATCCTAATTTTCCTTCGAATAGCGCCAAATGCTCGTATAATCTGAAATGACATCATTCCAGTGGTCCACCATCTTTGTGCGCCAGTCGGCCCGTTATGTTATCCATCACTGGGTCTCTCTGTCTAGCATTGTCAATTACGCAGAGGAAAACAACATTAGAGGCCTGAATGGGACACGGAGCCGTGGCAGGCCTGACATGGCTGTGTTATATGATTACACAACCTGTTGGCTGTCCGCCTGTCAAGTGTCTCCTGACTCTGATGAATGGCTGTAATATGCCGCGCATCACAACACGCCACACACTCATTAATGGCTTCTCATAATGTCGAGGACGTTCCCCCAATGCTAAAGCAGGACTTCCAGACAGAGAGAGAGAGGGAGAGAGAGAGGAGGGGAAAGACATGGGTGGTAGTTGCAAAGCGAGAGTGAGAAATGGTGCTCATGAATGCTCCAACCTTGTTGCAGTAATCAAAAGAAAATACGGTGTCCTCATCATCATAATTTCACAAATGTACGGCAAGATGCCAACGTCAGTCACGTGTAACTCTTTGTGAATGAATGAGAGATGACAAACACAAAACAAAACACATATAGAGATGTAGGAATGATTATTTCTAAGTGAGACATGTGTTTCTCAATTAGATACATTCTTGTCCATCTGTGGTGTATTTGCATAGAGTATCAGAAATAGCATGCGGCACAGCTCTGGTGTGAGGAAACGCCACAATAGAGAAGCTTAAAGAGATTGAATCTGTTGGATGCCATCTGAAGCTTAGCTGATTGCTCTTTCTTTCAGTGAATTATGAGACATGCTACCCTAGATCCTCCAAACTACTCGACTCTCATCTGTAACAAACAGATTTGATTCTTATAGAGACACCGCTCAAGGAGCTTGAAAATTAAAACGATGAAAATTGCTCTGAACGAGTTGTATTCTGAGTGGTCTGTGGGGGAGAAGCTGTGCACCAATGACTGCATGGCAGCAATATTAAGTATTTTCACCAAGTGTACTAGGCATGGAGAGGTAATCTAAAACCTTCATAACCCTTAGCTGCATAGGTGGCTTTACAGATGTCAAGCTTTCAGTGTGCAATGCTCACTGGGAAGCGTCATCCACTACGGAGCCCCATTGATAAGCACATTCTTTCTCTCGACTTGACAGGTCTCTACTCAGTATACTGTGCCTTGGCTTTGTCTTGTCATATATTTTGCATCATCTCACTCTGAAGTCAGTATTTTTTTATAGAGACACAGATGTTAAAAGATTTTCAATTTCACCCTGCTTAGATGTGCCAAGGTTTTCAGGCTCGATGCCGTGGAGGAAAGAGCTGAACAGTGCTGCACCTGCAGCGTGTGTTTATGAGAGACAAAGAGACAGAGACAATCTGTCTGAATATTCCTCTATCTGTGTCTCAGTGTTAGTGTATGTTCTCTTTCTCACAGCTTGAGTTTCTCAGTTTGAAATGCAACACCTGCAGATGTGTCTTGTAAACTGCAGCCGCCAGCTTCTCTCCTATTCAGAGGGGACCACTGAAACAAAGCCATTAAAGTAGCTCTCTCCACAAGGCGAAGATTTGGTGCATGGGTGTGCCTGTGCGTTCCACAATCATCATTTTCCACCGTTTTAATGCCAGACTCTGTAAATTAAACAGCAGAAAAGAGCAGGTTTAAACTACATTAGTAGTTATGTGCTAAAATATGCACGTCAGAGGTCACTGACAACCTGTTGACATGGTGCAGATTTATGCAACATGCACACAGATACCCATACAAACACAGGTTTCCATGTAAACATGTTATAGCAGTGGTTTCTTGTTGCTGCCGATATTTGGGTCCTTCCAGCTCCAGTTACCAGAGCCTGAGTTATTCTCCACTCCGCTCCCTGACCCTCCTAATTGAGAACGGCTGTTCCTGAGAAAGAAAGAACTAAACACATGGAGAGATTGGGAACAGATTGGCCATGTTTACGTGAGAGTTTTAATTCCCCTTTAATTCAGAATAAATATGAAATCCTCTTTAAAGAGATTAGAAATGACCTTGTAAAGACCGAATTCCAAAAGCAAATGACCATTCCGAATTAAACTTAAATCAAAAGTAAGTGGTTGGTTTATTCTGATTTTATATCTGAATTGAATAATTCCTCGACCATGTATACGTACATTCTGCTTTAAATGAATTCCGGACGTTCTGCGCACGCTGGTTCCCTTGTCCTGTCGCGATGACGCACATATTCTGCGGTGGTGGACACATATTCCAGGATGGCCGCCCGAAGCAAGCGTTATGACTCAAGCCGAGACTGCTAGTGTCGAGCTGCTGCTTCAAAACTATCATCAAAATCAAAGTGAACATGGTACTTATTATGTGGTTTTCCATGTTGTAGCCAAAAAGAAAAGAAGCAGGAAGTGGAGTTTGTTTTCTTCCGGTAGATGTAAATACATCACGTCTGCCCCCCGTCCAATCAGAACCCTTCCTTACCCCCCCATCTTAAGCGGAATTGAACAAAGGTGATTAAACCTGTTTTCCATGTAAAACTCTATTTGAAATGACTACTTTCATGTAAACGCGAAGGAGAATACTTTAATTGCAAATGATTCAGTTCTGAATTATTAATTAATTGACAATTAATTCAATTAAAAAACATCATATAACATTGTGGTGTGAAATAAACAAGAACAAAAGAATTAAAAGAGCAAAGAGCTGAACCAGCGTGGCTGGTCAAGTGGCGCTAGCTCAACTGAAACCGAACCTCCTTCCTTCCTCCTCTCCAGGTTTAGGATAGGAGGAAGGAGCTGCAAAGCAATATCATATGTGATAAGGCAGAAGAAGAAAAAAAGTAAAGCGAGCAGAGAGAATTGCAGAAAAAGTATCAAATCAGAGTGTTGGGAAGAGGGGCAGTAAGCTCAGTGACAGCTGCATGCATGTCGCACTGGGTGAGGGTCTGTCCGTCTGTCAGAACAGATATTTCTGTCTGTTTAGTGCTGCCTTAAAGGCTGCCAGAGACGATCCTCGTGTCATCGCTGGGTGCCTGCTGTCACTGGCTAAAAAGGAGAGAGGGAGCGGAGTGTGTGTGTGTGTGTGAGCGAGAGTGACAGATAGAGAAACTCGAGCAGCTGTCTTGAAAGCTCTTCCACTCTGTCAGTACATCAAGAATCTGCTTTCCCCTGATATCCCACTGGTTACACTGATTCAGACAGTTGTTTGTTAAAAAGTTCCAGGATTTCTGTTGTTTATTGGGTTGCCAATGAGACATGAGCATGTTGCACAGCTTATTGGTTAAGATAGCCTCTAGTGGATCAAACCTACATATGAAATCAGTTTGTTTGTAGCAACATAGTTTTTAGTGCTACACTGATGTAAAAAGTTGCAAATGGGTTTGATATTATGCAGCTTTCCAATTCTTTGTTTAAAGAAATGTTTATCCCGAATTATTGTTACTTAGTTTTCTATGAAGGTGTATTTTTTAACTTCTGATTGTTCCAAAATTCTTATTTAAACCTAATCAAGGTATGCAAATTTTAGGTTGTGTAAGTCAATGCGTAATATTTGTATATGCAAAACTGTTTTTAGAAGTATCATTATGTAGATGGTGAATGAACAACATATTGTATGCTTTGCTTGTATCTGTGGATCTTCTTCTGTTGTCAAGATCGCTGTAAATCTACAACTTATCTCGCCACATATCACCATCATTGTGGATTACTATTTAATATACATCCCTCACATGTAAATGGTCACTTACTGTAGCTGGTTAACCATTTATGGCAGATAACCATAATTCATCATTATATACGTTTTATCTGTGAAGCAAAGCCACACACCACAACCACTCACTAACATGAGTGCAATGTGCAACCCTGACCTCAAGCAGTGGAGTGTGTTGTTTAGTTTGACCCATTATCAGTTACATTACTCATTACGCTATAAAGCAGAGGTGTTACTGTACAGAATTTGAACGCTGGCCTTAGACTTATGACCTTGTGCAAATGAACGGTAACATGTTAAAACAGGCAATTCTGTGCTATAAATCTACTTTCATTTAGTGCAATTCTTTCAATTGTAGATGATGAAAGCTTCTCTACTTTAAAGCAGAGTTCAACAGAGTCAGCCAGCCTTTTCTAATGTTATTATTTTTACAGAGGATGGGCAATATGAGGTCAAATATCTCTTTTATAGCAGCCAACTGTAACTGAATGCATAAGCCACGTGTTAGCTGCAGTGTTAATTGCGTCATTTTTAAAAGTAGCTAATTAAATTACAGGAGGGCTGCCACCAAAAATAACTTAATAACATGTACTTATTATGAAAAGTACTTCATTAAAGTACTTTTGTGTTACTAAATACAAACAGCCTTTTGTGATTCCTTGTGCACTTTGGTTATGAAGTCTACCGTATGAAGTTCACCTTTTAATGTGCTGGCTCCTCTAAGTCATTAAGTCTGTTTTATGGTGTATAATCTGGAGCTCTAAAGGGTAATAACAGAAATGACAGATGCCGTATCCCCTTTCAGCACTTTATTAACAATTGTGTTTACAAATAAACAAGGAAAGATGATGACACTAAACTTGTCAGTCGGATCTCCTTCACCGCTTAACAGCATCATATTCATCAGTTACCCTCAGAGCACCAGCTTTACAGTTAAATGCTCATGCTGATGTTTTGGGACTGTAGGGTCACCTGTGTTAAGTCTACAGGTGCTTCTTCAAATATGAAGTGCAGTTTTGTGTGGCTGACAGACACTTATCACCCAGGTACAATGTCTATTTCACAGGGATTGCTCGTTGTTTTCACTCATAAACTAAAGAAAAGACAACAACAACAAAAAAAAACTTTAAAAAACCTTTCCTGATGACATCAGTATTTTCTTTACCATCCTGTAAGCTGAAAAAGCTGCACAGAGCAAGTTGGGAATTTACTGTCTTTTTTTGTTGTTGTTTATTTTGTGGGAACAAATTACCCAGTCTGATACTGTCAAACATCAGCGACCCAATTATTGTGTCATTGTGCAGAACTTGACAAGCTGTTTGGTCCATTTAATTTGAATCAGGTGTGTTGGAGCAGGGAACCATCATTCGCTGATGAGCTTGATCATTGGATGATAAGATGCAGGTATTGAAGTGTCATACTAGTGTACACACACAAGCACACATAGGTTGGGATTGGCATGATCTACGGAAACTTGTAGCAGCTGTACTGGAGTCTCATTTTTGTGTAGGAGGTACACTTTACATTGAATTTAAAATAGAAATAGCATGCAGTTCATGGGTCAACCAAATATCAGTGGGTGGCACTGTGAGACGGTAAGGCTGAAAATTCATTATGTGTTGAATGATTATCTGAAATACTCCCAAAAATTAACCTGGCTGGTCTGTTAAGTATATATTAAAGATATTTCTAAAACAGCAAGTACTACTATTGGTTGTTTATTAAAATGTTTGACCTCATATCTTGCATAATACCATTCATGATGGCTGCTGCTGTTTACCACACTTAAGTCAAGGCATCAGCATGAAGTACAGGGATAATTTCAGTGCCTGCACTCTCATTACTTGAACATTGGACCAATCTACTGCATTCCTTCTAATCATGGCTCTCCATTTCTTATTAATATGATGTATTTTTTTCCTCAAGTGCTGACCATTAACTGATTGTAGTCATCTGTTGTGAGTTTTGTCGTCTGATTACAAACATGTTTTTCACCAAGCAAGATGGCCATGGACTGAGGTAATGGAATATAAAAAAAATCCCAAAAAACCCCCCAGAAAATTTAAGAGCCTTAGTGTGGTGCTGAGCTGCACGGTGGCTAAATGGTTACCACGAAGGTCGAAGGTTTGTGCTCACTGAATGACTGTGAAGTCGGCATGTTCTTTTGGTCTCAGCATGCGTTTTCTCTGACTGCTCATTTTTTGATGAGGTTTAGTGAACTCTAGATTCCCTGAAGGTAAAATTGGTGCAATACTGAAGTAGACAGATTTGTAGCATGGTTTACACACTACTTGTGATTTAAAGTTCTTTAGATATCTCAAACTTTTTTTGACCTTTACTTGGACTAGTTCCTAAATTCTTGCAAGAAGACAGTAAATCTTGGAAGTAGCATCACTTAATTCTCCCAGGCTGATTTTTAGCCGTAGCATGAGATTTCACAGAGACGTTTGCTGTAATTGTGTGACAGCCTCGACAGTATTTGTGCAACTTTAGTTTCTGTTCTGCCGCTGTTAGCTCCTTCTGGCTCCTCCAGTGCGCCTGACAGCCCTGTAACAACACACCGGTGTTTATGTTCTTTAGGTTAACACGGTTATCTGTGTGCGTAACCGGAGCCCTGAGCCTACATGGGCACTTGGCACACATGTGCGGTTGCGTGTGTGAGTGATCTTGCAGCTGCAGGACCCATCTCCATCCCTGCGTCTCTCCGCAGAAAGAGCTGCAGGGACTTGCCAGTATTTTCATTCCCTCTGGAGGTATTTCCGCACACCAACAAAGCCCGGCCTGCGTGATAAAACAGAGAGGAAGCAGCTTTTGTGAGTCGAGCAGCCAGTTTGAGTGTGTGTGAATGTGTGTGTATGTGCACTACTGACCCCTGTTAACAGTTTGTTACATGCAAATTTACTTTTGAGCTTGCAATTCAGGTTGTTCCAGGGTCTTGTTTGCTCATGAGCCTACTGTAGCATGAGAACAAGCCTACTCTGTGTCCCATTCAGAAAACAAAGTTGCCTCCTGTTTGCCTCTAATTAACTAGTATAGTGCCTACCTTGTTGGATTGGTTAGTGCTTTTTACAGGGCTTGTTAACCAATGCCCTTTCCTAGTCTTCACTTCCTCTGTTGCCATTGCTAAAAGGAAGTGTGTGTCGTATCTGTGGTCACAATTCTCCAGAGTGTCTGATACTGGGAAGGGATTGAGCTCTACCACAAATAGTTTAACAAAATAATCTTCTCTTTACATTTCAATCAAACTAACATAAAAACACGCACCCTTTGCCCTCGAGCCCAATAAGTAAACACTCTTGATCTTTCCACTCTAGAATGCGCCGCTTGCTGGCAGCAAATTGTAGCAGCTCCGATCATACAATTTAATCATTACTTAC
>JBBBVU010000017.1:15738761-15832440 GCA_037177055.1 Atherinosoma microstoma
AAAAAAAAAAAACAACTCTGCTACAACAATAATTTCCCTCAAAGGGATAAATAAAGTATTTTTCATTTCATTCATTTTCATTTCATTCATTCATTTCATTCATTTCATTTCATTCATTGATCTAGGATTTTGGAATTCCGTAGTTCAGGGTATTAATTTTTCCTATGCTGAGCAAGTACCTCAAATTGAGTTGGTGGTTTTCAGGAATAAATCCTGGGGTTGAAACAAACGGAATTTTTGCTGTCTCACTTGAGGTCATGAAACAGCTACTGAAAATCGCAAATGTTATTTTTTCAAAATGGGAGCAAAAGTAAAGCAACTGCAGGGTCTGGAAACCCCAGTGTGTGAAACAGAGATTTTCTCTGGGTTCGTCTACGAGAGTCGGCATCCTGTGGGGTTGACAGCCAAGGCCTGGTGACACACTCTCATGCCCATAAACAGGGATTTGGCTCTCTGGAGAAAATAACCTTGATAATTACTGGGTGCGTATGGACCTGCCCACTGTGAGAGGGGGAGGGGGGACCAGGGGTGACTGAGAAGACGGAGAGAGCCACATCCGCTGGTGCATTCCTGCATGCTGTGTCATACTGGTGCTGAGTTTCCCCTCAGTTTGCATGGAGATTTCCACAAGGTGGAGGGTGTGCGCAGAGCCACTGACGCAACGCTTGAGGCCATGGACACTGATATTTAAAGTTTAACAAGGAAACAAGTCACACATTCATAGACTCCTCAAAGTACCAAGAAGACACTATAACAGTTTAAAGTGTACACAAGACAACTGGCAGACAATGGTGAAAAAGTGGAGCCACATGGAGGGTGGGATACATGGAAAGAAAGGAAAAATACAGCGGGAGACTTAACTGGAGCTCTAACTCGTATACTTTTAAACTCTCCTTGCAGTTTCTTTCTCCGCCATCATGTGGCCTCTCTGGTCTGGCTGAATTGGCACCAGTAGCAGCCAGAGCTGAATGTCTGCGGCTGGCTTGCCGCCCGTCTGCTTGCCTGTCATTCAGCTGGTTAAAGAGGCCTTGTTGAACCACTGCACTGTGCCTGGCTACCACAGGGTCATTCATGCCTGCAGTGGCAGAGACAGCCAAGGCTTGTCATCAGTGCTAGCTAGCACATACCAATTTACTCCTGGAAATGACAAGGGCATTTTGCTTGCTAAGCACAGTTTTTCCTGAAGCAACCCAATAACCCACTTTTTTTAAGTTTAGATTACATTTCAGAGAATGCTGCTCTCTAACAGCGCACGTGTCTGTAGACAAACACATTCCCTTCTCAAACACGCTCTCTGTCTCTGTTGCACGAACTCCTCCTACATTGACTGTGCAATGGAACAGATTGATTCTTTCCCAAAGGACTCGTACAACAACAGCACAAAACAACAAAACAGTTCCTTAGTGCTGCCTCCAATGCGGGAAATTTCAAACGCAGGATTTTAAAATGCAGATTGTCACTCTCATTGAGTTTTTCCCCTGCTTGTTAGTTTCTCTGCGTGGCTAATGGGAGCTCATCCTGTCGCAGATGACCTGTGCCTTTGTGAACTGTTTTTTGTCCTTTTCTCAGTCCCATTGTGACACACATAGTGAGGACATGCACTGGAGCCAAGACTTCACTCTGTACTCTCCCTCTTTACCTCCTCCCTCCTGCTCTCATCCTCTACTCCCATCCCTCTCTTGTCCTTTTTGTCCCCCTCCCCTATCCCTCGCTCACTGTCTGCAGTCCTAACATCCTCGTACTATGATTAGCTGTAGTGTTGTTGTTTTTTCTACAGCCAGTGTAATGTCTAGATCCTCCTGTGTCCTTGGAATCGAGTCTAATAAGCTCAGACACACACTGATGTCTCTGCACTGCATGGGTCTATTCTCCAGCACAAACTAAGGTAAACAAAGACTGCCACAAACACATGTACACACTCCATCCTAGTGTGCTAATAGACCAGCATACCAACCCACTGAGGACAGCGTTGACGCCAGCTCGCTAACGTTGACCTTCCGTGTGCCAATCATAACAAATCTGCTCGCTGATTTGAATATGGGGAGGAAAACAGTGTAAATTGAAAGCAGAAATCCCCCTGGTGTGAGACAAGATGAGCCTCAGAATAAATTATTCAGATGGCAGCCTCTTTCCTGCACGATTCTCGCCTTCTGCTACGTTTAATGGCATCTGAGATGCCGCCCATTGGAGATTAATCCAGATGCAAGACGTTTGAGTGTGTGTGCTTACATTTGTGTGTGCGTGTCTCTGTGTGTGCGGCCTGCTCACCCCTCTTCTCATGCATCTCGTTGTGTCGTGTGATGGGGAAACAAAGCCTCAACAGGGGAATTTATTTCTTCTCCGGAGAGGCCTGTAAATAAACAAGTAGTGAATCAATGCCTCCATTTGTTTTTTCTCTGATAATTCCGCCTGTGCCGTCAGGCAGTGTGGCAGCATTTTCCAAGCCGTTGTAGCACTCAGCAGCCATATTTCCTCTCGGTGAGAGTGAGAAAACATGCTTCACTGGCCTCATGTTTCCTTACCAAGCATCAATAAATTACCATGTGTTTTTTCTTCTTTTGTGTCACCCACTGCAGCTTATTTAGCACCATGATGGAGCCTTTGTATGAATGGGGGGGGTAATACCAGCAGTGAATATTGTGCTTTAGAACAACTTAGTCAAATAGATACACACAGGCATAGAAATTACCAGGCGCAATTGAATAAAAAAACCCACAGTGGTTCCTGTGGTTAATGCATTTCAGGCATTGTGAGCATTATTGATTCACTGCAGAAGGATGACCCTTTCTGACACAATTGCTTACAAGATTTTACTGTGTTTGGAATATTTTTCTCAAGAATATTTTCATTATTTTTAAACTAAATTGTGATCCTGAGAAATTCCTCATTGTTCCCCAGAGCAGGGATCACCAACTCTGGTCCTCCGTTTTCTTACTGCAATGCCGATTTCAAATAAAATGGATCTCCAACAGCTTGTTGTCAAGTTCTGCACAAGTCTGTTAATGACCCATTCATTTGAATCAGGGGTGTTTCTTCAGGGACACATCTAATAGATGCAGGATACCGGCCCTTGAGGACTGGAATTGGTGATGCCTGGTAACCAGCTTACTTGCTTTACTTTTTTCCATGGAAACTTTTTAGGGTTTTTGTTGATTTTAATGTGTTTGTCTCTATTTAAGCCTCCAATACAAGGGAGCTAAGCACATTTCTTTCTTCAAAAGTGACATGAAAACACTCACATATGACTCTTTCCATTGTATATTTTTTCAGTAACATGTGTGAAAATATTTGTAGTTTTTTTTCTTAAGCTTCAGTTACATTGTCTTCAGTAACTGTGATTAACACAGTTCAGGTCCCAGAAATATGAGGGGTGTTACTTGTATTAGTTAAGGTTCAATGACTAGTATTAACTGTGAATAATGGTGTGAGCAGAGTGTTTCTGGTTCTTCAAGAATGAAGGTAACCTCCCAGTGTGTAAACCTTGATTAGAAGCAGTCATTCAGCTAATGTTGCTGTTGGTGATACAACATGCCACACATTAGACCCTCTAATGAGCCCTGGTTAACCATGGTTTCTTTGTTTTCAAGTACTCTACTCTGTATCCCATATCCAAGTGTGAAATTACAATATCAGATCTTATTTAGTTAATTAAACCCATATGACTAATTCCATTTGACTCAAATATGAAGGGAAAATGAATAAATCATGGAGGCGTATTTTGCTTGCTATTGCTGATGTTAACAGTAATTAAATGTGGGGGAATCTGTAGCTTGTGAAGATAGCTCAAGTCTTTTCTATCTTTCAAAAATATACGTACACAACTGGAAATACATGATTTTTGGAAGCAGAATATTAATGAAATGATGTGGGAGTTTCAAGCACAGGAAGAAGTTTGTTAAAGATGCGGTCCTGTAAAGTAGGCTAGTGCATTAACAGTCAGGAAGTAGTCATCCCATTAAGAGAGCTGTACATTTCAGTTAGAAAAGAGCCAGAAGCAAAGAAGAAATATTCCTCCATGATTAGAGCCTAGAGAGTTCAAAGACAGCTGTGTCTGCTACTAGATGGGCACAAAGCACTCACATGAAGACAAGAAATCATCTTGTATTTGTCATTTAAGTATTTTATGCTTTGCATTTGGCAGGATTATAGATGCATATTCTCTCTCTGGCTCTGTCAGACTTTGCTATATGCTTTCAATTTGTCACATGCACAACAGGGTGCTTTATTACATCTCGATAAATGATGCCACCTAAGTCTTGTCTTCCTATCACTAAAAAGCACATTGTGTTTCTTCTCCCTGATGTGCATTGCATTGTGTTTTGTTTTATTTCAGGCTCGCTGTGTGATTGATGAAGATTAAGAAACGAATTTAGCCTAATAGCAAACACAGGAACGTCCTCATCCAAACTGGTATGGCTCCTGATTTATCACCTCTGTCTTTGTCCAAGTAGTTCAAGATTAGCTTACACGCTGACCCTGACGTGTTGTTTTGCAAACAAGATAAGATGGCTGCAGTTTGAATTTTGCATTTTGTTGTGTCAAACCAGCCACTAAACTAGAAGGGAGGATTATGTGTTTTCAATTGAAGAATTGTATTCAGCGAAGCAAGAGAACATACAGACGTTTAGTTTTAGGGCTTAAAAACTCAAATCATCTGCAGAGGAAATATTTCCTGTGACACTGAAATTGATACTAATCTGTATTCTATGGTCCAGGCACTTTCAGAGAACTTTATTGGACCACATACACAAAAGAACATCCGGAATTAATTGCTACAAAAGGCTGGCCAACATTGTTTTGAATGAAAGCATATGTTTACTTGACGATTTACACGATGGTAGGTGATTGCATTTCCTTCTTGGATGGTTAGACAGCTGGTACTTGTCAGGTAAAAGGGTCCTGCCATCCAAGAATGCCAAAACAAGTTTCCTTCTCCACTGTGTCACTGTTCTTTCCTCTAATGTGGTTGATTTAGAGAAAGCCCATTTGAAGGATGTTTACCAGACCGCATTCTTGCATGTATCCTGCAGTGGTGATACCTTTCTGGCTTTGCTTCAAGCTGTCCCCGGGCTTGAAATCTGGAAAGCATTCTTTGGAGTGTTGAACCAGTATTGATTAACCATGTATGGCCAGTGATCAGGCTCTGTGTATTCAAGAGAATGACAACTGTTAATCTTCATTTTCCCAACCTCCAGCCATTTGGTCTCTGCTGCATAACCTACAGGCTAAGGCTCCATTTCAGGCAAAAACATGCATAAATATTGTGTTCAATTAGCCTTTGAAAAGCATGAATATTATGTATCCAGTTATCCCTCGGACTCCATGAATTTTAAATGTCTGTTTAAACCCATGGCAGTCATCATCACAGCATTGAAAACCTTTGACCATCATGATGGATGATGTAATTGGGTTGAATGAGGATGTGAGGAAACAACACACCAAAGAATGTCATATTATGGCTCCAACATATTGAAATAAAAGGAGACCATATCCCTCTTCTTTTGTTTGGGATGTGGTGCAAAATGTCGACAGTGTAGTTTGTATACTCGCGAAACAGCATCAAAGCGCTGGAAGGTGAATAATTTTTGGTGGCATCTGCACATTTTGCAATATGCTAATGAGCAAAGCTGCAAAAGCCAGATTGCCAGGAGAGAGAAGGGGAGAAGGAGAGGAGAAAAGAGGGAGGGAGCCGAGTGGAAAAGAAAGAAACAGACGGAGGCTGGTGTAAATTATGGATGCAACCTGCGATTTCCAAGAGGAAAAGAAAGGCAGAGAGAAACCTCAAGTCATGCATATCAGATTACGCATTTACCACATTTTCTTATCATGGTCCGTGAGCAAACTCGTATACAATCTGGCCTCTTTGTCTGTGTCTGTATGCGTGCGTGTGTCGGCGTGTGAGACAGGGAGATGGAGAACTTACATATTCATCCATGTCAAGTTGTGTGGAGTTGTGTTGTGCTGTCAGAAATTCTCCAAACTTGAGCTGATATGACTTGTGACTTCTGTTGCTCTTGTGCCATGTTTCTTTGGTTAGTGTGTTTGCAGTCACATCTTAGGAGCTGTTTTAGTTACTTTACATACTTAATTCACACTTGAGATTTTGATAGCATTGTTTAACACTGAAACCCGAGTTAGCTGCTTTGTTGACTATACTTGAATCTCATTACGTGTGTTCCCTGCTTGAGCAGTTCTAAGAGAAGTTAAGTAAAAGTGAGCATTCGTGTGTCACTACCACATCCCACCCTTGTGTGCCAGTCTCCTGCGAGTGTATGCCTGTGTGAATAATGGATCCATTCTTGAGTCGTGTCTGTGACTGGGGCCTCTGCAGTGGTGTGGTTTCCCCACCAGAGGTGGAGGTGCAGGAGACGGGAGGGGCTGGTGGTCTGGAAATAGCTCAGCCTGAGCTGGGAGCACCTTAGGTGGGCCTCTGTGCCAGCTTCACCTTCCTTTAACACACTTGCACGACAGAAGTACAGTTCTGCTAGCGAAGCTGGCATGTATAATGCACACATTTCCCTGCTAGTTTGAAAGGAAATATGGCTTAAAGTGTCTCCAGTCAGCTTTGCTGTCTTTGTGATCTCCTCCAACATGACAGGACAATTTTTAAAAAGCGTTGCGATATCTAAGAATCAAGCAAGAGGCACTTCAAGCAAGACGTGTTGGGATTGGCAACAGAAACTATGAAGCTGCCCTGGATCTTGCTCATGTAAATGTGTGTTAATGTGCAAAGTAGGTCATTTATTTGGAGCAGGGACAGCCGTGGTGTGTCTCTCTTGAGCGATGTCAGAGCAGAGAATCGGCTCACAAGCAAACACATTGCTGGATTTGGTGAACTGCGCAAGGGATTTACATATTCTCTTATTTTGTTTATACGTCATACCCAAACACTAATATACAAGCGGGGAAGGAGGGGGGTGGGAGGGCTGAAGGTGAAAATGGCCGTGGTCAATCCAGAGACAGCATCAGTAACCACAACCAGAGATAGCGGCTGAAAAATCAGACTAAATCAGATTTCCAAACAAACAGCTAAGAGGATTAATTCTGATCTCTCTCTCTCATTTTTTCCCATCAGACGAACATTAAATCTGCAATCTATAAAATCCCTTCAGATGATTTTCTGTTTTACTTTGTGGCCCTTATTCTCCGGCTGTGTTTTTGGAGTGAAGCTCTTTCTGCTTCCCAGTGAACTCTGCCCTTTTGTTCTCCCTCGAGGCATCTAAAAATTGCTTTACTAAAGGGTATCATCTCAGTCTTTAAAAATATCTTCCCAGGGTGCAACACAAATCTGACCTGCAATCAGGTGCTATGCTGTTAAGCCCTGTAATGTTATAATTGCGTGTTCTATCAGGCGCACTCGCTGTCGGGAATAAAGCTGTGTTGCGCGAGGCCTTTTGCTCTGTGGCTATCACTTAAACAAACCCAACTGCATTCAGTGGCATACATCTAATTAATAGAAAACACAATAAGTTGAAAGGGAATAATTATACCTGGGCTTAAGCTTTCAGAGATCAAATATGTTGCTGCGTTTCTTCCAACTAATCTCAGGAATGATTGTTGTTTTACAGGGAATCAGTGGCAGTACAGTGTGTTCTCAGGGAAAAAGATGGTAGATTAATTCGGTTAATATTTTATAAAGCTTACAAAGGCAAGGGACATTTGAGGCTTTTCAGATTATTTGTTCTCAGCCAATATTACACACCCAGCTGAGCTGCTGTTCCACCATGCTGCAAGTCTACGGCTCTCTAGCGCTATGCCAGCGAAGGGCACTTGCCTTTAAAAGTGTCTCTGATAGCATTGTTTGTGAAACGAGAACTGTTTAGATGTGTGGCTCTTTTTCTTTTGCCATGATCCTATTCAAAGGAGCGTGCAATGTATCGCTCTCTCCAGAGTGTTGATAGATGCGAGAAGATTTGTATTAATATCCTCACTGGTACTCTTTGATATAAACTGATTCATTCCAAGCTCTCGCCTACACACAAACACCTCAGAAGCACAATATAGCATTGCTCTTGACAGCTTGACAAACTGACATTCCCACTCTCAATCACTCCCGCTCCTGCCCTCCTGCTCTCCCTGATAGAACTGTATATTGTAAGCAACAAGACTGTAATCAGCGCAAACGTAATCAAATCATTGCTCCAACAAGCAGCCCTGGCTGCCGGGCTTCCAAGAAACACATCTCAGATCAAGAGGCGGTCTGCTTGTACAGCAGTATGTACTGTAAGCAGACGCTGCCTGAAATGTCAAGACAGGAAGGATTATTTTTGAAAATGTCACCCACAGCATAATAGCCTAGTAGAGGAGTGTCTTTTGCTATGTTAGTATCTCATGTCAGCAGGTGTGATATGTAACTGTGTGTGAGTGTTTCGGAGTGCGTAGTAATAAAAACGACTGTACACAGAAAGTAAACAGCACGCTGAATCTGTTGACTGAAACCGGTGTGTGATTGGCAACCCATTGAGTTAGTCGTTAAAGTGTCTTTTGGATCTGCACAAACAAATGCACATCTCCAAACCTCCTCATTTTTGGCAGCGGGAAGGCTGCCTGGGCACTGGGACAACTTTTGTGTGTGTGTCTCTGCGTTCATGGCTGTTTGTGTGTGTTTGTGTGTCGTGCGCCTGGTTCAGTGGTTCATTCCAAGATTTGGTTAACCAAGTTGGCTCGCCCTATCACATTGCCACAGAGTGTGCAGTTGCTTCAGCCTCTGTTTCATTTAGTGGCACCCACGCTCTTATCCTCATGCCATGAAAACACACAGACACTTGTGCTTTTCTCTCCGCCGTAACAGACACAAACGTGCACGCACACACAGCTGAATGAGAGAGTGACAGAGTTGGAGGGTGAGAAAGAGGAAAAAATAAGAAAGTACCAATTAAGCTCCTCAGACAGATCTGCCAACAGACATCAGGGGGTTGGAGGCGGAGAGTGTTTGTGTGTATGTCTGTATGCGTGTACCTTGGATATGGGGGTAGGGATGTCTAACTTTTTTGTTATACCTTCACTTTTGCGCTTCGATAACCTGCCAAGGAAGTTTGCAGTCAACAAGAACCTGCAGTTTTATTTTTTTATTTATTTGCTGACAGTTTCATGTTCAGAAGTCACTTTTACCATTTACTGCATATAGAGTTGAATCAAGACCCTGTTCAAACCTTCACAGTTCACACTTGGCGTGATCTCCTCATGTCCCTCGAGTGACAGCTTATGTTAGTATTACCTTCGGGAAAATGTTGCTTATAATATTTATTTTTGCAAAGAAAGAATTCCAGTTTCCTGATCTGTTGTTTATGACCGATAGGATCACTTGACCCAGGACACAAGGTGTGTTCTGTTTGAACTCTAAAGTTGAAATATCTGACATCATTTGCAACATCCCCAATGTTGAAAGGTCTTCCAGAAAAGTCAGAGGAACTTCACAAGCACCAACTTAAACATCTATTGTGGCTACCCCATACTAGTTGCAGTAATAAATTACTTATAGCAGTTTTTTGTCTCGTTAATTAAATCAGTAAATTAATTCATAATACTGTCCAGCCTTTATCATTCAGTTGCTGCAGTGTTTGTATTTGCAAAACACATCATCATCTGTTGTAATCCACTCGTATTGCTATTTGCTAATAATAGCTCACCTGGCCAGTGAGCATATCCTGCTGGTTTTCAGACTTGCAGCTGGAATGTGGTCAACCAGGTGTGGCGCCATTCCCAGCTCTGAATTCTGTGGCAATTGGTTCTCAGCTATTTTTGGATATGCATAGTTAAATGAAGATAGCAATATTTAGAAGTGACCCCTCTGAATGTGGACTGAGCTATATGATTTCAAACACACAGCAGCCTCCAAGGCAGAAGTTAAAAACAAGAAACTTAGTTCTTCAAACCTCCACTAGAGGCTGGGTTCAAAAGCAAGTACATTTTTACTAACCACAGCCTGGTACAAAAAAATAAGTCTTTATGGCTAATTCCCCCCCTTAAAGACAACTGTATGTTGTGAGAATTTTTTCCTTGCTTCAGATTTAAAAAAAATTAAATTAAGACTGAAGCTGTGTATTATTGTGGGTGGGATAGTAAGTATTACTTCATGGACATTTATCATGCCTCAGGCTCTCATCATATCCATTTGTTGCACATCAATGCCAGTGGCAAAACACACTTTGTCCTTCAAAACCCTGCTTGACAAATCATTGATTGATGTTACAGTTTTTTTTACAGTCTTTTCATCCATCTCTTTAAAAAAAAAAATCACCAAAAAAAAGGCACACTCTTAATATTTTCTTGGACTGCCTTTAGCTTTGCTTCTATTAGCATTCACTGTGGTATTATTTTGATAAGCTTCTACAACATCATAAGATTTATTTCCATCCAGTGTCGCATTAATTTTTCACCAAGATATTGTATTGATGATGGGAGAGTCCAACCACAGTGCAAAGTCTTCTCCAGCATATCCAGAAGATTCTCATTGGGGGTTTAGGCTTGGACTGTGTGGTGGCCAATCCATCTGTAAAAATGATGTCTCAGGTTCCCTGAACCACTCTTTCCCAATTTGAGCCCAGTGAATCCTGGCATTGTCATCTTGGAATATGGCCGTGCCTTCAGGGAAGAAAAAATCCATTGATGGAATAATCTGGTCATTCAGTATATTCAGGTAGTCAGCTGACTTCATTCTTTGGGCACATAATGTGCCCAGATCAAAGCACTGCCCCCACAGGGTTGTACAGTAGGCACTAGGCATGAAGGCTGCATCACTTCATCTGCCTCAGTCTTCTTACCCTGATGTGCCCATCACTCTGAAACAGGGTAAATCTTTAGAAAATGTTTCTTCCGTTTCTCCAGAGTCCAATCTTTATGCTCCCTAGACAATTAAAGCCCTTTTCTTCGGTTAGCCTCACTGATTAGTGGTTTTCTTGTGGCTACACATCTGTTTAGTCCCAATCTATTATGTGCCCTTCACATTGTGTGAGTGGAAATGCTTTCACTATTGAACATAGCCCAGAGTTTTACTGTTGTTTTTCTTCAATTTGATTTTATCAAATGTTCAAGTGATAGCCGATCACAATCATTCATGATTTTTTTCCGACTGACATGATGGTTCCCCACAATCCTTCCAGTTTTTAATAATGCTTAACCCAGTTTTAGTAGGTTCTGCATTTCCTTACATGTTTTCTCTGCTTGATTCATGTCATTGATTTGACCCTTCTTAAACAGACTTAACATCTTTTCCACGACTAGGGGATGTGTCTTTCAACGTGGTTGTTTAAGAAATGAGAAGCTACTGATTGCATCAGTTGGGATTAAATAACTTGTTGCCAGCTGAAAGATGATCGCCCATATAGTAATTATCCAATAGGAGGCTCTTACCTATTTGCTCAGTTACATCCAAGTATTGACTTTTTTGGGGCCGGGAGTGTATATTTATGTAGTATGCACTCAGGTCTAATGTAATCACATACAGGTCCTAACAGACATTTATCCTTAAAATGTCAGCCTACCAAATAGGATTTTTTTAGTTTTGATTATTTAGTTTTGTGTTGAAAGGAAGCTATGTTTATCTTATTTTGTGTAACCTCATATTACAAAAATTTGAAAATATTTTTGTTCATCAATATCATAGAATCTTAATTTATGATAATTTCAACCCCATTTTTAGCCCCACGCTCATCCTCTAAATCGCAACCACTGGCAGATTTACTGTCCAAAACCCAAACTTGTTTTAGAGGACAAAAATGTGAAAAAAAAAACAACAACTGGGAAGTAGAGACTGTTTATCTGTGTGAATGACTTGAAGATCTGATATTCAAAGTTTTTGTCAACTTTTTATGCATAAAAAAAAGGCTTTGTTTTGCTTTGAGACTGTCATATCAGTACCCATAGCTAAGCCTTAATCCAAACAGTCTTACAGACAGAAAAACTCTTGCTGCACTGCCAAATGAAGCCTCCTCCTCTGCTCTGCGTTCATGCTGTGAAACAAAAGGCTAGTTTGGCCAAATCAGGACTGACATCATTGGCAACAGCTGCGGGCTGCATGTACTGTGTGTCTATGCATGTGTGTGCCTGTCGCTGTGTGTTTACGTCTTTGTGTGCGTGTGTTTGTGTCTGTCAAGACGAGGTGACCTGATTGCTCAGCTGAGCAGCGAGGGAAGATCCAGCCTTGTGTTGTCAGAGTACCACCAATGAAAAACACAAGAAATGGACCACAATGCAACACGGCTGACAGCCCCACCCTCTCACTGTCTGTGTGTTTTGTGTATGTGCGATGCCTCACCCCCCCCGACACCCCCACACACTCAGTGGCACGCCTGACAATGCCAAAGCAGATTTGGAGATGAAAAATGATCCACCACTGGCCATACACTGCAGTATCAGCTCTCAGCTTCAGAGTGGTTGAGCCAAATTCTGTCTAGAGGTCCTTCATCCTTACGGCTGTACAGATGCAGTGAATTGCTGGTTGACCCCCCCTCCTTATTTCAGATCAGCTGGGACTCAATCAACAATTTGTGTGTGTGCGCTAACTTTTGACCATATTTGGAAAATTACACAACTTGTTTCAGGTTTTTTTATTTAACCAGCTGCAGAAGCTGACAGTCTGTACTTGCAGTGAAACATGTCTCACTCAAGGTACTAGCAACCCATTTACATGATTCTTCTTTTTAAGTTTCACAGAATACTTTTGTTATTACATGTTTGAATAGATTTGGATAACCCAGGAACTGCACAATTTTCAACATTGTCACTATAATCTACTTAATAAGCCGGTTTAAAGATACCATCCAGCAGCACAAAACATTTTATGTCAGCAGCTTCACTCGTTAGCTCCTTCAAAAGGTGTGCGGCCTCATCATTCCACCCTCCGAGCATGAACACATAAAATGCCTTCTCAACACAGAAATGGCCTGTGACCCCCCGGGGCTTCACCTCAGTAGCCCTGCGGTGAGCAGTGTGTTTGTATGTGAGGCCTAATAACCTTACTAGGCCCATCCCACCCCTGCTGCTCTGTCTTATTACTCCCTATGCCCTCTCTGTTTTGTCCAGAGGAAGGTAAAGAGATAAGATGGATTTCAAGCAGCACCTAGGAGGGCTGACGGAGGGAGAGCTGAGGCTGGTATGAGAGCTGCAGGGTGTGAATGGTTGGGGGAGAAGGGAGGACAGAGAGAAAGCAAAGAATGGAGCAGAAGGTGGGTGGGCCAGCAGGAGTATTGACGGAGCCCAGATAAGTGAAGGATTAGTGGATCTACAATGAGCCTGAAGCTGCTGCTCCCCCATTCAGCCGGTGTTGAAGTGGTTCCTACTAATGAAATGCTACAAGGAAAAAGACATAGTTGCATACATGCACACACAAGGAAACGCCATTTATTCCGTATCAATGCCATTCATACAAATGTAGCACAGCTTCTAGTTTTTTTACACTTTGATATTGAAATGCCATTAAGCAGTCCTGGAAAATGTCTAATGTGGCTCAGACATTGCTGTTACACTTGTGTGACATGTTTCCTTACCACAAATATGGGCTCTGTAGTTCATCTGTGTTGATCTGCTATAAATAGTCTGTTGAGCACCAAAAATGTATGAATCCACTACCTGATATAGTTCCAAATGCCTAGTGGTTACAGAGGTGGCCTTGGGTCTGGAGAACCCGGATTCATGTCCCCAGTATGCCAACAGAAGTGAACCACTCTGGGTTCTCGAGCAAGGCCGTTAACCCCCCCAACTGCTCCCTGCTCCTAGGACTTCGAAACATGGCAGTCCACTACTCGCTAGCATAACTGAAGATTGGTAACATGCAGAGACTAATTTCCTAATCGGGATTAATGAAGTAAAAGTTCAAATTAAATGATTAAATTTAGATTTTAAGCCTGCTTTTTATATCATAGACAGATATTTGAGTTCTAAGACAAATGGACCATATCAGAAGAAAACCTTTGGTTATTTTGTTGTTCACCAAAATTCTCATTTTTGGACCATTTACACTGTACAATTCAGACTGGGACCAGAAGTCCCAGCTTCCAACTGAGTATTTAGTGTATTTGATATTTTCAAGGAATTGCCAGGGGAGGGGACCCTGAATGAGCATATGAAAGCACAAGGGATAAGGTTAGGGGGCACATCGGGGCAAAACCCAGAAAAGGAAAATAACAAATGTAATGCAAACATGAGAAAGAGCATGAAGAAGAAACTATGGTCAGCTTACTGTGCCGTTGGTGAGAAAGGGAGAAGAGCCTCACCTCTGTGATGTTTTCCAGTTGTAATATCATGGCAGACATTTAGAGACATTAATGGCATTAAAAATGTGTAATGTGAGCTTGAGTTTATGGATTTTTCCCTAAATACTACAAAGCATTATGTGGATAATTGTTTCATAACAGCATTTGATGATGATAGCAATATTAAACATTATAGTATGTTCATGCTAGCATAAACTTTAAAGACGTGGTTGAATTACGCAAGTAAATGATTAAGTAAATGATTGGCAATCCACACAAATTTTTGAAACCTGAACTTTTCCGCTACAGCCTCTGTGAAGTTTAACTTCACAGTCCCCCATAGAAGGAGCACATAGATGAGCACATAATGACAGAAGCATGCAGGGAATTTACTTTTTACTTGACCAAGAGCTGAAAACACAACAGACCAATCTTATGCTCCTCCTTTCACAGACTTGGCTGCAAGAGAATTGTGTCATGTGCAATTCTACTTACTGTTTATCTTTTTTTAATTATTATTATTATTTCCAGACAGACACTTCACCCTTTTGCAGCACATACTAAAGTCACATAACTCCGATTGAGTTTGGATTTTGTGCATCGCTGAACTTCCCCCTGAATTGTCTGTTTGTTTGCAGTGTGTTCTAGAGTGCATGCATATGAAGACTGAGCAGGTGTTTCTGATTGTGTGTTTAGTGTGTGAGGCCACATGCATAAGAGTGGGTCAGGTCTCTGTCTGGATTCATGTCTAAGAGGAAACCCAGAGGCTCAGATTTCTGCTTGGGGTCATCTGTCCTGCTCTATGGTTTACAGAGGTTATAGTTTACTCTGTTGAGGCATAGTAAGAGGAGGTCTACTATAGACCTTTACAAAATGCCGTAAAGATGACACAGATAGACATCATAATTGAAACTGTCCACTTATAAATCATCCAAAGACTTCAATTATAAATTATTTTCATTATAGGATGAATCAGGGGGCTTCTTTTTGTGGCCATTAAAGTCATAGTTATCCAGTCTGCTGCAAAACATGGCTCATATCTCCAAAAGAGTCCTTAGGGATGTCTTTAACTTCTCAAATGTCATCAAACCACAAGCCCAAAGCCTTAAAGAAAAGCAGCAATCCTCACATGGACAAATTTGCAAATGTTTGTCATACTTCATTTTGAAAAGTATCTCAGACATTTGACAATTAACGTCATGTTGATTATTTTGATCCTTGAGGATAAAAATGAAGATGTCTCCCCCCCCTATAAACCATATATGTATCTATATTCTTACAAAGTAACAACCTATAATACGCGAGGTGTATATATGTAAAAGTATAGAAAACACTTAATGTAATGTATGAACCTCCACATTTTGACAGCCTTTATGAAACGTCTTCTGACAAGTTTTTCCTCTGAAGACATGATGGATTTAATTGTTGTTGGAGACGCGAGGCATCTAAAAAAAAAGAGCTTTGATGCTAAAGTTACTTTATGTTGCCTGTCATTCTTTTTCTCCCTCTTGTTTTCTTCAATTTAACACTCCTCTCTACTCCTCTACTTCTCTACTTCTCTTATACAGGAACTGGCCAATTTCCTGAGCCTGTTTTTCCATTTTGCTTCCCTGTTTTTATATCCTTTACATGCATATGTTTCTATGTTTCTCTGTGTGCCTGTTTGCCGTCCCTTGTCGCGGACTGGCTCTCGGCTAATAGCTTAAAATGTCACAACAGTTTAATTTCATAGGAGCAAGCTGCTTAGAGAATGACCCAGTGAGCTCTGTGCAGTTTAAGTCAAGTTTTGACTTTTTCAGCTTGATGTTCTCATTAAATTTTTTGTTGTTGTTTTATTGTGCATTTGAGTTGGACATTGTACAAACACTTTATTGATTGAGACAATGATGCTATATCTTTAAGGTTCATTTAAGATTTAAAAACACTTCGTTCTACCACGAGATGTGGGATATGATGCAAAAATTGCCTCTGTGATCAGATTTATTTCTCTGTTTTTGTTTCTTGTGTTGGCTGTTGATGCACACCGTTTACTTCTGATGCACTCTATAAAAGATGGAGAAGGCAACTGGGGAAACACCTTCAAGTGCTATTTAACAGACAGCAACTACGAGCTGTCTTCAAAATATATCATTCAAAATCATTCCAAGTATTGCTTTCCAATTAGATCTTTTGTCTAAATGTGATCACATCTGGCTCCAAAAGTTGCTGATATGGTGATGGTCAGATGCCAACTTGGGGCTACAGAACTGCAGTTTATGAAGCAGTTCTTTTTTCTAGATATTTCAAAAGATATGTTTCTTCTTCTATATTGGCCACGCTGACATGAGAGTCTTAGTTCCTGTTTAATTCGGAATTAAAATTAATTCCGCTTTAAAGAGATGAAAAATGACCATGTAAACACTTAATTCCAAATGAAAATGTTAATTCCGAATTAAACTTAATTCCAAAGTAAGTGGCTGGTTTATTCCACTTTTAATTCCGAATTAGATAATTCATCTATCACCCTCTATCATGTATACCTTCATTCCGCTTTAGGCAAGGCAAATTTATTTATAGAGCACATTTCATGTACAGGACAATTCAAGGTGAAAGTACATTGAAACAGAAGAGAAAAAATAAATAATAATGATAATCTAAAATCAAGATTAAGAAAGGACAACGGATTAAAAACATGATCAAGTTTAAAATTCAAGCTTAAAAGGAAACAGTACAATTTCAGATAAACACTATGTAAATGCAGCAGAGAACAGGAGGGTCTTTAACCTGGATTTAAATAAACTGAGTCTTTCTGCTGATCTGAGACTTTCTGAGAGTTTGTTCCAAACATGTGGAGCATAGAAGCTGAATGCAGCTTCTCCATGTCTGGTTCTAACTCTGGGAACTGATAAGAGACCAGATCCAGATGACCTGAGTGGTCTGGTAGGTTCATACTGGGTCAGAGGGTCACTGATGTATTTTGGTCCTAAACCATTCAGAGCTTTATAGACCAGCAACAGACCTTTAAAGTCTATCCTCTTTACAGGGATATCGTGTAACTTTTGGCCACTAGGGGTTCTAAACCTGTAATTTCTCCCAAAAATAAACATTTGACTCAAATATTAGACTAATGTGAGTATTAATGGATGATTTCTGGGGTCAATACAGTGTTCGACACATGTTGGCCGTCTGAGGGGGCTGCCTTCTCCAGCAACCAGACATTGTAACTGCAGGAGCGGATCTGTCTTTCTTGGGATCATGTGACCTGGAGCGCTTTGCTGTACTGCTATGTGCTTCATGCTACTTTTTCCTTGAAAGTTTGTCAAATCTGAACAAAGTAAGAGGTTTTAATTTTGTGCAACAAGAAAGTCTTTAAATTGGCACTCAGTCCCAGGTCAGATGTCTCTTTTTTGGTGTTTGTTTTTATCACCTCTTGCTTGTATGAATATTGTTAGAACATATCATCTGCATGCACACACTAATTTTCAATGAGCATGCCACAGTCAGGGTTATAAGAGTTTTGCGCAGGTTGCTTCTTTTTTTTTTTTAATAGACACACATTTATAGTCTGTAAGATTTCACGCAGAAGCTCTGAAACATACAAAAAAGAAACAACACCAATAAGTTGTCTATTAACAAGAGAGCTTGCAGCTATTTCTCTGTTCCGTAATGTATGGCTGAGGTCCATGGTTAATCAAAAACAGTAAACTAGCCTAATTATCTTACTCTTACTACATGAAATGGAAAATGAATTAATCAGCCTGTTTCAGTGGTTGTACATATCTTTTAAAAACTCATTTTAACATGATTTTTTTAAAATGTAAAACTGGTATTATTTTAATTGATCATTCCAAATGGTCTTCATAAGATGTTCAAGCAGTGAAGCGTTTGAACTTTTTACTCTTTAGATGAATAAAGATTAGATTTAAAACTGTAATATTTTGATGCAAGACCTTTGAAAATTTTCCAATTCAAGTCCCCCCGCAATCTAATTAAACATTTACATGAGTTGAACTGTCGCATTTGTTACTGTGCTCCACTAATGGCCATTTGTCCAGTTGAGGCTGCACATCTTTGATCAAAGTTGGCTGGTCCCCACCCTCCAACCCCTTCCCTGTGGCTACAAACCAGGCCAGCCACACAGTAAAGCCTTGCAAATGTTTTTTCCAATTCAGATTTGCAGCTATTACTATTCAACATATAGTTCATTTAGTGGCTTCTGTCAGCATGTTTGTGTACTTATCCTTGTGTTTGTGTGTGTGTGTGTGTGGTCAACAGTGCCTCGCTTAATGAGGGAGGTCCGTATTGCCCCCGGCACAGTGGCTCATGGAAATCAGTGTTTGATTTGCTGGCTACTTGATAAAGGATTTAATGCTGCTCCATGCCCCCACCCTCTCCTGCCCTGCTCACAGTAAAGAAATCGCATTATTGAATCCATTTGTTAACTCTGCCTCCATTCAGGCCTGTGTTTGCAAAGTGTTGGTATTTGCCTCAGTTCATGCAAGTACTGTCTCTGTTTGTGAATGTGTTGGCAGGTAATAAGGTAGCCGTGATTACCCGATGGACCTTGTGTCCACTTGCTGCTGACCACCGGTGTGTGTGTGTGTGTGTGTGTGTCTATGCAGTGTCCAGAGTGGTGTGTAACCACTCCAGTGCTCCCCTGCTCTCGGTGTATGTATCGACCAGACTCTGGAATGGAGAAATGCCTGCCCAGCACACAAAATCAATGGCTGCTGTTTTCTCCCCTCCAACTGCCTCCTGTTATCTGCAATGAATACAAAGCACATATTGTTGCACACGAGACACTCACTCTCTTTCACCTCATTTTTATGTCTTCTGTCTTTTGCACCACAGTGGCAGGGGTCACACACAAACCCACAGGATATTGGACAAAATTTTAAGTCTGTTACCCATGATTGGAAGATATATGGCTTTCGCTATGTCTTTGCCTTCAAATCTTCTGTTGGCTAACAAGCCCTGAATGAGACCTACACTGCTGCAACGTTCACTACACTGCAAAGTTTATTATTTCTTTGATTACATAAACTCAACATCAAACAAGGCAGCCAAGAGTGTGATTGAGACATCATCTGTCTTCCATTGTGTTGAGTAGTATTAGTAAAGTGTTTATTTAGCCAGCGGGCAGTCCATTTCATTTCAGGCACGGGGATAAGATCAAGCCTATTTTGCACCGATGTGCAAATGTTCATCCCTCTATACTCTTTCTCTATCTGTCCCAAA
Organism: Atherinosoma microstoma; assembly: GCA_037177055.1. Classification (NCBI taxonomy): domain Eukaryota; kingdom Metazoa; phylum Chordata; class Actinopteri; order Atheriniformes; family Atherinidae; genus Atherinosoma; species Atherinosoma microstoma. Next base: position 15,758,171 of record JBBBVU010000017.1, read on the forward strand.
CTCTTTTTTTTCTCTCACTGTCTGACTCCCCGTCAGGGATTATAGGTGGCAGTGGGAGGAGGAGGAGGGGAGGTGGCAGCTTAGCGCCGGCCATCCAGCAGGTCCGTCTGTCTGCTGTCAGAAAATAGAATTCATTTGTGTGATCCAGATGCTTATGCTCAGCTCTCTGTTTGTGTGTGTGTGTGTAGTTGTTGCTCAGTCAGAGGAGGGGATTGGCCGTTGGGTTAGGGGCGGGGGTGTTTGCTGGTGAAGGATGGAGGTGCAGGCAAGCTCACATCCGCTATGCAGCTTTTGCACTCACATCAAAGAGAAAAGAGCCCCGACCTGAAGACAGCATGCGTACAGTACAGTATAAACAGAAATGTGTACTGACATATGTATGGTGCACATAGGTCCTCCACAGCCCAAATATGGTAAAGGGGAAACCTTATTTTTTTTCTTATGTAAGCAGCTTAATGGATGTGCCATTTGTTCATTTTTAAGAATTCCTCAAGTCAACTTTCTAAGTGAAATTCCCACATAAAACCGAATACCGGAATTGGATTAGCTGTTTGTTTACTTCACTTGTTGATTAACAGTTCTGATCATCAGCTTGTGTCATCAGCTACCGAGCTAAAGGTTTTGTTAGATGAGAAGAAGAATTTTCAAAGCTGACAACTACTGAAAACTTGCTCATATTTTGACAAGTTTCTGGTGTAGCTCTCAGACTTTGTTTAATGTGAAACCAGTGTTAGTTGTGCCTCTTGTGGAGAAAAGACAGAGGGGGTGGGGGCTGTGTAGGCTGTATTAGGGTTACTACCTTGGGGAATTGGGTGTGCTAATGTGGCCGGCTACTTCACTGATGGATGGACCCAGACTGGAGATATCGTGGAGGGCTTCAGAGCAGGATACTGGGGGAGGTCTGTGGGGTCCCAGAAGGAAGTACTGTAAGTGTGGTGGGGGTGCTGTCATTAATCAAACTCTTTCCACCTGCCACCTCTCCTCTCTGCCTCCTGTCCTCTGTTTATACCTCCTGCTTTTGACTTTCTCCCTTTATGCCTGACATTTCCTTTGTTCCAATTCTGAGTGCAGTCCTCTACTGTAAGCTGCATTTTAACACAGCCTTTGGTACGCAGCATACACCCTCTCCAAACATCACTTTGGGATGTGTTTAATGCTATTACGAGGTGGCAGCTCAGGCAGTGTGCCCTCTAACAAGGGGAGATGGACTCATGCCGGGGTTAAAAACGACTTAGTTTTCCTAATTCACTTAAACTCGCGTGCTTCTGCTCCCTGTACACCAGCCTCTTAACTTTCTGGTCAGCATAACCCTCTAATGCCGGTCTGAGACTGCTGTAATGCGGATCTCTGCTCGTTTTGTCGCTTTGAGGTCAGTAAGAACATTATGAAGTGCTTTGACGGGTCAGAAGTCTTGGATAGAGCTGGTGAGAGTTTTATTTGCTAACTGTACTTCCACATAGCGTCTGGATGAGAGGGGAGGCTGTCTGAGTGTACTGACGGGGAATTTAGACAGGAGTGGTGATTTGATTGTTGTCTGTGATTTAAGGCAAGGCAAATTTATTTATAGAGCACATTTCATGTACAGGACAATTCAAGGTGCTTTAAGGTGATTTAAATCTGCACTTTTATGGAAAACTAAATTTAAAACTTTCAGAAGTAACTCATTTTACTAATCTTGGAACACCTTTTTCTCAGATGTCCCAGACTATCACCTTTGTTCTCCTTACTTCAGCTGTGGGTGTCTGAGTTATGATACACAGCTGTTCACCAACCTGATTCTGTGCTGGTCACATTTACACCAATTATCAGCATGATGGTTCATGTATCACCCAAAGCAATACAGACTGTAACCTAAACCCCTGGGCAGAAATTTTAGTTTCTGAGTTAAGAAGAAACAAAACTCTCATTTTGGTTCATTCCTGTCCACATGGTAAACTGTGTAAAACACAAGCGTCCATCTTGTTGCAGTAATGTAGCAAACAAACTAACTTAATTTTTTATTAAAACAAGTCACCCTCTGTGTTGGATAAATAGTATATGTCTGTCTGCACACCAGTTGTGAGATAAGTGTGCAGGGACTGTCTACAAATTGCCACATCAGAAAGAAATGCTACAAAATTTTTCATTAAATACCGATGAGGAACAATCCCAAAATAATTACTGAAAAAATACTGATATTTGTAAAGACCGGTCGAGTAAAACTAAGAATAAAGAGAGCAGCATAAACCAGTTGCCTTTGCTGTTTCTCATATTAAATTAAGATGGATATACAGCAATTAATGTCCTTTCAGTTTGACTTTTTTTGGTTCTGTATTTCTGCCCCCAGTATCATTTATCACTTAGGCTTGAAGGAAGGTGATATATATATATATTTATTTTCTTTGAGTGTTTAGTGACCCTCTGTAGGAAAACAATACATTGTCTCACTCTTAGTTTCTCAAACTGATCAAGTCTTTCTCTTTCTGTCCTAATTAGATATTTGCAACAGCTATGTGGCAAACTGCTTAATTAACAGAAGCAGATCATAGCAGTAATTAAACATCTGGATCGGTCTCTCAGCCCACACTTCTCAACAGACATAGAATTGTAAAGCATTTCTGTTATCTGCAATCTCTTACCTATTAAATAAGCAACAGTGTGGACCCATTAAAAATGCATGTTGCACATTGAGCTTAGGAGACCAATTATCCCACCTAGCTGCTTTACAATGGCTGATAATAAAAGCCCCTGCAGTGGGCCACTCCCCAATAGCTTCACCGCCTCAGCCTCTCCCACCCTTCACCTCTCTCTCCATTTCCCACTCCAGTTGCCTGCTTTCACACCGGATCATCAGTAAACAGGCTTTTCAGTGGATTCGATGGAGTGCAGTGTTTTGATCTGTTGGGATTTGTGTGCGTCTGTGTGGGGTGTGGGCATCTTCAAATGCTGCTGTGTGCGCTGCAGGTGGCAGTGGACAATAACGTTAAAGAAAGAGTACACACAGAAATGTGCACAGTGACTCTTATGCTACACTCATCGTGCCATCATGCTTTTTGGACAGTAGTGTCTTGAGAAGATCAGAACGCCCGGAGCACAGAGACTGTTCCCCCGCCACATGCTGCACGTCAAATATGGTCGGCCGCACTTGGAAAGCACCTTTATTACTGTAGCACTTTAGATCCCCCGTACAGACAACCTGCTCTTCAAAAGGTTTGCCATTATTGTATACATATTGAGTAACATAATGTACAACCCCCATTTTGTATTTGATCGTACACTTTCTATGTGAGAGACTGGCAGTGTGCCTTTTAGGATCAAACACCAGTCGTTCATCACAGCAGGAAGAGAAACAGTGACAAAAAAAAGGTGATGTGATGATGTTTCTGTAGCTGATGATTAGTTATGTTTTAATGTATACACTCGCACACATGGCAAGTTGTCACCACCTCCTTGCACTTCAAACAGCAGAGAGCTGACAAATGACACAACCTCTCCAAGACAGAAACGGCTCAGGAGCTAAGCTGGTTCTGCAGAGTGCTGAAATCAGCTCAAGTGATGAAATGGTTAGTCTATAAATCAAACCAAAACAAAACAAGACAGAACATTAATCAACAACAGTTTTGATCATTAACTAATCATTTAAGTCATTTGTCAAGCTCAAATACAGAACATTCCCCGGTTCCTGAGAATTTACTGCTTTTCTCTGTTCTGTAGAAAAGTGAACATTATGGCGCCATGAAGATGTTGTTGTGACATTTTCTCCTTGAACAATTAAATGATTAAGCAGCAGTTCTACAAAGGCTGACCAGCATGCTTCAAAAGCCTTGATGCTTCATTTGTTGTCATGGAAACTGATGCCAAAATCAGAATTTCAATGCTTTGTTTTGTTATGCAGGTGGTACATACAGCACCACAAAAATGCATCCCATAAATTAATTGTAATCCAACATTAATTATTCTGTAACTACATGATCTACTATTACTAAATATAGTACATTTTTCCAAAGCTAATTAGAGTAACAGTGCCACCTACCACTTATTCCAACCATTTATTGTAGCACAACAATAGTGGAAGTAAAGACACATAAATGTTGATATAAATGTTATCTTTTATTTGTTTGGTTCTTTTTTGGGGGGAAGATTTTAATTATATTCTTATTCTTATTCTTATTCTTATTATTAACAATAATAATAATACATTTTATTTAAAAGCACCTTTAAAAACACACAAGGACACTACAAAAAAAAAGTACATTAGGTAAAAATTTGAATGCAGAAGCACAAGATAAAAGAAAGTATTATCAACTCATTTTCTTAAAATTGACACATTTTGTTGGGAACCCACATGTTTAAATTTTCATTACATATGAGACAAGAGTTCTAAAAACATGAATAATCTAAATTAATTAAGCAATAAAACTTTATAATGTTTGGTCAGTGGTAAAAACTGCAAAATAATAGTGGCCTCAACTTCATCAGTATAATTTGGAAATATAGCAAATGTTGCATGATATTTTAAGCAGAGTTTCTTGTGAAAAAGCAAATTTTCTCCAGAATCGAGCAATGTAAGTTCATCTATAACTTTCAGGTTGAACAGAGCTTTTTCTTCCAAGTCAGCTGTATGAGTCATCTGCCTAATGAGTGCATAATTACATGAGTGCAACTAAGATGTATATCGTGTGGCGTCATTCCACACAGTAGCAGAAGGCTCTATGGATACCTCCAAAACATGACAAAAAGGTTTTAAAGGCTGCCTGACAAAATGTTTTCAGTTTTGGAAACAGCAAAAATTTAAGTTGAAGGGTATCTGATGCCTATGTCAGACACATGTAGGATTGATGACAATGTGTCACTTTAAAGTGAATAAGAACTATTTTTAACTAAATATCTATAACTTCCCTCCAAACTTTATCATATAACTGTTCCACCAAATGTTTCTCCAAAATCTCTTTACTCTCTGTACTCGATAAAAAAAAGAAAGGAATAAAACAATAGTTATAGGTAATAATTAGCTATACTTTGTCATAGCATGTCATTTTAATTGGCGGCAAAACCTGTCAAGGCCAGAAGCAGAAGTTGATTTGATAAGCTTCTCGGCTGAGGAAACCCCTCCTTCCCTCCCTAAAGGTGTTGTTGAAATCAGAAGGACTTCATTGATAGTCTGATCTGGAGGTAATTAAGAGTGAGCAGAGGGTGGCCGGCAAGGAGAGAAAGTGAGAAGCAGAGAGGGGTTTCTCCTCCCAGCTTTTTTTGGATCCTTCTGTCACCTATGGTGACAGGCCAGAGAGAAAACACTCGAGAAAGGAGTCGCTGGAGGTTTGGGGAGTGGGATTTTGCTGAAGCTCGACCTTCATTACTTCATGCTCCTGTAACAGCTTTGTCACGAGAAAGGACTGCCAAAGCTGGTAAACACTGTGTGATAAGTTTTGGCTCGTTTGTCTGTGATTAGTCTGCTTGTCTGCCTTTGTTTTCTGTCTCTGGATTATCTGAAACACCCCAGTTTTTCTGTCCACGTGTTTACGCGGTACTGGGTGGAAAGCATAAATTGGAGACAGAGCGTTCCCCGTCTGTGCAGCTTGGAATAGGGTTTGGACTCGGAAAGCTGGCTTTCCTCTCAGGAAGTGTTGTTCCTCGCCGCTCTCCATAAACACTGGAAAAGAGACCCAAAGAAAATGTCCCAGACTCACTATTTCCACTGTAAACACACTGACATACACATATTACACTGCTTCCCTCCTCGCTGCCTCTCTCATATGTTTCCAAATCCAAACCGAACCGAATCCTGATCCACGCAGATCGACGACCTTAACTTTTAAGTTATTTTCAAAATTATTTTAAGGCCGTTTACAGTTTCCTCACACCGCCTATGAACATTAACAACTACAAGAACTAGAGACCTGATGTGTGTTGAATTCGAGTTGCAGTGAAAATACCACTATTTTAACTAGATTACACCTGAGAGCAGTGTAAATGTTACTCCTCTGTCTTAACAAGTGGTTGGATTGCACTTCACCTTGTATGTTGTTAAAGTTCATAAATCTACACCAGCAAGAAGGAGGAAAGCTCTTTCCATTAATTTTAGCTGTAAAGGTATTTATTCCCGCACTGGAGCATTATGCTGTGAAAATATCATCAGTATGTCCAAAAACACAGAAAAAAAAGACTTTAAATGCTTGGTTTGTCATTGTCACAGCATGGAGGCAGGCTCTGTATCTAAGATGAGTAGTTTCTGTAATCTGATAAGTCCCATTGCCTGTATCTACCTGTGGATCTGTGGAAGAGATGGCAACAATTTTGTCACGGATAATGTACTTTTATTTATTTCTTTTGCAGAAACAACCAAATGTTACCATGTACTGCTATTCCCTCCACTCTGGTAAGAAAGACTGAGTTCACCCAGTAGGCTGGATATGGCGCCCTGACCTTTTTGTGCACCAGCCTGTAGAGAAGACTTGGGGTAGAGTGAAGGAGGAGGAGTGTCGGGGGGGTAGGGGTTAGAAACTCCCCCCCCCCCCCCCCCTTTTTTTTTATTACATTTCCTCCGCAGTGAAATAGAAGGCAAGATGGACACTCCATATCTCCCTGCTGCACTACAAAACTCATCTAAATGGAAAACACATTGTCTTCATTATTTTGCGCGAGCTGAAAGAACAGGGTTGTCATGGTAACAGCCATTTGAGTGAGCGCAAGCGGGCGGCCGAGGGGCTGGTTTTAGGGCCAGAGGAATGGAGAGAAAAAACAAGGAGGAGGTGGGAGGGGGGGAGCAAGGAGTCAGGAGAGGAGGGGAAGAGAGGAGAGGGGACTAAAGATGAAGAGGGTGGAGATGGAGGGAAGACAATAGAGACTGAGGGAAGAAAATAGGAAAATGTGGGGTGATGGACACAAAGAGGAGAGGATGTGAAAAGATGAGAGGAAGCAGAGGTTTTTGTTGTTGGTGTTTTGTTTGTGTGTTTTGTTCTCTGAGGATGCAGACAGTGCAAATGGTCCTTCAGTGGCTCTTTGAGAGCAGTTCAGTGGCCCTAATTAATTTTAAGAGGCATCAAGATGGTAGATTTAAGATGGTGTTTGTGTCTGCAAATGCATCGGAGTGCACACCGATGTACAGTCAGAGGAAGAGCCTTTCTTTGCCTGCTGAGATAACATTAGACGACTGGGTACTTTTGGTAAACACATTGAGGGGGCTGCTCAGCCACAGTGGTGATCAACTACCTACCTGCTGCTGGCTTTATTATGTGCTCCCTAAGAACAGCCACTGGTGGCAGCAGGTCCAACACCAACGCCCTTCATCAAATATTTACCCCCTCTGAATCTAAACCACACACCACGGACACATCAAACAAAACCAAGTGCCAAGGCCGTTTCTAATCCAGTCCGATCCCTCTCCATTCTCTTCCTTTTCTGAACACCGTGTGGATTTTCATGGCACTCCTGTCAGTTTAGCATCAACGCAAGGATTAGGGTTGTTGTCACAGAGAAAGAGAACCAGATGATTGTTTATTTAAGTTACTTCCTGCGTTTCTGTTGTATCGCCAGTGGCGTTGATATGACTGAGGCCTGACACAACATCATTATGGCAGCCATCAGGCGATTAAGAAAATTAAAGTAATTGCTTAAGTCTTTGTCGTGTAAATGGTTCCCCCTGGAGAGTTTTGCTTGGCTTTAACATCCATTAGGAATTGACATCCAACCTTGTGTCTCTCTAAAGCAACTGTATCATTATCACTATTACTTGTGGTCTGGAGATGGGATTAAATGGAGAAACCAAGATGCTGAAAGATTATTTCTATTTTGTGTTGCTGAAACCATTAAAAAACTTTTTTTTAAAATGGTGTTCCACTGTTCTTCATCCGCTCCATCTGTAATGTACTGCATGTTTTGTTCTATGTCAGTGATATTCAAAGATGTTTCCCACCCAGTTAGCAATCAGGGTGAGGTGTCTTCAGAAGAACATCCAGGTCTGCTGAAGATAAACGATAAAAAGCCACCAGAGCTTTACTGGGTCTTTCAGTACATGGGGGCATTATGTTTTGTTTAGTTTTTTTTTCTCTCATCAATTCCTTCCAGACTCACAATCATGGCCAAGGGAGGGACGAAGGCTGTGACTTGTGATTGACCAGCACTTAGGGGAAAAGACAGCCTGCTGCTATGTTCTGCCTGGCTGACTGACTGACTGGCCAGCCAGCTGTGTGGCTGCCTGTAGGTCTTAGTGATTCATGTCACACTGTAATTGGTTTACCTGCTCTCTGTGTGTCTGCGCTCTGAGAGGACCAAAACAAATTACCCAAGGATGACCTCTCGCCATCTCCCTCCTGCTCTGCAACTATTTCCCCCATCTCTCTCTCTCTCCTTGTCTCACCCCACCTCCCGCAACATGTAATACATTGTGCGACTCTCTGTCTGTCTCCCATCGTCTTCCCACCTATTTGTCTGTCTCGTCTTCCTGCACTTCCTATACACACCTTCAATTTTCCAAGCAGAGCATCCCATAGCAGAGTAACACACATTAAAGCCTGTGTTTGGCTGCTATGTCAAACATCACTTCAACATATTACAAAGACATGCATGCGTGAGGATAAGCTGATAAAATGGACTTGAGATAACAAATAAACACTTACACACTAGTGAAGTGCTTTGTAGAATGTTTTGTAAAAGCTGCAGAGAGGCACATTAGCCTTTCAGTGCTGTTTTTTGCGCTCTCTGTGCCAGATAATACCTGATGGATTGTTCCCTCAGTGAATGAAACCGGTGCTCTGTGTACACCATTAGGCTGTTTCGTTTTCACAGCAAGCAGATGTTTTGTCTTCTTTGCGACTCGTACTTTTACACTCACACAGTGGTGAACAAAAACTCAATAGAACAAGTGGAGTAAGTGCAGCATTCTCCCATGTACCCGCTCGAGAAGGTCTTGCGCTCTCAAAGGTTATTTAGCTGTTTCTGTTAAAAAAGATAAAATAAAAAAATAATCCACCGCCACAGGATTTCACTTGTACACAAAGCTTGAGATTATGATTTGTTTGTGTCTGGTTATACAACCTGTTCTTGTATTGGAGGACCAAAGAAAGACTTGTTTTGGTGTCTATCAACAAGTTCTTTATTTTTTTATAAACTTCCAGTGCTTTTCAGTATTTTCTTCAGGTAAACGTCTGAACAGCTTGTTCCTTTTTCACTCTCTTATTGTAGACAATGTCAACAGAAGCAGGTCTGGTAATTATCTGGAATTGATTGTTGACACATGTTCAAGACAGCAGGAGATCATCTGAGTTAGATGTGTTCTCGCTGCTGGAAATAAGCAGAAACAAGGTGGAGGTTACAGGTGTCTGGGCACAATGCAGAGCATGTATGGTTTATTTTATTTTATTTTACAGAAAAGATGATGAAGAAGGAGGTTGTTTACAAGGCTAAAATCTAAAATATCACCCTTTTTTTGCAGTGATGTCAGTACTAAAACTTTTAATACATATCTGCAACATTTTTAATCATGTAGGCTGGTCTTACCTAGCATCTGCACTTATCACCCAGGCTCCTATTTTTTTGTTTGTTTGGTTTTGTTTTTCTAACTTATTCCAGTCTGTGTTGAAAAATGCCTTCCCAAGCTCATTTTCAACCCATCCACATTTGATCTGCCCATGGCAACATTGATTAAGACATCACAGTGTTAGCTTTTTGAAGAATACACGTAGCCATGGTTACATACCCACAATCCCTCTTTGTGAGTGCAAAAAGTCACGTCCATCTGATGTGGACATTTACATTCTTGCATGCAGCCTCTCTGGAGGATTGTGCTGAATGATGACAATATGATGATGATGGATGATGATGAAATATTTCATAGTCAAATCAGAGTATATCTAATTATAATGTCCATATGACAACACATTTAAAATACCTGCCTCATTTACAATTTTAATTCTGTCTTCAGTCAAGTGTTTGATGCCTTATATTGACAGCTGACCTGTCTAAGTTCAGATATGGTTGCTATTGTGTCACATCTTTTTCAGGATAGATGATAAATAACTGATGTTGAATGCTGGCCCTTTTTGAAGCTCAAACTCCAAACAAGTAAAGAGCTGTGGAATTATTTGTTGACTGATAATTGTCAGAACATTTGTTGGATTATCTGTTTTGATTAAGTATTTTTGATCCTTTTGACCATTTCCCCAGTTGTCAAGCCTTGAAACGTCCACTGAGTTTTGTCCATTTCATTTAACTGCTTCAGCGTACCATTGATCAGTTTGCTGATGATTTTTTTTTTGTCACCTATGAAACGGAAATAGTTGTAATTTAGGAAAACAAAGTCCCTGCACAGCTTTCTAATAACCTTTTTGAAGAATTGCATGTTTTTGTACTTAAGTTTGTTATTCCACACTGTTTTCATCGTGATTTCTAATTTGAAATGAGTAAAAGCAGCTTTTTATGGTTAATTGGATTTGTTCAATAAAAGATGACAGGGAGAAATAGAGGAGCTGCTGCATTGTAGGACGTTTTGTTCAACCAAGTGCAAAAAGGTTGGACTGGTTGCCTTTTGTTTTGTTTTTTTAAGGATTGTGCTTTTAGTGTCAAAGACAAGGGTAGTGGAGGGCAGGCAGGCAGGCACAGATATATTTTTGCTCTCCCTAATGACACCAATACCATTTCATGGCTTAGTGAGCAGATTGAATCACACTCACTCTTTGTAAGTCTCACTCTCTGCCCCTGTCTTTCTGTTTCTCTTTGGTGCACACACTTCATCACTCTCTCCTCTCATAGACTATCACGTGCACATTCATATGTTACAGTACATTGATGTGTAACACTCGCCCCTGGTGGATGTTGTTTAATTGCATGTGGGTCAGCAGTTTGTCAGTGCTGAAACCGAAGGACATGGAATTTGTCAGTTTACCCATTCAGCAGCCACAGGGGGCGGTGTGTGAGCTAACAGCTCTGCTGGAGTCAGGCCCATAAGGTTAGCTTTACACAAGCCTGTCAGACTGCACTGTCAATCATGCCGTTCTTTTCTTCTCTGATGCATCTTTTCATACATCTTCTCAAAAAGGCTGTGTTTCCAGTTAATGAACCTCATGAAGTCCATGTAATCTTCCCTCTGAAGACCTGGTGAGGTGATAAAGGATGCACACACTGGTCCTGTGTTCTCCTCACACACGAACGCACACTCACAGCATCTTGTACATCATGAGTGGTAGAATCTTGCCTTTCGTGACAGCGGAAAATCGTATGTGGCAGCCAGGACATACAATCTTCCCCAGCTGGTATTTATAGTCCTCAGCAACTGGAACGCTCTATGGAATAAGGAGTTCATTCATTCATCATGTGATGTTCAAGCTCCGTCTTGCTCATGGATGACCTGATTTTGTGTCTCATGGTTAGAAGGATGGCCCGTCTTTGTTAGTTCACACAAAACAATAAACAAAAATATGGTCACCTACATGAGACTGCAAAAGATCACAAACTAGAAGTGGATCCCAGTGAATCAATTCCGTACCATGAAGGTTTTAAAGCTTTACCTGCAACTACAAGGTGTAAGTTCAAGATTTTCATAAACTGACACACCAGAACAGTCTCCTTCATATATCCAACAGAGATGGAGAAACACAAGCATCATATCTACTTTGTTGGCCAGCAGGGTCAGTGTAAATACAATATTAAGCATCTCCTGAATGATTTAAGTTATTAGCTGCTTAACACCCAAAGTATTGACCAACAAGTTAGTAACTTTTAAATGCTGATTTAGAGTCAGTGGAGGATTTATCAGAAATTTCTTACTGAAAACAGATCTGCTGTGGGAGAAAATGTCTGAGGGCAGTGAGAGTGAAACGGTGAGGAGCTGATGATCCCCACGTAGCTGAGGTTGATAGTTAAGTGTGGATTTCTACAGGCAACATCTTTTCATATTCAATTAGTTATCTAATCCATTGTTAACACAGAATTATTAAACAGTGATTCTAGAAGCCGTAATAGTCCAAGTGTTTGTCCAGGTTTCAGAATTGCTTTCGTGCAACTCAGTATTTACTCGGAATTTTCATCAGTTTAAGATTCATGACTAAAGAGCAATTTGTCAGTGCATCTATTTTTCTCTGGTGATATTCTTTGCAACCACTGTCCAATAAATAAACACTTTCACACATTGGCAAATGTTCCTCTGTGAAAAATGGATGTTTACGCTTTTCAACACCGACTCAAATTTTCCATCGTTTGCTCCTCAAGAGGAACACATTCGCCCAATTGTGGGTGAGGTTGCCCGATTAACTTCAAGATATACTATTTAAGTCTTTGAATTCCCATCCAAATGAACACCTGATGGAGAATGCATTTCTATGTTCTCTTTTCTGATCTCACACATTGAGTGGTAAAATAATCGCCCATTCCCGGGGCTATCTGGTGGCGCATACCTGCAATACTCGACAACTAAAGCTCCGTATTTATAGACGGTAACAGAGCAGCTCACATATCCCCACATCACAGCTGTTTGCATTGCAGTGTTGGGTGTCACATAGCTGCCCGGTGCTCCTGCGGTTGTCACATTAAAACAGAAGATAAACAAACAACGGTATTTAGAGGGTTTTCCTTTTTTTCATTTTGTTTTGTTTTTCTTCCACCCCTGGGACAAGTCATTTCACTTTTTTTTTATAGAGGCTGGTGGTTGAGATGGTGTACAGAGGGTTGAGTTTTATAAAGCCCTGAGGGAGTGATATGACTAATAGTTGGCTTTCTGAGAGGGAAAAGGAGAGTGGGAGAGATTAGTGGAGGAGAGGATTAGCAGAGTCTACAAAATAAGCAGAAACAAGGCAAAAACACAAAGATATGACGGTGGAAGTGGGAAGTGGGTTTAGAGAGAATGAAGGAATGGTAGCTGAGGACAAGAGTGGAGTGGACTGGGGGAAATAAAGGCAAAGGAGGTGGCTATGGGAGTTTGCCATTAGAGATAATAATGTGTGCGAGAGATGGCTGGTGGCTTTTTGCAGACATACTGAGCGCAGTGAATGTGGGAGGGAGATAGAGGCCAGCACAGCTGAGTGGTCTTGATTGGCCTGTTTGAAAACACATGAACTGCAGACAGTGAGGGAGAGAAGCTCTGTGCGCTGGGATAAAGTGTCACTCTGTGCCGTGCCATGCTGCAGCCCAAACCACATTAGAGCAAATGAATCCATTCCACCTCCTGTTATGGCAGCTCCCACACGGGGCCCCAGGAAGGAGGAGGAGGAGGAGGATGAGGGGAGGAGAAAGGGAGGGAGGAAGAGTGGCAGGAGGGTTGAGATATGAGAAGAAAATGATAGAACAGAAAATGGAAGGTGTTGTAAGGGAAGTCGCATGCTGGGTGGCTCTAATGATGTCTGAGGGCTATAGGAGAGGAGAGCAAAAAGGCATTCGCAGTAGAGGTTGTGGTAATGAAAATCTGTGACCACACAACTGATGATGAGAAGGAGTGAGGATCTCCCACTGTGTCTAGAGAGCAGGAGTGATGGTTCCCTTCCCTTTCATAATGGAGTTGATCTCTGGCCAAACTTCACAGCAATTGCTATTTCATATTGTTCAGCAATGTCCTTTACACCTAATGTATAATATAGCTGGTTGTTTAGGAGATGAAGCATTAAAACTCCAGCTATTGGGACTTTTTTCACTTTCTTGTGTAATAATCCATTATAAGCTGAAAATCCTTATATATCCAATGTGCTTTCTCCCCCAAAGCCTTTTGAAGCACATTCGAACTGCAACTCTAAAAAATTAATCAACTTGTTCAACAAAACATCTATAGTATGTTGACCTCGAAATATAAAGCTCACATGTGGCTGCAGGATATGTAGCTGTTAATACGGCTGATTTGATATTATTGTTGAACACCTTTCAGCAGGATCACATTGAAGCTCTATGGTCTTATCAATTTACCACTTTACAAATCTCTTAAAACATAAATTAATCTTAATTTTGATTGAGAACAAACTACATAAAATACTCGAGATTTTTTTTTAAACATTTCTACAATTAAAACATTCAGGTGTTTTTTTTACAAAACATATGTCTTTCACTGCCTAATTATAATCAAATCCTCTGAAATGCTTGTAAGATTATCAGTAACAAAACATAGGAAGTCAAATATGTATGTTCAAACATGAGGAAGTCATTTGTGTTTTTCGGGGGTTTTCCCCTTTTATTCATTATGCTTTACACCATATCTTTTTGTGCATGTGAAAGTGCCGCAGACACCAAAGTCTATGCAAAGAAAACTATTTTCTCTCCTATGAATAGACTTCCTGAACTGGTTGAAATTCCTCATATGGCACTGCAGGTTTATCACTGTGTGACAGCTTTATGTAATACCTGCCTATTGGTTAGTTTGGCACATGTCAGACAAAGAATAAACTGCTGTCATTCACTCTTCATGTTTGACCAACCGGCTGACCAGTTGGAGCAAACTGGGCCTTTCATAAAGGGGATCTTAAAGAGACAGGAGCATCTTAGACAGAAGGTGAGGAAATGTTCTGCATCAGTGTGCAGCATAAGCAAAATAATAAGCAAGAACTACAGATGCCCCAGTCCAATCTCAAATTTTAGGTTGGGGTCCTGATAAAGGTGTTTTTAATTTGTCAGTACAAGGGTCTCTGAGTATACTTCAGTTCCTTACATGGAACTGCAACAGTACATGGCTTATTAGCATATCAAAGCAGACATGCACTGATGTACTTATATGTCATTGAATATCCAGACAGCACACATTTTCCTCTTATGTTCTCCTATGATGGGGTCATCTCCCATTGGTTCTGTGATACTGATGAGTTTCAACTGTTTTATTTGTCTTTTTATATGATGGAGGTGATGGTAGCCAAAGCATGCTGCATTCATTGTTATTATAGAACAAAATGGGGCTTTCTTTGTTATAATGGAAAGTATTGAATTTAGACTCAGTGTGAGCTGATAATTGCTATCATGGACAAAAAGTCCTCCAAAATGATATTGTAAGCTTGTCAGTAAGCATACAAATGGTTGTTTAAACAGATTGAACAGATGCCATCAATAATGTGCTTTAAGAAAATCAAAAAAAGTTTGGATTGGTTTAATAGCATTGCTGGTCTCAGTCCAGAAATGCAATTAAACTTGCAATGCATGCAGTTATCATTTTGGCACATGTTGGCCCTCTGTCAAATTTGTGCATGGCAGGCCCTCATAGTGGTGGTTAATGTCAGCTAGTTGTACCCTGGCCTCACCCATCATCCTTTTTGTATTTGAAAATTTCACATTTATATTCCAGGTAGATACGGTCTGTCTGAACTTCTTGTTGGATGTGTATTTGTTTAGAAACTTGCTTTCCTCAAATTTGCCTATAAAGCAGTTTATAATTAGTAGAAATTAATTTAGCATACATTTATTTTAGCATTATGATATACAGTACAACTCAATTGACCTATCCTGATTAGCAGCCCTGTTTCTAATTGTACGTTGTACACAGTACTGGAGTCTGTAACCCGCACTGACTGATCACATTCACAAAGAAGCTGCACTTGACAAAGGTGGTAGTCGTTTGTGTGAAATGAGAAATCACTCATGCTATGAGTGATCGTCCACTGGATGCGTGTGCATGTGTGTGTTGCTGATAATGATGAGATAAATCCAACCCTCCCTCCTTTTGTTTCCCTCCGTCTCTTTTCCTCGCTGAGCCCAGCCCTTGTTGCCCCCTTCCTGCCATACTCCAGTGCCTTTCATATTACTGTGCTTTTGTTTCAGAGCACTTATTTCTTGCCCCGCTTCACTCAGCTTGTTTTGCTCAGCAAAGAACAAGGGAGGGAAACAAAAAGAAGCGTGTATGTTTGAGAAAGAGAGATAGAGACAGCCGCTTCTTTGGATGTTAGTATTACTTGTGGTTTGCTACCTTGCTCTGATTCATAACAGCATCCTCCCACTGCTGTTTAAAGAGAGGTTGTAATGTGCACATCGTAATTGGATGTGTAATCCTTTCCTTTGCACCTACGGTGAGCATAGCTGAGTGTGGCTGGCTAAGATGTTTAGAAGAGAATAAAGATCAAGCAGACCTTTAGTTTGTGCATGTTCAAATAGCGATAAAGGAAGCTGACTAAGTGCGAAACAGAAAATAAACATCTGTAAAAATGCGACTCATCCAGGGTGGTTTTTTTTTAAGGCTGTGAACTTGCTGAAAAGTGAAGGCAGAGATTTTACTTACTTTGTCTCCTATGATCAGATGTTTCATTTTGACAGTAAACAATGAGGGGCGAGGATGTGGGGCAACAGAAGGAGTTCTGCTCCTTTTCCACTGAAGCATCATCTGTTACGCAACACTTTTGGTTTTTTTCCCCCCCTTGAATGGGGAAGTGGTGCTGGAGCGTCTGCCAGTCAGGACAGTCAGAGTCAGGTGGATTCACTTCTTATCTCAGCTGTGATGCTCGGCTGCCTACTTCAACCTCACTCCTTTCCCTTTCACAACCCTGTCTTTTGATTAACTAACAAAAGTGCTGGTGTGGGCAGGTGTGTACACAGTTGGAGTGTGTGAAAGTACAGCAGAGGAAAGGAGGAGGATGCATTTATCTCCAAACTCCCTTCTTGATTTTTAGTGTTGGCTTCAATGTGTTGGGGCAGCGGAAAGGGAAGCAGGAGGAGAAACAGTTAATCGATAGCCGCAAGGTCAGACGGCCGGCGCTGGGATGGAGCGTGCCCTGTTAGCGGTCTGGATGCTGAATGGGATTTGTAGCACTTGTCAGGGCTTAAAGGAGCCCTCTCTTGACCATTTTCTCAGGTGGAGTATGTGAAAGAGACATGCTGGTTAGCAGCAGGAGAGGGAGACCTCTGCTGGACACTGGGAGACATCACAGCACAGCAGAATTAGGCCACCCAAAGTTATGGTCACGCTATGCAAAGTTAGACTGTCTGTGTGCCCTGCAGTGTGCAGATCTAGCTGCTTTACAAGGACCTCTTAGAGAGAGACCAGTGCAGCTGACAAGTAGCTTTCTATTGTTTGGCAACATTTACTCCAGAATTCCTCCTTATTCATGCGAGCAGCGTGTTCACTGATGTTTAAGACTGTGTAAGTGCACTCCAGGTAATTCTGCTCGGGTAATGCTTAAAGCTGAGAGGATTAGTAATACGGCCTTATTTCAAAGTGCTCCTTTGAAGTTTTACCTTTTTGCTTTATCAAAGTGAAGAATTCAAGTTTTTTTGTTTAGATGCATTTAAATATGCGTGTGTGTGTTAAAGGGAAAAGAAAGACTGTGCATATATGCAGTACTCTTTCAAAGATAAGAACACCAGACTGAGTGTCACACATGAAAACTCCTTGGCTAAGCTCTGTGCTTCCATCAGATTTGTTCTTTAGCTCTGTTTCTCTCAGCGGGGAATCTTGGGGGACCCTTTATCAGCACTGAGCAGCTTTCCAGAGCCCTGCCCCCACCCCCACCTGTGGTTCCTCAGTTGGCCTTTTGTGTGGAGGAATGTGGGGCGGACCAAGGCTGATGCAGATAAACACAGAGGGATGGTGCGGGATGGAGGCCTTGCCGGCAGATCAGCACGATACCTATTAATCCAGACTCAATCCGTCTCTCTGAGATGGTCAGAGTAGTGAGCATGGGGCTGAGTCTGTTCCTGTTGCTGCTCACTGCTGAATCTGAACAGAGAATACACAGAAGAGTGAAGCGCTGTGAAGCTAAACCTTATCTGTTCTCTTAGATGTTGGCTTGGGGTAATTGCGTATGTCACAGTGATAACATTAAATATGAGGTGTGTTTCTTTTGAAGAGAGATAACGGTTGTCCTTTCTCAATTGCAGCAAGTGCAATTTCTCCCCGATTGGCAGCAAACTTTTCTTTCAGTTTCATCATGTTTCCGTTTGCCGTTAACAGTGCTGCTGTGGTGCATCTCAGTTTCATGCATTTGCCAAAAATATGTGCTTGAGGCACATCAAGCTCTTCAGTGAGTCAGTGTGTAAACAAGCTGGCTTCTCTGCCCGAACATTTGTCTAGCTGCTAAAATGCTGTTTGAACTTTACAGGCTATAAACTCTGCGCATGAGGGACCCGGCAGTTCTAACAGATTATCTCGCATCCTCTTCTTGTTTTACAGAGTCCAAAAAAACTTTTGATGGAGTCCCGGTAGAGGCATCAAGATGAACACATTACCATCGATGGACCGGCACATCCAGCAGACCAATGACAGGCTGCAGTGCATCAAACAGGTACGTATAAAGACCAGATCATAGGAGCCTTGAGTCCTGCTCTAACTTATTTCACCGCAATGCAAACACTGATTCTATGGGGCAAAGGCAGAAGAATTTTTCTACATTACTTTCTCCTCTCAGCACCTTATAAGGGCATCAGTTTGTCTGGCCATTAGCTGCAGTAACACAGATCAGGTTGCACAGAGGGAGGCAAATCTGGCAGCGAACACAAGAATAGACTTCAAAGCAGCGTAACAGATTTTACTTTTGTCGTCTGTCTGTCCCCCCCCCCTCTCCTGGTCATGTGTTTCCTTACATCACGTTCTCGACTCTTGACGTATGCCAGCCCTTGTTGTGGTTTTGCTTAAATATTTCCTTAACTGTCAGCTTTCAAGAGATTCCTCTCAGACAGACAGAGAGACAGACAACATAACCCTGGGCTACCGCCTCTGCTTGTGATTAATAGTCTGCAGAACTCATAGACTGCTTGACTAGCTGGCTGGCTGTTGACATATTTGTTTATGATATGTGGGTGTGATTCTTTATATCTCCCAACATCCATATGACACCATGCCTTAGAATAAATCAGAGAATGATGAGGCTTTCAGCATGTGATTATGAGGAGACACATCCTTCTTTCTCTGTTTCTTCGGTTCCTTCTTGTACTCCACAATAATAGCCTTTTTCTAAACTGCTGTACTTTGATTGCATGTCACCATGTGTTGATGCCATAATCTTAGAAAAGCCTTATTTAGATATCACCTATTTTGAAATTGGTGGAAATTTGTTGGATTTGACATTACTCACTTTAAAAAGCCTTCCCTTATACGTTCTTTGGTGTCTATGATAAGCCCAAAATAGCTGGATTTAAATTGTCTAGTTTAATAAATGTTGTAATTGTAGTTTAGTTTATATACTCCTCATCTCCCTGCTGTAAAAGAGCTCGTAGTAAAGCAGACTTCAAAGGAAACTCAGTTAGCCTCAGAGAGATCTGGGTTCTGCTAGCAGGGTGTTGTTTTAGTTTGGGGGAAGCCGCTGGCAGAGAGCCAGGTGTTATGTTGTTTTTCATAGAGCCAGGTAGGCACTGAACAGCCTGATCTGACGTTGGCCTGGAAAAGGAGTAAATCAGCCTGTCATCTCACAGAGGACAATCTGTCAAACGCCTGGCTCTTTGTGTGCTGAAGCCTCCACCAGTGCTGCCGCAGTTCAGCCCCCTCGCCCCACCTCCCCGTTCTTGTTCTCATCCAACCCTCAACAACAGGAACAGCTTATGTCCCTTCCTCCCTCCCTAAACTCAGCAGAGCTGTTTCACTCTGCTGTCCTACCCCTCGCACCAGAGTGGAGGTTGTCAGGCAGAGTCGGTGGCGATCGCTGCGGCAAGAGGAGCTGGTTCAGATGTAGACAGACAGCGCCTGCCGTGCTACTTCTGATTCCTCTCGAGCTGGAGGCTGATACGCCTCCCATCAAGCAGCAATAATGCCAGATCATATCACTCATCTAGAGCAGGCACTTTTTCTCCCTCTTACTCAACAAGAGCATCTCTCACTTTCTCTCACTCTCCCTGCTTTTCTTCATTATCAGTCAACCCCCTTTGAGGCTCCACAACTAACTCCATAATGGCTAATCTTCTCATCACAAAGGATGAGTCACTCAAGGCCTCTCTTGAAGCCCATGATATCACTGGAGGCTCTCTGAGATTTTCTCAGTGGGCGGGTACCCAGCCTGACACATCGCGTTCACAACGAAGAACCCCTTTTTTTGTCACATGCCGCCAAAACGCTGCTCTTTAAAAAAAAAGGCTCACCTCTGCTGCCCCCTAAAGACAATAGTTTCTACCCTCTCTGCAAAAACTCACAAAACAAGACGCTTCAGCTCTAGATGAGAATAATAAACGCTTTCAAGTGGGCTCAATCTCGCCGACTGAGCAAGCTGCAGCTCTGCGCCATTTCAGAGCTATTAACCTCCTGAGCCGTGAAGAAAGGGAGCCCAATTTTAAAACCGCTTATTGTGTCTTGCCAGCTTCAGTAGCCCTCAGACACTGGGAAGAAAAGACTCAACTGTTTCAGGCCTCAGTGAACAAGCGAGAGAGACAGACAGACACTGAAAGAGATTAGACAACACACCAATGGCTCGCATTGGGTCTGCACACATAGCTGCCAGGACCAAGGTTGTTTTCTTTGTGCACGGCCAAGTCAGCCAGTGGACTTCTGGTGCCGAGGCTCTGTTACACTCGGAAAACCGGCAGCGGATGAGGGGAAGAGAGAAGAGGAAGATTGGAGGGGAACGATCTGGTTGCAGTGTGGGTCATGGGGGCGAGGGATGGGTGTTGCCAAGAGAGATTAACAAGAAACACTGGCATCATTGTTGATATGGGTGTGATCTTCTTCCCACAATGCGGCAGAGCCCCTAAATTGGGGGGCACACATTGGAGAGAGTCGAGGTCCTCACAGGGTTGTGCAGAAACACAACACATTAAATCAAGGCAGTTTTGAGGGAGAACGTAAGGCTGCAAAACTGTTTGGTTTCAGTATTTTTCCAATTTGTACTTCACGTGAGAAAAAAATAACACTCCTTATTTCCCATTGTTTGTAATGACGGTCTCCACTCGGTCTGTTTGCACAGCACTTACAGAATCCGGCCAACTTCCACTCAGCTGCCACGGAGCTGCTCGACTGGTGTGGAGATCCCCGGGCCTTCCAGCGACCTTTCGAGCAAAGTCTCATGGGATGTCTGACGGTACGAAAACACTAATTACGGTTTTTGTTGAGTTTTTCAGGTACTTTTTAGGAGACGCAAGCAAAACAATAATTAGATTCTGCACATGTGGAGGAAGAAAAGAAGGGCTGATGTGTCCATTTCTTTTCAGACATTGCAAGTTAGACAGTCTGTGTTTGGGTTATGTCTCCATTTTTCCTACAAAATATATTAAAAACACTTCATAGCAAAAATATAGTCACACAAGTGTGTTTTTTTTTTCTTCTTATGGGCTGGGCTGTAGACAGAGGGCAATGCTTTTTTTCATACAATCACTTTATACACACACATTTACAAAAATGAAAACAAGAAGTGTGAATGAGTTTTTTAGTAGCCTGTCACTTCTGGTTCTCACCTGCCAGTTAAACTACAACTCAATGATCTGGGCACTATCAACTCACATGTATGCAAGACTCCGCTGTGAATGTTTAAAGGAATATTTTACGTTTACTTCTAACATCAGTCGCTAAAGTGTTCATGTGAGCCAACAGATAAATGCTCATTAATGTGTAAATCACAACAAAAGCTTCTTAGAGGCTGATAAAGAGCTATACAATGGGGCCCACTGCCGAGATCCCTCTCAGCATGGCGCCTTTTCCATCCGCTAAATTGTTTCATCAGAGTCAGAGAGCAAACTGCTGCTTATCTGGAAAATTACTGCATGCAACTAGTCTATGTGTTCTTTCAAGGATTTTGCACTGAATTGAAATGTAAAAACGACTGTGCTGATCAAAAGTCTGCTCGTGCAGAGCAGACATTTGATTTGCTTGTTTAGTTTTGTGCATGTAGAGGTCATCCATGGTGGTTCCAGAGCCAATAAAATATGACACAACAGCTGTCATTAGCTTGTACTGAGTGATTATCATGGCTTTTTGTCTTTATTTATGCACGCTGTTCTCCAAGAGCGTGGTTAAAGTCAGTTTAGACATACTGCATAAATATTCCTGTGTAGTCCCACACTTCTTTTTTTTTTTTTTAATCGCCCACGTAATTTACTAAGAGCTGTCTTCAAAACACGACCATTTCAACAACAAGTTTATTTTTTTCTCCAGAAGAAAAAAACTATAAACATGAGTTTGAGTGGCCCACTAACCCTCCAGATACTCCACGAACTCTGTTTTCATATTGACAGAAATATGGGCCTGGATGTACGTCCTTAGAGGGAGATTAAGCTGAAAAAGGCTTATGAGGTGAAACACTGTTAAATCCATGTTGAATCTATGTTAGCCTTTGTAGTTGGCTGCCTGCCTTGAACAAACTCTGGGGCAGACTCGTTCACGATGGAAATTAAACGATTGACGGCAACATGGTTTGACCGTTTGACTGTTTGCATAATATGGTTTGGTTGAATAGATTATGTTGACATCCTGATGGCTCCTAAACAGCGTCAGATAAATGTAATAGGGCCTTGATAGAAGTGTAGAATTTATCACCACTTGATTGAAACGATCCAATAAACCAAATTATTGACAGAATTTCCACAGTTTTCTTTCTTTATTTATTCATTCAGTGCTCAAGCGACCGCATTTTATGTGACAGAGGGTCTTTACTGGCACATTGGCTGATCTTGTTAATGCTAATATGTATCTTGAGGTTAAAGGGACCACATGAAAGTAAAAGGGGCTGCCTCCTAATAATGATTTACACCTGTCTCCTGAGTCCAGTCTAACATCACGCAGCATCCCCTGTAATATTGTATTAGAGTCTGGAAGGGTCCTGCGTCTTTTCTCATAAACATTCAACCACTTTTTTTAATCATTTAACCTTTGCCCGCTGAGATAGATGCTTATCATTAAGCAGATCTGTTTAGCTAGATATTAGTTGTCATTTACAATATCATAACACATCCCAATTCTTGTTATTTCCACACTTTACTGCTCTGTTTGGGTGTTTGAACTTACAACATTTTCACCATGTGACACTCTGTTTACTTTGTGGGGCCAGACTGGTCTTATTTCAGGATAAACTTTAAGACACTCTTGCAGTGAAGTTCTGCAGGGCGACTGTGGTTTGGCTCTGTCCCCTCTCCTGGAGGAGGCTACAGTCATCAGGCTCGTCCTAACCATGGAGCACTGGTGCAGTCCAGACGCCAGACTCCACATAAATCTCACTGTGTCTGTGCTTGTGTGTTCACAGTATGTGTGTCTCTCAAGGGACAAATTAAGTTTAAGTTTAATGATAGCAGGGCCTCAAAATTATATGTAAAAACAATTCAAGGATTGAGATGCCTCAACCAGATCCATTGGTTTGTTTGTTTTTTGTTTAGTTTTTTGCTGCTATTACTCATAAAAGAGATAAAAGTTTCATATTAAGTATTGTACCTTATAAAGACAGCTGCTACACTCATGATCTGTTGCTCTGTGTGCAGGTGGTGAGTCGTGTCGCTGCTCAGCAGGGGTTTGACTTGGACCTGGGCTACAGGTTGCTTGCAGTGTGTGCTGCCAACCGGGACAAATTCACTCCTAAGTCTGCTGGTAAGACCTTTTACTTTCTGAAAATGCAAGCAGATGCATGCTCATCCATCATGCCATTTACTGCTGCTGGCTTGTAAGACCGTTACACCAAATCTCACTTATTAAACCACAGCTTAAAGTCACTATCTACTTAATTACACCAACCGAGTGTAGCTTCTTAAATATTTTATTCAATATTTTAAAACAAATAAACGTGTATGTTAAAGTCACCATAAATTTGAGTTTGGTACATATCAAACAATTGATATCTACAAACTACTGCAACCACAGACATCACACAAACACCCATAGAGCCTTATAATGTCAAGATATTTTTAGGTCCCATTAAACATTAATGTGCTATTGAGATGAGCTGTCTGAGTGGTAGCTTCAGAAAAACAGTCTACTCAACGGCCTTTCTGCACAAACCCACACTTGTATGTGCAGCCTGCATGCACACACACATGAAGCAGGGGAGAGAAAGCAGTAATGCAATCCTCAGACATTTATCTATCAAATCCAATTTCCCCCGATCCATACCTCCCCTCCCCGCCTCCCACAGTCCTGCAGGAGCGGCCTGTTCGTGTGCATTTGTCAAAGTGAAACGTGCAGAGGCGGGAGGGAGGAGTGAGGGAAAGAAAGAGATGGATGGCTGGAGAGGTGTCGCTGATGTGTGCTGGACTGCTCACTCTGCCTGACAGAGACCTGACAAAGCTGTTTCCAGCCAGTCAGAACGCAGACAAACCTTTGCTTAGCAGTTACATATGTGGGAGAACTGAGTCAAATTTTTGTGATTTAACTCAAATTTTTTTGTTTTTTTGGGGGGCGGGGGTTCTAACAAGGTGAAGCAGTAATTGTGAGACTAATGCTCGGAAATTGTATCCCCTTAATCTTTACACACACAGCATTGTGTTGTAACAGAATATTCAAAAACCAGACATGTACAGTTTCAGTTTGTCTTTTTTCCTTTTGTTCACATGGTCCATGATAACAACATTTGCTTGTGGCGGGAAGCATCTTGTTGGGAGGATGCTAAGTGGTCAGACAGACGTCAGTATACGATATTGATTGCTGTATTTCTCTCTCTGTCTGTGTTCCTGTGTCGGGGTAATGTGATTGCAGTCCAGGCATGGCTCGGACAGGCTGGCTGGGCCCGAGTCACAGTCAGAATCATCTTAATGCCTGTTGATGGTTCTGGGATCTAATAGAAAGTAACACTGACTTTCAGGAGGAGCTGTTTATGCACAGTGGACAAATGGGACCTATAGTGTAATTATGTGGGGGGGATAGGAGATATGATGCAGCCAGTCATCAGACGAGGCAGGCAGGCTGTCGGGGTGGGAGGCAGATGTGAGTCAGGGTGGATCTTACTCACCAAGCATCCGTCTCAACTGGCTTACAAGAGTATCTGTCTGAAAAAACAGACAAGAATTCAGGGGTTTGATGGTGACAGAGGAGACATGATGCTGATCCATATACACATAGAAAGGCATAAAACAACACAAATAAAAGATTGCTGAGCAGCAATCGCAACATATCTTTTTCAACTGCTTTTTATTAATCTCTCTTGTTTTTATGCATTGTATGCTCTTGTGAAGCACGTTGTAGTTTAATATCTTGAAAGGTGCTATATAAATAAAGTTTTACTTACTTACTTACTTACTTACTTACTTACTTACTTACTTACTTACTTACTTACTTCAGCAGCCTGTATGCGTTTATGTATGCATGGATGTGTCTAATTTTGCAGCATCAGTAAAATGTTGTGACAGTCTGCAAGGCGACAAAGGCTTGCAGATCAGACACCTGAGAGTCCAGACCAGGGTCAAGGAGTCTGGGATGTTGTCTGTGGGCTCCTCAAGGGAAGGCAGACTGAGGGAGCCAATCAATCACACTGACACTCTCCTTCAAACTGTCAATTAAATAAGAAATTGATCAAAACTATTGTGTATTTTTCTCACCACAGCATGCAAATTTAAAGAACCTACAAGGAGGGAGGGTGGGAGGTTGGCAGGGGGGGGGGTCCTGTTTATCATCATCTGAACTCATAAACTCACAACAAAAGCATGGTTGTGAGCATCCTAGTAAATAATAAACTGCTGCCCTTTGAGACCCGTCGAATAAAATGGAGAGATTTTCAGCAACAGCAGGCTTCTGCTGATGAGCTGTCTGGAGATTGTGACCCTGCAATGAAGCCTGGGGGGGGATTATTGTGTTGCTCTAATCTGGAATCAGCCAGTGGAGAGACTTATCTGCTGTTAGGCAATGTAGCATTAGCACTGTTAACTCTTGCAGCAGGGACAACACACGTCTCTTTTCTTGTTTACATAGTGCTCCCTGCATCGGTAAATGTTTTCAGTCTATGAAAGACTAACGCCAGAGTTGTAGCTGTTGTGTAGTCACACTGCGCTGCAAGGCTTGGTCTTTAGATGGTAAAATAAGTCCATTTCTAAATCCTTGTTTATTTTTTTGCTCCTAATAATCTGTAGTCTGCTACAAGCAGATTTCCGACTCATTAGAGGTTCATCAGATGCTAGGTGTACAGCTGCCCCACAAATACGCACAACCGCAACAGGCTGAGCTGTTGGGCTACTGTGAAGTTCAGCAGACAACAAATCAGATTATCCACATAATCTGTCCAGGGTTTTGCTGTTTCCATCCTCAGTGAATCTGCCAGTCTGTCATCAAGCTCATAAAAGTTCTTTTTACAAAGTTAAAACCCCACCAGTAAACCTTAAAAATTGTCATTATGGCATGCAAACTGCTGTTTAATGCAAACTTCATTTCTTACTTTTTCTGGCCCTTATGTTTAATTTAGTTTGATCTTAAATGTGTAATGTTTCCTACATGACTAGACATGCTTTGGACTCAAGTTAGCTTCTTGGAATGATAACAATTCATTTAATCATCCGTGTTGTTAAGTTCAGGTTTCTGCTTGTTGTTCCTCTGTGTCACTCAAGGAAATAATAATTTGGTTATTTTTGTCGGTATCACACAGAACGCTTAAAATATAGTAGAGAATCATTTCTTTTGAGGTACGTGTATCTACACAGCTGATCCGGCTTTGATGTTTACGGCGTATCCCCACCTCAGCTGATTAAGAATGAGTGCAAAAGAGAAAAAGAACAAAGCTCTGTTTTTTGGCGGTTGGTTGCGTCCCTCCCACTCACGCTCACATGTGACATTAAAAGGAAATTTGCTGGCAGAACTGTCAGCGTTCAGTCAGTCAACAGAGTTCGCTCACAAGGTGATCCCACTGTTTCACATCAGGAAAAACAGCCGCTGTGTCAACAGTGACAGATAACTTCCAGGGTGTGGTTGTAACTCACACCGTGTCCTTTGATCAACACACGATGTACACACATCTCACAAGCACATAACTCTCATAATTCGGCGAGTAAAGCGAGAGGATAAAGAACTCAGAATAAACACTCCCATTTGACTCTGTGTGGATTCCTTGTGCAGTGTGTGAGTGTTTTAGCTGACAACAGTCTAATACTTATCTGCTTCAATTTACTTTCACTCGATTGATTTTCTAGCCCAGTCTTTCTTTCCATCTTTGAGCTGTGTGTGTTGAGCTAAAGGAAAGTGTAGGCATCCTTTGTTACCGACCCAATCAACCTTACAGACTTTTATATTTAATTACTGCTGAGTAAGAGCATTGCACTGAATTATTAACAGGAAACAGGGTTTATTTTTAGCAGACAGTCCTCTCTTCTGACTCTCCCTCCCATGGTGAGCTTTAAATGATGAAACCCCTGTGCAACCCCTCATCTACATTCAGAACTTTACTATGAGTTTTATAGAAGTAAATCTCATGATGGAAAAGTACTTATATATGTGGCTCCATTCACTGCCTCCAGCTGACTGGGTCCTCTGTCACTCGCTACTTAATTGGTTTGGTTTACACAATTGTGAGCAAATTCATTTTGGTTGAAATCTCAACTTAGCCAGAAGTGCAGTCGTATTCCAAACACAGAGGACTTTGTTCTTGTCAAAACCGGATGAGCAAATCATTTAAATCCTCCTTTTGTTCTGGGTTGACTGATCTGGCACCCACATCTCAGGACTCAACCCCCACCCCCCTCCAAAAGGGGATTTTGACACACCCCATTAAAAACATTTTTTCCAAGAAAGCCTCTGTTTTGTTCATGTGTTTGAATTGTACTTGGGATATTTGTTTAAACTCTTGATGATGGAGTGTGCTGCACAGAAGCAGAGCAAAACAAAACTTCCCACTGCTGTCACGAGGCCAGTGTGTTTTCCCTCTCTCAGGTTGCTCCTTACATCTCAACATTTAGGTGACAGCTGGGCTGCGTTGTCGTGTTGAGTTGTGTTAGGAGCAGGCGAAGGGAAGATGAACTCAGATTCACCCTCCTTTGATTCTGTTGCTCTCAGATGTTCTGCTCATCTCTGACGTGTCTCACTAGTTAGATTTACAAAGTGGTCTCTGATGAAGACAAGGAGGATGTTATCAGATTATATCATCCTATTGGCAGGAATCCCCTTTCTGTTAAGCCAAATAACGTGCTACTTGTCTTTATTTGTCTCCCACTTCCTCTCTTCACGCATCGGCTTCCAGCCAGCCTTTGTAGCATGTTAAGCTCCACCCATTTATGCAAGTTTCGAAACTGAGCTTGCAGGGGTTTTTTTTTTGTTTGTTTTGTTTAGGGGTTTTTTAAATTCTGGTTATCTTTGCCGTTCTCACAGTTTTGCTTTCCTCTGCACTGTATAAAAGCTTAGAGAGACAGGGAAATGGAGCTAGACTGAACGCATCAATTACAGCAAAGGTGAGAAGTACTAGAATATCTTGCCTTCTCAATCTCTTCTCTTGTTTGTCTGCGTCGGCTGGCTGTCTTTATCTCTTCCTCTCATCCTCCCTCCTCTTCTGCTGCCTCTACTGCACCCTCTGCCTGTTCCTCCCACTCTCCTTCCATCCCTCCATCCTTCCCTCCCTCCCCCCCTCTTCCCTCTGTCTCGAGAGTGAGTTGGAGTCGGTAGCAGGTACAGCAGGAGCCCATTAGTGCAGAGCCCCGCTCTGATTGGATAAGCTGCAGAAACAGGGAGACTGCCTCTGAATAATTGATGTGCATTGTGCAGACGCCGGACAAGGGAAAGACACAGATCAGAGAGGCAAGGGAGGAGAAAGAAGAAGAGGAGAGAGGAAGTAAGAAAGACAGAAAGAAAGAGTGTGCAGAGTAAGGGATATGTGCAGGGAGTGAGAGTGATAAGGTGCAGGCAGGAGGCTCGGAAGCAGCAAAAGCTTTGAGAGTTGCCACTGGCCTCTGCGGGAACAGGAGCATTTGTGACACTTGAGTCTTTTCTTTGCACGATGAAGGGAATGAGATGAGATGTGCAGGGACTTTGCTTGGCTCTGGGTAAGTGCGGTGGAGTGTGTTTGTACGTGACTGCTGTCCACGTGTGTGTCTTTGCAGAAAACTGTATTATTTGAGTGTGTTTTCATGCATGGGGCAGGATCAGGGGTAACAGATTTAGGTCTAAGACAATGCAATTTGAATATGCAGTAAATGAAGCAGAACTACCGTAGATTGGATTTCTCTTCACCAGCCAAAATGCAGAAGTACTTTTTTTTTTTCAAATCCTGCATTGTCATTGTTTTGTCTGTTGCAGGTTACAGCCATAAATTCTATGAGATTCTGTCTGGTGTGCTGGTGTGACTTTGATATAAAGTACTGGTTGCTCACACAAGACAGGATCCGGGCAGATCAGCTGACCACAGGTTGAACTACCTGCTGCTCGGTCATAAGGTCATCCTGATTGGGCTTCTATCCTTGTATAAGCTTTGCACTTACAATTCAGGTTGTTGGCTACTTCCTCTCCTTCCGATTTAGGGTTATAGTTGA
Source organism: Atherinosoma microstoma (assembly GCA_037177055.1). NCBI lineage: Eukaryota > Metazoa > Chordata > Actinopteri > Atheriniformes > Atherinidae > Atherinosoma > Atherinosoma microstoma. The sequence continues at coordinate 15,787,370 of JBBBVU010000017.1, forward strand.
GGCTCTGGTTATTGTGTTGTTTGGATTTAGTTTAAATGTGACACAAACAATTTGCTGTCATGCCACAGTGATGTGTTCTTCCATAAATCTATCATTTCTTGCAGTTTATGGCACTTGAAAGCACTTGTAAATACTTTGGTGTTCAGAGTGTAAGTGTTACTGTGTGTTTTTCTGTCAGGAGATGACCCACTTTCACACTGTGGATTCTGTTTTTTAAGTAGCTGGCCAGTGCTTGGAGCCTCAGCCTGTCTTGCTTGTCCACTTATTAGGAAAAAAGAAAGGAGAGGAAGAGAGGAGTGTTGTCACGGAAGGACAGTGCAGTTAGATGAGTGCATAGACAGTCCAGCTTTCTGTTTAAGTCTTTCAGTAACGTTAAGAAGTGTTTAATGTACCTCCTATTGTCAGGTGTGTGTCTCATAAAAGGAAACACTTTGAATGAGGAAAGGGCAGTGAGGCTATAAAAACCACGGCTGTGCTGCAGGCTGTTCAATCAGTGCTTAATCTAACCTTAAAACTGACAAGTTAATTAGCAAATGGCTCCTGCAAACACCACCACGATCTTCAGCTGGCCTATGTAGCGAATGTGATAACACAATATGGCTTCGAGCTAGCTGTCGTGGAGCTGCAGCACTTCCTGTTAGCCTGCATAGGGTGTAAACCACTGAAACCATCTGCATCCTCAACCTCACAGAAACCCCTTCAGCCTTCCTCCTTTCTCTCCAATGCCTTGCTTTTATCACTTACTGCACACGTGTTGGTGGCCTCTTACCACTGCTCTCTGAGTACTTCCCATTAGACTGTTTAGCAACTCATTGGTGACTGAATTGTGTGTGTGGGTGTGTGTCTGTGTGTGTGTTGCAGCCTACGTTTGTTTTGCAGTTTGTCTGCTTTCTCTGTGACTCATTGCCATGCCTGACATCCGTCCCCCATCTTTCCACAAAAAGAAAGTGGCCGGGTAAAGTTGTGTTAGATTTCTTGTTTGACAATTGAGGAAAGAATTTCTAGCGGGGCAAACTGATGGCAAGTATTGATAACCGTGAGGGTGGGGCTCTCAGAGCCTCGGGCTGGAGAGCAGGGCTGCAGGATGTGTTTCAGGAAGCACCTCAGCTCTTATCTCTCATCTGCTTCAGTGAAGGTGTTTTAAGAAATCTGCATGTAAAAGAAGCACTGCTGGATCTTTTGACAATTCTGAATCATTACCTATATTTTTAAAGGCATATGCAGAAAAATCTCAGAGCTCTTTACTGTTTTTTTTTTTAGCCTAATGGTTTCATTGAAGGCGCAGCAGTATGAGATGAAAGATGTTTTGTGGAAGTTGAGAGAAGTAGCTGTCTGGTTACAATGAAGCATGTGATATTTACTAGTTCCCCTCCAGTGGTGGGGAGCTGCACGTGGCTGATAAGAGCAGTTCATTCACAGCTTGCTGTTCTCTGATCTCCTCTATTAGCTCATCTTCACAAAGCCCAGACAGACTGTGTTTGTTTACTCATTACTTCAGACGTCAGTTTCCATATTTACTTTTTCCCCTGTTTTTTTGCACATTTCCTCATACATGTGTCCTTTTTTGCTTTTACATGGATTTTATTTGCTCAATTTTTCTAAATGTGGATGGTGAGAGTGTGATCATGTGGGATCATTGTAATTGTTTTGTCAGTTGCGATACAGATGTGAAAGGTTGGGACTATAAGGACAGCGTGTTGAATCACAGTTTCTGACGCAGATGGGCCAGTCACCTGAATTTCACTCCCACCCCACGTACGTCATGCCATAGGTCAGGGCAGCAACCCACAGTCTTCACCGATGTAATCAACGCACAACATGTTTAGCTTATTTTGATCATTTAAAAAATTGTTTAAGTCATTTTCACCATCTCAAAGGTTGTTTTTCTATTGTATAACCATTCAAAATTAAAATGGTGTCTTCAACTTAATTCATACACTTCCTCCAAATAATTATCTGATTAAATTAAAGACTTTGTAATTTCATTGAGGGAGGATTTTTAGGATCCATATGTACCTTTAAATTCTAATTAACTTCATAAAAATAAAGACCACCCATTTGTTTGCTAAATACCCTTGTAAATGCACGTGAAATACACAAATGAGAGCTTTTCCTATTCCTTTCTCTGTTTCTGTTACAGCACATAAAATAAGACCAGATGACTCATTAGAAGAACATTTAAAAATTCTTTATAGATACTTCCAGATGTTTATCTTTGCAGTAGTCTCAGATTGTCTTTCAATGGGCAGTACAAAATACAAAAACTAACTCAATTGGTTGTTTCTGAGGGCCACTTTCAACACAAAGCCCTCCACTTTTACGCCACTTTTATGCACCCCTGATCAGGTGTAGCCATCATACTGCATTATGTTTGGTGTTTGTGCTAATTCTTCTACCTCTACCCCATTTAAAAATGTGTAATTTGAACCCCACAGAAACCAGCACCTGCAGGAGATGTCAGAGTGACTCAGGTAGAGCTACCCTCCCTTCTGGGCTGCAGCATCTCGCTCGCTTGTGACCCATACACATCCCGGGGAGGATGGGATCTGCCCATTTCCTCCATCTCCACCTGTCCTCCGTCTAGCATCCTTCCATCCACCCTCTCCTTTCCCCCCCCTGTTTATCCTCATACCTGGTGTACTGCCTGAAGTTGTGGATGGAAATCTGTCAAATCCGCCAGATATGAAAACAGCACTGTTTTCTCCAGTGCAAATAAACATAACCAACATAGAAAAATAATCCAATGAAAAATAGCACATTCTAAGTGAGAGTTTCAGATTTGGAATATTTGGACTGGTATGAACTGGTTATGGTTGAGTGTGATTTCTGACAGAGCTTTCTCTCTGCGGGGCATGTTTGAAATGTTCTGCCTCTGAGCTGTTGAGACTAAAGCCCATTTGATATGCTCTTCTCTTAGAAGAAGTTGGCTTAACAGAGAGGGGGCAGGAAGGGGGATATCATTGACTGCTTAAATGGCTTCCATTACACTTTGGCAAAAAGCATGTCTTTTTTTTTTTTCCAAAGGATTTTATATCCCTTCCATACTCTTACTTTGCATAATATTTGTGCCCACACAGCGCAGACCTACCTGCCAGTGTTCTACAGACCCCTGCTTATAATATCTATTATAAATTGCTTCTTTTTTTTTTCTTTATCATCCCACACATTGTCTCAGAAGGCTTCTTTGTCTAGTGCTGCAGTGTTCATGCTCAGAAAGTGTCATTTTCATGTAGTAGTTTCTTGTTTGCTTGCGTTGTTAAGAACAAAACTACATAAGAGCTGCCTGCTTGCACGGTATTACATGTCAGTCAAATGGATCTAAACCTGGTGTGAACAGAGACATTTAGTCAGACTTGAGGTGAAACCTTTTATATGAAGGCGGAGATGCATATTGCATCTGAAGATTACACTGATTAAAGCCACCACAGTTTGTGCAAACCTTTGTTTGGGTTTTTAATGCAAAGCAGTCGACTTTTGGATATAACTGAGTCTCCAAGTTCATGCTCTAAATTTGTCACTGTGTACATCAAAAGAAAAGGAGCAAAGCAGTTATACATAGTGATGAGAAAGCTCTTTTTATCATCATTCTGTTTGAACAAAACCTCTTCAGCAATATTCATTGCTGCTATTTGTTGCTGCAACAATCACAAGTAACACCTTCTTTACTGCAGTTTATTCAGCTCAAGATATACCATATTAGTGACATTTTGCTGATGACATATCGGTATCATGGTGTTTATAAATGCATTCTCAAGAGGAAACAGGAGCACTTTTCTTTCAATGGAATTTTATTTCTTTCAGAAAGAATTGCTGTCCAGAGATTTCATGAAAACAGCCATGAAACTCACATTATCTTGTTTAACTGTTGCCTGGTTGCAGCCTTTCTCTTACATTTGATTTTGGGGAACAAACATAATTGTTTCTACTTTTGATCGTACACTTAGTCTGACATGTTTGCTGTTGTAGTCTCTCTGTATTCTGATGTATCTTCTTGAATTGAAATGAACTGGTTGCTTAGTTAGGCTGCCAACAACAGTGAAGGGAGACACAGTATAACACGATGTGGCATCTTTTGGAATGCAAAACTGACAGTTAATTCAATCACAGTACTTAGTTGCTATTTTTGATAATGGCATGCCATTAGATATGCCTGTTTACGCATGCATACTTTATTATGTTAAATTGATTTTATATCACATTTAGTCACTTATTAAGACTTCATATGTGTTTTTGTCTTGTAGGAGTACCATTTAACTGCCATCCAAGCCATGAAAATAAGCTGACATTGTTATTTTAACTCATAATTATATTTTATTTCAATTTTTTTGAGCTTTGCTTGTTTTAACATGTATGAGCAAATGTAATGTAATGTAATGTAATGTAAATGTAATGAGCAACAACACATCAAACATGTTGCAGTATTGCACATTTAAAAAAAAAAAAAAATCTCTCTCTAAAAATCAATCTGTGTAGCCATGCAGCAGGTTCTGCAGTAATTCACACCTGAGAACACTCGTCTGCTGCTGGCTTCGGCATCGTCGCTGAAGGACCTCATATCCCCAGTGTGTGCGTGTTTTTGTGTGGTAGATCACAGGCTTCACATTTAAAATGTTTCAGGTGCTCATTAACAGTGTGGATCACTATCACATCACTAACTGATTTATGAGAGGGTAAAATATTTCAAGTATTCACAGGCTGTCATGATTTCTCTGGCAAATGATATGCTCTGTAGCAGAAGGCTTTTACCACACAGAGACATACGCAGATGCTTGCACACACAGCACTATCAGAGTTCATGGTAATTAGCATTTGAGTTTCCATGTAAAAAGGATGTTCACTAACGCTCTGTCATTAGTTAATGGGCCTGGCAGCCTGTTACCAGGGATCACTCTCTTTCTCTGTTGCTCCCAGAGGGGCTGAGCTGAGGTGAGAATGAGCCAGAGCTCCTGCTATCAGTCAGCCACACAGCATTAAATACAGCTTGAGCGTGGAGGACCCATATGTCCCGCATGTCATTACTGGGCATTACTCAATTAAAAGCCCCAGCTTCTAAGAAATGGAGCTGGTTGGGGAGGGATTCAGGAGAGCTTCCTGAGAATATCAGCTTATGTCCTACTGTCCCTAAAGAGCAGGACGGGAAGGGCAGACAAGTTGTTAAAGAGATGTTCAAAGCCTGCATCAGAGTATCCAGTGAAAACACCACAACACAATACGGTAACATCTACATGAGTTACAAGGGCTTCTACAGTCTTTCACTCTGAACAATAACTGTATTGTTAGTTTCAGCATTTAAAAGATTTGTCTGATTTGGTGTGGATCTTTAGATCTGTTGAACATCTTATGAGGCCATTAATGCACTTTCATGCATCTGCTTGCTGTTTTTTCTGATTAGCCTAAATAAACGCTTTCATTGGATTTCTGTTCACCATGAAATGAATGGTGGAAATTTAATGCAGTGTTCATATTTAGAAACACACCAAAGCTATGTAAAATCCAGCTGACTTCCTTGTTCAAGCTCTCCCAAGTAGAAACACTTCTTTCACAATAAAGTGTTATTGTTGTGTCCTTTAAATGTGCAGCAGCAGCTACAACCACTCAGTACTGAAGGAAATGCCTTCAGGCAACTCAATTAAGTGCTCTTGATCAGCCTTATGTTACATACTGTGGCAACAATCTCCCTGTTCTCTTACCCACCTGTAAACTGTCAACACGTTTTCAAGTAGCAGCAATGCTCTGCAGAGCTCCTTCCTAATCCTCTACATCCTCTTTTTGGGTTAAATATTCAGTTCTCTGCATGTAAAGACACATGCAGAAAAAAAAGTTGTCAGAGGCATGTTCATGTTTGTGTAGAACAACAAGAAGCTCATTGCCTCTGGAGAATTTAGAGGCTTCTGTGTTAATGTGGACATAAAAAACAAATTCATGTCCACTAGCAATTAAACAGCACAATTATTATTTATCAAGTTCCCACTACATCTAAAAGAGGTGGTTGGTCTTGGATATTAAATTCCTGGACTGAAAATTGGTCCCAATTTGGCCCTGTGTATGTTTACCATTGTGTTATCAGTCTTATTTTTAATTACAGTTATTAGTCCTGTGGAAACCGTGGAAGCTAATTGTTGCAGTTTTTCAAGAGGAATCAGTGTTTCTTCTTACTGCATACATATTTCAGCTATTCAACCTTCCATGATTGTTGCTGTCAGATTCTCCTCATCTTAATTCTCCATATATCTTAATAAGTATAGACAAAGCTGAACTGCAGGTAGTTCAGTCACACTCTATGTCCATGAAGGGACTCTGTTAGAAGTCAAGCATCTCACACACTCACAACAGTGGCTTCCACCCTCTTTACGCTATGATGTTTCCTCAATCTTTTTACAATATTATGGGCTGTGCATGTTAAAAGACCAAAATAATCTGCAATTTTGCATTGAAAAATATTTTTGAACTGACTTACATTGCTCTGACAGAGTTTGGCAAAACATGTTGAGCTACTACCCATTAATGTTTGAAAAAGCTAAACTTTTGCGGACTTCTCCTTTTATACCCAGTCCTGACACCCTCACCTGTCACTAATTAGTCTCCTGAACAGACTCACTGTTATGAGTATATTCTATAAACTTCTCTTTCTTTGCTGCTTTCCCCCACCTTTTGTTGGAGAAGGCAGCACCAACTTCCTCCTTTTTCCGCTCTATTCCACCTCATGTTGCTGACATTAATTGTTTATTTCTTTATGGTTTCTAAATGCATTGGAGTTAGTATCTTATTTATCTTGCCTAAAATAGACTTCTGTCATTATGAAATTAGTGTGCTATTTAATGATGTAATTTAAACTTACAGTAAGGAAACAGGCAGGATTTTGTTGATCATCTCTGCATAGTTTTAAATGGCTGTTAAAAGTGCAGATAAAAAGACATTATAGAGAGAAAAAGGCTTTAATAAAGAGCCTGTAAGGAGTTGACCTTGGCTTGTCTTCATCAGGTTGCTGTTAGCGGCTTTATTATAAAGTGTATAATTTAACTTTAAGGCTTTAGCGTAAATGAAATGGGAATAAATGGAAAGATGAAAGAGAGGTGTAATTAAACAGAGACCTTGACTTTATATTCTTATGTTTTTGTTGGCTGATTGCGCTCTTGGCATCAGTGCCTCATCTTCTCCTTTAATGACATTCACAAAACTTCTTAATGAAGAACATTTCAGAAGGATGACATTTGTCAGATATTTAAATATGTTTAGAAATGACTGAGATAAATATGGGGGTATGATAGAGGGACAATCACATGGAGTAAAGAGAGAAGAATGGAGCTGTAGTAGTGGAAGTATGTTGAAGTTTGCAGGGGTTTTACCTTCAGACTGTGAGGTGAAAACAAGGTCATATACATTTTTATTAAGCTTGCTAAATCTGTACAATGCCCAGAACAGACCCTCACTCTTTATTGGATGACTTTGGGCCTCCCTAGGCTGTTAGATTCAGCAGTTCATTGCCACTCTGATGTGATAAGAAACCTTTTCTGTTCTTTTTCCCTCAAAGCGACTATTTCTCGTGCTTTGAGCTTTGGATCTAAATGGTGGGTTGCCAGCTGAAGAGACAGTCCTGCTATGTGGAGGTGGTGATTTAGTGGGGAGATAAGCTCTCTGTAATAGCAGGGTGGAATAATTCCTCTTTAACTAGGAGGCTTGGCTCTCTCCACCCTCCAGAAGAAAATGTTGTCGCTCTTCTCCTTTGTTCTTCATTCCTTTCCCTTTCTTCTCCCTTCACTCTTCTCCTATTTTACTTCTTTGTAAGAAGCCACTTGTCAGATCAGATGGCAATCATTCACGAGAAGCTTTTTTATTCACGAGATACTCATCTCCCAGAAGTTACAGATGGCACACCTCACTGTTGAGTGCCAAAATTGAAAGTCACAACAATTCGTTATTTTTTTCTCTGTGTTTTTTTTTTTTTATGATTATCATTTTTATAAAAAATTAGCTCATCATTGCCAACAGAAAAAAAAATAAAAATCCCAAATGTGATCTTGTTAAGGAGGGTGAGGAGGCTGCACAATCTGACTACACACTGGAGATATGAGAAGACATGACTGAGAGTAAAGTGGTGGTGCTCAACAGAGGAAGTGAAGGACAGTGAAGATATCACTGTTTCTTACTTCCTACATTGATCTTATCTGTAACTCCAGTCGCTCTGTCTCTGTCTGCCGCTCATGCTCCATTTCTGCCTCTCCGTGGCAGAAAAACTGGGAGGTCCCTTGTGCTGCAGATTGATTTCAGTCTGCATTTCACACTGCAGGTAGATATGCTGTGATATAACTGTTGAGAAATCCACACAGGCAAATAATCAATGTTAGTTCTGTTTTGTTTGGCTGCCCCCTGGAGGCTTTAGAAATAAGCACAGAATTCAGTGCAGCACCGTTGAGACTCCTGACAGGGTGTAATTATTGATTTTTAGGCGGGCAAAGAAAGCAGTAACACTATGCTGATGTTATACATAGACACATAAGCATGCACTTGAAGAAACATGAACAAATAATGGAGAGTAGTAACATGCCTGCGTATGTGTGTGTCATTGTGTTTTCCTTGCAGCCCTGCTGTCATCGTGGTGCGAGGAGCTGGGCCGTCTCCTCCTGCTGCGTCACCAGAAGAACAGGCAGAACGAACCGCAGGGAAAAGTCCCCATGCAGCCCAGCATGAACAGCATGAAGCCCGGCCTCACGCACAGGTCAGTGAGACGTGTGAGACGCATCCTGCCTGATCAACAAACACTCTGGTTAATTGACAGTAAACACATATTCTCAGTCTCAGTGCATCTTGCACATATCTGAGGGCCTGAAGCTTCTTCACTAAGGGTTTCTTTTTTCTTTTTCTTTTTTGAGAAAAGCCAGAATCACTGTGAGTGGAGCTGAAGCACTGTGTTGAAGTGAAGTAATGTTTTTGGAGAACACTCTGTGCTCATGTTTTTCTTCCTCTCGAAGAAATCCTGGAGTTAGCCAAAAGTCCTGTTTGCCTCTGCTGAGGAGCTTGGGGGAAGGTTGTGCCTTTATGAGGAAATATTGAACATGTCGTCCATTCCAAGAAAACAAGCTGCTCTCCAAAAACAGCAGTTTCTTCCCTCCTCCACTGGCTACTTGCCTGAGGATTTAGCTTGTTTATTATGTGTTACAGGCCCCTAATATTTTACCCTGTTATTTGTTTTAAATCTGAGTGCTAAAACATTCCAGCTGCAGTATAATTACTGATATCCAAAGACTTCCAAAAAAAAAGTATCATATTTAGTTTGAACTGGTGTGTGTGGGGGGAGAGGGGGAGGCAACTTCTTATCAGCTTATTTGGAGCTTTTCAATGTGCACACAGTAGCAGACAATTGGGCTCAAAATATGAATTGAAATCAAAAGTCAGAAATTATAAATTGCCAGACGTTTTCAACAAGAAGTCATTTAAACTTCACATGACATCAGTCACATATTTGTGTTTTGTTCCACTTTCCAGTGATGGATCCTTTCCCTATGACTCAGTCCCCTGGCAGCAAAACACAAACCAGCCCCCTGGATCATTATCTGTGGTTACAACAGTGTGGGGAGTGACCAATACGTCTCAGAGTCAGGTAAGTCCATGCATGAGAAGCACCGTCTCTGTGATGCTTGAGTCTGCTGTATTAAACAAACTTGATGTATATTTATCTTTCCTCTGTGATGTTTTTCTTGTTTGTAGGTGCTGTGTAATCCCATGGCAAACAGTAATAACCATATGAATCCGGGGGGCAACCCAATGGGATCAGGCATGTCTGCCAGTGCAGCAGGGCTCAATTCCCCCCAGTTCAATGCACAACAGCAACAGTTTCCAAACAAAGGAGGTTCCAACCAGTCATACATGCAGCAAGGCATGTATGGCAGGCCTGGCTACCCTGGTGGTCCTGGGGGATACAGTGGGAGGTAATAAACAAAAATATTTACCAATTTGCATCCTGGTGTGAGAAGCCAATGATAGTATTTGCACCAGGGATGGAATAGTCAATATGACAATCTGTTATATTACTACTATATATCTGTTATTTACTACTGTGGCTAAAAGCATTTGTTATCACAGAACTGCAGCATCAGTGAAAATTTTGTTTTAAAAAGAAATGCTGTCCGACTACTTCCGCTTTGTGTTTTTTAGTTTTTAGTAAGGAATTACAGACAAAAAAGGAGATAGGGAACGTTTTTTAAGTCAGCTATGTTGTGTTTTATCACCCAAGATCAGATCACACTATAAACCTGTGTATTATGAACATATCAACAGTGCTGGTATTTGGTGATACCTTTACAATCAGTGCTGAACTGTATAAATCATGGCATAGACGCCGCACAGCAGCAACCAATACTGGTACTGTATTTTTGTTTCATCATGCCATACCTTTTTTTTTTTTTTTTTAAATAAAAAATTTGCATTCCACTTTGGTGCCTTTAGCCATCGAGGCACATAGCTGTTGAGTTACATCATGGATTGACGTCCAGCCATGCACGCAACAGTGCTTGCGCCACATTGGATGAGTTTACCTCCAGGGTTTTCAGCCACATGGCAGTAATACTTTCTAACATGTGGTTAACATTGTGAGAGGGTTTATTTCAACCCAAACCATCATGTATTCCCAAACATATCCAAGTCATTTTTTTTTTTTTTTGCGTGAAACTGATCAAATTGATAATGGAAACTGAAAGTAGCATTTCCAGGGTTTACTCTTGGTTTCACACAGGACAAAATCCCAAGTTTTTCTGGGTTAAGGTCTTGTGTTTATCCCAATCAACTGCTATATCCTCTGTCCACATCAGACTGTTAAGATTTAAACAACACACTTGGCTTTCTGAAGCTTCTCAACTAGACAGAAAGCCCTGAAGGCATACTTCTCCCACTATGCTGTTGATGTTTCTGTGGAGCTGGCTGATGACAGGGCAAAGTGTAACTAATCAGACAGTAACCAGGTGACTTTTCTCACCCAGGAGCTGACAGAATCCAACTTTAACATAACAATCAAAACATACCTTCTGTTTTTCTTTTTAAGTTACACTGGAGGCCCAAATGCTCCACCAGGAGGAATGGGAATGACCACCCACACACGTCCTCCCGGTGACTTCACTCCGCCAGCTGCGGCTGCTGCAGCTGCGGCTGTTGCCGCTGCTGCTGCCACGGCAACAGCCACAGCAACGGCCACGGTAGCAGCTCTTCAGGAAACGCAGAATAAAGAAATGAACCAGTATGGACAGGTAACCGCATTGCTAACACCCATGGGAAATTCTTCTCTGTCTGCCTGCTGGAGACTCAATTTAATCACATTAAACACTTAAACCTTTTGTTTTCCCCCAGATGTGTCCATCATTCCAAATGGGCCCCGCTCCAGCCTACAATAGTCAGTTCATGAATCAGTCAGGCCCACGAGGCCCCCCTGGAGGTATGAATCCAGCCAGCATTGGATCAGCCATGAACAACCCCAATTTGAGTGGGCCTCCAATGGGCATGAATCAGGCTCGAACTCCTGGAATGACACCTTTTGGAGCTCACAGTCAAAGGACGCCTCAGCAGGGGTATCCCGGAGGGCCTCGACAGGGCATACCCATGCAGGGAATGAAGAGGCCATATCCTGGGGAGGTCAGTAAGAAGATTAAATAGTTCCAGCAACCTGGAAACTATATTTCATGTCATTCTTAAAGCTTAAACTTTCTTCCTCAAGGGAGGTTATGGGGGTCAGCAGTATGGGCCAAACAGCCAGTTCCAGCCACAGCAGGGGCAGTATCCAACGTCAAACCCATCGAGGCCGCTGCCTTCTCCTAACTACCCCAACCAGAGGATGCCAGGGCAGCAGGGCCAAGGACAGTACCCCTCTGGGATGCCCTTGGGCCAGTACTACAAGGTCTGTTGTTCCACTGTTTTCCTCACTTTATACTTCAAACATATTTGGGAATAAATTATTATAAGCCTGGGAATGTAAAGGGATCCAGTATGTTAAAAAGTCATTGTTTTTTTATTTCCCCACAGCAAGAGCCCTTCAATGGTCAGAACGCCAACTTCTCTGGAGGTGGATACTCCTACGGCCAAGGCAGTGGGGTGCGTTTTCACTTCTTATCCACAAAGGAAAAGTTTAATTGGAACCGTAACGTGCCAAGACCTTTGTGCTATATCTGATTAAGTTATGTATGTGAAATAAGTTCAGCAGATGTTTTCATTATTGCTCCTTTACTTCTTTTAACAGCCTCCCAGGCCTGGTAACTACCCCCACTCCCCAGTCCCTGGAAACCCTACGCCTCCTATGACCCCAGGAAGTAGTATTCCTCCGTATCTTTCGCCAAACCAGGATGTAAAGCCCCCATTTCCTCCAGACATGAAACCAAATATGACAGCCCTTCCGCCCCCTCCAAGTAAGCACCAGACAGTTACGACTCAAGTGGTTTATGCAAAGCATTTGTCTGTTTTTATCCTCTTTTGATCCTCTTTTTTTTTTTCTCCTTCAGCTAACCCCAATGAGGAGTTGCGGCTGACGTTCCCAGTAAGAGATGGAGTTGTATTAGAACCGTTCCGCCTGGAGCACAACCTCGCCGTGAGTAACCACGTCTTCCACCTGCGACCGTCCGTCCACCAGACCCTCATGTGGAGGTAGGAGCGTCACATTCACCATACTGTATTATGGCATCACAATGTAAAACTGCTCACCAAAACATGCAAGAAAACACTTATTCCTGGCTGCTTTCTGTAGGTCAGACCTTGAGTTGCAGTTTAAGTGCTACCACCATGAAGACAGGCAGATGAACACCAACTGGCCTGCCTCTGTCCAGGTCAGCGTCAACGCCACGCCGCTCACCATCGAGAGGGGCGACAATAAAACTTCCCACAAACCCCTGCACCTAAAACACGTGTGCCAACCGGGGAGAAATACCATCCAAATCACAGTCACTGCTTGCTGTTGTGTAAGTACACGCGGCCATGTCGATGCATCGCTGCTAGCGGGGCTGAAATGTAACTGTTTCGTTCAGCTGAGACAATTTACACACAGATGATTTAACTTTAGCTGTTCAGCTGTCTGTGCTAATAGTGTTTGTTTTTATGCTCTTCTGTTGCTTTGCAGTCCCACCTGTTTGTGCTTCAGCTGGTCCACAGGCCATCTGTGCGCTCCGTCCTCCAGGGGCTCCTGAAGAAGAGGCTCCTTCCTGCAGAACACTGCATCACCAAGAGTACGGCTCATTTGGTCTCTCAGTGTAGTTAACACGTATATCTTAATTCTGTGAGCTCACACCTGTTTGTCTTCGTAGGATTGCTTTGAAATAGTTCTTGAAGAACACCTGTAGCTGTTTATAAAGTAGTACGTTTCCTCTGAAATGCTCTCTCGCTCTTCAGTTAAGAGGAACTTTAGCAGCGTGGCGGCATCAGCAGGCAACACCACTCTGAACGGGGAGGACGGCGTGGAGCAGACGGCCATTAAAGTGTCACTGAAATGTCCCATTACCTTCCGACGCATCCAGCTACCTGCACGAGGGCATGACTGCAAACATGTGCAGGTTTGTTCGGCTTTAAAGAGAAGAAAAAGTATCAATGTAGTGGGTCGTATTTTAACAAGAGTTAACAAGTGATCTTGTCCTCCACAGTGCTTTGATCTGGAGTCCTACTTGCAGCTCAACTGTGAGAGGGGGACATGGAGGTGTCCTGTGTGCAAGTAAATGAAAACCTGTTCTTTTTGGGGGGAGGTAAAGATGGGATTATTCTAAAGAATGACTAATAAATCTTTCTTGCGTTTCAGTAAAACGGCATTATTAGAAGGTCTGGAGGTGGATCAGTACATGTGGGGAATCCTCAACGCCATCCAAAAGTAACTTTCTCCTTTTCACCTGCTTACTTGACTTATTAGTTTGAGTCCTTCATGTCTTAAAACAAAACCAACACAACCTGTTATTTTCTCTTCTAGTTCAGAGTTTGAAGAGGTCACTATAGACCCCACTTGTAGCTGGCGACCTGTTCCCATCAAGTCTGAGCTACACATCAAAGAGGACCCTGACGGACCACTGGCCAAGCGCTTTAAGACCATGAGCCCAAGTCAGATGACCATGCCTAATGTGATGGAGATGATCGCTCAGCTAGGCCCTGGTCCAGGACCTGGACCCGGACCTGGCCCCGGAACAGGTCCAAGCCCCTACCCGCCCCACCCTGGTCAACATGCTGGTGGCATCGGGGGAGATTATCCAGGAGCAGGTAATGAGAAGCAGGATTGCACTGTGTTGATAAATAACTGGAGAATCATCTTATAGAGCTGTTGTGTATTTTACTTCAGGAACAACTGATGCCCCCCCTTTTTTCTTTTTTTTTTTCATTAGCAAGGATACATGAAAAAAAATCTGAAAGGTCCAATGTGCAGTTAGCTTTTGTCAAAATAAGTGTTTCCTTTGTGCTCCCTGAAGGCAACAGTTACCACAGCCAAGGGAGCTTTGACTTCCCCCATGGGAACCCCTCTGGTGGTGGAATTGGAGGAGGAGGTGGAGGAGGTCCTCCTATGAATGACTTCATCCATGGTCCCCAGCTCTCCCACCCCCCAGATGGACCTGGTGGTCTCTTGCCACAGGACAAGCCCCTCAGCCACAGTATGAATGATGCAGTAAGTACATTCGGCTTTGCAAGACCGCCTGCTACAACACACGTTATACCAAAAAGAGTCAAAGCTGACTTAAATTCAAATCCAGCCTTTTCTGACACGAGTCTTCATTATCTGCTGCTAGATTAGTCCTGCAGCATAATTTGGAACTTATTTGGAAGAGAATCTGCAGACAAAGTGTCATACTGAAAACACAGATTTGTTATGGGAACAAGGTGCAGCCTGTGCCCCAAGCCAGCATGTGTGCTCAGTCATGCTCACATGCTCATGTCACCGTATAATGTTGCAGCTGCACATGTCTGCCGATCACAGCTTCCATTTAGAAGGCCTGTTCCATATTATTCACGCTGGAACTCATTCCGCTTCCCCTCCCCCTTAACACTCCCTCCCTCTCTGTGTCTTTTACACTATACCTTTCCCTCCCTTTTCACTCTCGTTCTCTCTGGCTTTTTGTCTGCGTCTCGCACCTGCAGATGTCCCATTCAGATCAGTCCCATAACTCCATGCAGCAGAGCTTGCATGCATCTCCCCACCCTGGCGGCCAAACAGGGCCGCCCTTACATCACAGTGGCCAGTCAGGGCAGCCCTTGCATCACAGTGGCCAGTCATCGCAGCCGCCTCGCCAGTCGCAACCTCAGCCTCAGCATCCTGGGCAGAACAGTCACCCCCACAACGATCTGAACTTTAACCCCTCCTCAGATGGGCAGATGGGTCAGGGAGCCCAGGATATGCCTGAACCCTCCCTGGATGTAAGTGTGTCCGCTTTAGGTGCCATAAGCTACCTGTTAACAGCTAACATTGTCTGCTGCAGCTGCTCTCATCTCTTTGCTCTGTGCTCTGTTTACATCTGACTCTTAACTGCTTCTAAGGACTAGCTGCGTTTACATGAACTCTGGCTTTACTGGATATTTGATTTGAATTTTATCACCAATCATTGCTTGTTCTGCTTCTCACCTACAGCTGCTTCCAGAGCTGGCCAATCCAGAAGAGTTACTCTCATACCTGGACCCTCCCGACCTCCCAGCCAACAGCAACGACGACCTTCTCTCCCTTTTTGAAAACAACTAGTCTCACCTCCCCCACACACACACGATGCGCTTGATTGTCCGTCCAGACAACCTCCTGTCAAGTCTTCAAGCAACTTCCTATGCTCTACGCACATGAACTGTTTCTCAGTAGATGTGTGGCGTAAGAGCGCAGCTGCGCGGGAACTTCAAAGTAGGAAGCGGGACCGCCACTCATCCCTGCACTCCTGTCTTTTTTTTTCCAGTGTAAAGATTCCACGCACCAGTTCCACCACCTCGGGCTCAAAACGCACCACTTACAGCCATTCTGGTGGGCACTAAAGTATATATCATATACACATATATGTGTATATAAACATATATGATATTTGTGACTTTCTAACTGAAAACTGTGCAGCTATAATCATTTTATGTAACAACACAGAGGAGGCCGGAGCTTTTGTGAGCTCCAGGAAAAGTGTTGTAACTCTGTTTTTTTAATATATTTTTTTTCCTGTTCGAAAAGAGACAAGTGGGAGGGAAAACCATTGTGTTGTAAGAGTGTTTTTATCCCTATTTGAAATATGTTCTTCCAAATATTTGGCGCATGCCATGCCCCTTCGGCTCCCCAGACTTCCCAGTATGTGTGTGTCAGTTGAATAACTCATCAGAACCAGAGCACTGAAAGGACACACTGCATCGTCCTTGAGTGTCAACAGAGGAAACGAGCGCACTTTGTGCAATGTGTTGTGTGTGTGTGTGTGAGTCTGTGAGTGTGTGTCTGTTTACACGTCCTCTTTTGTTTGCCTGCGAGCATGTGTGCGAAAGACAGCGGGGAGAGAAAGTTTGAAACGGAGGAGGAAGGAAAAACGACGGGTGGAAAGGAGAGGAAACAAATGATCACTCGGAGCATCGGTCTCATGTCTTCTTCTCCATCTCACGTTCTAATGCGTTACTCTTCCTCATCCAATCACAAGTGCATGTGTGCCAACGGCTTCTGTTGTCTTCGTCCAGCCTAAATGTTCTCGATCGATTTAATTTTATCTCTTGTCTTCATATTTATTATTTCATTTTCAAGTCTATGATTTTTTTTTTTGTTTTTTTTTTTGTGGAATTTTTATCAATGTTTGTGTTTTATCTTTGTCTCACATTGAAATGAATCAGATACACATCACCACACTTCTGTGCCCGTCGGTCAGGGTTGGATTTGTCATCTGTCTTCATGTAAATGTATCAAGCAGAAGTTTTTAAATCACTGTATTTCCTAAAGAAAAAAAAAACCCATCTGTGTGAGTGTACAGACTTTCGTTTTGTCACGTCGCCACTGTCATTCTTTTGGGGGAAAATATCATCGTGCATGATCCAGCAGTTTTTCTCAGAGCTGTTGTGTATATACCCTTTGTGAATACATTGTGACTGTACAGTGCTGTACCTAACTATTACCGGCAATTACATGGTACTGTGTGTCTGTCAAAGACTACACATGCTCACACACACTCACAAACACACACACAAGCCCTGATAGCCAGTCTAATATTGTAAGGAATGGATCCAATTGCACTCTCACTGGCCTTTTACTGATTATCTGTGTATTGTATACAGTGCATCAGGAAAAAAAGGAATATTTGCATTACTCTGCAGGCAAGCTGGAAGTGGGTTATTCTTGTTTTTCGGTCAGCTTTAAAGGAGCTGTGTTTTTTCTGTCTGAAAGATTGTTAATGCAGCTTCGAGGTCCAAATTTCTCCTAAATGTATTTGTTTGATATTATTGAAACAAGTGACCTCATTTTTTTTTATTTAAGGTGAGAATGTGCAAAAAGAAAAAAAAAAGAAAAAAGGCCTAGAAATGAGCTTTTGATATCCATACTTATCATGATTTGTGTATTGTCATCACATTTGATATTGTTTTAAGTTATTTTGTCCAATGTTTTTATGGCCGCTATAATTTGGTTTACACAGTTTCATGCAGTATTGACACTTAATCTACATGTCATCTGATAAAAACCCGCCCAGTTCTGCTTTCTAATCTCTTTGGAAAAACCAAATTTGATTTTGCTGTTCTTCAAAACAGATCAAATCGACTGCATATAACAGCTGAAGAAGCAGATGTTGTATTTGTTCATTTGTTTGTTTGTT
Organism: Atherinosoma microstoma; assembly: GCA_037177055.1. Lineage (NCBI taxonomy): Eukaryota > Metazoa > Chordata > Actinopteri > Atheriniformes > Atherinidae > Atherinosoma > Atherinosoma microstoma. The sequence goes on from JBBBVU010000017.1 coordinate 15,805,114, forward strand.
AAAGACAATGCACTGCCGCATTAGGAGGTTTTATTTCCCTTCACACTGTGTAATTCTAAGTGTAACCTGTCACAGAATCACATCAAGTAAGTTTAGCAACACAATTTGTACTGTCTGATAACAGACTTCGAAAACTGACTTGAGGATTTAAGAGAGGACGGTTAATATTGTAAAATGAAATCTGAGGAGGACTGCCTCCTGTTTGCATTACATTGGGGAAGAGCTGGCAGAGGATTTGGGGTGGGTTTGGGATTGTAAGGGATATTTGTATATAATGTAAATGACAAATAGAGACATGTTAACAGAAATGTATTCATTTTCTCCAGTGGGAGTGTGCATAGTGTATTTAGAATTTGTAAAGCTTGCATCCTCCTGTCAGACATTGATTTGGGAAAATGAGTCTGTGTTTGATTGCGTCTGTGCAGACCTCTCTAACCATGCCTGTTCATTTATGTAAGATACTTTATGTAGCCTTCCACGTGGGGGTTCAAGAAAAGAAAACACATTTTTCCTTTGTGTAATATTAAACCTCTGTGTATTTCGCTATTACCCGTGTACTTTATAAAGGTGCTACAAAATTATTAAAACATTTTGAGGTATAATTGGGACATGGAGATATTGAGTTGGAAAGGCTCTTAAGGGGTTGTCTCCAAATTTACAGTTTGTAAAAAAAAAAAAAGAATTTTGTCAAATTGATCGTTTTTATGGGATTTGGCAAAATGTGCCAAAAAGGTACAATCTGAAGCGATTGGCACAAGTGGCAATTGTCTATTTGGTTTTGTACATTCTATGTACAATCATTTCATATTCTAAACTGGTCAGAAGAACATTGTGATTTTTAGTCTTGCAAATCTGTATGTAGTTAGATGACGTGACATCCTAATATTTATCTAATAAATATGTATTCAGATGAAACACACTGAATGGTCTCTGTCTCTTTTTTACATACAGAATTGGAACCAAAATTTTTTTTGACAAAATAGTTTAAACAACTGCACTTAATAATTTCTTTATACTTGGAGAAATTTGCTATTAGTAATAATTCTACAATATTTATGTTGATTGTGTAACTTGGTTTGAAAGGTGAAGAAGAACTGAGAACATTTTTACATGTTAAAGGTAAAACAGCTCGGGTGCTGTGATGAAATTAATAACAGCTGAATTGCATTTACCTGAATAATTCTCTTATCAACACACTGTACTTCTCCTTCAATGTCTTATATGCAAAATTGATTCATTCTTAGAGAACAAAATAAGAGAAGCACTGTTAAAGGTGGAAAAGTTGCAACTTATGTATTTAAAATGAAACCTAAGACTATTGATAGTCTTATAATAGTAATAGCCTTTTTTTTTCTGAAACCTGTGAGTTTTTATGTGATCCATCTAAGCAATTTGTAATTAGTCAAACAAAACACAGCTCACATGAATACCTAAACACTTGGTACTACTGATATAACAGACATAAAAGAGAAAACTATTATTAACTGTACATGTAAGCACACATGAAAGCAGTGAGGTTCTGCATTGCGGTCAAATAAGCTTTTGTAGATATCTGTACTATCTGAGGGCATGACTATTCTGAATTTATTTCTAGATTTTATGAAATTTGTTTGAGAGAAGGGACATGCGGAGACCAGGAACATGGTGTGGATTGACTTCACCTTCTTCAAAATTGTAAATCAAGTGATTTAATCACAGTAACTTACAGGAGGAAAGCAGGAAAATTTACATTTTGGTTTTTGAAATATAAGTGTAAGTGACTGAATTAACCCTGCTTTTTCCTGAAATATAGATGATTTAGTAGATGTTATATTTCATATCTTATACCTGTCGCTTTCATTTGATCTTACTGTTTATCATAAACTCCAGTGATTTCCTCATGGGGATCCTTCACATCGGGGCTATGGCTGCACAGTCCATAGGGTTGCTGTTGTGGGGACTGCCGGGGATCCTGCACCACGGCCTTATAACTGTAGTGTGGACCTCTGGCTCTCCTGATCTGGGTGGTTCCCTATGGTGGTGGCCTCGGAGGTCTTGGGTGGGCTGGCTCCTGGTGTGAATGGATCCCCAACATATTGTTTCCTCACTGCAGTGTCAAGCCAGATTTCTTTGAATTTTTGCTCAGTTGAAGAGACAGAAGGGTGGGGATGGGGGGTTTGAATGCATGTTGTGTGCGCCTGAATGTATGTCATGAGAGTATGATTAGGCGGGTGATTTTAGAATTGTTTATTGTTGTATGGTTTTTATGGAAAGCACTTTGTGTTGCTTATATGTATAAAAAGTTCTCTATAAATCAATACATTAAATGAAGTATTTTGGGGGATATGAATGGCTTATTTGTTCATGCAGCAGTAGTAAATTGTCTACCTTGTTTATGTGAAAACTGAAACCAAATCTAAGGCATTTTTCTGATGAAGTTGCTCGTGATAATGAAGTTGACACGAATATAGTTTAGAATTAGATCATACTTAATTAACATAGATATGTCCTGAAATATATGGTGACACTGGGATAAACTGGTGAACTTGAGGTGTACGGAGGGGGACAAAAAAGTCTTGTAGTTTCATTTCTGCCCGCACAGTGTCGCTGTTTCACCGCCGCAGTCCTGCCGCTTTCTGTGACGTCACATGTAAACACTAGCAGCACCCATGGCCTGCAGGTCCGCTTCACCCTGTCAGCTGAGCAGCGATGATACAAATAAAAAACCGCATGAGATACAGCTCTCTGGGCATCGCCGCTACCAGGTTGTTTTCCTCTGCTTCCACCAAGAACCCAGTTGTATTTTTGGACATCGAGGCTGACAGTGAGCCCGTCGGAAGAATAATCATTGAGGTAGCTAGCTAGCTAACTCACAGAGGCCTTGAACCTGCAGCATGTTTCGCACACTGCTCAAACATGAGTAAATACATTTGTGTTATTTTGCAGCTGAATGCTGATGTAGTGCCAAAAACCGCTGGTATGTCATTTAGAATTTTTTTTTAAGATTGACTCTTATTGTAATCTATCTCTGATTTAACTGTAATTAAAATCCAAATATACAGAAAACTTCAGGGCACTGTGCACAGGAGAACATGGCTTTGGATACAAAGGATGTGTGTTTCACAGGGTCATACCTGAGTTCATGTGTCAGGTAAGATTTACAAAGACGATCCAGAGTGATGCTGTTAGGTTCAGTGTTTATGATGCTGTGTTTTCTGACATAGGGAGGAGATTTCACCAACCACAACGGCACAGGAGGGAAATCTATTTATGGGAAAACATTCAAAGATGAGAACTTCAAATTGAAACACACTGGCCCAGGTACACTTCGCCACTTCATTGTTACTATACACAACAAATGATCTGTTATCCACTCATGATGTTTTAGTAATGAGACTGCAGGACAAACTGCTGCTTGTCTGTGTTTGTGAATCAATTACTTGAATACAAATTCAGTCAAAAATGGACCATTTCTCAATGATAACTCATATCTGTAGCTCTTATCTAATTGAATATTATGATTTGCAGTTTTTACATCTGCATTTTATTGTAGCAGCATCTCCACTAGATGGCAGTGCCTAAACTGTTGCAGAAATCAATTCTACCAGTCATATAGATTTTGCAATCCTCACACAAATGACCTACTTCATAGTGAGTAAACATGCACAAATCAAAGTGTCTCCCTTTCTTAGACAAACTTTATCCCCATGCAGTTTATTTATTTAGCATTGAGTGATGACGGATTGTGATGGTCTCAGGGTATCTCTTTTGCTGCAGTCTTTCCTTGTCACTAAATTGGGGTTACAAGGACATACAGGCTTTCTGAGTGCATCATATTCTGTTCTGTTTTGTTCTCTGCAGGAACACTTTCGATGGCAAATTCAGGTCCAAACACAAATGGCTCACAGTTCTTCATCTCTACGACTAAAACTGAATGGTAAATACTTATCTGACACCTGAGTTCGGTCTAGTCACATCCAGAACTATTGATCAGTTGCTGTAGTCACACTGTCTGCGTTTACATTTGACAGGCTCGACGGTAAACATGTGGTGTTTGGGCAGGTAAAGGACGGCCTGGATGTGGTCACCAAGATGGAATCCTTTGGTTTACATGATGGGGGTGTGATCAAGAAAATAGTCATCACTGATTGTGGGGAGATCAAATAGCACTTGAGGCCATTCCCAGACCTCTGCTGGGTGACTCAGTGTTTTACTCTTATTGCTCATTTTTCTTGGAGAAACTGTCATGGGAGATTAGTCATTTTACTAAAATGTGAAATTCTTGTTTTCTATGTAAAGAGATCATAGATTTATCATTTCATGATCTACATCGTGCATGGATTGTTTAAATAATGACTATATTTTTAAATGATAGTAATTATGCAAAGAATGGGAGCTTATCTGACATTTCTGCTTTAGTTGTACTTTGTAAATGGACTAATCCATACATTTTGTAAAACCTGGAAGAAAATGATGGAACTGTCATTCATAAATGATGTTCATTGAATTGTTTTATTTGTAAATACAAAAATAAATCACTGATATTACACAAAATATTTAACTTCAACAATTGAACATCTTGGCTTTGTAAAAACACACCTAAAATTAATTTAGTGTTATTTCATTTCAGGTCCTCTGTCTTAAAATACTTCACACATGGAAAAACAATAACTTCATCAATCAGGTTCCAGCTTTCTTGTATAGTGATCATCAGATCAGCTTTGCACCATCAATTTTCTTCCATGGATTTGAACTCAAAATTCAAACTGGTTATTTCAGTAAGTGCACCTGTGCGTTTACTGTAGAGGTAATGACAGCATCCTCACCTGGTCCTAAATGTGTCAGCTTCACATCATCAGTGCCAGAGGAAAATTGTGTGTTTCCCTCGGGGAGGCGTGTTTTTACGCTGCTTTGGAAATGCACCAAACAAAAGTGCCAGCTTTTCTCCTTGCCCAAAGTAGATTTGTGATTAATAAGTGAATATCACTTTGATCCAATCATCCAGTCAATGACTGCTTCCCTTTAGCTCAGTGTAGCCTCATTTTCTTCTGTTTTAGGTGTTTGTGATGGTTTACATCTGTATCATCTGCATGCTTATTCCATTTCGTTCAATTGATTCCTTCCATTTTGGTCATAAATCACCAACTTCTGTTTCCTTTTAGTTTTTCATTTCTTTGGATGTGTATTTCTACTTCTTAAGCTATAATCCCTTGAGTTTTCTATTCTGACACTTTGACATTTTCTTGGACAACCTGTATATTTCCTTCTTACAGACCAATTTTGTTAATACTTGCTGTAAATTTTAGACAAAACTGAACAACAAAGATATTTTACAAAACACAGAATTAAATTACCTTATTGATTTTATAATCTTTTATAGTGTTTCTAATGACAGGGGCCATGTCTCCTGTCAGTCAGCCTGGTGCAACTGCTCATTAAAGTCTGAAAGTTCTCTTTTAACTGCAAACAAGTTAGCCAATGAAAAAAATTGTACCTTACAAGGTGATGCAATTATCTTTTTTTTATTCTACTTGATGTGAGAATTTTTATAATGTATGTTTTATAAAGCCAGAAAAAAGTTTTTTTTTAAAACGGATTGATGCCTTTTTATATTGATGTGTTACATCACCTCTTGTTTTAACACATCAGGTTTCGGAACTGAAAAGAGCAATTGTTGTAGGATTTAAACTGCTCAGCACTTTCTCAGCTTTTTTGTTACGTCATAATTCAACAATTGTTATTAAAGGGTCCTGAGTCTTGAATTGGTTTTGCATTGCAGGCAAGCAGATTTGCATTGCTGAAATTAGCAAGACCTTAAAAGAAAAACAAAAAAAAAACACATTATCTAGATGTCATGCTTAAGTATAGTGCTCCAAAACCTTGGAGCATGATGTTATGTACAGTCATATACTGACCTGTTTTTCTTATTTAACATAACTTTTCCACTCTTTTGTTTCCATCCCAACAGTTGCAAGACATTTAGGGCTGCATCAGCATCAACATTTGATACATTTGTTCTGTTTTAAAGAAAAAATACTATGTTAATGCTTTATGATTTGCCGTGTTCATTATTCTTTTTGCATAGAATCCGAACATTTTTGGAAACGGGATTAAAAAAAATTATTCTGCAATTGTTCTCCATTTTTGACCAAATAAATGAGCATTTTAAGAGCTCAGGTCTGAGTAGAAGACATTTGTTCTTTTGTGCCACCAGCCCCTTGCTAGTTTTAAAGCTTCCCGGAAAAGATCCCACAGCTTTTTTTAGCTCCAACGCAACCGACTTCCTGTCCATCAGAGCAGGATGTGACATCCACCTATTGGAGCTGAAAAATCACACAAATACTCTTAACAGATGATGTACATGTGGACTATAGACTCACTGGGTACAGCCGGTTCAGATGATTTAATCTGCTGGAACCACAGAGGTATCTGAAAATCTCTTCAGTTTGCATGTAGGCTGCTCTTCCTTCGCCGACTCTTTATTGGAAACACAGAGCGTCCTGAAGGGAGAGAGCAGGAGGCCAGGAGATGTCCGAAAACCAGAGACTGGGTGGTGCTGCTTATCGAGCTAATACTTTGTGAAAGTAAATAATGAAGCGACGTGAAAAGGCAGCTCTCGCCCCTAAATGAAAGCATATGCGCCCTGACCTTCCACCGTTTGTTTGAATTCTCAGATTACATTGTTGCTATAGAGACTTTTCAGCTTGGGCTCTGTTTGAGCTGGAGATGTTGTAACAAACTTGATATAATTTGGGTCCCCACCCTCTGGTTTAGTGTTAGTTATTTGGAATGCATGTCCAACATTGTGCATGGAAACTTGGCTAGAAGGACAATGGTGCTGTGGCCAGTGTTTAACACTCATGCAAAACAATGACATCTTTACAGCTGGTACAAACTGGTTCATCTGTAAATGTCTACATTTATCACACAGCAACCGTGTCAGCTGGTGTCCTTTTCTATGTTTTGGTTTCTCCATCCACAGTTGGATTCAAAGTGTTGAAATGGAGTCCTGGCAGCTTTATATGTCTGTTATCTTTCAGCACTTTCATGGAACTTGAAGAAGTTTTACAAGGCTCTGCCCCTTCTGCCTTACACAACCGGCATGAATAATCCATTAAAAAGCTCTTTATTGTAATCTATACACTCAGTCTTGTGTAAGACTTCACATTTGCACTCACTCACTCAGTTCAGAGAGAAGGTAAAAACATATATTCTTAATAATGACTTTTACGGGGAGCTCTGTGCAAACAATGACATCTAACACCAGAGCGAACGCCTCTCAGTGTCTGATAACATCAATTCTGTAGAAGATCCAAACAAATGAAACGACACAGACCAAGCAGTTGTAATTCAATTGTCCTTTTATTCACCAAACTCCCAACAGCACAAAAGCACTAAAATGTTTTCCCAACTAACAAATAAGGCACATTTTGGAATGCCATTTCATGGACATGAAAAACAGGCCTGTGGTTGACGCTCCCAACCTCTACTGTCCTTGTTTCCCTAATTCATTTCATCCTCCCCAACCTCACGCCTGTGCTCTGTCCAATTCAAACATTACATTATTGCAATACTGCATTACAAACATCTCAAGAGATACAAACAGTAAAGAATACAAACATAACTTTCCAACTCGACCACATAAGTGTTAACACATTACATTCAGTAAATATGTGTTATTCATAGAGGCTACACTTGGTGGTAAATGAAATACTTCAGGACTAATAATCAGAGGTTGTCGATAATGTTAAAAACAAGATGTAGCAAACTACTGTAAGGGATTTGAATAAGAATACATTGCACAACATAATATTTAATTCAAATCCACACACATGCACATGCAAACTCTAAAACAGTTCTTTGTCACACACACGTTCCTGAAAAAAAAGTATACGCTTCCTAAACCACTAATAACATTTTATAATAGTTTCTTGTCATTGCTGCTTTAAGCAAACTACATCTCACAGTTTAATGTGCTTATACAGTGGTGAGTATCCATCACTACTTAAGAAAAAAAAAAGATTTCTGCATGTTAACACAATATATATCTTTATATTATTGTTTACAGAATGAATACATGTGGTTGTATAGATGTAAATGTCAGCTTGTAATTAGTCACAAAACAACTGAATAACATGGGTTATTCAACACTGATAACATCATAAAAGAAAACACAAAATAATACAATGGCTTATAATTGAGAAAGGGTATTAATTATGTACCAGCTTTTTTTAATAATATTCTATGTAGACATCAATATTTCCTTCTTAGTGTAACTTTGTTGCATATTCTATACAAAAAATGTTGTAAAAAGTCTTTCCATAAATACTTCTGCAGGATAACCCTTCAGATTATTGTAAAACAAAAAGAAAGAAAAAAAAAACTCCCAGCTTTGATTATTTCTCAGCAATAGGCCCTTTTTCACACAAAAAGCTTCAGTATTGCTTAACACTTCATTGGAAATTATGGCCATCAAATATATACATAAAACTATCTATCTTTGTGAGGGAAATAACTTGAGTTTGCAGATTGCTTTAGGATTTTCAACATCTATTAAGTGTTCCAAAATACACATCTTGTTCATAGAAAATAGCAATTTTGAACTGCGAAGGTACTAGAAAAGTCAAGTATATGTAATTCAAGACATTATGTCTTAAAGCAGATTCTTTTTTCTTTAATGTATTCCATCAGCTGCTTCCATTGGCTCGTTATTAGCCATTTAAAATGGCTTCCTCAAAACATGTCTCTGGGCGGAATCAAACTCCGACAGGATTTAATTTCTGCTCTGCCAGAATTTTGCAAATCACAACATGGTTACTTGTTTATGAAGTTAATTCATAAGGCATCCTTGGTGTCTATTTCACTCCAGTCACAGGGTGTGATGTGGGCCGATAGGATCTAAAATGACCTGTTAGTGTCATTGCGCAAAAGCAAAAGAAAGACGTGGACAGTTAGAAAAAATGTTCCCATCAGTGGTGAGTTATAAGGAGACTTTCAATAGATGTACAAGTGCCAAATCTTTCCTTTAAAGGGGCACTCCACTCATTTTACTCACAAAATTAGTTTACTTGCCTTAATGTTTCATCGAGTCTAAGAAAATAGCTTTAGGGAAGTCACAATTTATCACAGCTCAGGTTTGGTGACACTTTTTGGGAAAACAAGTTTTAAAGGCCCTATTTACACCTGGAATTCAAAGCTGATGTGATCATAAATGGACACCTTTACAAACAGATGCAAATGGTCTAAAGACTTACTGAGATCCTGTCTCTCAGACCACATTCATAGGTGGTCTGCGCATCTTTCGGCCACATTTTTTTTGTACTCTACAAGCTGCGTTTCCCATGTTGATGTAAGCACCACCGATGCCCTGTGTATAAGCAGTTAAGTTCCAGCTGATAATAAATGGAAAGTGTACTGCTGCTTATGAGATTTTAGAAAAATTGCTCTGCAAATGAAAATTTGATGAAAGGTGGGAAAATAAAATTCAATCATATGTGAAGTGATGTAGAGCTGTCCATTTCAGATCAGATCACCCAAAAAATATGTTACCACCAGGCGTAAACAAGGCCACTATGTCAACATTTATTGGGCAACGTAGTCTGCAAACAATGCTACTGTGGTGGATTTTGGAAAATAACATACTAGAAACTACAGCAAAAGCAAACAGGCCTATGCTGCGTGTATCTTTAATGTGTCTTGCAAGTCTCTCATCACTGGAGTGCCCTTTTAACTTAACAGTTGGCATTTAGTTCAATTTCTCCCCCACTGTAATGTACCATTATGACTCCCACTACAGCCAGTAACTTTGTATATTTTTTGACAAAAGCTCTGGTTCCTTGGATAAACATAACTACAAGAGATTAAGAAGGAAAAAAAAACACAGAAAGGTCCACAGTTTCACAAGCTTTTCTGTTGTGAGGATCCACTGAGAAAATAACATCTTTGTTAAGATTCCATGACAACAGACCACAGTAGGATGGTTACTGCCAGCTGGAAGCTCAAAAAAACTGAGTCAAAGCGAACACCCATCATGCCAGGTCAACCACTAATGGAGGGGCTTTATTGTTTTCTTGTCCTATGTCACATCTTGAACTTCCATTAAACTTTCTATGCATCCCAATTACCACATGCACACATACTGCTCCACCTCTGAGCCCTTCCCAATGTCTCTTTTCAAATTTTCTTATGGCCTCATTAGCCGTGATACTTGAGATCTTTTTAAGGCACATAAAGTGTGTTACAGTATAAAATGTAGTCAACCAGCTTCTGTAAGGCTTGGAATACAGTACATATAAAATAGTTCACAATTCCTATAAAACAGATCCTTAAAAGGCAGGTTTCAATCATTCAAAACTAGATGAATTTTCTCTGAAGGGTTTCATATCTTCACAATGATATACATAAACACGGTGGGTATTCTTTCTTGTTTCTTAACCAATGACAGTAGGCACCATAAAACAATATACTTAACCACCACTTCCAATACATCTATAAATCTTCAGCATCAACACTTGACAGATCAGACTTTCCATTTAAAAAAAATTTCTTTCACTTAACCAACTCAAAAATCATTGAGGTTCCTCCATGTTTCACCTCCCTCTACTCACTGCAATTAGTTGACAGACATAGTTTTGAAGGCCGCTATGCTAGCCCTTCTTAAACTCTGGGAAGGCTACCTGGTGTCAGTTGGCACACAATTTCAACTCAGAAGTCTTTCTGATAAACGTACTCATTAGCTAATAGACTCTAACTAGGTTTTATGTAACAGTTTGACTTCTAAAATTGTGTTCAACAATGCTAATGCTTATGCTAATGCTCAGACTGTGGCAAACAGTTCATTTTCTAAGAACACTGAAAAGACAATGTATGGCTAGAAGCTGGTTTTTTTTCCTATGGTTGCTACTTAGCTGACCCTTTATATTTGGATTTAAAGTTACAGAAACAGAATTAATCTGTCTAGCAAGTGTGTCTTTCAAACGCTGCGGAAAACTGCAAATCTATAAGGCAACAAAAATACTCCAGGGCAGGTGAATGAAACCGGATCTGTCACCAATGTGCTAAATGTAGCAGAGGAGCAACTCTATGCAACTGAACCTACAGTAGTTTCTAAAGACCCATGGAAGCAGTTACAAAATAATGTCATATACAAACATAGAAAAAAAAATATTTCTTTATGTCCCAGTTAAAAATTTAATTGCACACTAGACAGAAAAAAAATAAATATGCCAAATGTAAGCTAGGGATGTATGGCACTTTATCCCTCAGTTAATTCACAGTTAATACGATGTGCTGCTGACCCCAATACGGCAAGACATCAAAGGCCTCCATTTATATTATATCACTGTTTGGAGGCACTAGTTAAACGTTCATCACATCACCTCACACGTCGCTTGGCAGGGAAATGGAAAGCAGATCTCTGTAAACACAAAGCCAACGAACCCCATGGTGTGGTAATGTATTGAGAACATCATATTGTCAGTGACAACATTGCAATACATGCCTGGTGCTAATTCATCAATGCAAATAGCAAATTATTTGCTGTTTGTAACATTAACTTGGAGTAATGCATTTTCCCATATATAATTTTGGCAAATTTTCCCCTTTAATGAAAAGCAGGTGAAGAAATTGATCCTTTGTAAATGTTTTCTTCTTATCTCTGGATGTAATCTTCAATACCACCATTAACATATTATTACACTGAAATAAGTGTTACATGGGTTGCAGAAAGAAAGGACTGTGGTGGTAGCAAAGGAAGGCACCAGAAGAAAAAGACAGAACTAGAGCTACCATCTATAGATAGAGGGGATACAGAGAAGTCCTGTGCGGGGCGAGATTGAGAGAAAACCTGGATGTGATCTGGGCAGGGAGGATGCCAGGCGACAGGACTTGGGACGCAAGAGTTCCTCTTTCCCTCTGGATAAAGACAATTATTGCACACGGCGGCAGTAGTAGCCCAGGACTTTACATTTCTCACACAGGTGTTGTGGGTGCTCCTTACTCTGGTCTGACACATCCAGGCCATCCGGCTTCTCTAAAGGTCGCTGGAGATACAAACAGAGGACCAGTAATGAGGCATACTAAAAACTGAAGAAAGAAAGCAGTGAGGAGGCTGCATAAACCTCTGAATTTTGCAAGCACTTTATTTGGCAGGAGATTCAGCTTTGATGCATGCCTTACTAATCTGGCCTCCAACACTACTGCAAAATTCTTCACAGACCAGACGTGCACTAAACACAATTAGTTGCAGAGATATGGCAATGCACCATCAGCTGTGGAAACTTGCAGTACTTTAACAGCACTGTATTAAAGAAAGATCCATTATGCATTTATTTGATCACGATTACCTATATGGAAATATTAACGTTGGCTGTCTTGGAATAAATATCGGGGACAATTGGAGGTGAATTTAATAGTCCATCTGGAATTTTTTTATCGATCATCTATTCCTTTCTTGTTAGAACTTTATTTTCTTTATTACAAATGGTTTAACGAAGGGAAACCAGGTTACCATGGGTCATTACAAGGAGATATTTCTGGCGTCCACTAATGACTCTGCCAGCAAGTTTTGAGACTTTACTATTGCTGTGTCAAAGACATTAGGTCCTTGAGGAAAACTGGAAAATCTGATGTATGTTTTATGTGGTCACCTCAGTGGTTAGAGGGCCCCTGTGCTGCTCGCATCTTCCTTGCTAAATTGTAAGGAACTCAAGAAACTAAAGACAGCCAGTTCTTCAGGTGAGGCTTTAGTCTGAGTTTTGTTTGTTTGAGGGAACTGAAAACCAAATGTTCCTAACATGTGATCAGTTACTAAATCAGGTGCATAAGTGTTTGGCACAATGGCAGAAATAAAAATCAAATATCTTTGTTTGACTTGTGAGATGCTAGAGATACTCTTCTTTTATCAACAGAAGTGCTATTTGACCTGCCAAAATTAAATAAAATAGTTCTTAATTCAATTCATAAGTAAAAAAATAAAATAAAATAAAAACTACAAAAATCTTACTTAAATTAACCTTTTAAAACCTGTGATCCCCCACTTCAGGGGATTTTGAGAACAGAGGGTGCCAACCTCTCTGTACTAAAAAGGATTTATAACTACAGCTGCATCGTTCCAAAAGGATATTCATCTTCATCCTGAAATTGTTTTATGTTTTTGTTGTTTTGGGTTGTTTTCTTTTGGTGAGCCTGAAACTTTTTTTTATTTGTGCTATGTACCTAATCTGATATTTACACGTCTTAACAAATCTCATAAGCGTTCCCTTTACTATGACAAAAGTATTCAAATAGAAGGATTGTAGTTGCAGATACTCCTTTCATTATATACAAATAAGTGGTGTTAATGTACCTGTAAATTTGATGGTTTTAAGAGATGAATGGTGCTTAGCTCTTGCTAATCACTGAGTTAGTGCGACATATAATACCCTGATAAATGGAACCAGTAAAAAGTCAAAGCTAAATTAATTCAGAGGTCTTCAAAAAACAAGTTTCACTCGAGGTCTTACTGTCAAGTGGCAATGCTTAATTAGTCTAGCAAGTAGCTGGCAAGCTAATGGCTAACATATTGTACCAACAAGCCAGGAACAGGCGAGCTTCTCTCAGCCCTGTTTTATGCTTTGTGTACTTTCCTGTCATTTTGTTTTCAGGGTTTTGCATTAGTTTCATTAACAGAATTACCAAAGAGGGCAAAAAGCTGTCATTTCACTAGCTCTAACTTTCAGATGGCATGTTGGAGTGGTCACTCAAGGAAAAAATCATGTTATTCACTCAAAAAATTGCTTGATTTTTGTGGACTGAGCCCAATAGACAACTAACAGTAAAGAGTTGAATGAGTTATTCAAACAAAATGTGAAAGGGAGGGGATCAAAAACATAAATTAAAAAGTCAGGCAACATGTCATCCATCAGTCCTTCTGGAAATAATTGACCCAATGCATTGAGGTTTATGAATCTTTCAAGTAAATATCTTCTACATATGGATGGAATAGTAAAATGCATATTTCATGTATGGAAATCCACAGTAAAAAAAGAAAGAAAGAAAGCTTTTTGATACTAGTGAGCACAGTGATGCATTTTAAAACACTGACAGCAGTGGAAGTATTATAAGTGGGCGACACAAGGGAGTTTGCTTGCCTGTGTTTTGCTTTGACAGTCGACACAGAGGCAGAAAATTAGGTTTTCTCACCAGTGAATCCAACAGAAATAAATGGGTCTAGGTGAGAAATACTTGAGTACTGGCAATGTGAAGTATGATTATTATTCTTGGTAAAGTTGTCAAACTGATTTAGACTATGCAAATTAATAAGGGAAAAGTTTGGGATAAATTATGACTTTTCTTTCCATTGTCTCAGAATGTTGTACCTTTCAGCCAAAAATTAAGAATAAATTTATTGAAAAATGTCCCTTTCCTGGTTCATTTCATGCGAGCATTAACAGAGCAGAGCCTGGTCAGCTGTGGTATTCAGAAAACAAGAAGAGCCTCAAGCAGTAATCCTAATTTTATGTCAGGAAGTGGATTTGGAAGAATGTAGAAAAGCATAAATATTAAAAGATGGCATGTTGAGGATAAATACACCTCCAAGTGAAAGAATACATCTTTTTTTATCTCTTTTTTTCAACAAACTTGAACATTTTCTAATATCCAGTAGTGTGGTGGTACTTTTATCTTATTTATTTGGTTGGTTTTTCTACTTGTTTTCTTCCTTTAACTCATTTATATTTCTGTATCTGCTATTGTAATTGATTTGATGAAGTATGTTTTAGTGATGTTTTATCTTTTGTAAAGCACTTTGGTCACCCACAGGTTGTTGGGAAGGGCTACATAAATAAAGTATTATTCTTATTCTCAACCCTAAGCCAAACAGATAGCCAGCATGTTACTTATATCTTTATGTTTTTTTAAACGCTATGGTTACTATAATTTCTAGTTTTCTTATTCTACATTCAGGTAATTTCTGCAGCTGAATAAACCTCAATTCAATCTTAGTAAATGTAGACGACTCATTAATGAAGAATTTTTTAAGATTTGATGGCACTCAGTGAATAATACTAAACTTTTATGGGTAAGGAAATGTAGTTTGTTTATTCTGTACTGGTTTATTGCCACATAATTGTCACTGGTATGATTCTTATTTCATTTTAATGAGGCCATCTGGAATGTGCTTGAAACAATATGCAAACCAGACTCTGAACTCAGTTAACTTCAGCTGAGATGGTCCAATCTTTGACTTAAACTGTATGAATAATACTTTCTATTTTAGCAAATCCTCAGAAAAGTAAAACAGTATGTAGGCTGAAGTACCTGCTTGTGTGGATAGACATTGATGTGGCATTTGATACATTCTTGTCCCATGTTGGCCCAGGAATTGCCGCTCATCCACTTCCTCTTACACTTGGGGCATTTGTATTCTCCAAAGCATCTTTTTTTCCCCTGGTAGGGTGTCAGTCCTTCACCTTTGGGTCTGGCCTATAAAAAAAAAAAAAAAGCAAGGTGATAAAAAGCATGCACATGTTGGAATATCATTCCCCTTTACAGTGCATCCTTGACCAGATAAATAATACTTAAAACCGGAAGGCAGAGAGTTTTTCTTTCAGTGCGGAGGGACATTTTTAAGACACGCTTGCACTCAGCTGGACGATAAAGCACGGTGGGGTGACAGCTGGGTGTTTCCATCCTTGTCGTGCTAATATATCCAACTTCATCACACAGAACACTCCTACACACGCAGCTTTTGGCTCGAAGTGAGGTTGCGTAATTGACGTTTACTTCCATTACAGCTGTGTTAAATTACTCCTCTGATTCTCGTGAGGGAGATGATTACGAACAGTCAGTCAGCCATGAAAAAGCACTAGCCGGAGGGCAATATTGTTAGGAGGAGCCGCCCTGATGACTTCATGTTGGCAACTTTATTTGGGTCACTATAACAATTTTTTTTTTTTTAAAGACAAATTTTTCCTCCTGAAAGCATGTCACAAACAAACGCTTAGT
Organism: Atherinosoma microstoma; assembly: GCA_037177055.1. Lineage (NCBI taxonomy): Eukaryota > Metazoa > Chordata > Actinopteri > Atheriniformes > Atherinidae > Atherinosoma > Atherinosoma microstoma. The sequence continues at coordinate 15,821,077 of JBBBVU010000017.1, forward strand.
TGATGTCATCAAATGGATAAATCAGTAACTCCTCTCCGCCCTGCCAAAACAAACCCAAATGTACACTGATTAGTAAGTTTGTCAGAGATTGTCATTATCAATTTCAAAGTTACATTACAGGGGGAAAAAAAGAGGGAAATCTTGCCTGAGCTTCCATTTGCCCAATGATTATCAAACTGGGAGTGGTAATTTTAGTACACAAAACTCTACACTTGGAGCACAGACACTGTGAACAGAATGACGAGGAATTTTGTTGTATCTGATTTTCCTGCACAGATGAAAATCAGATACAACAGGAAAAAGTCATCTTAATGCACAGTAATGCATGCAACTAATGGCAGCTCTCCATGACGTTTCACTTCAAAGTGAAATTAGAACTGTCCTGTCCACTCCTGACTCCCCCTGCCATACTGCAGATTGTTTTGATCATCACTTTACCATTGCTTGCAGGTTTTTTGGGGGATGGATGGAAGGGATATGGTGTGATGGGAGTAAGAGAAGGGGCTAGAGTTTGTATCCTTGGTCTTCCCTTACTGCGTCTGAGTATGAGTAATAGAAACTTAAATCAGCAGCATCTGGTGCTTTCCAAACAGACGTCAGTACTTTGCATCAGCACCAGCGAGCCAGGGCTAAGTATGAGCGGCTGTGCTTGAATCCGACCCCTCAACAGCATGACCTCAACACCACTGTCAGCTTTGCATCTTCCACTGTGACGGCACACGGGCTGGAAAATCTGACTCCTGCTGCTCTGCACCACACCAGTCGATATACACTGACAGCTCTGTCTTGATGCAATCTATGGGCAATCTTGAGGACAATGCCCTGGCAACATTCTTGTTTGGAGGCTCTCCTACAAATGATCTAGTTACTGTACGATCCAACAATAAACAGGCTGCCATTCTCACTTCAATAAACCAAAATACTTTCTGCATTATTACAAGAAATGAGTTTGGCAGTTTTGAGTTACAAAATAAACTGAGAGAACAACCAACCAAGGTTCTATAACCTTGATCCTCATAATTCATTCAGAAATGTGAAAGTAGGTCAAGAGATTCCCGTTAGAGCTGTTTGTTTTAATGTTAAAAAAAAAACAACAACAAAGAAGCAAAAAATCTCCCTGAACCTGCAGCCAGGGCTCAGCAGGACAGAAACAGCACTCATCCACCTCATGACCATTCCTCTCTTGCTCCGTGCTGTTTCCAGGGTCTGGCCTTGGCCTTTGGCTGCACATCACGCTCTGTCTTCAGCTGAGCACTTTCAGATCGGCTAAAACACTCTGTGGAATCTACCCAAGGGTGCTTTTAATTCAGCACATGAAGCTTTCTTACCAAGAAGAAAATTATGCAGCTATGAGTATCATTTTCAAATATATGCTGATGTGTATATGTACTGTTTATAGGAATTCACAGCACAACTAATTGGATGATTACTCAACTAGTTGACATTATTACCTAATATGATATTTGGAAGCTTTAGTCTTAAATAATGACAGCCTTAAGAGTTTTTGAACTCACAAAAAGATAAACTAAAGGCTGATGTTTTCCAGACATTTGAGTAACATCATATTTGAGCAGCTGATACCTAATACATATTGATAAAAAGTTCATAAAGCTGTATCAACTAAAAGGGTGATCTGACTTCTTCCCAACTCAACATCCTCAAAACATTGCATGAAATTGGGCTGGGTCTGTTTTGTGTAATCTTGCTGACCACATGACAGACATAAAGATAAACAATAGAAAGATGGAGGTTGTGGGAAAAAGCAGTGAATAAATACAATTTTCATTTACAATTTTGCACTTTTTATATATGAAAATTGAATGTGTAACTAAGTTTTGCAGAGTTGCAAAGCACCGCAAAGCTTATTTGGACATTTGGAGTCATAAATCTGGGTATTGCCCTTAACTGTGGTCAGCTGTTGTCAGGCTATTGCAACACATTGCCTCTCATGGAGGTCCTAGATGAAGAGTGAGTTTGGGTTCCAAAGTCATGAACTTTGTTGGCACAGTTGATATTACACATTCCAACACACCCCCAAAACACGCAGGACGGATGCCACAATAACATCTGGACTGTTGTGCCATCACCGCCGCCAGAGGCAGGCTGAGAAAAACAGCACTAGCGGCAGCACCTAATGGAACAATTCTGTTTTTTTCACATGTTCAGTATCTGTTTACACTGATGCAGTGAATTACAGATCAAAACTTTTAGCTGTTAACACTGGAGTGGCTGAGTAAACGTTTTAGTTTGGCTTGATTTCCAGAAAAAATAACCTTTAACAAAACATGCACAATACACTGTGCAATGACTAACATGATGAAACTCACGTCATCACACCGCACAGCACTCTGGAGATGAGCCGGCAAGAGAGGATGTGTTTTGTTTGTCTTTGCTCTCCAAAAATAAAACCATCCAAGCTCAAGGACAAAACTAATCCAACATATTTGAGCATTTTAGTCGTCTATTAAGTGGAAGCAAAGCTGTGAAATGGCAAGTAAGCTGTTGGTGTCTGTGCCAGGAGGCGGTAAGTGGTGTTTGTCACTTTTTTTTAACAGTGCTTATTTGTTTAAGTCCCAAGGCTAAAAGCCCTATGAGTTTAAGCAAGATAAGAGTAGAGTGTGGAGGATAGTGTCCTTAGAGAAGCCAGCAGAGCTCCATAGCCAGTTAGCTGATCACATCCTCCTGTGGTTCAGATCACAGCAGAGACTCATCATATCACACACAAATGCATACACACTTTGGGTCAGTGAACTGTTAAATGAAGCATGTGCACACATGTGATACACACATTCACTGAGGCAGTGTCTAAAACATGGCCACACACAGGCACAAGCAAATACTGCTCTCTTTCTCATTTTGTCCCCTTTAAAATCCATGCACACAAACATGCACTGAACAAATTCCACCTCCACAGGTTTTCATACACTCTTGAGACACAACTGGAAAGTCTTGGCGCACAGTTTCCGGCATTACTCCCACTCAGCTTGCTACAAGTACACTGGTCATTCTGGCTTGTATCGCAGGATTAATGAGCTCACAAACTACATCAGATAGAATAAACAGAACTGAAAAGGAGACGGTAAAAACAAAAGGAGAGACAAGAATGAGGCACAAGAGAGCAATGCAGGAAGAATTAACATTATTGCTGAAAATCAAACAAATGGGGGGGGGGGGTCTGCAAACCTGCCGATCAGGAATCAGACACCAACATTCTCAGAAACACATAAGAAAAAAGGAAAGTGGACAAACACCATAAGCCTGAGAAGACTGTAGAAAGACCCTCCAATCAGTCCCTCACATGAGGGTGGAGAAACGGAAGGAGAAACTGAGAGAAAGAGAGAGGAGGAGGAAACCTAAATCCAAAGCAGATGGCCTCCGTAGGGGCAGAACACTGAGAGCCGTCGTAAAATTGCTGCTCTGCTTTCAATTAGGCCTTACATTTCAGAAACAGAGAAGGAGAGAGGTGGGGGGGGGTACAACAGCCTTAACAACCCACTGTAGCTCAGGTCACTGCTACAGCGGACCAGACTCATTATCATGTGGGGGGGGGGGTCTCTTCAAAATATCAGGAATTTGAAGCATTTGCACAATTACATGTAGATTACTGAATACATAATATGTGTGATGGAGTTATCCCAGTCTAGACGACACCCAGGTAACACTATGAAAATTATTAAATGGTATGCAGCTCAGGGATGTGACCCTGAAATTACAGTGAATATCATTTTGCTATAAAACCATCCTGAAGTTCTGCTCCGATGTAAATCTTAGATATTTCTATTACTGACCACTGGAAAAATGTGGTCCAGACCACTGTCTGAGGCCTAAAGGTGATGTTGCGTTTATGTTGATCTAACATTCCAGACTTAGAGTAATGACCAGTGGACAGACACTAGGCCGTGCACTCCCAGACATTTGCCCAAAAGCTGAACCCTTAATCCTCTGTCTCCAGCAACAGAATAGGCTAGCCTTGGTTTAATATAATAATGTTGCTTCCAAGCCAAACCTAAGAGGAATCATTCTAGAGACCACTACTTTCAAGGCTGTGGATATGTGATTTCTTCCTTTTTCAGCATATTAGAGGAGACCTCTAACTTCCTCGGTGTGAATTCCATATATTACCCACAGTCCATCCACAAATAAATATGAAGAGATTGTGCTGACAGTAAAGATTGTGTTTTTATGCAAACGCTACATGCCATTCAGTATTTTCTTGTGGGTAAAGTAACTGTCAGGAAAAGGTTGGAAGTTATTGAACATAATTACTTTTTCAGCAAATGCTGTTTGACCATGGGCTGTATAGTACCAAACAATGTTGATTAACTGTTGGTATTTTATAATATAATGGACATAGCCATCCATCCATCCAGATTCTTAATGTGCTTCATCATATTCAGGGTCACAGGAGGGGCTGGAGCCGATTTCAGCTGGTGAGAGGCAGACAACAGGTGGTCAGTATGTACATAGTTTCAAAGCCATAAGTGCCTAGAACCTACAGTCTTTCTAATGACCCGCAGGGAGCACCTACTGTGGATGCAAAAAAGTAAGATTGTGGAAATGACTTGTGAATACCAGTGCCAATGTTTTTTGTCACATCCATCACTCGCTCTAAATACATGTTTTTCACAGCAGGTATTCTGACAAAACAGGAAAATCACAGGTGTAACGAATAACATTAACAATGACTTTAAGTGCCCCAGTAAACCTGAAAGAGCCAACATGCAGCAGGGCCTTCCCTCAGGTGGAGGGCAGCTTTTATTTATACAACTGTGCATTTCCTCTTATGGCATGGTAAAAATGTCCGCCATGAAAACATCCTTTGCCATTGCAAACACAAACTTGAAAAGTGGTACATGTATGCACACTTCCTAGCATTAGCTGCTTAATAACACAGAAAGATAGTAAAGTCCAAAGTTCATGGAGCTGATATGCAACAGAGGAATTATAGCATGATCTTTATATGAAGAATACCTGCCAGGCCTTACAATCAACCTTCCTATCTGAGGTGCTGGGGGTTAACATCTTAAGCCAGTTCAAATCATTACAAGATTGGACCTAAAAAAAAAGGGATCAAATGTCCATTGTTACACTGCAGATAAGTTAAACGTGTGTATTTGAGAATTAAAGTTATTAAATGTAGTTTGAATCCAGTTTATATTTGCATTCTAGTGCCAACCTGCAGGAAAGATCTCAGTTAGGACACACTTAATGGAAGAAAGAGGGGTGATAGAGTCAAGTCACTCCCAATCCTAAAACAAGTTGCAAGGAAGAGGGGAAAATTCTCGTCTTAAAAGAAAGTGTGGTAATATCTCCCTGCAGTACTTTATATAAATCATGTCACAGATATTTCTTTAAGATCTCAGGAAAGTGCGTGATTTTGTGTTATTAGCTAACTGCATCAGAAGAGAAAAAGGGCCGGAAAAATGCAAGTGACTGCAGAACTTAGTCTGAGTAAAGCAGAAATAAATCTGTTCTGCTTGTCACATCAAACGAATGTGCTACCCACCCAGTCAAACATTCAACCAGTGAATAAAATCAGGTCTAAAAATCACAGGAACATTAGTATTGTTTTATGCTCTGAGATACTGGGGACTTGTCCTCACAAAACCCTGACTGATAGATCTTAGATCAGTTCAAATAGAAAACACGGGGCAAACAATTCATTTCAATGAGTTGCTAGATGTGAAATCTCAAATGTACACTGGAGATGATATTTTATCCACTGACTACAGTTACACATGAAACTTCTCTCAGTCAAAGCGCTACCTTTGAACCTCCACTCTTTACTGATGGGTTGCCAGATCTGCGGTGCTGGATTTCAGCTTCACTCTTTATAATATCAATCCATTATTTCTCATTCTTCCCCTGCAATTTAAGCAGACAGTCCAAGTTCTGCAAATCTGATAACGAGGGAAGACTAACTTCCATATAAAAGACAAAACATTTAACTAGCTAGTTATTAGTCCGCCAATAATGCATTGTAGTCTTTTTATAATGTTGAAGTCTAAGGGGTGGGATCTTTTTTGTTCAGACAAATATAACTATTTCTACATGCAAATCTCTGAATTTGCTTTACTTTGATTTTATAGTCAGCAGAGCTAAAATAAACAGATTACTCAGTACTGGAAATAGGCCCAACAGAGGTTTTTGTTATTCAACATTAAAGGCACCGTGAAATGAAAACCACTCACTATGCTTAACTGTTGAAATACCTGCACAACATGCAAGGATGTCATAATTTGCTCAAATTCAATTCAATTCAATTCAAGTCATCTCAAGGCACTTTACAGACACAATCACTTCAAGCCAATTCATCTTGATCCAGTTTAAAACAAATCCACATTAATCTTATTTACAATAACTGTATTCATACAAGCCAATTTATAAAGAATAACATATTTAAGGACACCAATTACATCAAATCTACATATTAACCTGTTGTTTGACTAGCTAGAGTCAACCAACCATCACCACATGAAGACCGGAAAAAGCAAAATCTGCATTCTATGTCAACTGTGATGGTTTCACCTTTGCTAAACAAATTTCTAATTAACAGATAAACCTTTTTTTTTTGCACAGATGTAGAGGCAAAGAGCCTTGTGGCGATACGTCTTTGCGAGACAGTTGTGACTCAAAGCAGCCCAAGTAAACCCTGAGTTAACTAACCTAAAATTGACATTTAACTATCAGGATCATTAACAGTATGTTGTTCAGACACATGGAGCCCCACAAGATCCTCAATTTCTTTGAAGCCGAGCTTCTATGCTTCTTTGTTCAACTTTTCCAGTAAAGAATCTGGCATCAGATCTACACCTGGTCCATGTGGTTTGGCTTGGTATTGGGTTTCTTTAATTATTTATTGATTTATTTCTTGTGGATTGGTGATTATTGGCCCCATGTGACTTCACAAGTACTATCAATAATACAGAGTCACTGAATGTTTGACATTGCCTCACATGCTTCTAAGACATAAAAAAAGAGCTGATTCTTGAACAGAGAGGCACAATACAAAGGAATCAGTATTTTCCATTTAGCAATGGTTACATAAACAAAGTGACAAACAACATTGAGGCTCTCATAACTGAAAACAAAAGTTTATGATAATGTGAGATTCTTTGGCATGATTTGATATAACGAGTATTCACACACCACGAAGTTATATGATCAGTGAGAACTGAGTCAGCTATTCAAAAGGAAAAGCCTCGGATTGTTTGCCAGACCACCAAGTAAAGAGCAAGAATGTTTTGTGAGAATTATTTGCCCCAAATTGCATTTGTTATGTAGTGCTCCTATCCTGCTAGAAAAGTAAATAAGCCAGAAAAACAATGATTGAGCTCTGTCATTCATGAGGACTTCTATTTTTTTTGTCAGTTTCTTAGTAAAACCATCAGTCACCATGTCTTCTGACATCACAAAATGAGATCTGAAAATGCCTGTCAGTCAGAACTGAGGGCCAAATCAGGCCATGCAGATGGCCACCGCTTCAAGTCTCTCACAAGAATGACACTGTCACCACCTCAGCTGTGTGCCACTGCACACAGAACAAGCATTTTTTTATTAGCTGTTTCCGCTGCAAAGGGTAAACAGCCACGATTTGGTGCCAGAATCTCAGCCAGGTGCATCATGGGGACTATTTATCAATCCCACCATGCACTACAAGCTCTAAATACAGCCCCTGTTTTCTGTGCATCTCCCTCTTTTTTTCCCTGCAATCTTTCTCACCTCCCTCTCTCTGGTCTGCTCCTTTGCTAGTGCAGCTGTCTCTTTATAATGCCTGTAAGGAAAAGTGGCTGAGGCTGAGAGTGACGAGAGGAACAGGTGTGCCGTTTAAGTGATAAATTTGCCCTCACTCAAGCACAATGCATCTCTGTTTATGAAGACAATCTCCCCTGAACAGGGATGGGTAGAGGAGACAGACAATATACTCCGGCTGCCACAGAAAAACAAGCATAGGGGAAATACGGGGTGCAAATTTTTCCTTCGCAATCAGCATTAGAGTAAGGGCTTGGCTGGTTCTTGTTTTAAAGAAACATGCAACAAAATTACTTACATAAAACAAATATGTTAATTATAGTCAGATGAAATTAATCCAAGTCTGCATTTTGTGACTAATAATTATGACCTGACACGCCGTTATATTTTGCATGTGTTGCCCCAGGAAATGAGGACAATACATGTGACACATTTGGGATCTCAGGCAAATTTGTAATAATTTTTATTAAAAAAAAAGGAAAAGAGATAGAAAAAAGAAAAAACTATTAGCTTTTGGAAACAATTGGAGAGTCATTACAAAGCAAAGCCGTGTTTTTAAAGTATCCAAGCTAGAGGTGCCTTAAACTGCTGGGCTGCTCCCCAGCGTTCCGTAGAGCTCCAATCACTAGCCAGCATCTGGAAACCATCAGTGTAAACAAAGGAGGAGTGGAGGAGCTCAGGCCCCGCTCTGCCTCTCCAGATCCCCCAGGACATCACTCAGAGAGCAGCACAAGAACGCCAAACCCCGAGTCCGTGTGTATTGCATTTCCATGTGCCCCTATGCGTGAACGAGTGTGTCTGTGCACATATCTGCATCTGCTCTTGTGTCCTCATCTCAGGATCTGTATTTAGTTTGGCTAAAGTTCCGAAAGAAATAGATTAGCAGATACAGCGGATGGGGCTCGGTCCACAATGTTAGCTTTAAGTCTTTTGGAGTTTTTGTTTGGTTTGCTCATTAAGCGTAGTATTTCTGATAAGGCTTCTAATTGCTTTAATGTGGTTTCAGTTAGCGTGCTAGCCTTGGCGGTCTGATGAATGCTACAGGGCGGGAGAGGCAAAAAACCTGGATGTGGTTTGAACCTGAGAACTGGCTCTCCTCTGTGAAACATCAAAAAGATCAAAGCATCAGTCATGTCTGATTCTTGTCTTAAGCATGACAAGGAAATATTTCCTGAGCTTTTGATAGTAGTGTTTCAGTAACCTCGTATCTATTAATCATGCGGTTTGGTTGTTTTTTAGTTCAGCTTAAACTCCCAAAATGTTGTTCATGGAGCTTTGAAACACTGAATCTCTTTGATGCTTGTGTACACTGTGCAAACATCACACCACACTGCTTTCATTGCTGCACAGCTCCACATCTACAACTGCTGAGATAAGCATTCTTATCTTGCGTAGCTGTCTCTAAATATAAACCACAGAATTACACATCATGTACAGCCCAGAACCTCAATCACACACTGACAGTTTTACCATGAAGCATACAAATTGGTGTTATCTTGCGACAAAGCTTAGAGTACAGTCCTCACAGTGTAATATCGAGGTTCACTTTAATTTTAAAAGTGAAAGAAATTGTGCAGGGGATTGAAATCCCATCCAAAGAATACAGGAAAATAGGCAATAACAACTACCTTTTTAACAATATATCTTGCTCCAATACTTTTTCACTTCACTGGTCAGCCTCAAACATCATTTTAGTTTCTTTGTCTAGACTTTCAACCCACAGATGTAAAATCTTGCCCGAACCATAGGCTACACAGCCAAGTGTTGGGCTGATGAAATGAGGTGGTCCCAGTCCGGATCAAACTGAGCTGTGACTCAGCTCATGTCTGATGTAAAACATTTTCTTGGATGGTTCAGACCTATTATTAAAAGATGATAAGCTGGGATAATACAAAAAGGAGAGAGGAAGAGTCCTAAACTCGCCAAAAACTTTCGAGGCATTAGGTGAGAGGATAACTCTGAAGATCTACTTCTTTACTAACCTTCCTGAAAATCCACATCATATGACAATACTTTTTCACTGGATATGCATGTGCCACCATAAACAAGAAGCATGGGGTTGGTTACTTGGGTGTGACTAACCTGTTTAAGAAGGTTGTTTTTTTTCGGCATCTATTGTTTGTTACATTGTTCCCTTGTTTGTTTGGGGGGTGGGGGGGTGCGCGCATGTAAAAAGGTCTGCAAAGTTACAAAACCTTGGAAGTTACTCTTACCCACAGAAGAGACAACTCCTAAATGTCTTAAAGTACCATGTTGGCAGTCCAGGCATATTTTTCTGTCACTCTTCAAACCCACTATATAACACTTTAGCATAATGCCTGCCTAGTGGCTAGTTTGGCATGCCTAAAACAAATAATGAGTAGTCCGTTCACACTCCACCACACTCAGTGTGTTTACATGCACAGTTAAGTTGAGCTACAGTTATAACTCCACCAGGCCTTTTCGTTTGACTACTGTCTTAGTCCCAGTGTGCAAACACAAGTGGGGAAATGATTTATTGAACAAAGTTTGTCCAACTTCACTATGAAAGATGATGATATTCCACCTTTTAGCTTGACCTATTCCATCATGGACCAAAACAACAGACATGCAGTATAATTTAGCAGGTACTAAATTAGTGCCACACTCAGCAATGCATATATAAGTTTTACAACTTTGTACATTTTGTACATGCTGTTTGCTTTCCCTTTTTTTTGTTACAAATGAGATGCATGTTATGCTTTGTTGTTATTTTCGAATACCAGCTTCTTCTGTTATTTCCAGACCAAAGCCCAGAATGGGAACTGTGGAGCATGTGCAGACCTGCTTGTGCCAGGAGCATTTCAACTCCCAGACACATTATCTCCTTAATCCCACTTTCAAACTTTCAATTTAATAAGATTTTAGTTGGACCGATATGTCGGCATCTATTTCACAACTGACACAATAATTAGATTTTTTTTCCCCCTACAAACACATTATATGATCAAGCAGCTGACCAATAGGAGCACACTGACACTTTCATTAAGGAGAGGCTTAATAGAGCTGGAGCAGAAAGTTTAAGACAGAAAGCAACAGAAAGAGATAAAGGCTGTATTTGTTTGCACATCAAGTATGTAAACCAACTCTATCATACCCTGAAAATACAATTTTGAACCTGTAAGCATGTGAGCCCACTGGGCACTCAAATATGTCCTTGTTGAACCTAGGATCTCACTTTCATCTAAACACCAGCGTGAACGAGGGTAAAACTTCTTACAATGAAGAGGGCAGAACTAAAAATCCTCTACCTAATTTCATAGAAAAGCCACAAAACTTTCATCATTGAACTGACCTTTTCATCTCTACACTATAATGCTGATAAAAAGATGCACCAAAGAAAACACTGCTACCCAGCAGGTATCCTTCTTACATCCAGACATCCCATGTTCAAGATTACAGGGCTGCAACAACTTGTGGCAACTAGTACAGCTATTTAGATATACATTTAAATAGCACCTCATTCATTACACATGCTGACAAGCAGAGAGCTGACATTCCTGTGCTACTTTCAAGAAGCTGAGTGACACGTTCTTCATAATCAGTACAATATAATCACACACAAAGCTATACAGTGTCAATCTATGACATATA
>JBBBVU010000017.1:15865635-15910872 GCA_037177055.1 Atherinosoma microstoma
ATATATACATTTTGCCTGCTATTTCATGTTGCTTATAGTGGGTTTATGAGATCCTATAAGCTATGGAATTGTCACACTGGTCAGCTGGTGGCTGCTCATTCAGATAGTAGAAGCACAAGAATCTAAATATTGATGCAGCTTTAAGTTTGCTTCTTTGCTATCCTCCACTGCATTTCTTTGACTTTATTTTTTACTTTCTTGTAGGGCTGGGTATTACCACTAATTTCCTTAATCAATTCGATTTAATTCACAAAAGACTGATTCGATTTGATTTTGATTAAATCTGATATCGATTCATTTACAGATATTTATGTAACAACACCAATATTTCTTGAATATTATAGACGTGCTCAGATAACTGTTTTTATAAAACACTGAGCCCGTTTACATGACCATCAATATCAGATACATGGGAGTTATCAGATAATTGTAATAATCTTATATGATGGGTCTACATGCTTCTCAAATACAATATTTAAAAGATGGTTGTCTGCATTTACCAGTCCATTATCAGGTTTATATTAGAGTATGTACATGCATGGTGATGTCACTTCCTGTTATGTTCAAAACATTCAGCGTTTGTTGAACATGGCGAAACCCATGGTCTTGGCGTTTTAACTGCTAATGGGAGAGGTAATAAACTGCTAAATATTTTACAAGTAAATATAATCCAGTGGGGAATTTAAAAAGATCTAAATCTGGCATTATCTCAGAGACAAGCTAATTTTGGGCATATAGGTGCCTTATCACAGCTGTGAACATAATCTACCAAAAACAATTTATCCTCCTTATTTATGAAGTTCCTGCAGTTTTCCCGCTGTACATTTATCATTTTTATCATCGGTGGTCCAGAAACAAAGTTATTACGAGTGCTATTTAGGGATCGACCAATAATTGGCATGGCCGATAATATTGGCCGATTTTTAGCAATTTTATGATAATCGTTATCGGCCATTTTTCCCACCGATAGCCGATTTAAAATAAGTTTATATTAAAACTCCTCTGGCTCTCATACAGCAGTCTCTCTCTGCCTGAAGGCACCGCTCTGGGCTGGATGACAATGTCCCACCTACAGCCCCCACTGATTGGCTGTCAGGAGCTGTGTAGCCAATCAACACTGACGCTTCAAGCTGCAGCTCCTAAACTGAGGAGGGGAGCAGAGAGGAGAGGACTGCTGCACCGCGGTTGATGAGAAGTTGCAATAAAAACCCTCAATGCTGAAGTTTTTAAGACAGCAAAACCTTATTATGATCAGTTTCAATGACATGCATGTCCAGAGGCGACACCTGGACCTACCTGCCTGCACGTCTATATTCACATGTAGTGCGACACGGTTGTGCAAATAGCCTAAATGATTACGTCTCTAAAAATAAATATCACCACGGGGGGAAACTTCATCAAGTGAACATGATGGTGTTTTCTTCCAAACACTTTATGGAGATTGGGTGCATGAGACGTGAACATGTTGAATATTTTTGATGTGACGTTGTCATGACAACGCTGCTCAGATGTGTTCACGTAGGAATAGAAACTATTCCTCCACTAATGGGCTGCATAGGTTGTGTAACCTTGTCAACAAGTTAATAGTCACCATCTTCACCTATGTTAGTAATTATAAGTAATGCATTGTGCCTAGTTTTAAATGATCTGTTGAATGTTCCCTGCTATCACATATTAATACATAACAGATAATTTACTTGTAGCTCTATCTGTTTTACCACGTACACAATCAAGACCTACAATTAAAAAGTATAGAAGAATATCAATTAAATTTACTTGGCATTGGAGTAAAAGTAGTAATTTTGCTGAAAATATATATGACTAATAAATTTATGTAATTACAAATTATTTTGATAAAGTCTGTTTTTATTTATAAACTAATAATGCTATTTGATATTGATATGTATATGAAAAATAAAAACAAAAGCAGCCAATAAATTAAATGAGCCAATGTTCTGCCAACTCTTTTTATTGGTTCGCACTTAATCAGACTAGATGTACCTGAGATCATTAACTGTTATCATTAGACTAGAAACTAATCAGAATTTGTCTTATTATCCAACAGTTTAAAGTCTTTATATCACAGATTTTCACAGTGTACAAAACAAACGACCAGTATTCTGTATTTAGTCTGATCCCGTGTGTTATTCTCAATTTTGACACCAAAATTAACATTTTTGCTGCAAATGAATATCGGTTCTAAATATCGGTTATCGGTTTCCTTAATTACTAATAATCGGTATCGGTGCTAGTGCTATTTTAAAAATCTGAACTTGGATTTATCTCGGCGAGAGACGTTGATTTTGGACAGAAGCGACACAGGCAGCCTTTCTGTTGTGTGTGTATATATGCTAAGATCTCGCTGAGCATCAGTAAGTCATGTGAGATTAGGGTCACTGTTGTCACTGGGAAAAGGAAACGTATAAAAAAAAAAAACAATCTCTGAGTTTTATGAATCAATGTTGGATTAATTAAATTTGAATAGTTCAAATCGATTCAGCAGTTTTTTCTTTATTTTTTAAATGTATTCATTTTTTTAAAACCCAGCTCTACTTTCTAGGTCCTTTACTGTGTGATCCTAATCTTATTTTAGATATTATGCTGTATATTTCATCATATGAGCTGTAGTGATCATGTTTGGGAATATCGTGTTGATTGTGGTATTAATTTGTTTTCTATCCATTTCAGTGAAGTGCATTAAGAACACACCTGCCTACTTTGCTGAGAGACTTTATAAGGCCATGAAGGTGTTGCATGGTTTATTACATTTAGAACACATTTTTTCATTGTGTGCATGCATGTTTTGACATTTGTATGTGTGTGTGTGTGTGTGTGTGTGTGGTTCTGTGCATGTTTGCAGGGAGCTGGGACTAAAGACAGAACCCTGATCCGGATCATGGTCTCCCGTTCAGAGGTTGACATGCTGGATATTCGTCAGGAGTATGTTAAAAACTACGGCAAGTCGCTGTACACTCACATTTCTGTAAGTATCTTTTTAATACTATAGAAGCACTGAATTTATGTGAAATCTCACTGTTTTTCTGAAACAAATGTTTAAATTATTTGCTAGATTCATTTATTTATCTTTGGTTAATTATAGGGAGACACATCCGGCGACTACAAGAAACTCCTACTGAAGCTCTGCGGGGGCAGTGACTGAAAAAAAGAAACGATGTATACAACATTGTAGATGTTTCTGCAAATGTTTTTTAGCCTTATCTATATACTTTATACACAGACTGCATGCCTATGCTTCCAATGCAATGTTTACCAAGCAGTAAGAACCTTCCTACCTTTTGCTACCGATTTGTTGCTTTTCTATATGCTGCATGACCCAAAGGTTTTATATTTTTTCATCTGTGATATATTTACTTGGTGTTTGCGTTAAATGTACGTGGCCATAAAATGGATTTCTAAGTACTTGGATCGGAATTTCAAGAGCTATATATTTTTACAGAACTTTTTTTTCATTTCACATGTGCCATTACCATCAGAAATCACATACTGTATGTGACATGTTTATCAGCTGTTTTCCATGTTCAGCAAAGCTGGATATAAAATAGGGCATGGACTGCACAGCAGCTAAGTACCAAAGTTAATGATGAAGACGTTTGCAACTATATCATCTATATTCTATCTGCACATAAGTGTTTTTGTTCAACATATCTGTGTTATGTTTGCAGCAAATACTTCACTTTGTTAATTATGTTGCTGGAGGTCTTTCATGTAAAACTCAGAAGTACATTTCTGAAAATGTTATGTTGTGTACTCAGAATATAAATCTAAAAAATGTACATTGGAATTATTTGTGGTTTATCACATGCAGAATACACAAGTAGCATGCCATTAATAAAGCTGTATTCAGATCCGGGCATCTTCTTACTCTGTTTCCTTTTCACTTATTTTAAAATTAAGTCCATGAATGTGACACAAATGATTATCATGACAAGGTATGTCCTCTGTACTCTCAGCTGTACAAAGAATCCTGTGTCGGAAAGCAAGAATTAAAATTGCATATTTATCCTACATCTTTGGCTGGTTGGGATGTGTGTTGTAGGTTAAGAATTGACAAACTGTCAGCCGATGACGGCTCCAGAGTTTTATTGAACTGTCTGACTATTCAAACTTGGTGGTAAACACTCAGCAGGGTTCTGCAGCTGTGTATTCATCACTGCTTAGTGTCAAACTGTTTTTGCCAGTAGAGGGCAGGGAAGTCTTTTTTCATTCAGATATTTAGCCACCGAAATGAGAATTTCAACAAACGGAACTCAACTTTAGCAAAACATAATGGCAAGAATTAATAATCAGTCACAGTTTATATTTATACAAGTCATAAAGTCTTGCTATTTAGTGAATATAGTCAGTCTCACAATCAATCCCATGGGTGACTCTTAAATAATGTGCATTTTGCTCAATCAATACCGACAAATAATTAGTCTTTCTTGCTAGGGTGTTAGGCCAAGATGTGTGGCTGCTCAAGGAGCTCCATGCCTTATTAAGCCCTGTTGGCTTCACTTAAAATGCTGTTGGACACACTTGACTGTAAAGATATGGTGCTGTGCTTGGCTGCCTACAGTAGTGTGTGTGAGTTAACTGCACCACATTCAATAACCGTGAGGAGGGGGGAGCCTGTGCAATTGATGGGAGCCATAAAGCTGCCTTGGCTGCATTAAAGAAGTTTGCAAAGCCACGCTGGGAGAGTCATTTTTGATCATGTCATGTTAAAGTGGACTTAAAACGGCACAGAAGGTTTTGGGACTTGAAGTAGATGTCAAGATTGTATTATCCAGGGTTTTAATAAAGATTACAAGCCCTTACATCCGTTTTTATATGATCACATACATCTCATCAGATCATTTACATGATCATTTCAATGTGCATTGGCACCTTCCTACCATCATTTTAGTTTTGCGGTCACATTCATAAGCCTCTTATCTGCTTGCAGATGTCCAACTTAAGGCTAGTTGATTCGCTGTTAATTAAAAACAATTATTTACCTTTTTTAATGTTTAACTGATCTAATCATTAGCGGAGCACCAATGTATAATGGCCCAAAGGTGCAAAGCAGCTACATCTACAACAATTTAAATGAAACCATTAAAAAAATCAATTATCCAAAAACATAACATCAATTCAAAACAGACCTGCCCTACGATGGACAGGTTACATGTTATTCATAGGGCCAATGCAGAGACACACATGACAACCAACCATTCGTACTGTCACTCACCCTTCGGTGAATGTGAATTCACAAACACTAATTAGTGTGCATGTTTTTGGGCTGTGGGGAACAAGCTGGAGTCCCTGAAGAAAAAACCCATGAAATCACATGAAGAACATGTAAACTCCACAAGGAAAGGCCCTGAACGACAAACCAGAAAACATTTTTTTTTAAATGATGTAAATGCAACTGAACTGAAAAAGGAAAACATAAAAATATGTGCAATCAAACGCAAAAGAGACACAAAACTGTAAACATTTTACAAAAGACAACACAATAACAGAAAGCATGAAAACAACAAACATTACTGTGTTGTTGTTTTTTCTTTCTTTCAACATTTGTGTTTTTGGGTGTGTTATGTTCAGTTTGGTCAAATGCTGTTTTTGCTGTTCATGATGTCTGTTGTGAAATGTCATGTTTCCTGTTGTTGTCTTGTGCGAAATGTCTTTTTTGTTTCTGAAATGTGTTTGGTTTGAGTATTGTTCAATTTGTGTTTTGTGAAATACTGTAGGACTGCACAGTAGTGCGGTGGTTAGCACAATAGTGTTAGATGAGATCCTGGAGAGGACCTATGCAGTTCCTGGTTCCTGTCCAAGGAATGAAAAAAATCATCCCTGCACTAGATGTTTAGTGGTGTGGTGGTTACCATTATTGCCTCATAGCATGATTACTGGTTCAAATTGTGACTGGGGCCTGCTTGCTCCACTTTCTACTCTGGCTTCCCCCCCTTAATCTCAAAACATACATCTCTGGTTAATTGGTGATTTTAAACTGAGTATATGGTGAGTATGACCATGCATCAGTGTCTCATTCGTCACTTTGTTGGTCCTGTGATGGACTGGTGACCTGTCCAGGATGTGTCTTGCTTCTCACATCATGGCAGCTGGGATAGACTCGATCCCCTCTGAGACGCTGCATTGGAATAAGCTAATATAGAAGATGGATAGTTTTGTTATCCTTTGCACTTCATGGCCAGTTTTCTTATAGTCTGAGATATTTTAACAAACATAAGTTGCTACTTCATTTTGAACTGGTGCTACTCTCTCAACACATTAGGGCAGCTATCATTCTCATGCTTTCTGGCAGGACGGATATAAAATAGATTAATGTTAAGAGAGAGTAGATGCAGTGAGTAAAATAGTTTAAAAAGTAAATGAACACTAAAGTAATTGTTTAGCTACCCTTAGCTCAGACAGCTGTAGCTGAATCTCCATTCAGACTGGTAATAAAAAAATCCATAAAATTTTCTGTTAGAGCCTATTGGACCAGGATAAATGATGGATATCCTCGCTGACAGCCTCTTCAATAAAAGATAAGGCTATTATCCAGCCTGTTCTAGGCTGTCTGATAAACAAATCTTTTTAACAATATTTTAGTGAACCATCAGGCAGCCAGAAACACCACTTCACTTGTCTAAATAATAAACTCTTTCTAACCCCTAAGATAAAAAAAGCATCATGCTGTCTTTGGTATTCATATATGTGTCCTCAGAAGTATTGCACAGACACAATCGTCCGATCTGCGTCAGCAGTAGGGACCTGCTTCCCTTTGATATAAATGAATTGTAATTAATTTTTCATCTAAAGGGACAGCACATGGTGCACAAGCCGTGGAGCCAGCATGGCAGAGAGACAAAGGGGAGGGGAGAGAGAGTTGTAGATGTCACAATGAGATTCAGTGCATGCATGAATAAGGTCACGGTTTGAGAGGTATGCCTGCAGATGTCTGCTTCTGTGCCAACAATCTCTATTCAGCTGTAGACCGAAGCATGAGTGCATCCATCATCATCATATTGTATTTCACAAATCCTCTTCAAAGACACATTTTATTTGGTCATCCTCATAGATTGCTTGTTCGTTCACAAATGTCGCACCGCCCTCTTATATTCTATCCCTCATAGAGATCGAGTACTCTCTGAAATTGGTGGCAGTGCAGCTCGGATGGTGCATAAGCCTGTGGCTACAGCAGCAGTATTATGCAAGAAATGAATAAAATCCTCATATTTCTAATGCTGCTTTAAATTTTTTTTACCCAAATAAAAAACGAGCATTGTCATTGGGGTCTGCTGATTTGATGTGCCCCTGTTAAATCAAAAGATTATGATAAATAATGATATCAAATATTTCAGGCTAACAGCTTGGGGATATTTGGACCAAAGACATCATTACTTTGTATTTTAGCTGTTTACAAAAATATATTTAAGTTACATTTACAAAATGAAATGCGGATAATCCAAGCTTTAATTCTAGGTTATTCTTGCCCAATTTGGAGGAGGGTTTAATTATTGCAGCTTATCTTTAAAAAAAAAAAATCATGTCAATCTCTTTTTTTCAGGGGCACAAATCTATTTCTTATTTCTTTATTAACTAAGGAAGCGATATGTAAATAGATGGTACTTGTATAATGCACTCAAAGTGCTTTGACACATATCTCATTCACACAGCAATTATATTGTAACATACTATACATTCATACCCCTGATAGGCACATGAGGAGGCAAGGTGGGGTTCAGTGTCTTTCCCAAGGACTTTTTGACATGTAGTCAGGGGAATTGAACCGCCACCCTCCTGTTTAGTAGATGACTGCTCTTTTGACCTGAGCTGATAAATCAACCTGATAAATCAACTTTATCAAAGATATCATTCCAACTGCATTCTATACATTATTCCAACCCTTCTTTGTGTTTCTTGATGTGCTAAATGTTTTCATTTGATGAAAGGTCTGGAGGGCAGGCAGGCCTATCTAACACCTGGATTCTTCTACTATGAAGCCATGCTGTTCTAACAAATGCAGCATGCTGTTGAGCAATGTCTTCCTGAAGTAATGGGAGAAAATGTTGTTGTATTTCCTCTATAAACCTTTCAGTATTGACTGTTCCTCTCCAGATGCGCAGTTGCTACAAATGCTGCAAATACCATCAGCGATGCCAAATTTTAAACTGAGTGCAGTTAACAAGCTGGATGTTCCCTACTTCTTTTCACTTCACAGGTTGCATTATCCACAATTTCCAAATGGAATTTTCACATTTCTATTGGTTTGTCCACATAACTGCTTTTCACCTTGACTTAGTCTGTTTTAGATTTGTTTTTGCCTGGACAAGAAAGCAGCATTTCTGGATCATGTTCACATATGGCTTCTTCTATCCATGATAGAACTTTAAGCTGAAAATCTGGATGACATGGTGAACTATGATCACAGGCAATGATTTCTGGGAAAGTTCCTGTGCCTGTGCAGTGATTTCAATGACAGAATCATGCCTCTTCTTTTACATGCAATGCCGCCTATAAGGGCCTGAACATCATGGCCCTCCAATACTGAATTTCAGCTGTGTCCCTTGTGCACAGAGATGCCTCCAGATTCTCTTATAATGTACTGTGAAAGATTAAAAATTCAAAGTCTTTGCTGTTTAAAGTTGAGGAACATTATTCTGCAATTGTGTCTCAATTTTTGGATACACTCCTTTTTGTCCAGATTACTGGCTATCTGCTCCCCTGCTCATCTCATCTTATGAGATACTCTGCCTCTTGAATGTGCTCTTTCAAATCTTGTTATCACGACCAGTGATAATCACCAGTCAATCACCCCCTATTTGCTACAACTTGTTCCAAACGCTATGTCTTTGGCTCCATTTACAGTTCCAGTCTTTAGTTGTCCAAATTTCTCTTTCTTTCAGATATATTGCTGCCATCAAATTCAATCAAGATAATTTATTAGTTTTCATGAATTAGTAAAATGGGTCTCTTTCAACGTTTGATATGATCTCTGTGTTCTAGGAATATAATAATGGTTAATGATTTTGTTTTTATTTACATTATACAGTGTCCCAACTTCTTAGGAGTTGGGCTCTTAGCACTCATAAGCACTCTTGATAGAGAAAAATGGCTTATGTGAGCAGCACACCATTTTGGTTTGTTTTATATTCATTAATTCTCAAGGCTGTTATATCATTTTGAAAATAGCATTTAACCCTTGAAGTTTGTTGCACTGGACCTATTTTCATATACTGCAATAGTTAATTCTGCTAAATCAATGTAAGATATAAGCTAAAGAAATATTCATACAGTCTATATAAAATCTGTTATAGAGAAAAAAATGTAGTAATTCAGAGACAATGAAATATGGATTTAATAAGCTGTGTAAACAAAGACTTCCTTTACTCTAAGGGATGACGTCATTTCCCCCAGCACATTTAGCTCTCCATTTATCCTTTTTAGCTATACATCTTTATGGATTTTCTCCCCATTCTCGTTTTCCACCTGGGATTTTCGACGTACTACGGAGTGATGTGTACGCCCATTGAAAAAAAATGGGTGTGTTTTGTAGTAAGACGCCACCCTATTTGACCTTATATGGTCATTGAGCGGACCGTTGATTGACAGCGAGCAGCAGCTGCTGAGTTGCTCAGACATGGCGGAGGATACAGTGTAAGTGAGGATCAGCGGCGGAGTTACGTGAGTTTTCCCAGCAGTTGAGTCGGCAAAGGGCGCATGAAGTGATACCGAAGAAGAGAAAAATGTGTTCAGCTAAAGCGTACTCTGAAGGGAAGCTAAAAACGACGTGACCTGCTCCACGTTAGTAAGATGGAAAAATGTATCGCTGTTTAGTGCAGTCAACAGCCTTGGGCAACAAATATGGCTTCTTGTGCCTTTTTCAATATGCTATAAAAATTGATCTCCCGTGCAACCTAATGCCGTGGTGGCTCCGGCGAACTTCTGCAAGCCGCGATAAGTTCAGTTCAGTAATCGCTCGGTACTTTTGATCGGTAAGGATCTTACATCCACTTGGCCGTCTGGGTTAGCTGGGAAGCTACGGAACTACAGCAGATAGCAATGGAGCCAAAGCACAAAGAGTTGCTAGACCAGTGCCACCAGAACTTATTGGAGTCCATAACAGATGCGGACCGAGTGATCGAGCTGCTGATAGTTTCTGGTACCTTGAGTCAACTCGACAGGTTCGAATTAGACCAGAACTGCTCGTCCAGCGCCGAGAAAGTCGACCACCTTTTGAAGATGCTGGTGAACAAGGAGAGCGACCATTTCCTCGACCTGTGTGTGGCCCTGGAGAAGGCATACCCTGACCTGTATGCTGCCCTCTTCGGCAACAACGGTGGAGGACCTGTGGACCACTCCACCGGTAAGAGCTTACAGACATCAGCTAGTGTCAAACAGGCTTTTTCTTGAATCTAGAAAATGAGTGGTCCAGGGACTGCATAACCCTTGCAATGAGTACGATCTGGGTGGTCTTGTGCAAGAGGACGTGTGTATAGCTACAGGACAGTAATGCCCAGATCTTGTTTTACTATTAGCCCAAAATTGCATACGATGGTAATAAGGGTAAATGTGAAGGTTGCAAAGGCTTGCAGCAGCCTTGTTACAGCATGGTTAGCAGAACTACATGACTACAATATTCTCAGTTAGTTATATTACACTAGCCTTTGATTTTTAATTAAATATTTTATTCAGTCTGCATATTTTATGCACATTTTATGACTTTAGCCAAGATTTTGTAATTCATCACAACCATTGTGCTTACATCCAGTCACTATAGATGGAAAACACATTTGCCTACAAAATGTAGTATTTGTTGTTAATTCAGTGTTTAGGCACAGACCACTTCACTATTATCCACAACCAGCACCCAATTGTCACTAGTGGCATGATATGGTTGGTACATTAGGTAGCCTGAGTTGTTTCCATGACAACGGTGCACTACTGACATGTTGGTCCATATCAACCTGTATAAGGGGGTGTGTGTGTGTGCAGCCTACCCAAGCATACGAACATGCCTAAAGCATGGTCTACCACTCCACCCTTCCAGTTGAAAAGAAATCACTCTGTTATCCCATTAATGACTGTTTCGAATAGAAATCCCTCCTGTACTGCATTAATGCCACATTTTTTAAAATTACAATCTATTCACTGTAGGGATTTGATTTGCACTGTGTCCTTACAGCAACTGCCGCCACTTCAGCGGCTTTGGTTGTTACTGCGTAGAGACAAAGGGCAACCAAGTGTAAGAGCCATGTCTAGTTTTGGCTGTTTTGCTTCGTGTGAATGACTGAAGCCAGTGAGAGACTTACTCAAAACCAGCCTCATGCCCCGGGGGGCCTGAATGCAGGATGGGTTGAGATCCAAAAGTATGGAAGAGATGCAGAGTGATGCTCCTCTTTGGCAAACAGTATTTAACATATAAAACAACCTTGCAGGCTGAGTTGTAGACCATGACATAGCTGTCGGGTTTATTTCAAACTACTATGCCTATCATGTAGTGCTGCCAAGTAAGCCTCAGTCTACCACCAGCGACCTTTACAGGTAATGCTGAGTTGGTTTCTTGCTGCGCTGCTGACAGGATCACTAATGCTTCCTTAAGCTTTTTTTTTTTTTTTTACTTCCTTGTATTGAGCGTTGCTGCTGCAGAATGACACTCATCCTGGAGTGCTTTACCTGCGAGTAGCTGCAATGTGGATTTGGGCCTTTCTTAAGTTCATGCATGCAGTATTAAGTTGCAAGCACTGAGTCTCAGATTTGACCTGCCATGTATTTGGATAGAGTAAGCATGAGAAATGAGTCTGGCTTGTTGGACTGTGGTTATTCAACAGTGGATTAGGCCCTGGTCTCCTCTCTTTAGTGTAAACCTTCTATTTAAGAAACACTTTATCATGCCTCTGCACTCCTCTTTATTAGCTCCCATGTTTTTCTTCTTCTTCTTCTGTTTTGAGTAAAGTGTTGTTTTCTTCAATGTGCTTTTCATTATCTTTCTAATATAGTGATTCAGGTTATGCGATTAGCATGTTTTAACCACACTTGTAACAGACTGAAGACAACCCGCTCATGGAGCATCTTCAGGCACAAAGCTGGTAGAGAGAGCTCATAGGGATGAAATCCTCTGAGCCGCGGCGTGTCTGTGAACAACACAGGGTGTGTGAAGACAGGGAGTGTGATGAGTCTTGCTGATAGCAACCTGCTCTCAGCTTGTCCTCTTCTCATCCCGCCTGCTCTTGTTTCTGATTTGCTTCCTTTGCCAGCTGAGCCTCCAAAGACGAGCATAAATAAAATTGCTCCCAACTCAAAATACATTCCTCCCCTCAGTGGAAAAGCACACAGATACACACATTAATACTCAACAGTTTAAAGCTCATGCATAGTAAAATTATTGGTGTTATTGCTGGTAAATTGCAGCATATTTTCTGTTGAGGACACACAAACAAATGATTAATTCATCAGTCCGTTCTGTAGATCTGTACGCCGAGATCTGTGCCCACCCTTTGTAAGGATATTTCCTACTGGGATTAAAGTGCACATAAGCGATTCACTTAGAATATTGAGTCTCACTGAAGTTTTGACCCTGCTGTTTCACAGCAAAGTGCATTTCTGTCATTGAATTAATTTTATAAATCCAAGCAAGGGCAATCAAGCTGATTTCCTGCCTCGGCTTGTGTGTTCATGTCCTTGCTTTATGTGGGCAATATTTTTCAAAAGAAAAGAGTTGTAGAGATGTACCTGCAACACCCCTCCCCCCCGCTCTTTGTAGATTTAAGGGTCCGTGACAGTGATTTAAACACACTCCGAGAGGAGGGAAACACAATTCTCCCTGACGGTGTGCATCGTCCACAATCGTCGTCTTCTGCTTCCTGTTTGCCTTCATTTTCTCATTGTCTTGGTCTGTTGTTCCTGTGCTTTATTCTTCCTTTTTTTTCTTTCTGACTCACCATCTATTCCCTTTGACTATCCTTGTCTTTACTATGACTCATTATATTTCTTTCTCCCCACTGAGTGGTTTTATTTCTCCTCACGCTTAAATAAAAGGACACGGCAGAGAGACAGAGGAGGGTGATAGAAAGAGGGAACAAGAGAGAGGGAGACAACAGGCCTTTTGTTGAGAAGTTGAGCAGGCCCAAAGTGCGCAGTCAGCAGCTTGCTCTGTGTACAGCAGCCCAGGACATTGGCCAGTGTTTTTGTGTTATTGGAGGGGGTGCTCTCCTCTCTGTCAACGAGTTTCTGTCCCACTCCATAATCCACAGCGAACGGACAGAATGAGTTATGACCCTGGAGCTTTTTGTCACGAGCTCGGTTCTTAAATATATCCCGTGAGATAGACCTGGATTCATTTCCGTCGTCACTCTGTCCAAGTGAGCATCTGTCATTCGGTGATGCACGCTGTCACTTACCTTGTCACCCCACTCTTTTTCCCTTTGCCACTCTTTGTATCTCACTCGGACTTCTCTGTTGCTGTGGAACCTTTCAGATCTCATTTACACAGACAGTAAAAAAAAAAAATTAAAATTGCCCTCACTCCTTCCATCAGGTCATTTGGGCTTTCATTCTTGTGCAATTGTGTCCTAACAGAGCGTATTGTTGGTGTAAACTTTATTCTGCAGTATTAAAATGTGATGTTAGGTGAGAACCACAGCCAGGAGGCTGTACTGTGGAACAGGACTTCATTACCATTTTACACATGTTCCCCCACTTCCTAATTACCCTACGAGGTAGAGGAAATGCCAGCATCTAAATGTTTAGCAGCACCATGAAGTCATGGAACTTCAAACAGCTTCTGTGAACGCCTCTGGACTCTCTTTTTTTGTTGTAGTATTACTTCTCCTGTATTATATCTTTTTTGTTCGCTGTAAATCATGGCATCCTAGCTTTAACTTCATTGACTTGCCTTTAATTCCCGTTTGCATTCAAATCTTGGACTCTTATTTGTCCAGTCTGCTCCTGCAATCATTTGTCCCCCGGCCAGTGGAGCATGACCCCAGTTTAAATCTGATTGTGATTGCTAACAAATAGTGGTGGTAATTACTTTTGTCCTTGCAAATAAAGCATGCAATTAATGCAGATGCTTTTTAATATCAGACAGCACATTTCTGTGAAACTTTGAAAAAGATCATAAAAAGGCATGCAAACCTGTTAATCTAACCAAAATGGCACAAAACGGAAGCTGTCACAACTGGACATGCATCCAGCTTTTGGAGGCTAAAAAAATCCTGTATGAATGTTTAACTAGACTTAAACAGCTGTGGATGGTTTCAGAAATGGTGATTGAAAAGTAGCTCAATAATCAACTTGTATATCAACTTGTGGTTGTATAAAGCATTTCCAGACTGTACTTTTTTATCTAATATTATGATTTTATAACCACAGCATTATAACTAAATCACCATCCAATGTCTTAGATATACGATGTTTCCAACAGAGAAGGGTGGCAGCAGCAGAATGGCTTTAATCTTTTTTTTCCCCACAGTGTCACAATGTTGGACATACTTTGGTCATTTACTTGATTTCCCTTCCATGCATGTACTTTGGGACAAAGACGGTGGTCCAATTAAATAGCTAGGTTGAAATCTAATTGTAGTCGACTCAACTGTATGCAGCTATGTGTGAGATAACGGTGCCTGCCTCTGCACAGCACCATAGTTATTTATCTGAAGAATAGAATAGTTTTGAAATCCATGTGCGCAGTTCCATGGAAATACGAAGCAAAACAAAAGCCACGCATTTCATCTCTGTGTGCAAAGATCACATATCCATATACATGAATTATTGATTGGTGGCTATGCTCATTGACCAACAGTATAGAGTTGCGTGTGGCGACGTCTTTGGTCGAGTGGTGGCATGCAATCAACAAATATTATTTGTACCATTATAAAATCATTACTTTCATCTCATACATATTAAATGGGTCACATCCAGCTCCTGCTTGCCTGGAATACTTTACAATCCAACGTCCATCCAAATAAGCTTTGACTGAAGATGGGACTGGCTATGTTTCTAGTCTATGACTCTCACAATTAACTTAGGATGAGTTTGTCTTACAACATCAATATGTGATGTGGAATGGAAGATGTATTTTTTCGGGGGGGGGGGGGGGCTAGATTATGAATCAGTTTTAAAATTTAGGAAGTAAAAAAACTGTAATTCTCGTGTGAAGCAAATTAATTTTTCTCATGCTTTGGAAGAAGCATTCCCAAATCAGAAAATATGTCATCTTGACAGATATTTGCTTGGTTGATCCAGCAGTGTGTGTTCATGCACAGACACAGATAATTTTCTTTTATTACACAAAGATTGTTTTCAGAAATACCAGAATTTTTACAGAAAAAGTGTAGAAGATGAAGCTGCCTTGTTATTATGGGTTTCTTGATTAGATAAATGGATGAATAGATACTTTATATTTATCCCGAACTGGGAAATTAGGGGTTGCAGGAGCAGTTCTTAAGGCAAACAATGACTCCAAATTAACAAACAAAATATACAGATCTAAGTACAAAATGATTAACAAAATATACAAGTCTAAACATATAAAAACCAACAGAGTAAAAGAATAAGCAAAATAAAATGGATAAGATATAGAAGTATCCAAGTTTTTAATAAGGTTGTGGAAAAACAAAAATATATAAAAACAATGTGAAAACCCAGAATGGAATAAAATAGCAAATGAATAGAAGCAGCAGTTTTAGTTTCTTTTAGTTAGGGTAAGCAACAGAGACATTGTATAGTTGATGCAGAACCTATTGATATTGTTTTATTGTTTTA
Organism: Atherinosoma microstoma; assembly: GCA_037177055.1. Taxonomy (NCBI): domain Eukaryota; kingdom Metazoa; phylum Chordata; class Actinopteri; order Atheriniformes; family Atherinidae; genus Atherinosoma; species Atherinosoma microstoma. Next base: position 15,881,389 of record JBBBVU010000017.1, read on the forward strand.
AATAGGACAAGCATATGTGCATTAAACTATATTCCAGTTAGAGAAGCTCTGCCTTTGTGCATGTTCTACAACTAACTTGCATGCACAAGTAAATGGGGTAATCTACTGAGATTTGCTCCAGATATTGAAGTAATTGTTTATATATGCCAAGTCTGACTTGAAAGATGACTTGGCAAGTCATCTCATCATTGCTATATTCAAAAATGAGAATGCATGCTTTCCTGATATCGTAAAGCCCCAGTGTACAGTAGAAAAGGTTTGCCTGTCCGAAATAATACTACAGATTATATCTAAGCAATAATATACAGTATGCTCTTTTTTCCTCTACACTAGATTCCTTTTACTTTCTAACCTTTTCAAAAATTATAGTGCTATTTAATCACCGAATTATCTCAACACACTACGAAGCTGGTTTCTGAATGAACATGGGCTCCCCTGCAATTAAACCTGAATAGAATGTCACAAAGATCGGTGAAATTACAGCAGTGGGGTTTTTCCATACAGGCAGGCTTCTTGGCAGCGTTTCGGCTTGTTTGCATTCGCTGCAGCATTAACGGACCATTTGGAGGACATGTTGCCGGCATCTTTCACCTTTTAGTTTCTGACCCAACCCTTGGCACAGGCAAGCTGTTCAAAAGGAAATTATGCCTCATTTATGCTGAGCTAGGCCTCTTTGTAGAGAGATAATAGGTTGGGTTGGACAGCACCAAGGGGCTTTTTTGGACTATAGTGCTGCTTAACTTCTCTGACAGGTCTGCTGGGCTGAATTTTCATTTCACAGCCCAGATTGCTTTAACAGATCCAGATTGCTATAAGGTTACATCTGAGGGAGGCGGCCTTGCTTTTTCAATCAACAGTAAAACAGATCTTATTTTGAGACATGCCAAAGGCCAGGCTCAGTACTCTGAGTGAAAAAGGTGTGTAGGTTTGACCAAGTCGACATGAACACCGAGCTGTAAATCAGGCGACGTGCGTGCTGTGGAGTAATCCTGGCTCAAGGAGTCTTCATGTTAGATGTCTTCATTTATATGCTTAGCTAAGACTCCTGAAGTCAGATGATCAATCCTTTACGCCTGCAAGAAGGCTTTCATTGGCTCATTGCCCAGAATCTGGGGCTGCGGTGTCACTGCCACTTCAGACATCAGGCCCACCACTCAGCTCAGAGTCCCGGGACAGATATGGACCAAGAAATGCATGTTGTGTTTCGTTTTCATATTTACAGGTTTTGCAGTGACAATTTAAACCTTCAGCATCAATAACAGAAAAGCAATGAATTCAACCTTTTGTTGAGCATAATGAGGAATAGAAACAACGACAATCTTGACCTGGTTAAGCATAATTGTTATTGGACATACAGGTCTATTCCAAATATTGTTATATATGAAAAAAATGTCATCTTACAAGGATACTAGAAGAGCAATATGATTTTTTCATGTGCCTTAACGCTGTATTTGTCTATGACTCTGATGGGGGTGTGTATTTGTAGCTTCGTGTTGCTTTTGTAAGATTAATCCCAGACAGTTGCTCACAGTGACAGCACACAGATTATAGGCTGAAAAAGGGGCATAAAAGAGTGCTGCTGCTTTTGGTAGTCAATCTCTGTTACTACCCACATCTGAGGAATAGGATCCAATATTTAGACAGATTTGTGAGATTGAAACGTCTCTAATTTAAACTACATCATCGATACAGCGCAAAGAGCCGCAACCAGGATTTAGAGGTTGGGGATGTCGGAGGGTAAAAGGTTCTTTCTGCTCTCTGGTTTAGTGCTGACATATCCTTCAGCCTCACTTAAGAACACTGTAAAATGAGTGGGTAGTTTTCAGCGGCATTAGTGTAACTATTATTTGTGCCTCTGTAGTGTAAAGGCTGTGAAGCTGTGGACACAAAAGGAGAAAGAGCTGAAGGTCTATTTAGACATTGCTAACTCATGGCGTGCGACTATTTATCATTTGCTCACTGACAACGAGAAGAGCTTACAGAAGCGAAGAAACAATAGAACCCAGTATTATTTTTGGAACTCTGATGATCCTCCTTCCCCAAGTCTCTGAAAATGTAGTCTGTAGTGGGTTTCCTTAAAGAATTCTCCAGTTTTAGGGCTTGTCAACACTCACTGTGGAGGGAGTTTGAAACTGCAGTAGAGATGTTATCACAATGATAATCATGTGCGCTCTGTATTTTAGGAGACACTATCTTTGTCTCCTAACTTTTGTGGAATTGATGAATAATTTAGTCTCATCCAAGGGTGGAAGTAAAAGCCAGATTCTCCATCTCATTTTCTTACCGGCTTCCAAGTCTTGACAAGTACGTAGCTTGTCTTTTTTACCACGCTGCAGAATTGGCTGTTCCTTTCATCCAGTTTCTCCATGGCAACGTGTGTCATCTTGCTTTACGTGCTGGAGAATATAATCTGGTTGTCTGAAGCAACTGTTGGTAGCTTATCACATGGCTTCATTGTGAGGGGAAGCAGACGGAGTAGTGGGGGAAGTGGAACCTCATCGGTGCGGCGAGCACTCCCCTGACCCATTTAGATCACAGCAACAGGCCTTGTTACCATTGCCTCGGGCCCTTGGCTGGAATATTTCTCACAAGCGTATCTCTTAATGAAAGTCGGTTGTTTTTTTTCTTAATCCATACTTGCAAAATCTATTGGTTCCCAATGAGTTATGCCATGATGCGTCCATTTGTTAGAATTGACCATAAACGAAAAGTTTTCTTAGGTCCCGTGTGTTATGTCTGCCTGCTTGGGCAGACACCAGTGGATTCTTCTATTGTAGAGCATCAGATCTATGCAGCCCTAATGGGTGGCCATTTTATTGATGCAGTGAACATGTTTACTAATGATCATCCTCACAGATTGTGGCTGCTGCTAATTGGGATCGATGATTTAAAAACCCCCAAAAAAAGAAAAGGGGGAAAAAAAAGCCTGTTGCCGCTGACTCATCATTGTCCACTAGATAGCTGCTGTGTATCTGACGTGTAGTCCATACTGCATTCAATGCCAGGCTTTCGGGGCCAACTAATCAGCCCACGACATTCATCTAAATATGGAAATCATGTTGCACATTTGTCTTTGCAGCCAAATCAGATTGTGAGATACAAAGGATTGTCCCAGAACTGCTTCTTTTTTTGTGGGAGTTCTAGTTAGATGTTGAGTGTTGGGTGCACTCAGTGACAGAGATTACAGGGATTTTAATTCATGTAAGTGTTTTGGCTTTCAAATCTCATAAAGCAGCATTCCATAAGAAGTTTCTTTTTTTTTTCTTTTTTTTTTTCCCAGATAGAAAATGGGGAGAAAAACAGCTGAGGTGATGTAAGCAGATGTCCTACTAGCTGTGAGTTGAACCAGGACCCAATCAGCTAAGGGCATTTTAGCCCATGTGGTCTGTGCCCTCACCATCTTACCTCTGCATTTGCCAAAACAAGCTACTCTTATATCCCTTTTCTCTATTAGAGCCTTCCTGACTGTTTGTTGGGTATTTTAAATTGATATATCCTATGACTGAGCTACCATAATACCCCTCAGCGGCTTATGTCTTTACTATAAAACCTTGTCAGTCAAGAACTTGGTTGTTGCTTTTAAATGGCACCATAGAAATGAGTATAAGCTTTTTGAAATAGATGTGCTGTTTGTAGAGAATTAATGCTGCACAGCCCCACAGTCGTTCTCATCATGTCTGATGGAACAATATGAAATCAAAGCGGTGTGCCCCGAGCACTTTGCAGAGCAGAAGTGTTGAGCATCAGACAGGGAACGTCAGAACAGATTAAAAGCCTTTCCGCTCTGCTCCGCTCTCTTCCACAGTCTCTCTTTTTGCTTATTCCCTCTTCATCTCTCATATACTCTCCCTCCTTATTTCTTTTTAGTCAGGCTATTTCCTTTCATCTGTCCTCTAGTCCATGCCTTCTCCATGTTTTTCCTCGTGCCCTCCTATCCTCTGCTCTGTCTGCTGGGCCTAAGATAGAGGGGCTCAGTCGCACAGAGCTCATAGTTAATTAGGCTTGGCCTTGTCACACATGAGGGCTGGAGCGAGATCTGTAGCTAAACCCAGTGGGGAGGCAAGGACAAAAATGGAGGTCTAGAGATGCTGGTGTCAATCTATTGCTTGCTCGCAGCAGATAAGGCAGGTCACCATACCCCTTCTCCATTAAGACCTGTTGATGGTCATTTATCATATTACATTTGTCCTGTCTGTGTCTTACTGTGCTGTTTTTAGAAAGGTATAATTTCTTTTATCACATCCAGTAGATTTGTCTTTATTATGACATTATAATCACGACGGGTCTAATTGAGACATAATTAATATTATGAGCTAACCACAATCAATTTGTGTAATTGCTAGTTGTCTCTGTGGACAGAAATGTTACGTTTTCATTTCTACTTCCACTGGGTTTGAAACTGTTTCTTGAACGTTTGCTGCAGTTTTTTGGCACTAACTTTTTTTTATCCCCAGCAGCTTAGCTTCTAATTTTCGACTGACTGCATTTGGATGGGAGCCTATTCACATTTATATAATCGATTTGTAGTTGAAAAGCCAAACTGTTGGGACAGTCCAGTGTTGGGTGAAATGAAATAACCTGAAATGTATCAGTTTACTGTGGTGGTTAGCCCCGTGGAAACACAGCAAGAAGGTCGCTGGTTTGAGCTGGGGAGGGGTTCAAACAGTGGCCTTTCTGTGTGGAGTTTGCATGTTCTCCATGTATGCATGGGTTCTCTCTGGGTACTCTGACTTGCTCCCGCTGTCCAAAGACATGCATGATAGGTTAATTGGTTTCTAGATTCTCCCTAGGTGTGAGCATGAGTTGGTATAGTTTGTCTCTGTGTTGACCTTGTGATGAACTGGCAACCTGTCCAGGGTGTACCCTGCCTCTCACCTGCTAATTGCTGCGATAAGCTCTAGCTACCCCGTGACCCTGAATTGGACTAAGTGGTATAGAAAATGAATGAATACTGCAAAAAATTTGGCACTTTAAGGCACCATTAGCATTAATGTGAAATTAAAAGGTGTATAAATGGACCAAAATGACAATTAAACAGTTGATAGCAGTTTTTTATATGATAATTAATCACTAACTAAAATGTAATGATTTTGATGCCCTGCGCTGATTCTGAGCTGCACTAGCTGGTTGATTTAAACCGATGAAAAGAATATCATTTTCGGTTTAAAAATGCATTTGTATTGTATTTTTATTGATAATTTTGGTAGACATGCTACAGTTTCTTTGGTTTAGATGCTAAATCCAAAGAAATATCAAAATGTCAGATTGATAAAAAATTATATTGACTGACTGAAAACTATTCCTAATTTGCAACTCCAAATATGTACGTATACAAATTTAGACCATAAAGATGTTTTTTTCTTTAGACATGTGGGGGAAAAAATCCAAACGGTATGCAGTGCTATTGTAATGCAAAATTAGAAGACCGATTGTTCGCTTGGTGCATGAAACCGTGTATCAGCAGATCCATTTTCTGCACAAGTGTTTGAACCTTTTGCATATTTTTACTTTTTGTGTTAGTTGAAGGATTTTATGAGAATTCTAGCTGTGGGAGGACTTCTCTTCACAGTTAAGTCTGATAATCTTCTGGCAGTTGTTAAAAGAACCAGCTTTGGGATGTCTTCAGATGCCAAACGTGAGCAGAAACGAGTTAAACCTATCTTCCCCTTTTGGAAGATATGTTGATGAATAAGAAAAAAAAAGCAGTCTCATAGATGCATTCTACAGTAAGAACAAGTCAAGGATACATGTTTTTAAAAAAAAAAAAAAAAAAATTCTGTTTGTGTTGTCAGCTGTGTTTATGTTGCCCTTTGGAGCAGGGACTCTGCAGTATAATGGGGATCTGCACAGTCTCTCCTATGGATTGTGGAAGCCTGTGTGAAATATCCCCCAGCTTAACGGTGTGTACAGCTATTCAGATAGAGAATCATTTTCTCTTTCTCCCTCTCTCTCTCTGTGCGTGACATAAAAAGAGAAAATCCCATTTCAGCCATGACATTCTGCCTGTGTAGCAGAAACATACAGGGACTATACATCAAAGCAAGGGAGATTGCACAGTGAGGAAAGGGAGGTTTAATGACAACAGCGGTCTGGAGTGATAATATAGAGTCACTAAGAAGGAGTGTTGGAAGTTATTATTCCAAGTATAAACCGTGCTCCAAATGTATCACACCACTGTGCAGGGAATATGAAGCCGACTGTGTAATATTCATTTCTCTCACATTTTATTGACAATTAATTGCGGCTTGTGCTGATTGTTTGAATGTGTCTGCTGTTGTTGCAGGGTCTACATACAGCGTCCTCTCCACCATGCCATCTGACTCAGAAAGCAGCAGTTCCCTCAGTAGTGTTGGTATGTACAATGACCAAAAACACTGTTTAATACATTTAATTTTAGGTCCATGTGGACAAAACTCCAAACCCAGTGGGGTCATAAGTAAAGGGACCTTTGCTACTTTCCGACTTGTTCAAAGATATTCTTGCTAGCTGGGATACAGAGATCAGCAAGCCACAGATTAAATTTTTTTTTTTTAAACTTCACATTATGGGCATGAACATGCTGCCAGTGTCTCTTTTTTATTCTCTAAGGAAGTTTGCCATGTTTGCCTTTCCCTAGTTTTGACAAAAGTCCAAATAACTCAGCTGTATTGCATAAACCTCTAAGAGGTCCAAATGTTGAGTCAAAGATTCACATAATCCCCAGATTTCCTGCCGTGGGTGTTCTTTTGAAGAAAACAGCCCTAAACGTGATTCCATAATGAGAGGGTTTTTAACTCGATCTGACTGCTTGGAAATATGTCAGACTCACAATAAAAGGATGAACTTGTTACTTCAGGAATAAATCCTCTTATATCTGTTTATTGGTATAGTGAATTTGGTCATTTACAATAAATGCAAAACAAGGTATAAAAAAAATCCTAGAAAACAGCAATAAGATCAGTTTGGATGTGTTATTTCTTTTAGATTTTCAGCAAGTTTGCTGTAAATTTTCTTATTAAACAGGCAAGCAAATGTTGCTTTCACTGCTGGGCAGGAGTTGTGCAATCTAATGTGAAAGCAGATTATAGTCTTTGAGTATTGGAAATCTGTCACTTGAGATGGGATATAAAGTAGATTTTTTTTGTGTTTTTTTTTTTTTAATCCCTCAATTAATTTGGAAATGATCTTTTATCCAGTCTGATGAATGGTCCTAGCCTCCGGTAATGTGCTCACGGTTGCAGGTTCGCCTGTTAATGGTGAAGCATCCTCCCCTCCCCCAGCCATCAACGACAACCGGCATGCCAGTGACAACTTGGACACCATCTTATTGCAGCTCCGCCAGGTGACCAGGGAGCGAGATGAGTTGCGTAAGCGTCTGGCACTGGCATCGCCTGGGACCACCTTTGATGACTGCAGGTACATATTCTGGCCTGTGTGCCAAGCTGTTGTTTCTGCAGTAGATGAAGACATCAGATTTTTCCAATTAATTCCTCAGAGCGACAGAGTTTGGACTGTGCTTTTTCCTCTCACTGAGATTTCTGGGTCATCAGCACATGCAGACATTTTTCCATCTGCCAATTGTCTGCTTTTTTTGGATTTATGTTGACTTACAAAGTCGACAGAGGGTGCTCAGCCTGTCAGCTTTACTGGGTTGAATATGCTCTAGTTATGTTTTCTTTTGCAACCTATGTCAGAAACACTGCTTGCTTACTTCTTTGCGACAATATTTATACTTAGTCAGACATTTCATTCCAATCTTATGAAGTCTCTCATTCAAGGGGAAGGTCAGCTCTTTTATATCCTCGAGTTTGAGCTGTGTTTGGGCTCCATATCAAACAAGGCTGAGTAGGATTTTGATTCATTGCTGTTTTTCTCCTTAAGGCCAAATTCCAAAGCCAGTCATGACTATGAGCGTCTGAAAAGCCAGTGCATGAGGGCCATGGCAGATCTGCAGTCACTCCAGAACCAGCATACCAAAACACTTAAGCGGTGTGAGGAGGCTGTGAAGGAGGCTGACTTCTACCAGTAAGTATTTCTTCTTTAAATGAAAATGTAGCCAGTTTTTCTATTTCCAGTTATCAAAGATGGACTCTTGATTTTGAGTATTTATTTGTATTTTGTAGTTGTTGTTTCCACATGAAACTTTCACTTTAAAGAATTGGGGATTTTGTGCAGGGACTCATTACTGAAAAATGTGGGATGAACACTCAGTCACCTGCCACCTGCTGCTCTGCAACGTAAAAATAATCAAGTTTTATTGCATTGTTTTATTGCTATTGTAACAAATACTGGCACTGTGTTGCCATTAACCAAATTGAAAGAACATCCCTTAGAGCTACAGCCAGCCAGGGAACCGGCACTACAAAAAAACCCTGCATGGTTTAAAAAGCGTGGAAATTACAACCTTTTGTGTGAAGCTGAAGCAAAATATGTGGAACATAGAGGCAGATCATGTGTTGGATTAGCTGTTTGAGAGTTTAACCAGTTAAAATAAAATAAGACAACGTCAAATTAACACAGATTTGGATAAAGCTGAGTCCACCAATAAAGCATACTTTAGAAAGCGTTGCATTTGTCATGCTAACATTTGTCATTGAAAAACGCAGGAGATTGGACTTTGGTCATAAATATCTTGGTCATAAATGTTTTAGAAGTCCATAAATTAAATTACCTCAGAAGTTTTAACTGCTTCATTTTTGTAGTTTGACATGTTTTATGTCTTTGCAGAGCCCTCGTTTTTGCATTTCAAGTTTTTATTTTCTTTGCTTTTCCTTTTTATCTATCTATATTATAGCTACAATACATCTTCTTGTATTTTTGTGTTTGTTTCCCCTTCAAGTATGCTACACAGCCGCGTCTTGGGCGACCAGGCCCAGCTGAAGGAGGAGATGGAAACACTCAGGAGGGACAATGCCCAGCTTGTCCGAGAGCACAACCACCTTAAACAGAACTGCGAGGAGCTCAAACGATTGCACGGTCAAGACCAGAAAGAATTGGCAGACCTTCGTCTGCAACAACAGCAGGTACAACCAACTCGCAGGCACACTGCCGTGTGAGTGTCTAATGTTGCTGTCCAGATGTTATGCCAGACATATGCTGTCATGGCCTGCTGGATACAGAACCCAAAAAATCCAGCTTCTTTCATACAGAACTAACCGTCTCTTGCTGAGACATCACCGTATTTTAATATTGTTCACAAGTTTTCACCCAATTAACATCAAACTATATCACCTCTTATGTTCTATGCTGTGAATGCTTTCAAAATAGCACAAGGGGGCTGTGACCTGTATTGTATTACTGTGAAGTACTGTCTCCAACAGCCCCCATGGGGACACTGCAGTGGTTACATGCACAGGGCAGCAGAGCAGAAGGAAATGCACACAGAGCATTTCTGAAAAGGGCAAGCACAGAAGAGAAGGGCTTGGCTTGGGCAAAGGGCACACTGACCCAAACTATGTAGCTACAAGATCAGTGTATATGCAGAATATATAGTGTAGCCGAGGTCAATACAGCCCTCTGGTCACAGCAGCTCTCACAGGGATCACTCAGGAGGACTGCATCAGCAGACGTGCAGAAGACGGTATGATTGAGAATGAAAGATGCAAACTGAAGGACAAACATAGCACATAAATTAGCTAATGGTCTCCACAGGCCATTAAGTCTGATTTAAATGCATAACCACTAATGCCATCTTACATTTATAAAAGCCATAATTTCAGCTGGAATTAGATTTCCTCGCGACGTAAAACGAGGATCCTGTCTGCACATTAATGCCATCTGCTGCTAACATGGGGTACAGCAAAGTCAAGTCTAGTTCAATTCCTTTGAAGATATTAGCATTGTGAGCACCACTAAAAACTTAATAATGACACATGTTCGGATTCTTGTTGTTCTCACCAGGTCATGAGAGAGAAGGGCTCATCAGAGGTGTTAAATAAACTGTACGACACAGCTATGGACAAGCTGGAGGGTGTAAAGAAAGAGTATGATGCCCTGAGTAAGCGCTACAGTGAGAAGGTGGCTAACCATAACACAGATCTGAGCCGCCTGGAGCAGGCTGAGGAAGAGAACCGGAGGCTACAGAAGCAGATGGATGCATTGCTCAAACAGCGAGACTCAGCCATGCACTACCAGCAGCAGTACTCTACCTCGATGAGGAGGTGAAAGCATCTCAACATCCACACACACAGACAGTTTGACACACAAAGGGGGGGGGGTAAGTGATATGTGGTAAGCAATATTTTGGTTCAAGCTTGAAAATCACTCATTTCTGTCAGAGAGGCAGAGTAACGGGGGCAATGATTCAACACATGTGAACAACTGCTGATTTAAGCTGTGCTCAAACTGTTTCCAGCTGTACATCATTTTATATGGGCATGTTATAAATTTTGACACTTGGATTACACCCTGCCATCTTCCACTCAGGTTTGATTCAGTTCAGCAGGAGCTGAACAAGTCTTCAGCTCAAAACAAGGAGCTGCAGAGAGAGATGGAGCGGCTGCAGTCGGAGGTGACGCGCTACAAGAACCTGCAGCTGAAGGCGTCCAAAGACTGCGAGAAGTACAAAGAGGAGAGGGATTCTGTGTTCAATGAGTATCGTCTCATCATGAGTGAGAGAGACCAGGTGATCAAGGAGTTGGATAAGTTGCAGACTGAACTGGAGGCAGCCGAGGCCCGACTGAAAAACACTTCATCGGAGAGGGTTGTGGCCAGTGAAGAGATGGAGGCACTCAGACAGGTATTAGTTCTAAATTTAATCTGTTTTAGCTATTAAACAGGTTCTACATATTATGGTCTCTTGCAAAAGTCTTGAGTCTTGAACCACATTTCATTCCTTTACATATTGCCAAGAAAACAAGAAACGGGTGCAGTTATTTTATTTTATTTTTAACCTTGATTCGTTCATTCATAAACAAATGGATTTTATCTGCTTTTGACAACTTTTGTTTTATGTCTGTCAAACTGTTAATTTTGGCAGTTTTCTAAGATTTAGTCAAATAAATAGGTGTAAATTATGTGTCTTTGTAACAGGCTGCTAATAATAAAGTTACAATGTAAAATAGGTTCCTACCTTAGTGGTCCCAACTCTTTTTCATGGCCTTTTTATACTTGAATGATTCATATGTCAGTACCATAACCAACAAACAAAGCAGAGAGAATTGGAAAAGAACTGGACTTGAAATGAGTAAGCACAGGCAATGTTCAAAGAAAAACTTAGGAGGACCTATGAAAAGTCTGGAGAACTATTGCGCAAGACCAGTTTAAAAGAAAAAGCTAAAAGTTAAAAAGTTTGAAATAGTGAATTTTTTTCCTCACTCAAGAAAAAATGAAATTTTATCTACGATTACCTGTGAATACGTGAATGATATCTTTGTCTAATCAAAAAATGATTGTATGTCTCTTGTCTGGGTTTGTTGATGGGCAAATCTCAAGCCCAAAGGGAGGCTAAAAAAAACCCTCTGACGGTGTCATTAAATTACACCCTTGTAGTGTCACTGCTGTTATCCTCTATATCTACCTATTAACCATTAAGGATCCAGCATGAAACAATAACCCGATTGACATAATGCTGAGGCAGCTGTGTTGGGCAAAAAAAAGAATAAAGAAATAGAAAAAGATTTTGATGGAAGTAAAATATATTTATGTTAATTACAGTCTGTATGCAGTAAAGCACAAACAAGCAGTGGATAAGATGTAGAAGAGCTGTTTGATAGATTCTGTAAGCTTTAAATGATGCAGACTACCTGTATACTACAAGCTAAGCTCAAATACGATCAATTTGATATTTTGTCCCAAAAACGTATCTTTGGAATTGTGTAATTAAACTTTCCCTGTGATTACTTATGAAATTTTTCCCACTGTCTCCAAGTGTTTGCTTAAAGGGCTATTTGCTGGGTTTATATTGCATTTTCTGACCCGTAATTTTTTACTTTTGTATTAAAGGGCATCTTTCCTTGACACTGCACAAAAATAACCATAGCTGCTGACCTCTATTTGAAGAATATTTCTGATAATTTTGTGTGACAGAAGAGATTTCCAGCTAGTGTCAGATCACTCTGTATCGGATCTCTTGTTTTTTATCTTTTTTTTTTTCACATCGCACAAGCGACTCTCGCATTGTTGAGATGCCCTCATTTCATTTAGCCCGTCTTTGTTCTGGGACAGGAGTTGAACTCGTCACTGGTGGACCGGGACAGGGCCATCTGTGAGAGGAATGAACTACTGGAGAAGTACTGCCATGAAGTGAAGGACAAAGCAGAGGCCCAGAAGGAGCTGAGCCAGGCCTGCAAAGACATTGAGACGGTCAGGGAGGAGAGGGACGTGGCCCGCAAGGAGAGGACGGAGGCCATCATTCAAAGGGATCAGCTGCTTCGTGAATATTACCAGGCCAGACAAGTAAATACGCACCACTCCTCTATAAAATTTCTGAATTTAAGCATCTGTTGATATCTTTATGAGCTACTATTTTGTCTGCCTCATCTGCTATCCCTGGCATAGCCTATGAATCACACCCCTAACTAGGTTTGCCAAAAATTTACCAGCCTAATTCTAAAACTCATTCATCTTGTGTTTAACAGAGAGAATGCCACAACACAACTCTTTCAAGAGCTACTGATGAAATTGGTTTGAGAATTTAAGATATCCAGATGATTTATACCAACAATAGACTGTGGCTCCTGTGATTTATTCCGACACAAAATCAATGTAATAATAAATTCAATCCCCACTGAAAATGGGGGGAAAATGCTTACAGGATTCAATAGGGCATGTTGGTGAGCCGGAAACATTGTTACTGCACTGTATCCCCTTGATCAGAATGTGCTGTCTCAATTTATCACTCTTGATTGTTTACTTGAGTAAGCCAGAAGGATTTATGAGTTAGGATTGCAGTCCTTCAATTCCTTTTTGTAACACCATGGACGCTTTAAAGAGAACAAAAGCCCAGGTTTCATTTTGTGGCATCACTTTTAGAAATATAAAATCTGCAAAAGATAAGAACACACTATTATCTTAAATGACAGGAAATGTAAGGAAAATGTTTGTCCTATTGGCAGTACTTGCAGTATAGTTAAATCTGTTTTTTTTCTCCACATGCGAACAGTATAAACTCTCTGAATTTATCTCATATGGAGATGTCACATTTTTAACTCCTCATATTCACACACCATCAATGTTCTTAGAAACAAGACTCCGCTACCCTGGACATGGAACGGGCCAATAAGGAGATTGAGATGCTGAGGAAACAGTATGAGGCCATGTCCCAGGAGCTGAAGGAGGCCACACAGGAGGCTGAAGTGGCCAAATGTCGAAGGGACTGGGCTTTTCAAGAGAGGGACAAAATAGTGGCGGAGAGGGAGAGCATAAGGTCAGTCTGTGTGTTTTTAAAGACTGCTGATAGAGCTGAATGGGGCACGCAGTGCTGCACATCTTAGAGAGTCCCTGGCAGCTACATACTCCCCCCAGTACGTGCCATCCTTTTTTCTCATATTCTCGCGCCATCTGTTCTCTCTCGTTCCCCAGGACTCTGTGTGATAACTTGCGGCGAGAAAGGGACCGGGCGGTCAGCGATCTGGCCGATGCCCTGCGTAATTTGGATGATATGAGGAAACAGAAGAATGACACATTGCGAGAGCTTAAAGAACTGAAGTGAGTTTCTGACCCCCAATGTGTTATACTGGGCTGTTTTTATCCAGCTTTCATATTGCTTGGTTGTTTTCCTGGCATCATTTTCAATCATCCAGATTAAAGTGTAATCCCCAAAGATGTGAATTTTTGATCAAACATACAGATTTTATCTCTAAGTTTCTGTATATGAAGGTTTCTATATTGCATGTAAAAGCTCCCTCTGCTGGCTTAAATGTATATGACATCTTTTTTCCCTGGTATATGGAGTAAGCCTCATTTAGTGACTTTGTAAGTTTCTTTCTTTACCCTCCATAAAGAACAATGTACCGTTGGGGTTTTAATGTCATCACTACCCTCAAGGCAGGCCTCAGTAGGGCACCATACATCTTACTGACAAAAGGGCATTGTGTACAATCTAATTTAGGTTTTTTTCTGATTTAAATATAAATTTGATTCCCCATTTCACAAAATGGCAAGTGTCTGAGAAAGGACATCTGAGGTATTTTCGAAACAAACTTTGCGCCCCATTTCGTGTTACAGGAAACTTATCTGTAATGATATGCACTGTAACTTCATAAGAATAGAGAAAAATAACTTCCAGTCAGATTGGATGCATGTGATTCTCTCCCTCTGTAGTCTCTGTCCATCCATCCTCAAGTGACTAACATTTGACTCTGTGTGATGTCTTTCTTCATTAAGAGAAAAGATGGAGAGCCAGTTGGAGAAGGAGGCCCGATTCTGTCAGCTAATGGCCCACAGCTCTCACGACTCTGCCATCGACACAGACTCCCTGGAGTGGGAGACAGAGGTGGTCGAGTTTGAGAAAGACAGGGTGAGAGCAGTGCTCAGAGTGATGTGGTAAAATGCTTGTCCCGGGACAGCCAGCAGAGTTGAACAGATTTACAGAACTTGATAATACTGAGAGAAGTTTTTCTGATTGTATTGACTAAATTTGATGGTGTTGCTTTAATAGGATGACATGGATTTGAAGGCACTTGGATTTGATATTGCTGAAGGGGTAAATGATCCATATTTACCAGGAGATTGTGGAATATTTGTTACAAGGGTGGACAAAGGAAGTATAGCAGATGGAAGATTAAGGTATGATCTGCTTTAGTCAAGTATTCCACATTTTAGACTTAGAAGTCTATTAAATCCCATATTATATGATTTCTTCTCCTTTTGCTTTCAGAGTGAATGATTGGTTGTTGAAGATTAATGACATCGACTTGACCAATAAGGACAGGAAGCAGGTGGTGAAGGCTGTCCTTAATGGGGGAGGATTGATCAACATGGTGGTACGAAGGAGGAAATCTCTGGGAGGAAGGCTGGTCACCCCTGTTCACATCAACCTTATGGGGCATAAAGGTATGTCAGGTTTCAGATATTTACTTTGCTTCTCTCACTCTGCATTGTTGCTGTTCTTTGATTCTGGGTTGTTTCTGTGTTTTCCTTTTTAACATCCTTTTTTCTTGCCCGTGTCTCAGACAGCGGTATTGGTCTGGAAAGCGGGGTGTTTGTCACGGCGATTGTCCAGGGAAGTCCTGCTGCTAGGGAGGGTTCTCTCACAGTCGGAGACAGACTGATCGCTGTGAGTTATTTTCAACCTTAATGAAATCCTGCTCCCTTCCTCCACATTTACCACACCACAGTTTGCACAGGTTCTATTAGCTTTCTTATCCAGATGCTGCTCCAGTCCAGTATCCACATTCCAAAACTCAGATAAGGTTGAGTATCTGAAGTGGAAGGAGGAAAGTCTTCTCCTTTTTATTAAATCCTCAAAATTCTGCTGCTCTAGAGGTCTGGATGAAGCGGTCTCTGGACATGTAGTGGCAGTATTAAAGAGAAAAGATAAGTGACAGAAATAGAACTATGGCTCTCTATTGTTGTAAGATGAAAAAGTGGCTATGTCTGTAATCATCTGTCAGCAGCAGCAGAATTTTTGGTTCTCTTGCTGGTTTAAACTCGAGATCAAAACCTGTGCACGACCTAGAAATCCTCAGACCACAGCAGCATAGTGGTATACACTGGAACGGGATTGGCCATTTATGTGTTCATTGTAGTCTGGATACATTGTTGTCTTGGCTCATTTGCTAAGTGTGTATGAGATTAAATCACACAATCATTATCGCTGGAAACCCTTGGATTCGAGGACCTTTTATCATAAGTGTTCTATATTGTTTTTTCTCACCTCTGCTCATTTGAACACATTTTAGTTTATCAGCATTTTTACTTGTGATCATAAAATAATTCAGAGTTCTGCACTGAGATGTGAGCATCTCTTTTCTCTGCGAGTTTTTTTCCCTGAGCAATTTTTTTTGTAAAATCTCAGCCATAATAAAGTACCAACTCTGCTCCTTAAAGTCTCAGACAGTTTGAAAAAAAAAAACGTCTTCTCAAGTCCAGCCCTTTATGATGGAAAAGTGGGGATTGCAGTATGAGTTCTTGAGACAAAAATGTGCTGGCCTAGATTTATTGTGGTTTCCCCCACCATAACAGCATAACGCTCCTCTCAAGCTTCTCTCATGTTTGAGATTGTTAGCAGAATGTGTTTGTAGACGTGCTGCTATTTTTGATAACGCTGCAACCCAAGACAAACACACAAATGAACATCAGAAGCATGTCAGAGCAGACGGCAAGCGTTGCTTTTGTGTCGAACGACCTGTTCTTATTTCCAATGCGTCTCTTCTCTGCAGATAAATGGAATTGCTCTGGATAACAAGTCTGTGACAGAGTGTGAGGCTCTGTTGAGGAGCTGCAGGGACTCTCTCAGCCTGTCTCTCATGAAGGTGAGCCAGAACTCCTCTCACTTTCTAAGCTTCTTTTCTCACTGGCATCATCAAGAGCGTTCTCTCTAGTTCTGCCTGCCCTACATAGCTGCTTTACAGCTTCAGCTTATGTTTGCTCATGCACAGTGTTACCACGCTGTTTGCTAATGTTTAGGGGAAAAAAAATTCAGCTCATCTGGTGTTGCTCTTTTCTTTTGTCTGTTTGCCCCACAGTTTTTTCCTCACAGCACGTCAGGCCAGAATATCTTTGAGAGTCTGCAAACGTCAGAGAAGCCCAATGGTCGCATTCACCTGTCAGAGATCCACTCCCGGAACAGCCGGAACCTCAAACACAACAGCTCGACGCAAACTGACATCTTCTGCCCTGATATTGGAAGCGCTAGCACAAGTAGCATTTCTGGGGAGAGGAGGAAGGTCAGAGGTGAATCTGATGAGATGTATGGTGACATGAGCAAGCAGTTCTCCACAGGCTCCCTCCATGCCACTAGCCTTCGGCCGGCTTCCGATTTGGGAACTGGTCGATATGGACCCAGTGCTTTCCAAGAGTGCTGTCCCTATCCAAAGGCGCCTTCCTCGTTGCCCTTCGAGCCTGTTTCTCCCTCTGACTGCATCACTATGGAGACAACTCTGGAAAAGAAGCACACTGGGGGAACGTGGCCCAAGATGATGGTGGGAGGCATGTCGGTTGCACCAGAGAATCCCAGTCCAGTCACAACAGCCACCCAACTCTCCATCTATAAATCACCCAAGCAGAGGAAGTCCATCTTCGATCCAGACACATTCAAACGCCCTGAAACACCTTCTTCTAAGATGGAGTACATGGCGGCCAATCAGATTGCGACTGTGGCGGCAGCTGCAGCTTCTCATTCTCCACAGCCTTCAAAGACAGAGTCCCTTTCCTCCTCTTCCACTCCTACCCCAACCCCCCCAACCCCTCCCACTCGCAGCGACTCTTTTAAATTTAAACACAAACATCAAAGCAGCTCTGCTTCTGACTGCACAATCACCTCAGAGGGCAAGGGAGAGGCTGCTATCACCATGGCAGCAGGAGAGAGCAGAGACAGAAGCGAACGAGAAAGAGACAGGAACGGAAACCACTATTTCCTGGACGGCAAGGTCCTCACTTCTAGAAAGTCATGTGACGAGGACATCGGCCGTACTAGAGGAGAGGAACCAGAGGTAAAGAGGCCACGCCCTAAATCTGCCCCCGCCCTCCGACGTAGGATGACGCCTCAGACCATCACTTTTCCCACCTTCCAAGTGAGTCTTTTACACTTTGCAGCTGGATTGAAAGTCTTTTTTTTTATGTGTCTTAATCTCCCAAATTTTCTTCATCAGTCCAAGATAGTTTCTCTAACAAAGAAAATGTGGTGCATTTGAGAAAAAATCTGAATGGGAGCTTTGAAACCATTCCAGTGGGCCAGAATATCCACTCTGTAATAGAATTTACTGCCTGTCAGAACGAAGCCTCCGGGACTTGCCTTTCGGCCAGCGTGTCTAAGTGATTGATGCCACAGCATTGGTATAGCCAGCCAGCCCCAGAGCTGAGTCAGAGCCTGGTTGCCAGACAACCCTGCCCAGTTACCTCTCCAGGTCCTGAAGCACACAAGAGAATGCAGTGGGGATAAATGTTCATTTTTCTCTTGTGGGGTGTTGTCCTTTTTTCCTCATGCATTACCTCCAACAAACGGTGGAAAAGTTCTTTCTAGACATGTTATTTTCTTACCTAGCTGGGAAAATGTGTATGAATGTATGTCTGTGATTCATCACAGAGCTACTCCAATGATGAGCATTCACCAGAGCCCAGAGACATGCTGCGTTCTTCCCCCAGCCGCTCTCATAGACACAGTGTTGGCTTCGTCCCTACAGTCCACAACGGCACCCTACCTCCTAGTGAGTTTCTCAAATGCAAAATGCATACATTCTTGACACATAATCATAACCCCCCCCCCCACTTTCTAACATGAAAGTGTGTCTGTGTCCTGTCAGATTCGGCCCACCGTGGACTGTCTCCTTGCCCTGCGGTGACGGCTGTGATGAGGAATCCAGTGTACACCGTGCGCAGTCACCGCGTTCATACGAGCAACTGTCCATCTGTTGCATCTCAGATATGTCACCAGCACACCCACACCAGGTTACCTCATTTTCAACACCATTACCTTCACTGTGTTGTTTTGAAATCATCATAAATCTCTTCTGTTCCACAATGGCCCATCCCAGGTCCACTGTTCTTCAACCCATTCATGACAGGGCTTGGTATTTTCATAAAGATAATTAATTACACATAGTAGCACAATTCACTTTCCTCTGATGATCTCACTTCTGTTAACTGATAGATTTTTATTATATTCATTTATCCCCTGAAACTTGGAACAGTTATTTAAGAAAAAAACAAAAACTGGGGCACATGTTGTTCCAATCAGCAAAAAAGGCTGAAAACATTGTTTCACTTGGCTTCATTGTCTCTGAAACATTTACATTTGAACCCGGTTCTGCATTGCTTTCACTGACCTCTGCTACATAGACAATCACATTCAAAATTGTCCACAGAGCGTGGAATGGTTTCGCCAACCAGTGTTTTACTTGCCTACTGTTTAAAACTAATCAGGCCTATTAGGTAGTCCACTTCACATTATATCCAGCTGTTACAGAATATGATCTAGGTCTGTGGATGCCTTCAGATACTGTGGTAACAAGCTACCATTACAAATTGCCTTTTTAATGTTCTAAATCAAGGTTTCTCTAATTGGCTCTTTCTAATGGCCCTACATCATAAAAATAATTCTAAATGAGCACTTTCCTCAACGGCAACATCACTGATTAAATATCCTACTGTTGCTTTTCCTTAAAGTTGTGCTGTTTTGCCTAAGCTCTGCCCAGCAGTTTAATTACCTTTTTTTAGGTGTAAAAACTGTAGACTTCTAACATCATTTTCCTTCATGCAGCCCACAGCACCAGGGTCGCCGGAGCCTGGACCTGAGCCAGCAGAAGCGCACAAATGACTATTCTGAATCCTCGTCATCACGCAGCAGCAGAGCTTCACACGGTACAAACTCACTGCCCTCCAGCGCACGGCTCGGTCAGTCTGACACGCACGCACGCAAACTTGCGCACACTCATACAAAGGGTCACAGACTCCATGTCCCTTTTCTCTTTCTGGATATTGTGTCAAAGTGTTTATTATTGCATCTCATCCCTCTGCCAGGTTCTTCCAGTAATGTTCAGTACCGTACAGAAAGGATCAAAATCCCATCCACTCCACGATACCCACGCTCCATGCTGGGGTCAGACAGAGGTACTGTGTTTGGCATTTAAAAAAGATGAATGAATAAATAAAAGTGCTTTACCAAGTGAATTGAATTAGCCACATTTTTTTTTCCTTTTGTATATTTCCAATATCTGGTTTAATGCCTTTGACCTCATTGAGCTAATAGGATCAGTAATATTTTTACAACATTCATTTAGATAGTAAATGAATGGTGGCACCACTGAGCTTTCAGTGCCATTTAACATCAATCTGCAGGTATTAAAACTTAAAGCAAGCTTCTGCTAACCGGGAGCATGGGCAGAATTATCCCTGTCAAAAATAGTCGGGATATTTTGGGATCTGGAGCAAGTGATATGAAGTCTTTAAAAGCCATATTTAAACCAGTGCCACAAAATTATGTAGACTTTCAATTTGAATAAGATTTAAGCTGAGCGTTATGAAACATATCTAAATCTGAGATTTCAATATCATCCACCATCTCTTTCTGCTGCTCTTTCCTTAAATCCAGGCTCCCTGTCACACTCAGAGTGTAGCAGTCCCAGTCTTATCACGCCTCCACAGTCACCGCTAAATCTGGAGACTTCTTCATTTGCCAGCAGCCAATCACAAGGTTCCATTTCCACTTTACCTCGGATCTCAGTCAGTCCTGTGCCAATAGGAGAGCGCAGGAAAGACAGGTATGATGTAAAGGAGTGCTCACT
This sequence comes from Atherinosoma microstoma, assembly GCA_037177055.1. Lineage (NCBI taxonomy): Eukaryota > Metazoa > Chordata > Actinopteri > Atheriniformes > Atherinidae > Atherinosoma > Atherinosoma microstoma. The sequence continues at coordinate 15,901,752 of JBBBVU010000017.1, forward strand.
GATCATTTTTAAAAGACAAATGGAAAGAAAAAAAAAATCTGCAGCCAGCTGGAGCACATGTTTGTGTTTTTGTGATGCTCATATGTGTTACATATTAGCTTGTTTACATATTTCTGTCCTTTCAGAGTTACTCTTACAAATTGTAACCTTTTATTTTGTTCATTATTATTATTATTATTCATTATTCATCTTTTTATTGGATGAATGTGGAGAAAATGGCTTAACATGCTCAACTTGTTTGATGAAAGAATAATTCCAGATTTGGGTACAATATGGGTTGCATCTGCCCGCAAGGATCTTCCTATGCTGTTTAAAAAAAGGTGTTGCCTGGCAACAAATTCACTCTGTTCAGCTGTGCAATCCCTCGTTGTAATTCACATTTCAAGTCTTTAAAACTCTTCACGATTGTATTGAAGCTACGTTTGGTTCCAAAATCCAGTTTTACCTCTTTGTTAGAACTTTTCATTCCTTCAACATTCCTGTCCCACATCGCGTTGACAACACGTCTCAAGCTTTTACACTGTTACTGTCTATGTATGACATCTGTCCCCCATTCTTCTCTTTATCTTCCTCTCGCCTCTTTGCAACGCTCCACTTGCAGATCTCTGTACCGTAATCGCTCTTTTCTAAGGATTCCTCTGGCTGCAAGGCCGAGGTTCTCCTCTCTCAGGAGCCTCAGGTTTGTTCCCCCCTCACAGTGCTACAAACAAGGGAATGCCCCCACCCTCCCCTCCAAGTTCACCTTGTTCACATGCTTTGGTGCAGACAATATGGAAGAGCATAATACTCTTTTGCAGTTTACAAACACTGTGAATGCAAGAGGAAGTTGTTTTCCCCCATGTTTTCCATACCTACACCCAAGAGAAAGGTTTAGTTTTTGCGATTTATAGTATTTTGCATGCAATAGTATGACTTGTGCCTAAGGATGCACACAAACCTTGATTAGCTACACTTGGCAAACTTCAAAGGTTCAATGTAGTTTATATGCCTGCACATGTCTCCCTCCATGTCAGAAGGCCCACTTGAATCTCAGATAGTGCATGTACTGCACATACACTCTGAAGATGACACGGTCCATGTGCATGTATACATTTTTGCCTTAAGCCAAGTCACCCCTTTACTCTGCACTATGTATGTTATGCAATGTAGTTATTATTCAACATCAAGCTTCTGGGTCATGGCCTTGTTTGTACACCACCACTCTGTTTACTCCAGTCTATCCCAGTCTCTGGCTGCAGCTCTTTTTCTATTCTCCGCCTTCATGAAAGTGGAAGGCATGCTCAGAGCCACCTTGTTATGAAGACACACAAAGTTCATGTAAATCTCCTTCATGTGAAGGAATTTCACACTCTTTCTGTGCTTCCACTGTTCACACTGTGTTTGTGTTGTCTAAACCAATCCAGTTTCTAGTAAACCAGGCATAAAGTTGTACTCTGGAGAGATAAGCTCTTGCAGACCTGGGGGGATATTTAAACTCTGGTTCAAATATTCTTCAAACACAGCAGAGGCTTTCTATTTATTGCAATGCTTATAATTTGAACCAGGTGTGCTTTATTATTTTTGAAAAAGTTATTCCAGCCAAAGCCTGTGTTATGAATAACTCCCCAGAGCTGTAAAGTGAACGTCTCCCACCACCTTGGACTGTCTCTACTTTCTGGAGGTGTCCTGGATCAGCTCTCTCGTGATGCTGTTCATTGATGTAGATTCCTCTTTCCCACCAGACCATACTTGGAGGAACCGCGCAATGTCATTGTGCATAAAGGTGCAGAGCCTCTGGGCATCTCCATTGTCAGCGGGGAGAACGGAGGAATCTTTGTTTCAAAAGTTACTGGAGGTAGCATCGCGCACCAGGCAGGAATGGAGTATGGAGACCAATTACTGGAGGTATGAACAACCTGCTGAATGCCACAAATATTACATCTTTAAATAGCATAAATAAGAACTTTGTATGATTATAAAGTTGGGTGGATTCCACTGACATATGGTTTCTTTAAAGATTTAGCCATCTTGCTGCTTGTAATACATTTATTCTGCATGGCTTCACATACTGGAGGACAGAATTCATTAATGCTGTCACTGATCCAGCTTTTTAATTATTGCTGAAATGCCTTTGCCAAAATAGTGTTTTCTCTGCTTACTGAACTGACTGTTGTCAAATCGCATCAAGTAGGCATCAGCTGTACTGGAGGCTGTAAAACATGTTTGAGTTGTTTGTAAAGAAAAATACAGGAATGCTTTTGAAAGTATGGGAATGTAAAAAAAAAAAAAAAAGCTTCTTTGTTACCGACTGTAAGTTTACTTCACACATTCCTTATTTCATTTACTTATAAATGTCCTATTTATTCATTTGTGACTTTACATAATTTGGTGAGCTTCAGCACTTCTGAACTGTGTATGGAGCCACAGATTTGTCACAGAAAAATAATGGCTACTTGTAAATGTGTCCTAATCCTCTTTCAACTGTCATGAGTGTCCTCTCTGCTGAGTAATCATTTAAAGCACGTAATGGACTGGACACATCCAGTGTTCCCATCTCCCTTTTCTTTTAATTACATATCTGCTCTAAAATGCTCGTCATAATCACATTTTTCCTCCTTTATCAGTTCAATGGTATTAACTTGCGGAATGCTACGGAGCAGCAAGCTCGTCTCATCATTGGCCAACAGTGTGACACCATCACCATTATGGCCCAGTACAACCCACACATGTACCAGCTTGGCAACCACTCTCGCTCCAGGTAAAACAATGTTTTATGGAGAATTGGTCGTGTTTTTATTGTTTTTAATCCCAGGTGTTCAGCCAGTGAATTTTTCAGTCTAAATGCTTTTTAAAAAAAACCTTTATCTATAATTTTTTTCATATTAGTAGTGAAGTCAGATGATACAATCTCAATAACTTCATAACAGAATCTCTGAAACAGCCGTTGCTCATCCAGGTGTTAAGTATGATTTTTTTAGCTGTTCATCTTTAAATATTTGAGTCTGACTCATACTGGGACTGAATCCACAACCAGTCTGAGCAGCAAACCTGTGATGTACATTTGTGTGAAAAAAAATCGACATTCTTTTAACTAAGATTTTATGTATCTGGGTTTATTAAAAATCATTAGATCTTTACCAGTTTTTAAAATGAGGTAATTACAACTCCAGATGCCATGATTAGATTCAACCAAACCTTAGCCAAAATGCAGAATGTCCTGATACATTGAGTCCTTAGAATAGAAATAGGGTGCCATTTGTTTTTCACATGACTGTAGCTTTTAGCAGAGTGGCTCATTGGTGTGCCTCTCTGCCTTATTGCATCAGATACCCTATATTAGACAAACGGCTGTGATATTAAATATGGGGGCCAGGCGAGGCTGTTTGGAAATCTCTGAACCGGAGGGAGCTGGATGTTTTCTGCCAAAGCAACTGAAGCATGAGCTTTTGGGATTGCTTGGTTTGTAGGCTTTTAATTTAGCCAATTCTTCAGCATTTCTGAATGATGAAATATTGAGAAAATCTTCCACCATTTCCTAACTTTGTGCATCCACACATAGAGAGGTCCAGGAGGTGGAACTTTTCTCTCTTTTTTTTTTTGTTAGATTAAAACTTGCAGTGGTGACAGTGAGATTTTTAAAACAGCCGTTCCTGATGCAACAAGCACAGACTCCCCAGTTCTAAACTTGTTTCTCTACAGTAGGCAGCTGCTTGCGCTACAAATAATTTAGCTGTTTGACACGTTCAGATGATACAATAAATCTATTTAATGTAAATTCATCAGCATAGATGAAACCTTATTTTTTTGCCCTTGTAGCTCCCGTCTGGAGCCAGTCAGCACTCAGTCGACTCCCCAGGGAAGCGGGACTGCTACTCCCGACAATCACTCTACCATCGATACGCTCAGCGAACAGGACGAGGGAACACTCACTCCCTCATCCAAGCAGACCACACCCACTACTAGTCCTCAAAGTTTCGTCAGGTAAGAATGTTCACAAATACTAAAGTAAGGATTAAAAATCTCTGTACCAGTTCATGTGTGTAAGGAGGGACGTTTGTTTGCCGCACCACTAACCTTCGTCTCTAACCAACACTCATCTCCCTCCAGGATGCCATCAGAGGGCAGCAGGAAAGTGGCTGAGCCTCGGCTTGTGACGGTGCGCAGGCCCGGTGTGGAAGTAGGAGTCACACTCTGTGGAGGGAACCTGCGAGGCGTCTACATCGAGAGTGTAGACGAGGACAGTCCTGCCAGAGGCCCTAATGGGCTACTTGCTGGAGACCTTATCTTGGAGGTATATTATCATACAATGCACATTCACACAATACTTTCTCCTACACAAAAGTACATGCAAACGCACCATCTGTAATTCATGTTTGATGGCTTTTACATGATTTTTTCATTTAACATGTCAGCAACACAGAAATTCAGTTTACAAAGCAAAGGAAAGAAAAGTATTTTTCTCCCAGGATTGATAACGTACATAACTATATGCATCTCTATCTATACTACGTATTTTGTGTCGTATTTACAGTTTTATTTTTTCTTTAGTTAATTTTATTCACTTAGATGAAGAATTTGAAAGTTGTCAATTTAACATGTTGCTGTGAATTTTCAACACTAAAGATATCCAAGTGTAATCTGACTTTTTGAAGTGAACTCTGATTTGATGTTTTCAGTCTCTTTATTCTTGAAAAAGCCTTTTTATGCTGCAGACTCTAGCACTGCCAGAGGGTGCTGGCATTTTCCTTCATGTCATTGTTTTTGATTGATCTCCTCCCGGCTGGTGTTCGGTCTCACTTTATGTCGGTAATTTATCTGGAACACCACAAATTCGTGATAGACATTTCCTGGCGTGCTTTTACTTAAGCTCACTGCCACAAAGAGTGTGCTATCCGAAAAGCCATGCAGCTCTGTCATCAGACTGCACAGCAATCAGTCTGTCCTTCACTCTCCCCGTTTGTTTCCTTTCCTCGTACACGGCTCAAATCAATACTGCAACGCTTTAATACTGCTGAAAGCTTGGAGGAAATGTACCTGTTCAGTCGAGCCATCACAGTCAGAGGAAATGATTTTACCGAGTGTAAACATTCATCAAATGTCTTTCTCTTTTAACTAACTTTGTTGTTTTATTAATTCAGTGATGTAAAGTTGATGTTCCCATTTATCACCCCCCCCCCCCTCCCCCATCCTCATTTCCTTCTATCTGTCAGTATAACTCGGTGAATATGAAGAATAAGATGGCAGAAGAGGTGTATGTTGAGATGCTGAAGCCTGCAGAGACGGTCACTTTAAAGGTGCAGCATCGACCCGATGACTTCAGCATGGTCAAAGATGTTCCAGGAGATGGCTTTTACATTAGGTATGTATGCATGTGTGCTTATATATGAATATCTATTACAAATAGATCCAAATTTAATCCAATAAATCACTACGAAAGTGACTCAAATTTTTCCGTAGCAGCTTCATCGCTCCTTCCTATTTATATCACAAGAGCGCCCCTTGGACAAGCTGGACCGGTTTGTCATCTAACCAATTATGTCCCAAATCCACAGTGCGACTGCAGCGATGCTTATCACACTACAGATTTAGGTTATCTAATCCATTTTTGTACTCCATGGTTTTCCAGGTCATTAGAACTGTATTGTATATGAATGGAAAATTAAGATCTAAAATAGTCACATTTTATTGTTGGGAGTCGGTCGGTGTGTATTGCCGCAGCTGCCGCAGTCACTTGTTATATAGGCAAACAGGCTCGTGATGTCATCTGCAGTAAATGCACTCAGCTTGCCTTGCTGTCACTGATATGCCGCTCAGGAATGACTTATGAGGTTCCAACAGGAGGCGAGCTCGGCCTATACTGTCGTTATGTGAACTCTTTCTGCTCTTCCTGCTCCGTTTCGCCGATTCTTAATCTCCTCACACCTACCATGTCTAATACTTCGCCTCCCTTCTCATTTTTATCATCTTCATGCTCCTTCGCTGCTTTGTTCTGCCCTGCTCTTCATAACTCACCATCTATCTTTGTCTCCCCCTCCCACCAGAGCACTTTACGACAGGGTGGGCGAGGCTGAGGGGGACCTCAGCTTTAAGAAGGATGACATCCTGTACGTGGATGAGTCTTTACCAAAGGGCAGCTTTGGGACCTGGATGGCCTGGCAGCTAGATGAGAACGCTCAGCAGATCCAGAGAGGACAGATCCCCAGCAAGTACATGTGGGTGGAGAATTCAGTGCATGCCTACACACATGCAGATTTGAGCTAGTGGACACTTGGGAACAGCTGTGACAACAATCTACGCCATACAGCTACAATGTAGGACTTGTGTATGATGTAACTTCTGTGCCTTTTTACTGGTAGTACAAGGTCTCATTGTCCTTTTAGTGTGTCTCTAAAGACATGCATTTATCTTGCAAAGTTCTTGCCTTTGAGACCAGTCATTCTGAACAAATATAGAAGTCCCACATTTCTATTTTTAACTGAACTCTTCTATTAGTTGCAGGAGCATAAAAATAAAAGTCCTTTTTTTAACTTCAGAGTTCAATGCTGAACCCAAAAATTAAAACAGTTTTCAACAAATGACCAAAAATCGCTGCTGTTCATCTTTTTTTAAACAATACCTCATCCCATTCTAATCACTGTGATGTCTGACTGCAGTACCATTATGGCTGCTCAGAATGACTTAAACACATGTGAGAGACCAGAACCCAGCCTAAACATACTGATGCCTTCTCTGTTTAAGAACTTCTAAGTTTAAGATCTTTGTTCTTGTTTATGTGTCCTGCAGGATGGACCAAGAGTTTTACCGCAGACACAGTGTGACAGAAATGAAGGAAGATTCCAGTAAGACTCTTTCTGCAGCTGCTCGCAGATCCTTTTTCAGAAGGAAACAGAAACACAAACGCAGCAGCTCCAAAGACAGCAAAGAGATGGTGGCTCTGGACACCATCAGCACTGACTCCATCCCTTTCCTTGATGGTGAGAAGGTTTTGGATGTTATGGGTTAAAAATATCAGGAAGCATCAAATTGGCTGTGTCAACTGGATGTTTGACTGAGTTGTGCATTCTTTTGGTCAGATTGTGTGAGCCTGGCATACCAGCGAGTCCAGAAGGTGGAGTGCACCTCTCCCCGACCGGTACTCATACTTGGGCCTCTCACAGATCCCGTCAAGGAGATGCTTGTGAAAGAATCTCCCGGAAAGTTCTGCAGATGTGTTCTGGGTGAGTTTGTCAGTGCTGCAAATCATGGGAATAAATTGAGCATCTACCTTTCTTTAAGTTTCAGATATTTCTGCAATGAATTGTTTTTTTAAACTCCTGCATTCTTTCTGCTGTTTCTGCAGAGGTGATGAAGGCATCCCAGCAAGCCATCGAGCGCGGCGTTAAAGATTGCCTCTTTATTGACTACAAGCGCAGGAGTGGACATTTTGATGTGACCACTGTTTATTCAATAAAGGAAATAACAGACAAGGTGGTTTTGCCTTTTTCTGTCTCATCAGATTTAATCAGAATAGATAAAATGGCTTGTATCTGTCTTTAATAATTGTTTAATACAACCATCGCTATTGTAGTGCTTTAGTCTCAGATTCAATTTAATAAAGATTAAGCCTATAACATTAAATGTAAATTGTTCTAAACAGTGAATTAATTTTCAAATTATGTTTTGTGTTTGTTTTTTCAATCCAGGGCTGTCACTGTTTGCTTGACATTGCCCCGCATGCTATTGAAAGGCTCCACAGCGTTCACATTTATCCTATAGTTGTCTTCATCCGCTACAAGAACGCCAAGCAGATCAAGTAAGTAGCAGCCTGATTCATAACTCAGAATGATGATTAGTGTGTCCTGGTAGTGTGGCAATCCTGTCTGTGTTTGTATGTGTGTTTGTGTTTGTGTGTGTGGGTGACTGAGGAATTGATGACGTCGGATAAGCCTTCACACACTCCTTTGCACAACAAAATCTTCTTTCATATTCTTTGGCCTCTTAGCCCAGGGCTGTATCCCTTTTTTTCTTTTATTATTTCTAGATGTTTTCAGGCGTTCACATGGTTTTGTTGACATCTGTTGATACTATACAGTAGTTTTGCATAATTTGTGACAGATTTTTGGAAGATAATTTGCTCTCAAGATTCTTGCTGGCAAAATACTTTTCCCAGTTAAGCACACACATTCATATTCACTGGCTTTTAACAGGCTCATCTGATTATATCTCTTCTCTTTGCGCCTGCAGGGAGCAGAAGGATCCAATTTATCTGCGGGACAAAGTATCTCAAAAACATTCCAAGGAGCAATTTGAAAGTGCACAGAAGATAGAACAAGAATACAGCAAGTTTTTCACAGGTTTGTATGTGAACAAATCATAAACCTCTGGTACAAACAAAAAGCTTCGAACCATAGATAGACCATAGTAAATACACTACAATACAAATATTGTTGTTATTATCTAAAGCTTTATGTATCAACAAGTCCCCTTTTCTTTTCAGGTATTGTCCAAGGTGGCACCCTTCCTTACATTTGCACTCAGATCATCACTATAGTTGATCAAGAACAAAGTAAAGTCCTGTGGACTCCACTTGGCTGCCCCTAGAGGAGACTGGCTGCCACTACAGCGAGCTGCGGCTCTCATCTTCATTCCCCAAACTCTAATTAATCCTTTCATATTATACCAATAGGTACACTATAGTGAGCTAGTTGTGTAAATTATTGATATTTTTTTATTTTGTCTTTGTTATGATTTATAATCAGAGCCTCCTTTATTTCTGATGTACTCCGGAGCAGGTTAGTAGCACTGGATATCAGCGTTAAAGTTCAATCAGTCTTCCCAAAGGATTTCTGGTGGTGTATTTGTAATGCTGCATTGTAAGCATCCGTTTACAGTCACAAGACAAGTCTGAATATTGGTGTTCAATATTTGCTTGATTGCGTGTCCTTCCCTTGTCCCTCTCATGTACACAAACCTCAACACTAATGAAGTTCAATCGCACCTAACCCCACTCCCTCACCATGTACCAAATGAGACTTGTTGTTTCCCTACAATTATGCACCCATTTGATGATGACTGACAACTAATTGTATTTTGTGTGTGTGTGTGTGTGTGTGTGTGTGTGTGTGTGTGTGTGTGTGTGTGTGTGTGTGTGTGTGTGTGTGTG
>JBBBVU010000017.1:15911764-15929405 GCA_037177055.1 Atherinosoma microstoma
TATATATAATCTCACTTCATGCATTTACTCATGTATTTTAGTATACATGTTTTTCAGTACTCGCATGTAGTGTATGACTATATACTACAGGTATTTACACTAAGTGATATGCCTAGGAACGCCTGGCAGTCAAGTCATAAGTCATGTCTTAGGTATTAGTATGTTTTTTTTGTGTGTTTTTTTTTTTTTAAGTATATGAGCTTTTTGTGGTTGGTTGTCAGTCACTTATCGATATACTCATTATAAGAGACACTATGAAGCAAAGTTGCAGGGTAATACCTTCAAGGATTTTCCTCTGATACGTTTAATGTTAGTGACTTTTCATTGTTATTTAATTGTATTTTTTTATTATTCAGGAGGCAAAAAAAAATAAAAATCTATATATATATTATCAAAAATATTCTGCCCTTCCTCAAAACCATATCTTGTATCTTAATCGTGCCAACATCCACTAAGGCAACTTTATCCTTTTTTTTTCTATTTTGCACTTGTTTATCTGTGAACCTTAAACATGTAACTGTTTTTAGGTTTCCAGCAAACTATGAATAGGTACCATAATTTCTACTGTAACTAATTCATGTTTTTATGTATCACATCAGTTCATTACATTTCATTGATGGCCTTTTATTCTTAATTAGAAAAAAAAAGGCTAACTTCTTATTTGAATTATGAAAAAAGGGATCTATTCTTGCACAGTTTTTCCAGTGAAAATTTGTCCACAACTTTGACTATTTGGTTAAAAGAGTAAGCAGAAGCAAACTGTAATGTTACTATTTTTCTGAGTAGTTAGTTTAACCCATGTTAGAGCGGGATACAACATGAAATGGTTGTATATTTAGAGAAAGGGTCTTTAAAGAGTCTAGATGCCAGGTACTGATTGAACTTTTCTTTTATTAAAAAGAATGTGATTTGTATGTTGACACATTAACATGAGAATAAAACTTTTTTTTTCTGTATCACATCATGGGATCTGTCTGTGTCTTTGTTTTTCCCCCACTTATTTATTGCGTTAATTTTCAGTTTTCTCTACACACACACACACACACACACACACACACACACACACACACACACACACACACACACACACACACACACACACAACACCCTTTCTCCCTTACTCCTTTAAAAGCTGAGTTAGAAAATGTTCAGTTTTGCTGTAAAATTTGATGGTGTCTTTCAGAAAAGTTAAAGGACAAAAGTCAATCCATTTTGCTGAAGGTAGCAGTCGATGGGAATGTGGCTGATGAAATGCCATCACTGAGATGAGATAAGGATGTCTGACAATATCAGCCTGGATCTCGCAGATAAAAATGCCTTTCTTCCTGTGAATCAAAAAAGCAGCCGTGAACGTTTTGGCTCTGTCCCCTCCTCAGCAGTATGTCAGCTGTAAATCATGTCAGTTTGATGTGCTCACATAAGAATACAGACTGAACCATGCCGAATAAGCTAAAGAGAAAGCGGAGTCTGGTAATTGTACTATAAAATATATTTCGGGTATAAAGCACAAAGTCTCTTTGTGTTGTCATAATATGCACAATAACATCGAAGATCAGAACTTGTATTTATCGGGCTAATGGTGGTGACTTTATAAGTATGACTAAAAAAAGGTATTTGAGTTCCAGGAGCAGCTTTCTTGCTCATCGTAACTGCGTTTGAGTTAAGTTTGCAGGAGTCGCTCGTTTGACGGCAAATCTCAGCTCTCAGTTTAAAGCAGGTCATCATCAAAAGACCTCAAGACATTATTTTTTACCCTACAGCCTTGTTAATCAGATTTCATCATCTTTTTATGCATTAAATATTTGCCGCAGCAGAGTTAGTGATCAATCAGCCCCAAAAGATGATGAAACCTCCTTTTTCAATAATGGTCTTCATTTTATTGCCAGTCACTTCTTGTTTCCCCGGCCCATTTTGCATTATTCAGGAAGGATTTGAGCTCATCTGACATTTTTGCAAAATTTTGCTTTGCATGTTTTGATTTGGATTTTATAAAATGGAAAGATTTTCTTGAACAAATTGACAGTATCTCACCGTCTCTAAGGAATGTATATTCTAGTTTTCCAAATACTGTGAAGAATTTCTCTATGCTTACTTCCAAATTACACAGAGTCTGCACTCTTTAAGAACTGTACATGTCTGCAGCCTTCTGAGTTATTTCCATGCAGTTGGACAGCCTGTGGTTACAACAGATCTTGCTGGTTGATTGGGTGCTTCTAGCCTGAAGTTATTTCCTCTGAGCGCCTCACATGGTCACATGGTCTTCTAGCCAATAATGCCACAGTGAATGACTACCCTCCAGCTGCCTGTCAAGATCAGTGGGGCAAGAAGGAACCCACCATAACTCATGAAAGGGTCTGGAACTCAAGACACAGTAGTTGTACACTGGCGAGAACATTAAGTTGTTTGATGTCACTTAATGTTCTCAGAGGACTATGTGCAAGGTTTTGGTCATTAATTACTCACAACATCTGATGTGCTGTTGCGTGCAGGTCTACTGTGCTATGCTCCAATTCCTTATGTCCTCCAAGTCCCCTCTTGCCTGTTTTAGAAAGGAGTAGGATCTCAAACTCTTCAGCCATGGTGTCTGTTTCAAGACAGCTGCTGACAGTTCAACTGAACTTGAGAAGTCTCAAGTCTGACGGTGGAGGATCTTTGTAGTCCACACCGGGAAGCTGTGGCCTTTCTTGGCTCATGTCAGACCTTGTTGTTGAAGTGAAGAGGCATGTTCCGCCCTCTTTTCTATCTTCCGGCTTAATGGGATGGATTCATCCATTTGTCCTTTCAATGGTTCTGCATGATTACCACACAACTGCTCCCACCCTTATGTCCTCATCTGTCAACACTGAGACCCTTTGGCTCCAGTTCCGCTGCCCTATAGGAACCAGTCACCCAACAGCTGGCCTTTCATGGTGGGACGATCAAGTCGAGTCCATCCCTTTAACAATTAACACCAGCTAGATTTATCATCACATATAATGTGTGATAGAGGTGCTCATTTTTCTGTGACTTCTATATGGGGAATTGCTGTTGCTTTGGACATTGTACTGTACATAAAATGCTACATAGATTGATTTCCACATTGGCTCCACCAATAACCATCATTTTTTTAAATGAACACGTTTATTTGTTAAACCTTCGAGATAGAATATCCCTCATACTCCTTGTAAGTCAGCATCACTTGCCTATAAAGTGACACTTCACTGTTTTACCAGCAGGAGGACAGCTTCAGAGCTCATGTTCAACGCTGTTCTCACACTTAATCCAGCCGTCTGAGCACTTGCTGATCAGATGCTGTTTAGAAGCAACCCCCCCCCCCCATCAGCTACAGCCAGCCACAAATCAAGGTTTGTAAAATCAAAACAAATCATCGCCTTGAAGTTTTCTTGCTCTGAATCTCATATCTAATATGCATACCAATGGTGGGTAGCAGTGTTGGACTGCACTGCGCCTTTTTTATGTAAGTTCAAAATGCTTGCACATCCAGTCATAACTCTGAAGTGCTATAATTTACAGATTGGCTCCCCTTCAGAGTTTTACAGCTCAGCCCCTCCCCAGGTTAAAAAGACTCCCAGCAGCTATTTTTGTTGAAGCACTAATATTTCTTTGATAATAAATAACTATCATAAAACACACACATCATACTTGGACATGTTTACTTTTCAAATGATCTGTACTTGCCATAACTCCATCACTGAGACAGTTACTCATCTCCAAAGAGATGCGCTTGCTGATATCCTTCGATCTAAGTTAATCTCTATGCTAATCACACAAAATAGCAGGAAAACAAAAAGAAAGAAGCTTTATGAATGACTAGAATTGATAGGTCTTTATTGCAAAACAATCTCCAAGAAATCTCAAGTCTTGTGACACAGGTGGCTGAGCACCTGCCTGGTCTAGTGCTCAGGGGTCAGTGGTTATTCAGGGCCACAACCCAGCTGTTTTCCCCATATCCTTTGCTCTGGCTGGCTACTTGAGGGTGTCCTGTGTGCAGCCATAAACTACAGTCAGTCATGCCTCACAGTCATCACCAATCCACACCTGTTTTTGCCAAATGTGTGAGCTAAAAATGCAAGCATATTACAGTAATTGACCGGGAAGGGCAATTCACTCTTGTGTGTGTGTGTGTGCGTTCATTTTTCAAAATGAATACATGGGACGCCCATCATGCATGGGTGAAAAGCCCTGTCTCAGTGATAGAAAGAGAGGAACACTATCCTTGATGAGAATTCAGGGCATTAATATTCAGACACATTTAGTCGGTGTAGCTATATATTCCCCCCCTGTGCAAGATTACTATCGGGGCTCATCATTTGACGTTTATACAGCAAACTATAATCCTTAAAATTTATGACTGATCGATACAGCCTCTTTTCAAAACCCTCTTCGTCTTTGCGACGTGCGTCACTGGCGTACAATAAAGACGCAAAGGCGCAATTGTAGCCAACCTCCTTTATACACCCAAAGCAGCGGACACCGGGCAGTACTTGGAATAAGCGTCGCGGTCTTGCTACCCTCTGTCCATCTTTATTATTAGCGATTCGCTCCGCCCTCCTACCTGTAAATCTCCTCGCTCTCTGCTGGAGCGGATCTGACAGGCGCGCTCAGCTGGCCGCTCCGTGCCAGGGCTGCAGGGGACCTAATGGAGGCAGCGACATCCACCCGAGCGCCAATCCTTTTTACGCAGAATTGACAACGCAAACGAGAATATGTAGTCCTCTGTTCTGAATTTCGCAGCTAAACACTTAAAATTGAATTACAAGTTCGATTAATTGTTTGTTTATTTATTTTCGCTTTGCTGCAAACCGTTCACAGTCGATTGACGCTGAAAGAAAGTAAAATCGATTCTCCGCCCGCTGATCGACAGGATCCCTGAATGGAAGACGGCTAGAGAGGTCGGCTCGCCGAAGACAGGCTGCAACAATTTACACAGTCTTGTTTACTTTATCCGACACACAGAAAAGAGGACTATTACTGGCAGCCTCGACGGCTGCACACGACGCCGTCTCTGTCATGGCATATGGCGTGAAAGAGGCAGAAAACCCCTCAGACTGAGAAGCGCAAAAAGATTCGTCATAATTGCGGATTTAAATGCCTCTCTCCAAGGGCCACCGACCCGTTATTTCGGTCAGGTTCGTGAGTGCAGTGTCTCACACTGTCACGAATAAGAAAATCTAAAATACAGAAAGACACAATCGGGCGGGTGACCATAATCTATAGCAAATAGGGGGATTTTTGTTTATTTTTCTTTTTGTTTTTCTTTTTGTTTTTTTTCAAGCAATATGGCTGGTGAGTGGGGCTGGGGACGCTGGCATAGGCTCTCCAAGGCTCCTAAATGCTAGCTGAGGCAGATGGCACGGTTCCCCATGGAAGCGACAGCTCTATGAGGACAAGCAATATCAATAATAATATAAACCCGGACTCTTCAATCTTAATATCCAAGATGGAAGACGTTGTTATCCCGTTCTCGTCTGAGGTGCCATGCGACAGTAATGGACAGCGCATGTGGTGGGCATTCCTCGCCTCCTCTATGGTGACGTTTTTTGGGGGTCTCTTCATCATCCTGTTATGGAGGACCCTCAAGTATCTGTGGACTGTTTGCTGCCACTGCAACATTAAAAGCAAGGTATGGCTGCTGCTGTGTGAACCATATTTATTTCTCTTTAAATCTCTCATGCATAACCACAGATGATGCAAAGTCCTCTATTTTTATGTGCCACTGGTCTAACTTGTTGTTCTGCAAGGGCCTTCATTCTGCCACTAAGCTGAATGGGATGCTTTGCAAACAGTAAAGGAATATGAAATTCCCATCGCAGTGCCTGTGTAGTGAACACACCATGATTGTTATTTTCCTTAGGCTGTTTACTCCCACTCTTGAATGAAGGGGGATGATGATGCACGACAGATATGGGTGGAATGAGAGAAGAGGGATTCCTGCATTTTATTTTGCTCCATGAGCTTTCATAGACGTATCCTCATGCCACATTGGCTCCAAAACATCTAGGATGGCAGTAAACATTTCAGATGGTTTTATTCAACCAAACATCTGATCCTTCTCATCTCACCTTTTGAGACCTAATGAGGTCCGGAGGGACTTATCCAGCAGATCCACGCTGCTGCCCCTTTTACATAGCACCATGCAATTTTGAACACATGATTATTTCTTTTTGCAGCTTTTGCTGCACATTAAATGCCGTGGTGGACTGATGAAGGTAACCTGTGTGCAGGACTAATATAGAAATAAGATAATAAAGGTGACTGCCCATTACTTTGCTTGGGGCGGATGAATCATAGCTGATTCATATTTGGTTCATACATGACTCACACACTTGTGTGTAGTGTGAGTGTTCCCCTGGATGGACAGAGGGACAGTTAAAGGTAATGTTGCTCAGAGTGCTTCTTTTTATTTTCTCATGCTTGTTTGGTATGGGGAAATCTAAATGTCAAACAGTAAACCTGAAAATGAAAAGTGCAATGACAGTTGCTCTGATGTTGAATAGGAAGGAGTCAAATAAAGGATTTCCAGAGAAAAACAAGCAAGTTAAAACCCTCGTCCTTGGGTTACATCCAGTCCATGTCCCTCCTCTTGCTGCTCTTCTGTTCTGTCCTTTTGATAGCTTTGACCGTTTTCTGTAGTTTTCTCTTAGCTATTTGACACAGATGGAGACGGGGCTTTTACTGGAAATAACTATTCAACATATCTTTTATTCCTTTTCACTGCAGTACGTTTTCAGATGCATTTAATCATATCTGTCTGGCTTTTCTTGTGGTTTTGTGTTACCACAAACACTGACATGGACTCATATTTTCCCAAAAGATCATAATTTCTATAAAAAAGAATTAGGTTTAATTCATGATTACCAGCCTGTCATCCAGATAAACAAGTTGATGATGATGTAGTTTTATATTTGTAAAAGACTCAGGATGATAGAGTTAATTCCACAAAACATTTAATTTAATTACTTATAAAACAATAATAGCACATATTTTGAATAGATAGATATACTTGATTGATCTCCGTGGACAAATTCATTCAGAATTCAGAATTCAGAATAATATTCTGATGTTGAATTCCTTCTAAGAGTAATGTTTGAAAGTTTGTGAACCCCTTTCGAAATTAATCTATTAACTGCATGAAGACAATCTGAAACAAGACCAGGTTCTTATGCAAGTCCCCAAAATGTATTTGTTTAAAGAAAAAGTATGTGAACCTTTGCTCCTTATGCAGCAATAATGGCAACTAAACATTTCCACTAAGTCCTGATTGGCTCTGCACGTCAGCTCGGAGGTTTTAGCTTGTGTGAAAATTTGATATTTATACAGAAATTTCAGGAAAGCACCACTATCACCACAGATGTACAAAAAGTTACATAAATAAAGGCTTTTTTGGTTTGAAATTTAAGAGAGAAAATCTGAAATTATGTCTTTCCTCATGACTCTTGTGATTTCCACTCATGCAATTCCCCACACATGCGGAGAAACAAAAAAGAAAAAAAAAGAAATGCACATAAGAGCAGAAATATTGTCCAACCTTCGAAAAAGGATTCATGGAAAATAAAGTATCATCTAACAAGCTTTAATTTACACTGCAAGATAATTCTGCTGTTTATACTATTTGCTGTAGACCGTTACTTGGCTATCTGCCTCCTGTCATGTTATTATGCTCATGAATCAGAAATGGCATTGAACCATATGCCATCCGTCATACTTCTCACAGTGTTGCCAAAAAAGTGATGAAAGTAAGCCATGCAAATATAATTAGGTATCCATCTTGTGATTGCTGGTGGGTATCTGGTTGCATCTCATCCCTTGCAAATGAGGAGAAATGGTGAAAATGGAAGCCTGTGTATGTTAGTTCTCCCTCTGTGTTGCTGTGTGTGGAAGGCAAAGCCCTCCCGTTAGGTGACTTTGGTAGGCTTGACACTTGGCTGTGGAGGGAAAAGGCTTGTTAGGAGAATTAAGGAGGAGAAACTGGATCCGTGTTCAGCTGACTAGTACAGCCAGCTAAGTTGGCATGTGTCAGAAACAGGATGCATTGCTGGCGTGGGGCGGCAATTGGCTTTCTGTGGCATTACTGGGAACCTGGAATCACAGGCAAGGAAATAGAGGTGGAAACTCTGAGGGGGGACACAGGAGGATGTGGAAACAGAGGGTGTGAGGGTGACGAAGGGTTTTTAGAGAGGGTGTTGCATTGCATATGTAAAGTTCTACCCCTGTGCTCGGCCTCTGACACACAGCTGCATCCTAATTTTTTTTAAATGGCCCTGTGGTCTGCCAGGATTATTAGAGTGCAGTTAGAAGATCATAAAGGAAGGAGAAATTAGATAAAAGGATGTTGCAAAGTAAAATGTTCAGGTATTGATCTTGGAAATGAGACTGCTTAAAGACAGTGACTATGAAACATGGAGCGGCAGCTTGTTTGGTTTTTTTCTTTTTACTGTAAAGCCAATAAAGGTGCCTGAGATTTGGAAAAAGCAGTCAAAACCTTTAGCATCCAGGGAATGACTTTTTTTCCCCACTTTCTCTATAAAAGACAGTTGTATTATACATTAAAAAAAAACTAAACTAAAAAGCTAAACACAGAACATTAAAAAAAAAGATCAAAGAAACCCATACAGATTTTGTAGCACCATGTTCTTAATGATCAAATTTATCAGCCAGTAGTTTCAGAACTCTCATATGCCATTTTTAATCCACATATCAACCACATTTGTCAGTCCCTCAGCAAGCACCAGTCCTCACGCTGCCTGGATGAGCCGCATTATTTCATTCTCTTTTTACAGCACAGCTTCACACATCCTAAATAAGGAGCTTCCTACTAAGGGAAAGCCACACTCAAGACAATCATAACACATATGCATGACTGAGAGAAATGGAGGCACAGGCACTATTCTGAAGAGGAGGAGGACGTGTTGAAAGGCTTGTTAGCAATGAGCTGGCTCTGTACTTTCTGCTGTGTGATTTTATGAATATGTAGAGTTTTTTTGCTGTTTTCTGTGGTGGGCTGCTTCACTTCTGTACAGTTATCTAATGGTTTAGTTATGTACTCTGCATCATGCCACCTCCAGCAGTTCTTATATGACGCCTCCGTTGTTTGAGTTGTGTGGAGAGGAGAAATATGGAGGCTTTGTGGCAACATTCTCGTTTGAACATGAATGGCCCCTTCCCTATCAACTTCTACAGATAATAACTGTGAAAACATGGCCTTATAACTAATTAAGAGGAATTCCACATATCATTTGTTTGCAGGTAATAAATCAGATCATTTAAACTACTGATGTAGTGAAGCAGTAACAAACTAAAATGACTGCTGCAAGGCCGGCCCATGCCTTTATGAGGCCCTAAGCAGATTTTATTGCCCCCCTGTTTTTCTTCAATGGAGGGAACAAGTTTGCTGGTGGGAGGAGGAAGCAGCTCTATATACTGTATATGTGCAACAGAGAAAATAAAGAAATACAAGCGTTAATTTGCTAGTTGATGCAATCATGGAATTAAACATATTCAGAAGTCATTATTTATTTTTAAAAGTAAGAACTACTTTGTTTGGCATCAAGATGAACATGTTGTGTTGATGCACAAGTGGCGATTTGCGTTACTTTACGCAGGACAGGCTCTAAAAGATTAGACTGTTCGATCTTGACACTAAACGAGAAGTCTGCAGCTTTGCGGCTGTAAGAGGAAGAGCTGGTCTTGTGATGCAGTGATAACCAGTTGAAAATCAGTTAGGAGGGAGAAAGTTCGGCCCTAAAAGGATTTAAGTGAGTTATGTCTCTTGTGTTCCCCAGAACCAGCAGCTGTCAGGACGCCACAGTTGTTTCTGTTTGAACGACAGAAGCAGAGGAGTGGTGCAGCAGTGTACCCTCTTCTTCCTGATGTACTTGTGACATTTGATTCATAAATCTAATCTGGATGACATGGATCATTTGTTTATGTTCCTTGCTTCTCATTTAGTATGCAATTAGTCAATCAGAATGTAAACATTTTTATGACAACAAACATGCTAATGCAAATTATTTGAATATAGATGTGTTACATTTGCATTTTTTTTTTTTACAGTTTTGAGAAAGAAAGAGGCTGTTCTCTCTAAATCTGTGTTTCACTGCTTTTTTTAAAATTCAAATCTCACTCTTGAAGTTTAAGTATTCATAATTTGAGTTTGGTCTCAGGTATGAATATGCAATCTAAAATCAGAAAATAATGAGAAAGACTGTAAAACATTTAAGAAAAAGTTGGGTTTTTAGCCTTTTTACTACTTTGTGATGTTGGCATTTCTTTTCACAAAACCTAAGATGCTTTGGCGTGGAAAATACCAAGCAATTACGCATTTCAAGGGTTATTCTGTCCTGCAAACACATCTCAAACATTGTTGCATTTTTTATTTAAAAATTCTCCGCACATTTTCTATTGTGGACAGGTCAGCATCGAAGCAGGCCAGTTCAGTACCCGCACCTTCTTCTTCTTCCTGTTCTTCTTCTGCAGCCATGCCTTTGTAATGTGTGCCGAGTGGCGTTGCATTTGGCCTGTTGGAAAAAAAAAAGAAAAGGATCCCTGAAGAAAAAAAGATGTTTTTGAAGACAGTATTTATTGGTGTTAAATATTTATGTATCTTTCTGTGTGAATGCTGCCATCTGACATGTAAATGAGCTTTGCCAAACCCACTGATACAACCTGAAATATAATATTGAAACATTCCTCATTTTGTTTCACATATTTGTTTACGGCTGCTTCAGTAAAGTGTTGCTTGGTTTCATGAGTAGGATGAGTGTGATGGTCCTTCTCACTGAAGGTCAGATTCCCCTTGTTCTGATTTATCTGGCAGAGGTGTGAGGACACACATGGTATCTAGGATCCATTTTCTCTGACTCTTCCCCATGCACAGTTAAGAGTTTTAGAAGTCTTCTTAAGATTGACTCTAATGAAATATGACAGCCTTAGTGAGCTTTAAATCATCATAGAGGATTTTCCATAATTGAAAATTGTTATTGATTTTTATGCTCAAAGGCTTTCATTGCAGTGGAATAAATCAAACCCACCTCAGTGTTGGCTGCATTGTGTAACAGTGTAAAAAAAAAATGCACGGCACAGTGAACGATGTGTGTCGGAAAGCTCTTCTTTGCGCTCACCTTTTAAGAGAAATGGATTGTTGAGGTGCCTGCAGAGAGATACTGTTATGAGTCTGTGTGTTCCCTTGTGCTTGGCGACGGACCAGCTGCTTTTCGCCAGAGCAGCCCACACCCTGCCATCAGCTGTCGCTCTCACTAACCTCAGTCAGCTTGGCCCAGCTTGCCCAGTTCATCTCACACTGGTTTATTAAAATCCAGAGGTAATGAAGAAATGAACCACCGATCAAATGAGCCAATAGATGATGACTTACTGTGCGTGACTATGGGCATGTACCCTCAATTAATTTTCAAAATCTTGCCAGGAATGTGTGCATGCAGACCAGCGGTTGAGCTGCATGTGTCTGGTCATGTGTTGTTGACACTTGCAGGCATGAGTGTGTCTCACAGCTGTCCCACAGTAAAGCATGACCAGTTTTCCCGAGAGCAATCGTGCCGATCCCCACCCATCTTAGAAGGAGCCCCACTGCAACTTCTGATTATTGCCAAAGCCATTAGTTTGCTAATTAACTGATTGTTTACTAAGTCTACAAAATGTCAGTGTCTGGAGTCTAGCTGATTGGCATTATTAAATGTGTGTTATCTTTATAAACTCTCTGCTTTTAAATTTCAAACAGATGGACAAATAGATGTTAATCTTTCACGACACACAGTAGATATGAGCTTTTCCAAACTTATGCTCAGCACTGCTGATTAACATTCTTTTTTCATACACCTCTAATGTGGAATGTGTGACTCATTATTGCTCTTTTTTAGGCCCTAATCCCTAATTCTCTGTGCCTGATTTGATGGCCATCTAGGGACAACTGTAGTGCGCCTTGCTGATGTATGTTAATCCACAGACAAAGAGAGGCCATAAATCAGGCCAGCCTATGTATATCATGAGGCACACATAGAAGTCCAACCACATCCCCACCCCTACAGTACCCAAAACTGTGCTCCTCTGCTGTCATGTTGTTATGTCTTCTTCAGCCAGTCACCGGACTATTTAAAGGACATCTACGGCCCAGGAAGTATTCAGAGGTTAAAGGGTTATGGGGTGTGTGTGTGTATACCTGGTTCCACAAGGGGGAAGAGTGTTAGCATGGCATTCCCATCATTGGAAATTTGTGATAGGGTCTTAAGCTATCTGATTCCTCACCTAGTCGAACTGGCAGAGGGAAACCATTTGCATTTATGTCTGCTTTTTAAGGCTGGCTAGGCTAAGCTGGCATGGGTGGTCTGCAGGAGGGAGATAGCTAGCTTGTACTTCGGTAGCCTGCCCTGCGGGATCATAGCTTATGGTTTTAAGTCTACTTGCTTTGCTCCTCAGCTAATGTTGCCTTTAAACAGCTTAACATCAAAGGAAGTGCTGTGAGTGGGTGTGGTTTGCAAACTGTACAGTCACAAAGTCAAATTATTATTTTTTTAATTACCACGAATGACAGACATCCATCTAATCCATGTGGATTTCCTTTTGTGTTTTGAGCAAAAGTTTTTTTATATGGACCTTACTTTTTGTTTTCCAGCTTAGTTTTTCTAATTATTTAGAAAGTTGCAGTACGAGGCATTCAAGATTGGTAAAACAGTGAAGATTTCTTCCATTGGCTGTTTGAGGACATTGATTTAAACCCGATTTCCCTGGAACTGAAAAATGATCTAATACATTCATTCATTTTCTGTACTGCTTAGTCCAATTCAGGGTTGTGGGGTTGGCTGGAGCCTATCCCGAGAGGCAGGGTACACCCTGGACAGGTATTTGGGACAAATACCTTCATACTGAGTTTCCAGATCATGATATCTAAGTTTTCAGTGTGAAATCAATCTCCATTTGGTGTTCACTGAGATGAAGAAACAGTTGAGAGAAGCCTTGGATGATTGTGTTGCCAAACGCATGTAGTTTTTGTTTCAGAATTTTTTTGTTATTCCTTATTCCTTGTATTAGAATATAGCAGGATTATTATTATTATTATTTTGTGTTTTCTGTGCATAACGTCATCTTGAGAGATGTCCTAATTTTTTGTGCCATTGCGCTGAATCCCAGCAGTCACACAGGCCAGCATGTGCTTCTTTGGGGCAACTATTTTGTGGTGCCGATTATCAGGCTGAGCCAGCCGTCTCCTATTCTCCCCTCAGCTTTCTTCCACTTCCCCATCAACCCCCCCTCAGTAATCAGCAGTGATACACAGACATCAAAACGCAGTTAATGTTATAACTGATGCTTTGGGCTGCATGCAGCAATGCAGGAGACAGCGGGTGTGTAGAGGACATGGCAGTGACCTTCAGTGATCCCAGCAGGCAGTTTTAATGCTTACTATTTAGAGAACCCATCTTTCTCTTGGTAACATCCATAGCTATGTGAGCTTCCATTCTCATAGATGGCTTGGAAAGTGTTAGGATTACACGTCACCGCCACAGTCACAGCCCTCAGCAACCACTCTCAATTAACCTCAGAGGGGACCAGGCTAATATGCTGATTGTCATTCTTCTAGCAGACTAAAAGCGGGCTCGGATTTCTCTTGCCTTTATAGCTAGCATGCTACAATGCTAGTGTTGCACCTCATGAGGCAGTGCACCAGTGTGTATTTGTTAAGTGAGCACTATACACTAATAAAATGGAATATTATTGGAGGGGAAATGGAAGTTTGAATGACAACAAAGGGCAGCATACAAGCTAAACCTCATTCAGACAAAGTGCATGGGCCTGCTACAGCACAATGAGTTTACCTCTTGACTTCTTCTGACATTTTCCAGAGTGGTTGCACAGAATGAATAGCCCAGCTGTCAATTACGGGCTTGTTCGATGCTTGCAAAAGTGAAATCCCAGAAGGTCCTGTCTGACTCAGGTTTCCTCCGATGCCCAACATACTTCTGTATGCTGTGAAATGTATGTAGACATGAACAATGCCAGACAGACCAATTTCAGAGTGACACAAGCTTTGTAAAATAATGCCTCTAGAGTTGAGCTCCAAATGACAACACGTGTAGACATCATGTACGGCTGATGCACTGAGCAGGAGTTCATGTCTGGATGCCTCATTAAAGATGGATGATAATGTAGAGCTGCCATGCTACTCTATGACAGCCGATGCCATCAGTAGTCATCAGGGTATTAAGTTGTATAGGTCAATAGCTGAAAAGAATTGAGACAGATGATACTTGTAATCTATATTGATAAGTACCTTTCATATCAATAAATGCTGTTTTAAAAATCAGAGATGGGCTTCACCTTGACAAACAGTAGAATACAGACATAAATTAAACTTTGAGATCCATTGGAAACCACACACAACATCCACACAGAATAATAGAGTGTATAAATGCAATTAAACTGATTGACCGGGTTTGCATTATTGATTTGTGTGTTCTTTTATCAACGTATCCATTATCAACTTTCGTATCATGTATCTGTAGTGGAGATCTGTTCAATCCAAATCACTCAATTCAGCTTTATCTGTATCGCTTCAATTCACAACAAAGTTATCTCAAGCCACTTTTACAGACATAATCTATTGAAGTCCATTTATTGTGATCCTCTTAAAACAAATTCACATTAGTCCAATTTATAATCACTGTGTTTGTTTAAACCAATGCATGGATAATAACAGCTCATCTAAGGAAAGCAAATATTCGATTCAACCCCCATTCTGAGCATAAACAGAGCAGTAGGCCACAGAGGGGAAGGAAAAACCTTCAGCAGAATCTGTGTCAGGGAGGGAAGTTATCTGCCTCAACATGTTGGGCGTACAGAGTATAGGAAAGAGCGGTCAACGGTTACCACAAATCTAGCCAAGGATACATGCTGAGAGAAAAAAAAAGAAATGCAAGTTAATGATGCCAATACCGTCATAAGTTATATTTGGAAAATATAAAGTCAAGAGACCAAAAGTGAAGGAAGTGCTCAGTGAATCATGGGATGTCTTTCAGCAGTCTAAGTCTATGGCAGCATATTAAGGGATGGCTAAGCACCCCGTACTATGTATAAGATTTATTAAAAAGGTTTTAAGCTTAATCTTAAGGTTGAGAAGGTGTCTGCCTGCC
Organism: Atherinosoma microstoma; assembly: GCA_037177055.1. NCBI lineage: Eukaryota > Metazoa > Chordata > Actinopteri > Atheriniformes > Atherinidae > Atherinosoma > Atherinosoma microstoma. Next base: position 15,926,902 of record JBBBVU010000017.1, read on the forward strand.
AAACACAAACTGGAAGCTGGTTTCATAAGAGAGCGGCCTGATAGCCAAAGGGTCTTATTTGGGACGGCCCAATAATAGGGAATTCCTAAAGTCCAATCTTGAAATATCTCTGCCTCGTAACTGCTGGGATAAGATCCAACCCCTCCACAACCCTGAATTGGAATAAGCAGTATAAAAAATGGATGAATGGCAGTCTTAAAGTAACAAAAGCATGGACTAGTTTTTTTGCATGACTCTCAGACCTAATGTCCTTCATTTTACTAATATTACATAGGTGAAAAAAAAGGTGGTCCTTGGAACCTGTTTTATATGCAAGCCGAAGGACAAATCAAGGTAAAAATTACTCCAAGGTTCCTCACTGTAACTAAAAGCCAAGCTAATGCCTTCCAGATTAATTACAATTAATTGTCCAGAGTTTTTTTGGTCCAAAGACAACAACCGCAGTCTTGTCTGAATTCAGAGTCATCCAAGCCTTTATGTCATTAAAACATCTTTGTAATCTGACCAACTGATCTGTAAAGCTTGTTTTAGTCAAGAGATTTAGATATAGTCAGTCCTCTCCTGTCATATTTATCTGCATAATGTTTAAAAGTACACATGGTGTCTCTTGACACATTTCCCCATTCCCTTTTCATAGTTGCATGAATTATAGATGTCCCTGTGAATGTGTTTCTAGAGGCTTTTGTGTGCAGCTGCTGTGTGGCTTTTCTGCAGCTCCAACGTAACTATTGACACTATTGCTTGCTCAATAATAGCAGGGCTAGCACTTCGATTCCCCTGTCCACATGTCAAAGTGGTTCCCTATTGGCAAAACAGCACCTTGCATGGTGACTATGTGTGTGTGTATGTATGAAAGGCTTATTACAATATAATTAAAGAATAAAACATTTTTGTCTGTTTGTCTATAACTGCCATCACTATGTTGATGTTTTTTTTGTTTTTTTACTGTTGTCAATCAGGATTCACACAGGATGTTTCTTGATAGTTTGTGGTCTGTGTTGAAATGTGTAGTTCAGAGGAGTGGAAGGGATTAGTTCTAACATTCAGAGGCTGTAATTCTATCAGCAGTGCTCATCTATGACGTGGAATGCATTGACCATGATGACACTCGGCACCAGCTCTGTGTTTTGGCAGGATGTATTAAGCATACTGGCCACAAGCCTCAGCTATTCTGCACAAGTGGGGATTTTCAGCACCACGGAGAGCTCAGGATTGGAGACTGGGTAAAGCCTCTCTTCCTCATGCATAAGTGGCGATATCAGCACTGCTGAGTATTTAGAGACTGTAAAACATGTTTGTTTACAAATCAAATATCTTGTTTTTAATATAAAAATAAAGATGCTAAAGAAAAAGCCCTTGCTTCAATGAACAAGGTAAATTAAATTTTAATAGAAAAAAAACATGCCTTAAACATAATTTAAACTTAAGTGCTGTTGAGGGATTTTAACATAATATACAGGGTATCGTAAAACTGAGTCTACACTTTCAGACAATCTCACATTCAAATAGATTTTATTTAAAAAACTTGACATGACGATATGTTTGAGGTTGAAATAAACTGGGTTGAATGGATTTTTAAAAGTCCTGTTGCAAATTCCCAACAAATCAGGCAGTCACTATTTAATTTAGCATCTTCCATCGAAAAGCTATCAGAACAAAAACATGTTTGGCAGAATGAAACGTTATAATTTCCACATTAAGCTGCTCTGGTGGATGTGCTGCAGCCCGGTAAATACAGAGAGTAATAACAAAAGCAAGGTTAATTTGTTCCACTTAAACTAAGCGGGAATGTGAACAACATGCTAATGTAGAAGTTGGAGTGTGTGTAATCCTCATCGGGACTAACTGTCCATTAACGCAGTGATTGTTACACAAACAATCGCAGCCTCTGTGTAAAACTGGTGGATAATCAGGAAAATTCGTGTTTAAAGATTGAGAATAACTTCAAAGAATGCAACATTTAATATTTTTCTTCTTAAAATTAAAATATTTGAATATAAAGATTAAAATACTACTTGACTAAAAAATGTGTACATACATCTAAAAATCCTCTACTGAAAATCCAAAGTCATGCAAATTGTTATAGTCCAATAAGCATAATACCATTAGTTTAATTGTTGGCTGCTTACCCAGTAAATAATGTGAAGTTTATTATGAAAGAAGGCATAAAAACAAAGACGTTATTCCCTCTGGAACATTTGCTCAGTAAACTTAACGGCAATATGCTTATTAGATTATGCATATTAGATTATATTATGTGCAGAGCTAACATTTTGGCCTAAGGGATGCCAATGGGAGGAAACTCACAAGTGCTCAGAATTGACAGTGTTCGTGAGATCACTTGTATAGCAAGAACATTTGGCCCTCAGCAACATATAGGCACAATCAGAGGGTTTTTATCCAGCCTGTGTGTCAGAAGTTGCAAAAAATCTAAAAATGGAATTTATAGACATATTATTGTTTTTAATGACAAAACTTGTTGTTAGTTCTTTAATTTATATATA
>JBBBVU010000017.1:15929505-15946868 GCA_037177055.1 Atherinosoma microstoma
GCAATTTTATATATATATATAGACAAATAGTATGCTTTAATACAAGACTTTGAATACAGTATTGACATTTGTTTTCAAATATGGGATAGTTTCATAAAAGATTAATTTGGCAAATGTTAGAAATATATTCCAGTTATTGAAGAATATAACATTTATTGATTTCTTTTAAATACGATTCAGGGTAAGATAGGAAATATTCTTTTACTTTATAAATGATGTGCAGTTACTACTAAAGCCTGACCTTCAATGGAAGCTTGTCAACAGCTGAGAGTCTGAAAAACATCTCTTAAAAGGAATTGCTATATGGGCAGTGCCCCTTGTCTTGCCATTTAAAAAGCGTGCGCAAGGCTCTTTGTAATCATTTGTGTTCCTACCAATTTGTTACAGCCATGCAAACTTAACCTTGGACTTAATACGTGGTGTTCAAGTGTAGAGTGCCAACTTAAAAAAAATGTTTTTATGTCGATCGTATATGAGAGTATGTAGCACTTCTTTCAACTGCAGCTGAATGTAATCCTCCCCCTTGATAAACCCAGTCTGTGCTCATTGACAGTTAGTGGCAGAAGTACAAAATATTAGACATGACTAATTTTGTAAATGTGTGAAAATAAGAATTGTTGTGCTTTCTTTACCTTAGAATGAGCAGTGTATATCTGAAAATGCCATAGTTTCCCCTCCTTGCATTTATACCATGTTGCAACAAGACATGGACCTTTATGAAAGTCAGACTTTATGATGACCTTAAAGGGAACTCTGGCTAGTAGCAACAATAAGCCTCGTTTGATAAACATTTGCTTTGGCAGTAAAAACATGATATTATAAATACTCTACTCTCTTTAGTTTTTAATCATTTTTGGCACTTCATTTCACTCGTTTGCCGCCATTGTTTACGTTCCGTGCATTCTGGATAATGAGGTATGAGGGTTGTAGTGGTTTTGTACTGACTCAATGTTTTCTGTTCAGTCTTTTCAATGTGAAACTGAGCTCACTGACAGGAAAACAATAATGAAGAAAATCAAATACAAAATACACTTAAAGATGAGGATGATCAGATGGGTCAGCCTGCCAGGGAACCACAGGGCCGTAGAGATTGTTGATGTTTTAAAAAGAGGCTTAATACCTTTTAGCTAAGCTTTGAACTGAATTTTTATTCTATCTGATCATTTTCATGAAATCCTTAATGTGTAATTTTATTCCTGTCAGCCATGGCTTTGCCTGCTCTGTCTGCAGGGTTGTTGCCACAGCGATTGCCCTGCCTGGGTGGCTGGAGGCACTGCAGCCCTATGGCTGTGGTGTAGACTCCAGCCTGCCCTGATCTGGGAAGTTGCTGTGGTGGCGCTCTCTGTGGTTATGGACGGGCTGGCTTTTGGTGTATTCAGATCCCCAAGATATCATTTCCTCACAGCACAGTCAAGCCAGATGTTTATTTCTATTGATATTTATATATTTACATTCAGTTAAGAGACAGTAAATGGGGATGGGAGTTCATGTCTGTGCAGAATGGAGTAAGGGTGGAGGGGAGTGTACATGCGCCTTGTTTGTGTGTGAGAGTGGGCATGTATGATTGTGTGTAAAATGCTATAATGAGGTGTGTGTTTCTGTGTAGCTGTTTGCGTGAAAAGCGCTTTATACATAAAATTTGGTTTTATATATATAAAGATATATATATATATATATCTATATCTATATATAGATATATATAGATATATATATTCAAAATCTTTTCAAAATGTATTCACAATTTTGTTCTGAAACATCAGATTTGCCTTTTTTCCCCCAGAGGGGTTAAGTTTGGGTGACCTCTTTCAGTCATATTGTACACAGCAGACACTGCTTGCACATACAGGAGGAGGAATTATATGTTGTACTAGACCAGGGGGTACCTGCACCTGCATCACTTTGATGAATATAATAAATTATTTCCTATTTACTACAACAGCCTAGAAGGGACAAACAAAGAGTTTCTAGAGTGGGCCTTAAATAGTTTTTTCATGCTTGGAAGGTTGGGGTGGGGGAGATATTCATCTACTTACATATCTGCAGTGTATGCTGTTGCATGTTATGATAGCCTACACACTGAACGTGGTTAATGTGGAAGGGCAGAAAGATTGAACACAAAACGCTTCCTGACAAAAGTGGTCAGAGTTTCAGGTGCTGGCAGCAGGAGTGGGCTGGTGCATGTGCAGGAACAGGCAGCAATAGTCTGAAATCTTGAGTGGGTGTGAAATTGAAGAGAAGTGTTCAACACAGACCTTTAATTAAGACCTTAAAAAGGTAGCTTTTTGCTGTTTTGATAGAAGTACATTGCTAAGAAAGAAGTGCTCATAAATAGAGTTGGTGGTCCAAGTGTTTTGATTTTCAATTTTCAAAGGAAATGTATGTTATCTTACACTTATCCTTAAGGTTGTAATTGTTAAGATTTCACTCCACATTTATTTTGCAGTACCACGGTTACCATAGTAACAACATGATAAAAGGTCACAGCTGTGTTTCTGCTTTACATGAAACCAAATGATTTTTTTAATTTTAACTTAAAGCCAGAGGACATTTGTCATTTGCCATGATGCAGAGAGCTGGGTAGCATGCTGAAGGGTACAAGGTAGGCAGCTGCAAATCTTTATGTAACATTTCACTGTCACTGACACCTTGTTCCATTACACATGCTCAACCCTCACTACAATCACAGAAACATCGCGTGTGGAATGATTTGTTTACAATAAAACCCACCTTATGTTTAATCAGTCTCACAGTTTAACTGTGAAGCTGAGGTCGTATCAAGCATTTGGTTTTCATTGTCTAATTAAAGCTACAGCTCTGGGCTTCTGGTGCACTAGTGACCAAAATAGAACAGAAAAAAAGAAAACAAGTAAACAACAATGAGCCTGTGAGATATAATTAGTTTGCAGCAGACTCCGATGATAGAATGGAATAATTGGAATGAAAGATATTTCCCCATTATACTAATCAATGTTACTATAAATTTTTGATGCCCTAATCAAATGAATATTTGGAATGATCTGGCTTGGTATTCTCTCTGGGTGTGTCTGAATAGTACTGCTGCCATGTGCTCTGATTTTTTTTAAAATCAAAGTAGAACTGTGAGCTTCTTTGCTGCACATTGTCCTTTCAACTTTTCTCCAAGCATCTTCATCTGATTTCAGCCTCCAGGTTTCCCTTGTGTACTCCTCAAAGGAGCGATGGCCTGTGATTTATTTGCCAGGGAAATATTGTTGAACACTGGAAAAGACTTGCCCTCATTAGTTGCTTAGAATTAAAGTGTCACAAGAAAGAGTGCAGTGGAGGAAGATGGACTGCAGGAAGGGATTAAACAGGTGCAATCCTTAGCTGTCTGCTTTTGACAATTTATGAGCACATTAATTGGACTTAATGGTGAATTTGCCCTCTGCCTTAAGGAATTGACCTGTGCTCAGAGGATCAGAAATGGAACACAGCTACTTGGGTGTGACCAGAGAAGGAGCCTTTCACCTTTGCCTCAAAAGAGGTTGGGGTCAAAGTTGACAAGGGTCACTGGAGAAACTAGCAGTATGCATGTACTCGCATGACATTTCAGTGAAAAGATCGGAGACACTTCATTCTACTGTTGTTTTCTCTTCCTGTGGGACTAGCCTTGGCCTGCAAACATGGCTGCTCTGTAATTACTCCGAAACACAGCCTCTGACCATCACCGTCTTGCTCCCTGTCCATCAAAGCAACCCGTTCTTGGCGAGGTGTGCATGTGGGTGTGAGAAATACAGGATTTATGTGATTTAAAAATGCATGCTAGGCAATAGGAACAAAGACACACAAGTCTGGAAATAAATCTCCTTGTTATAAATAGATAAAGAGGATCTGTCTTAGCCTTGTTCAGCCTCCTAGAGTCTACTTGTTACCAGCCATTTCTACTCTACAGTATAACAACCCAAAGAAAAAAAGAAATGCTGCTACTTTATTTTGCACACATAACATTTAATTAACCCAAACACTGAATTTTTCAATGTTACTCTCAGATGTCTTGAGTTTCCAGCTTTCATTTTTAGAGGACTGAATTACAGAGAGGACTTGGAAGAGCAGTGATAAGCCAGCGGACAGAGTGGCAGTGGCTGTGATAGAGATTGCAAAGCATAATGTGATTTACTGCTTTCTCAAGGCCTGCCTTGATCCTGCTGTTTTTATTCACACATATGGCACACACACACTCACACATATGCACGCACACACCATTAGCAGTATTAGGAGCCTGACATTTAGGCGGTATATGCCACAGGGGTGGTGGTTTGTCTTAGTGTGCAGCCACTTTGTGACAGCACATGCACATGGACGCAAAACAGTTTGGAAGAAACCAGAGCTGCAAACAAGTGAATATAAATCCCAGATGGTTTGGAGAAAGGAAAACAGTCATGTTTTTGCTGCTGTCATGTCTGCATGTTGAGTTTTTACTTATACCAGCATCTTGATAATGTAGCCAGTTAATCAGGTTTTTTTTTTAAATTAGAGCTAAAGCTAAAAAAAAACAAGTAACAGATTACTATTTACTAAAAGGGTAGAATATGCCAGTGATATGTATTATCATAAAACTTTTTTTGTATCACAAAGCTTCTGAAATATTATATTTACAAATGCATATGATATAGCTATTATCAGTTTGAGTATACACAAATTGCATTTTCGTTTGGGTCTTTTTCTGTAAATGACTCCATAAATGAGGAAATATAGATAATTGTCATATAGCAATAAAGTATTCTGGGAATGACACCATGAATGGAAAAATATGAATGGAAAGTTTCTAAGTGATGCTGAAGTGTAAATGTCAGAATCTGAATAAATCTCCTCCAGTTGCTTACATCCAGTTGCATTGAGATAGTTATTTCTTTCTCTCACCATTTCCCCCCCTCAATTTTATATGCAAAATTTGAAACTATTCAAAAGAATTTGTACTAATTCATGCTTTATGAATGTACAACAGATACATAAATTCATATGTAGTTTGTTTTATTACCCCTAAAAAATGAAACAAATTATGGAAGCAAACTGGCCCCAAATCTCCGAACTGAGCAGCGCCTGAGAGCACATGTTGCTTTCCATAGTGTCTCACATTAATAGTCATGGATGCCGCATGGTTGTGATCACATGTCACATATAGTGTACTGTCAGTTAGAATTACAATAGTACTGACGTATGGTCGTTCTTGTACCTTGTGGCCCTCTTTCTGTCGTAAAGTTTGACCTAGTTTTCACCTCCTGGAGGGCCGTGACCTCCTCTTTATCAGTTCATACGAGAGCAGGGGTCATTAACTGTAACACAGTGAAAGTAATACTCCTGCTATGTTAGAAGGTTTACCCTGGTGAACAGCAGCTGTTGGTCCAATAATCAAACTATTTTTCATAAGCAATAATCTGGCAAAAAGTAAAAATTTTTTACACAGGTTTAGTTTTATAGGAACACCTTACAGTTGATATCTGAATTCTCCTTTTGCTTTTCTTTTCTTTTTAAAAATGTACATATTGATTTTACATTGTAGTTACTGGTAGGGATGGATGCTTCCTGGGAGCTCCATCTAGTTTTAAAGGCTTTAAAGGGACATTTTACATTTGTTTGTACCACATATTGTCAAAACATGAAATTTATGCTAAATTTGACTATTATCAGCTGTGTTTTTGCCCCAAACTGCATCAGTGCTTTAAAAAATAAAAAAAGTCAGAATAACAGAAATGAAGTTGAGGAATTGCTGCACCCAAATGTGATGGCACCATTTGCAGAACAACATAATATTAGTTTAGGGCTACTATAAATATTAAATAATTGAATTGAATTTTGCTTGCGCAGAGCTCTTGCAATGTGCCTGTGAGACAGAGGAAAAACGCTTGAGGTGCTACAGGTGGTATTTCATGAATAATGGAAAGGCAATGTGTTGTTAATTTGCTATGTGGACACAGATACTGCAGCTGCATAATTGATGGATAGCAGACTTAGCTGGAAGGTAGCATTCTTTACCTTGATATTTCTGAGACAATACCAAAAAAAAACCCGAAAAACAAACCAACAATACACACAATTCTGTGTAAATGCAGCACTTTTTAACCCAATGGGTTAAAATATTTATTCGGGTTATTTTCAAGCCTTTTTGTCCCTAAAGTACATTTGTTGTAATATGAGAAATAAGAGGAAGAACTTGTCTAACCCGTAATGACTCACATTAGCTTTACTTGTCCTACAGAATGAGATGCGCTCAGTTACATTTCTAATCTTGTGGCCGAAGAGCAAGGCAGAGCGCCTTTGTGCCCACTGGGCTGAAACTCTTCAGGAAATTATCACAGGGAATTCTTGGAACAACCATACGGTTTATCTCCTGAAACTACCCTGCAAAACTTGGCCCTAATCCTGCTGTAATAGTAAACAACAGCTGCAAGGCATCAGTGTGCTCTGATTAAGAGGGAAAAGAAATAACCCCAACACAATATGTCACCTTTTTTCAGCGTTCATGTGAGGAAAGATAAAAACATATGGTGAGATAATTCTGTCAGTAGGATTAGATTGTTCTTGCTGTTTTTACATTTCCATTTTGTCTTGTATATTACATCGTGAACCGTGCCTGATGTAACTGCATTATCTAAGAAATCTCTCTATAACATTACATTATAGCTCTTTCAAACACTCCCACACCAATGAGTCGAGTTGTAAAAGGACAAGCACAAATGTGTTTATTACATTTTGGAGACTATGTGTGAGCGTGCACCCTGCACACACACCTATACTGAAATATACGTTCACACATGCCAAACACAGGAGGTGTTTGGTTTCTTCCCTTTGCATAATGTTTTTTCAGGCGTATTGGAGTCTTCTTGGTCTGTCATTGTTGAACGGGGTTTAAAATAGACAGGGGTCATCTGGAGGCAGCTTAGTTGCAACTGCAAAACACGTGATTGAATTAGAGTGCTGTCAGATGGGTCCATTATTGTGGTCCCTTGAATATTTTCCACCAGCATGTTGGTTGAGAGAGGCTCTCCGCTTACACTACTGTTTTCTTGAGTAATTATCTATGCTCTGCTGATCAAGTAGCAGCTGCTACCTTAAAAAAATGATTTAATATGTTGAGACAAAATCATAAGTTTGGTGAAGTGTAAGAGGAACCTCTTATGTTGCACTACATGTTATGTGTAAAGCTCAAATCTAAATTCTCCAAACCTTAAGTTTCATCTCGTTTCCACGTCTTGTCATAGCTGATGGTGATGTGATATCCAATGACAACAATATTTGAATAGCTTTAACATGATTTGGAATTATGGTAACCATCTGTGCTATGTAGGACCTCCTCTAGTTATATTAAAATCCTTAAAATTCAGGTAATTCCACATGTCTTTTACATCACAGCTGCTTCCTTCTGGTAACATGGGCAGTGCATTAGATAAACATTAAATTGATCTCAATGTTTTAAAGCTTATCACTTCTCTTGAAGCAACAGTGTCACATATGTATTTTGTTTTTAGTTTTGAAGGTTTTAAAGGCTGCTTATGTCACCTGCTTATGTTACATAAAGACAGCAGAACGTCTGACTTCAGGAGATATAGGCCTGTCTCTCAATGAGCAAATAGAATATCCAGTAAATTGTCAGCTTAAATCCTTCCTCTTAAATCATTCCTCCATGCTATTTCTATTCTAAGTGCACACACCAATGTGGTTTTCAGGAAAAGCATTGCTCTGCTTTTCCTGCTTGCTTTAAATGATACTAAGAAACATCAGCAGCATTATTGATCTTTTATATGGTATCATTTGATAATTTATTGCTGTTTTTTATGGCTTTGGCTTCATGCTGTCCGGTTCAATTGCATCACAATTTAAATTTTTCATTAGTGTAAATTTCTCAAATTGCTAAAAAACCTAAAACAAACCAAAACAACTCTCTGGAGGCTTGATCATCCAATTCATTTTCAACTGTTTCCTTTGCAACTGATTATAATATATATTACTGATGATATTATGTTGTTCAATAAAACAGATTGGATGGATTTAAACATCTTCTCAGATGTTTTAATTAAAATTGTAACTTACTTCTAAGTTACAATTTTATGAACTACAAATTATTTGTTCATTTATTGACCTTTATTTATCAAGGGAAAAGTCACACTGAGATTTGCATCTCTTCTGCAGGTGAGCCCTGGCTAAGAAAATCAGCAAATAGTTAAAAACAGATACAACATACATCACAAATAAAAGAGATGAGACATATAAAACCACGTACATGAATATGACAACATCTCTAAAATTGGTTTTAAAGGAGATGAACTGAGTCAGTTTTAGGTCTTTTTGCCAAGTGTTGTAGAGGCAGCGGCAGAGTAACTAAAAGACATTTTACCAAATTCTGTCTTCATGTGTGGAATATCAAACAGAATGGAGCTTTGTGGTCGCAGGCTGTAGTGGCTATGATTCTTTAAGGTTAATAAGGTGCCACGGTAAGATGGAAGTTGACCTAATATTGCTTTATACAGATAGATAAGAAAGTGAAATAGTCTCCTTGCTGTAAGCGATGTCCAGCCTACTAACTGGTACAGAGTACAATGGTGTGTGAGGGATCTTGAGTTAGTAATGAACCTCAGGGCTCCATGGTACAGTGTGTCTAATGTATGCGGGCAAGACTTTGGGGCATACAAGTAAGAATATCAGTGGCTGAAACCAGGTCTCCTCTTGCCTGGAAAGAGAAGCAAGCTTTGTTTCTGAAAAAAAAGCCCAGCTTCAGCTTCTTAATGAGCTGTTCAATATAGGACTTGAAAGACAATGATTCATCACGTATGAACCCAAGATATTTATAAGATGAAACTAATTTAATTGGCTCACTTTGCAGGGTGAGAATCTGAGGCATAAAGTAATCGGGCAAATATCATTGATTTAGTTTTCTCTGTGTTAAGGACCAATTTCAACTTATCAAGCTTTTCCTGAATGATGTAGAAAGCAGATTGTAGTTTGCAGAGAGCATCGACTAGAGAGGAGGCAGAGCTACAATATAATGTCATCTGCGTATAAGTGTGCCTTTACATTCAGAATACCTCGACATAGCTCATTTATGTAATAGCGAACAGAAGAGAACCTAGGATGGAACCCTGTGGAACTCAGATACATACAGTTAGCTTATCAGAAGTTAAACCATCAACCTGTACACATTGTGTTCTATTTGTCAAGTACTCTTTGAACCACCCAATAGCTTTGGTTGATATACCCACATCAAACAACCTCTGTAACAACATACTATGATCCACTGTGTCGAACGCCTTAGATAAATCAATAAGTAAAGCAGCACTTTTCTGATTTGAATCGAGAGCAACCAGTAAATCATTTACAACTTTCATAGTTGCATTAGTTGTGCTATGTTCATGCAGATAAACCTACACAATTTTCAAGTTTTTTTAGTGTGATGATATGGCTGTCTCCTCATCTACATTTAAGATAGTATTTATTAAAATAACTAGGTAGTAAAAGTACCTTTTTCTGTATTTTTCTTTAAAACTGTGTATCATTACAGATTTGGTAAATTGATTTGATTCTAGTTCACAAGGGTCTACTTCAATTCATTAAAACAAACAAACAAACAAAATATCAGTTCAATTTTGCTTTAAAAAAAAAAAAACTTGTTTTGACACATGAGACTAAAGAGGCCAAGGCTTTACCCATCTACGGAAAAGGCAAATGTTAACATCATTCACAGGATTTTATGACTTGAAATTAGATCATTGTATTTGATTAAAAAACAAACAATACCCCCCCCCCAAAAAAACAAACAAACAAACAAATGCAATTACATTATTGTTTATACCCAAACTGAGGCAACTTCTCCATCACTGCGCACTGATACTTCAGTTAAGGGGTAGATAGCTGGATGAATATGCTGATGACCGACTGAGTCTATTAGAATTCTACCTGGTAAATGCTGAACCTGCAAAGCTCAATTTAAGGCGTTTTATAATAGTAGAAAAAAAAAAACCTTGTTACTGCACTGTGCTGTTCTTCTTTTTTTGTCCTCTGTGTGTGTCTCTCGCTTTTTGCCATATTATCAGCTTTGACTTCATTTTTTCACTGCAGGAGAAATAGACATGTGGCGTGAAGGCGAGTAAAACGTGCCAGTCGTGTGAGTCTCACTGAGTGAGTGAGAATTAGCTGCCTTGTGAAAAATGTTTTTCCATATACTTGTTCATGAAGGCTGTGTGGATGCATTTTTTATCTGAAGTCATTGCAACATAGGTTTGGAATATAAAGAAACATTCAGATCCTTCAGCTTGCCCATTTTGCAAATGGAATATTCCCATTTTTCCTGGGGAATTGTCATTTATACCCCTAACCTTTGTTGGGTGGCCTTCCCTGACAATAAGCAATGCAATACAAGAGGTCTGCCGCTCAATGTAAAACTAAAGGTTGAAGGAATGGATGAATGACTGACAGGATGAGTGCAACTACTGGTGTGAATGACAGAGCATGTGAAGCATGTGTTGGTTCTGTGCAGGCTCAGGAGGTATAGCATATATTGGCTGCGTAATGTGGTGTGGCCAAGTATGATCACATTAAAGCTCAATATGAATCTTGGCATTCTTAAGTTACTCAAGCACAGCTCTCCTGTTGTCATTGACATTTCCTTGAGACTTGGCTGCTGTTGGTGACTTTAGACGAATGCGGAAGAGTATATGTCTTGTAAAGCCCAGGCCACGAGGATTGAGTGTATACCAAGGTTGCACTTGGACTATTTTTCACTGTCCTACAAGCTAAATATAACGTGACAGTATTTTGGTATTTTGCCACCTGCATTATTAGAACACTTTTCTTTTGCATAGTGCTGCACCGTTAATGTGGAGCGACACAGATTAGAGATGTGTAACCTTGACATTTTTTGTTGTGTTTGCAGAAATATCACATTTTATTAACCTGTTTAGAAAAAGTGTGAAGTTTCATCTGCATTTGCATAAATAAACATAATTTCCTTTTCATATGCTGCTCGCTCTCTACTGTTCCTGTGTTTATTTGTCCACTGTTTAAATCTGTGTCCATTTCTCATAATTTTGGAAGATTTTTTACTTTTCGTACTGTAAAGCCAAGTTAAGGTAGCTGGTCTTTAAAGCTGTCATTTTCATCATCATCAATTTATTTATAAAGCACTTTAACACCAGCCAAGGCTGACACAAAATGCTCAACATCTGTAGCAGGTAAAATAAAAGCACAATACAAACACCATTAAACACTGACTTAGATTGTCATCCAAGTATTGCAAGAAAAACATATAATAGATGTTTGTCCACATATCCAAAGTAAAAAAGTGTCACAATAAAACACAGAAAATATGAGATATTAAAACTTTTCAGTACCTGCTATTTTCTATAAAAAAGACTTGGTGCAAAATTATGTATTTAAGTCTAACAATGTATTTTTAAACCTTTACCGAAACCATATTTTATGAATATCTAAAGCCAGCCATGTATTTTTACATCTGACCCTAACAAATCATCACCTTATCACCACTCAAACTGAACTTCACCTTTCACCCTCTTTCGATCTGCTTATTAGGATTTTTTGAATGTTTTTGTTGTGCAATATCACATTGGTCATAATTTCACATTGTGCAGATTATATAAGCATGCTAACATTTGCAAAAGAAAACATAGACATAATATTTTTGGAGTGTTAAATATGTAGTAATTTTGCGGGTTCTAAGCTTCTCGTAAAACTCAGTGAAAACTAATTTCTGCATAGTGGGCCGACAAAGATAGAGCTCATCCATGTGTCAAATTGTGTTGCTGTTTTTCTTTGCTAATTTAATATTTGTCAAACTGGAGCTTCAGGACTATAAATGATTCAATTTAATGAATGCAATGAATTATGGCTTAACTTGTCATGGTTCGGATATACAATGTCTCAGAGCAGTTTTATTCAAAAAATGAGTACCGGTAATAATCCATTGAACAGAAAAAAAGGTAATAATAATTGAGTTATTGAACTACTCCTAATTGAGGCTGCACTAAATTTCCAGAAGAAAGGATCAGGTGTTGCTTCAGCAGAGAAAGAAGACTTTAAATGTCACCTCATCTCACATTGTCAAGTGGCCTTTTAAATCAAATCAAATCAAATTTTATTTACAAAGTGCTTTTCATGCCAAGGCAACACAAAGTGCTTTACATATTGAAAACTATTTATGCATAAAAGAGAATTTAGAAAGCCTTCACGCTCAAAATATAACTGAAATTAAAAAAACATAAACTGCAATCCCTATTGACTGCCTCCTTTAACTGAATGAAATTATAAAAATATCTGCAAAAATAAACATAAACGTCTGGCTCGACGCTGCTGTGAGGAAACGATATCTTGGGGATCCGTCCACACCAGGAGCCAGTCCACCTAGAGGGCCACATGGGGCGCCACCACAGGAACCACCCAAAACAGGGCAGGCCTGGCGGAGGACCCTCAGCCACTGAGACGAGCGATCACCGCGGCAACAACCCCGCAGACCGAGCAGGCAAAGCCCACTTTGTGGAAGATTCCCATGAGGAAACCACTGGAGTTAAAAAGTAAAAGACAACAGATAAGAGTGACAAGAATTTAAATTACAGAATTACAATAACTCTTTTTTATAAAAGAGTTCATAAAAATGATAAACTAAAAGAAAGTAAAATAAAATCAAATAGATAGAAAAGTTCATAAAACAGTGTACTTGGATAAGACAAAACAATAATAATATAGAGCTACATAAATAGGTGGTATATAGAATAATTTGGAAAGTATGTGATTAAATAAGTTAAAATAAATCTTAAAAGTTGACAATTAAATAAATAAAATAAGCAAAATCAAATAAAGATTCAGTTAAAAGCAGGTCAGATAAATAAGAAGGCCCAAGACCATTAAGGAATTTATAAACCACTAAAAGAACCTTAAAATTTTCCACACATAAGGGGATCATTGATGAAAATCTGGACAGGTTTGACCACACTGCACACAGTCCACATTTACATATGCACTGTAATTTGATAACAACAAGATTAAAGCTTCTCTTTGCACCTGGAGTGTCAACTCCTTAACCAGATTATGTTAAGGTTGAAACTGGAGCAAGGATAATATGATCAAAAAGGTTTACATTGGGACTTTTGATTTGCGGCTCTGTAGTGTCATATTCATGTATTTTTTTCCCAGTGTTTTGGTCAGTAGACCCACAACAACCAAAATAAATAGATAAATGAATTATAGTTTAAAATGAGTGTCTGCTAACATAGAGGACAGTGGTGGTTTCAGAAGAAGGTTTCAGAAAAAAAAGTAAGAATGAAGGACCTTGTGTGAATTTCTGCAAATGAAAACAGGCATTTAGTTTGATTTTCCTCTAGCTGTTGCTCCAAAAGATTTTATTTCTATTTTCATTTCCCCACATGCACTTCTTGGTGCAAATATTCATATTGAATAAATAATACAAATGTGGTCAATAAAAACTGTGAAAATGCTTATAAAATAATGTAAGTCATAGGTGAGTTTCAGGGTCCTAAAACATTCTGCTGATAAACAAACATGCGGATTTGACCAAACGTGTCATTTTATTTCAACACCAGAAAATGTAAATGAACTTGTTTTGCTCATCATGTTCTCAGAGTCTTGAATTATCACTTTTCAGATTACTTCACACACTCACACTGGCTTCATTCCACCTTCTCTCTGCCTTTTTTTCACTCACATCCCATCTCTCCATACTTTCTTTCCCTCTCCACACCTCCCTACTACTTACTCCGAACCTCCCCACCCACACGCTCTGTCTCACACACCTACTGTCTGCCCGCCAGGTCTTTGTTGCTAAGCGACAAGCAGTGAGTGCTGGACTCTTATGTGAGCGACGTTTGTCCAACATGATCTCATCCTTCCCCGTGCCATTTACACACACTCTTCTCTTTTAGAGCTGCAGTTTATTTTGGAGAAGTTAGCAGCATTGGAATTTCTGTATTTCATGTTTCTAATGCTTGTAAAGATAATACCTGTACATAATTGTGCAATATCATTCATTATGTTTGCAAAGTCTAAGTTTTTATTAGAATAAATGATTTGATAAAATCTTTCCTGCAGAATAAAGAGGGTTATAATTGGAATCAGCATTAACATTCTGCACACAAATTATAATGATATCCAAATTTCCACCCCGCTGTAATCTGAAACTGCCCGAGAACATGCGTCAACCACTGGTGCGCCCCAACGGCCCTTCCTGACTCCTTCTGTGGTTTCCAAGCTGCAAATTTCCCTGTTGCTTCATTGCTTTTGATTAGTCCCTTGGGCTTTTACGCCTTTTATTTAAACAAATCAGCCTGATGCTGAGGGCTAAAAAGCACTTAGAACAGTATTGATTAACAGCGGCCATTAGCTAGTGAGGTGGAAACCAAGATGTCCTTACAGTGAACGTTCACAAGCTATCCAGAGCCGGTTAGATAAGCTCTAAGACTGAGGATTAGTGATTTGGATTTCAAGTAAAACATTTGCATTTCATCTTGATTAAAAAAAAAAAAGAGGTAGTGGCTGGATTTGAAGCCACTTTCTTGAAGAATCTTCATGAATGAAAGTGTGAAGATAATCTTGATTATTCATTCTTTCTCACACAGGCTCACTTTTATTTTGCTCCTCCCTCATTGCCTGCAATGGTGTTTTAGTGTCATCCCACAATGTAAATCTCACTGTCATGCAAACACAGCCATAACACATTTCATGCGTCACCCCCACTAACTTGTCCTTGGGTTGAACTGTGCTGCAGTGATCAAGTGCGCACTGTTTGGACAGTAGAGGAGAGCTGATTCAGTCTTCACATCATCCCATGTGAAAGCTCTAGCCAACTTTCTCCCTAACGCATGCTGACAGTATTTATTTTGTTTTTGTGCTGAATTTTCAGTGTTGTTCATTTGGGCTCAACAGCCTGCAGCAAAGCCTGCGAGGGTCAAACTGCTGACTCTGGGGAGGTGGTTCTCTTCACCCCTACCTGCACTGCTCCCCCCCCACATCAACAGCGCTATCGCAGGGAATGCCTCTTCCAACCTCTGGTGAAAAGCAACTCCTGCAACACTTTTTGTCAGCTCCTCAGATCTCAAACCTGTTCCAGCAGATACAGCACTAACAAGAGAAGGCGGATCACAGCGGAAAGCCGTGATCCGCACAAACAAACACAGTTCAACTTTGATACAGAGCAGCTTCTCTGAGCTCTCTGCGCCTTGTCTGAAGATGTTTGATGAAATGTTGTGTTTGGTAAAGTTGAATGTCATGCAGTCAGAGATGAAGAGGAGGTCTCAGTGCTCCCCAGCAGCCAACTTTACACTTGACATCTTGTAGAGGCTTAAATGTGTTCAAATACAGTCCAGTGTTTCTCCAAAGGCACTGACCTTTCTTTTAAACATACAGATTGGTTGGTGCCGTCTTGCATAATTGTGCCGATTTTTCTGTCGGCTTGAGATACAACCTTGCTGCGATGTTTCACCCAGACTCTACCTCTGCTTAATAGATCTTGTTAGTTGAGGTCAAAGTCCTCTCTGTCTGGGGTGATGGTGAAGAAACACAACCTACCCTGTGGAACACATCTGGGGGCTTTGGTGTGGGCTGATAGAACACAAGCCATAACGCTCCTCAGGGTGTCCTCTCCCCATTTCCTCTTCCCAGCTCCAGGCTTGAAACATGCAAATTCTGTATGAAGGAAGCTGATTTATTTTCCCCAGTGGGAGGCGTGAGATCTAAATTTAAAATGATTAAATAAGCCTAGAGTTAGAAAATCATTTGCACTTACGTTTGTTAGCCTCTGAGCTGTTCTCAAATCAAGGGCAAGTCTCTGAATCATTAGACTCAGATGACTGCCTTTTTTACTGCCTATAACAAGAAAATTTCCCATCTAACATTATTGACCCCTTTATTGTGTTGCACTGGGAAAGAAAACTTTTGTTTAGTGCTCATCATTAACCAAATTAGTCTTTTTACAATTATCAAAGAATGAATTGGGATTACTAATAAGAATTGTTGCCCCTACTTCTGTTGCTCTCACTCCATACTAGATGAGAGGCTTAAGCTGGTGTAAATAAATTCATATAGTCATGTGCACTGGCTAACATCACCGAAAGATTTGAGAGTATTATTGCACCAGGAGAAGATAAAGGTAATGAGCCCCGTCTCTCAAGCAAAGAGAGCTTAATCTTGCTGGTCTCTCCTGGCAGCTCTTAAGCCTGTGGAGTGGATTGAAGTGGAAAATAGGGAATAGGAGTGAGCAAAAAAGAACCAAAGAGGCAGTGAATAAGCATGGTAAAGACTGAGATGAAAGAAGGCACAGGCAACAAGTGAGAAGATGAGGAGAGTAAGGGGTGTCTTGTTATAACTTTGAATCAGAATAATTTAGATAGTAAAAGTCCCTTTTCCCACTGGAGAAAGAAAAATCTTACAACCTGGTTTTAGTTTCTGTGGGAAAAGGTTCAATTAGCACTCCTTCCATGGGGTGAATCACTGTCCTGGGGTAATTTGTGTGTGACTGAGAAAATAGAAGCCTATTTTCCCAGTCATACTCACCAGAAACTGTGCAGTACCACAGCCTGTAGGAAGAAACATTGGTATCCTTTCCTGTTGGAACAGTCAATGTTGTCCTTGGGACCAGTTTGAAATGTTTATATATTGTATGTATGTTACAGGCACACTGAGCGGCTTTGTTTATATTCACAGCAAACTATTAACCCAATTATGATATTAATCTGAATAAGATACTGCAAAGGAAACAACATTTTATGATTAATTCAACTTTAAATGTGGTCATGTGCATGCTCAAGTCTCCAGGGTTGCCAGGTCTGCTTATCTTTGGACTCAACGTTTAAAAAAACCCATTTCTTTTAGTGGACTTTTTTCTGTGACATGCGAAAAAGGATATCAATGTGATATTCAATAATCCTATATTGACTTACATAGATGAAGGCCAATAACATAAATATTGGTATGCATGCACCTACTGAGTTTAACCATGTTTTAATGGAGAATAGAGGAATCAATTGCCCTTGTTTTAGGTTAAAAAAAATCATGCATATATGTCCTAGTCATTCTGTGAAAAACTGAGTTGATAAATGTGAGCGCTGAAGGGAGATAAGGCTAATATTTGCATACATATTGTTCCTTAGAGTACCATTGTGCTCATTAAAAACAGAATCTAGACTTGTATTTTTTTTAACAGGGAATGTTAATTTAGTCATTTTGTGAATCATTGCTTATCAAGAGAACATTTTGCATTAGACATGCTGTTGCATACGTCCCCATCTGTCAGCTCAGAGGGCAGAAAGACTGTTTAGGCAAGGCAAGGCAAGTTTATTTGTATAGCACATTTCATGTACAGGACAATTCAAGGTGCTTTACATACAAAC
>JBBBVU010000017.1:15970423-15981514 GCA_037177055.1 Atherinosoma microstoma
TTTCATGTGCACCTTGACTAGATTTTCTTCCTTTTTTATTTTAATAAAACTTGCTTTGATGGTGCTTATGTGTTTGATTGCCACTAACCTGTTTTATGTTTGTCACATCATATATACTATCTGGTTTCCTTTGTTCTTTGCCATGTGGTTGTTCTTGTCCTGCTTTGCTTTATTCCTTTGGAGTCCTGTTTTTGTGGATTCATTATATTTTATTCAGTGTTTTGAGTCCTATGCTTTTACTCATTTGGGTTCTCTGCTACAGCCACTTACCACATCAAAATGACCCTAAAAATATACAATGAGAGGCCAATTATATAAAGAAGATAATGTTATTAATTTGTTAGTATTTTACATATGTGGGCAGTAAGCGTATGTAAACTGGCCAATAATATTAAGTTATTAAGCACAATTGCAAGAGGGTCACACCACATGACAAATATTCACTTGCTGTTGCAACTCACAGGTCATATTGGTTTATTTTCCTGTATACAAACATAAATTATCATATTCGATAAATGTTCTTATTTACTTTTTAAGGAGTTTTATGAAAATATAATGTTCATATATGCACAGATAAAGAAAATCTAGAATAAAGAGGGTAGGCTCTCTTTGTAATATCTGAATATATACATAATATGAGAAAACAACTTTACCAGAGCTTGAAATATTGTGTATATAACCCTAAATTAACGGCAACACATATTACACTGTGCAATAATTCATTTAACATAAATTAAGCCAAAATGTAGAAACAGTGTGTGAAAGTATATTTCTAGAGCTTTCATAGGAATTAAGAAGCTCCATAGCAGCCAAATACACTTAATTAACTGATAATCAACAAGTGTGAGCAGAAGGTATTGGACGTTTTCAGGTCTGGAGCATTACTGTAACACAATGCCAAGGAGGAAAGACATCAACTCATCCTTCAGCTCAAACTCAAACTGCCTTTTGAGCGCCTCCAGACTCCCTCATTGTTTCCTTTCCATTACTCCCAGCTGAGCTTTGGCTGCTCAGCTTATTCATTTGTCATTTGCCAAAATTTATCAGTTCAGTCAGTGGCAATCCAATTGGTATCGACTTGAATTCTCTGAACAGTGGCGAATGGCTGTTTGTGCAGGACCTTAGGGGACACGCATTGCAGCAGGAAGAGTGAGGTTGAGGGAGTGGAAGGAGAGAGATGGGT
This sequence comes from Atherinosoma microstoma, assembly GCA_037177055.1. NCBI lineage: Eukaryota > Metazoa > Chordata > Actinopteri > Atheriniformes > Atherinidae > Atherinosoma > Atherinosoma microstoma. The sequence goes on from JBBBVU010000017.1 coordinate 15,971,607, forward strand.
GTGGTGTCTGGCAAAGTCTCTGGAAGAATAACAACTGTATTTAGGCATACAATATTACACATCCAACGATGAGCCCGGAGCAGTAACGAAAATATTTTATGATCCACTGGCATTACCTTTGTTCTACAATGGATGATGATGTTGTTTTTTAATGGTGAATGAATGAGATTCAGACTTGCACTTGGTGTTCTGCACCAATAACCAAAAGTTTACATGTTGCACAATAAACAGTGCAAACATTAGCACGCCATTGTTAGTATGAACATGTCTGCAGAGCAAAGACAGAATTACTTTGGGATATATGAAATCGAAAATATTTGACATTCTTGTCGACACTGTTGGTGCCAGTGTTTGATTTCGTGCCACACTGGGATTTAGCTATAGTTCAGAATTTGTTCTCACACCATGACCACAGGTCAGCTGTGTGAGGTAAGTCCTGCTGGCTTGGCTTTTTCTGGGCTGCCGCCACATAAGAAACATAAGCCATGCTCTCAGTGGTGGAAGATTGTAAGACGAGGTGAAGGGGGTGATGAGAAGGAAAGCAGACTGTTATAGGAGGAAGCGACAGGGAGCATTGGTATTGTGTTGTATAGCTTCAGCTGGTAGAAATTCACACACTGCTTTCTCACCTGAGACAGACATAGTGCTGCACATCTGAGCTTACAAATACAGTGTACAGCCACAGAGCACTTAATTATCAGAAAACATTGTCAAGCTTGAATTTCTTAACAGTAAAATAAATCTCTGGAGATAGATTCAGTACCACCCCTGACACCATAGTGTACTTCTCCCTCTGTTACATTTAATCAGCTTTCTATTGCTATTAAATTGGCTGAACACTAGGGAGTTTTACATCTTTGAAATGGCTGGTCTCAATTTGTCCTCATGACTGATTCTCCCTGCAGCCCTCCTTTAGGCTTGTCAAACCTCTGAGGCTCTCTGTGGGATGACTCATTGCTGCTTTTTTCTCCCTCTCCCCCCCCATCTATTAACCCATCCATTTGCCACCTGTGCCATATTGCTACAGTGCCATTGACCTACACCCATCTTCCTTTGCAGCAGCCCCCGTGCCCTTTGCCTGTCCCACCCTTCCTCAAACTGTTTTGTAGAGGAAAAGGTCAAGAGAGTAGACATAAAAGTGATGTTTCATTTAGCTGGCTACCCGGCCTTTTCCTTATTAGATCAAATTGGCCTGTGACTTGCAAGGCAATATGTCTGAGACACTGCAGCGCCATTCTGAATTCATTTCTTTCCTCCAGTCAGGGCAAGAACTCAGCACATCCATTCTAGAAATATTCAGGAATCAAATAACGCAATAGGAAAATGAAAAAGAATAAAGTAAGAAGTTCTGTCATTTTACTTTTTATTAAACATTTCTGGTGGCATTACCCTTGAAGTGGGTCCAAAATCACTTAGCTAATTATAATAAAAGCACACCATAGCTGTTGGACAAGTTTTCAGTGCTATTAGAAAATTAGAATATTGCTGAGTCAGTGACGGCGGTAATTGGGATCTGTTTATGTTTTATGCTAAAATGATGTATGCTCTGCTGAAACCTCAAGCTGAAGAATGACATGGTTGTCAGAAATTAGATCAGATTTACAGTAAGCATGTTAGACTGCAGGTGATGGACAAATTGAAATACAAGAGGCACACTGTCTTCCAGAAAATAATCAACAGGGAAGGCAGAAAATACATGCAGAGATCCAGGTAGTTAGGTTCTCGTTTGTCACTTGGAGCTCCCTGCCACTGCAAAAATAATCCTCTCCCTGTCTCATCGTCATCATGGCTGCTTGGTGGGGTCTTTGCAAAGATTGCTGTATGACTCAGAGCCTCCAGGATGACGCACACGGACAGATCAGAACCTGCAGCATCATATCGATCCACCCACATTTAGCAACATGGTCAGTCGCAGATAAAAACCTAAAACTTTTTGGGAAGATAAATGCTTTGGTAACTGTATTATTGATTTAAAGTTTTTTATTTATAAAAAGAAAAAAAATGGAGGAAAAAAAAGACAAGACTGTGTTGTTTATGTTTTATACTTTTTTTGTCAGTCCCACTTGATTGAAATATAATTTGCATTTTTCTATACATTTTTTCTATATAATGCTGTCAGTTTTTAGAAAAGGTATGACATATGTGGGTTGTTGCATACTTTCCCTAGGTATTGGATAATATGCCTATAAAGAATGACAAGTATGATTTATGCAAAGTGTGAAACGTACACTGATAAGAATAATGGCTTAAAAAACAGCATTATTGTTTGGTTTTTTTCAGCAATGGGTAATCTCAGTGAGTACTGTTCCCATCATTACAACAAATTCACTCTTTCTACAAAGTAACATCAAAATAATGGTAAAAATAGATTAGATTGATATTGCATTTTCAAGGCACATAAAGCACCCAAAGCACTTCACAATAAATCCAATAACATCTAAAAAAATTAGACGCTTTATTATAATTCAGCAGAGTGAAGCTGTCTTCATCTGACCGAGGGCCTTAGGGGCAAAACAAATGTCACGGTAAGCCTTACCAGGGGAAGGCTGGAAATGTGATGTCACTGACTGATATTTCTACCTCTTACATGACCTGATTTGTGGATCTTGAATGTTTTTCTTTATAATTCTATCATAATAATTTGGGTTTTTCACACAGTTTTATAGATGGGCTGTTTTTGTTTTTATACTGTATGACGTGTGTCATCCTGGATGTTTTTGTCTGTCTGGTTTGTTTAGATGCCACATTCCATGTGGTTTGATGATTTCACAGATTGACACAAATTGAACCAGGCAACAACAGTAGTTAACAGAAGCCTTCTTCTGGTCTCCAAATATATTTACTCTTTTAGGCTTGCCAACTTATCTACTTGAATAAACTAAGCGTTGCGACTTCACCAGAGCTCTGGAAATGCCAGTTGTTTGCTTGACAGCTGAGCGCCCCAGAAGGTAAGTGAGAGTTTGCTTCTGTGCAGAAGCACAACCTTTCTGCTGGTAATTCCCATGGTCTATTTGTGTTTTGCTACGTATGGGACATTTTTAGGCTGGAGCCTTTGGGCAGAGTGCGTGTAGAAACCATTCAATGACAACAACGACAAATAGAAAGAACAGCAGTCAGTTTAAGTTGCTGTCACACATGCATATAGAACACGCTCCGTCAGCAGAAAGTCAACTTTCACATGGAATCCTCTGATACAGCAGCTTCCGCTGGTCTTATGTATATATGCAGATGGGTTTATTTGTATTTTACAATACAACTTCCATGAGAACATTGGTGAATTATAGTTAATTTTCTTAGTTATTGTTTTTTCTGTTACAATCTGACATTTGTCTTCTGTTAACCGTAAAAGATTCAGCTGCCATGATGCATTTTGGAGGAATCAGGAACTCTGGGTTTTCCATTTCAAAATAGAAAAACTTAAAAATCTAACAAAAAAAAGTTACATTCTTAGGCAGTATCTCCTGTCAGATTTCTTAGAGGTACATAAAGCTTATTTACTTACTTACAAACAGCTTTACTGGCAGTGAAAGATAGAAAGGGCAACGTTCAAAAGGCTTTATTTACTATCAGTAACTACCAAGAACACATTTAACAGGATACCAAACAGAAAGTCACATAGTTGCTAAATCAAAACTAAAACTGAAACTTCACTATCTGCCCCTGTATGATCTGAATAATGGGGAAATGACCTGAACATAGCTCCAAGGGTGTTGTTACCTCCCTGGAGCAGACTAAGCATCAAGAGAATTTCCCTCTGGGGACTGATGAGGTATTACATTATTAACATTCAACATATTCTTGGTGGAGGCTTTATATGGTGCACGTCGATGGCTCTGTGAAGCAAGAACTGCTTCCTCTTCTCAGCTTGTCTCATCATCTATACATCAGCATGGCTGAGTCACACAGAGAGAGTGTAGGAGTGAAGGGATCAGTGGAGATAGGGCTGACTGCATCCCAACCTCTGCTTTATGGGGTGGACAGGTTATTACTGCAGCAACATCAGTGGTGGAAGATGGATGATGTGGTTCTACTCCTCCTGAAACTGACTTAAGACGCAATAAAAAAGCAACTCTAGCATAACATTTTATTTCAACAGGAAACACCTTCTTACTGCACTGGCAGGGCTTTAGAAGGTGAATGATTGCATGTCAGCTTTATGTGGGCATATCTGTGTTAGACGCTTTGCTTTTCAATCCTTTCCTCACCATCCAGCGTCTCCGACCTGGTCTAAGAAAAGCTCTCAGGTTCGTTCTGAAAATGCTGTTGCCACTCGTGTCATGTTTTTGCTTCTAATTGCTTATCAGAGGAGTCAGCTCAGTAGGGACCATCTGCTAAGCCAGGTTTAAGATCCGTTTTCCCCCACTGGGATTCTGTTTCCTGGGATGGGACGGCCACACTGTGTCCCTAAAACACATCACCTCTACGAGCCTGTCACTTGCTGCTCACAGTTTCCATGAGATCATTGGGGGATGATCGCAGGTTATGTAAGAGGTATAGGAAGGAAGGGAGGGAGGATTTTTGTATCTTAGGCTACAATCAGGCATGTGAAAGTGAGCTATGAAGGGACTGGGTAAGAGATTTCAGCACTATTTTTAGAGCTGTGCAGCTGTCTTTCCTCTTTTAGCATTAAATGGATTTGGGTTAATCATTTTGGATACTTTTTTATTTGTATTTTTTGGACTTTTCTTTTTTAACATGATTCTACATGTACGTAATTTCATTGTACCGAGACGCTGGCTCAATGACAATAAAAATTATTCTGATTCTGATCCAGTCTTGCCTGTGAGTCAATTACAGAAATGGACAATTTTCGCCTTTGTTACAGACAATCACTCCAATTATGAGCAATGTCAAGGTGCTAATTAAATGGTTTGTAGGCCTGTCTTTGCCTCCGGCCCTAAATTGCATCAGTATTGACTTCAAAGCTTCAATGCATCAAAGAAGGACCAGAAGTAGTGCCACTTAGCTCACTTCTTCCTTTCCTCTCCCCTTGTCTTCCCTCCTCAGTATTTGACTACATGCACATAGAATACATTCTAATCAATAGAAATTTCTCCTCTGGCAGTCTTAACTGCTGTGAAGAGAGAACTATTTTTATATAACATGTCTATTACATACATAATTTATATCAGTTAATGAGCTATAAGTCAATATACACCCTCTGTACTTTACAAAAGGAAACATCAAGTTTGTATCTTCAGATATCTCTCTCTTTAATCAGAATGACATTATCTGTTTTCTTATCACATAATCAAATCATGTTATTGACAAATTGACTATAAAGCAGGAGCAGAGGAGAGCTCCATTATGGAGCTACTTACAAGAAGTAATGAAAGTATAAATCTCTCTTTGACAAAAGCACTAAAAGGCTGGATCATCTGAGCCCCTGAAGACTGAATAATGTCTCGACTTTGTTATGTTACTTTATTACTTTGCTGCAGCTGTGTGTGTTCCCCTGGCCCCTTGTATTCACAGTTATTCCCACAAGTGGCATATCACCGTGGCAACATCTCACATTTCCTGTTCACCGGAATGAGCTTTGTTCCCTCTGTGTCTCTGTTTTTCTTTCTTTCTGGGTGCCTTTATCCTTCATACCACATTTTTCTTAAAGGATTATCTTAGCCAAATTATTACTATAGATGTCCAGAACTAACTTAATCCTGTCAGTTGAGTCATATTTTGGTGTTAACTGGCATCTTAATTTTGATTAACTTTTGTCAATTAAAGTTTGAGTTAGTCCAAGTGATATTGAACTAACTGGTATGTGCAGAAACTTGGAAAGAATACAGCAATAATAAAGTGTTGGAAAATAGTTGTCAAGTCAAAGCAAAGTGATGTGTACGATTGTATAAATCCACTGACATGCACTCTGAGGGAATGTTATTGAAGGACATTTTGTAGGCTGCAGGTATAGTTTTTATATTTTATAGTTTTATGTTGCAAACACTGTTAAGAACAGCATTAGACTGCAAATTGCATAGAGATATACATAGAGATGCTGTACCTTTCTGCAGTATTCTTCTATACTGGATATAATACATATACATACCAACTATATGCCTTTGTCAAATCAAAGGCCAAAACCCCCAAATTTTGATTAAAAGGAACATTAAAACAGTTTTTGTTAAAACCCAATCAGAGGTTACAAACACATGCTCTATATGTAGGTTCTAAGGACATGAATGTACTGTATATTACAGCTTCCTGTGGTATTTTTAACCACACCAAAATCTTGGCTTTTCTTGAAATGAAAAGGTGAGTGTGAAAGATTTGTGGTTTATGATGAAACTAGCAAACTTTCAGCCTCAGGAAAGTGAATGCCTTTCAGGCTGCAAGCTCAAAGACGTGAACTTTTCACAGAGGATCGTGTTGCATATTGAATATTGATATGGTTGTCAACAGTGCTGTGGTCAACAGTCCATCAAACCAGCAGACAATCGTCAGAGGAAGGGTGAGGTGATGTTAACTAACTGATGGCTAGAGCTTCATCAGAAAAGGGTATACAGAGTTCAGCAGGTGTTATTACTGATGAAAATATGAATAGGGTAATGATATATGTAATGTGGTTGTTTACCTTTGATAATGTCAAGGTGCAAAGCTCTTATAGAGTTCTTCACTTGAATACATCAAATTCTTTTATCAAAAACACGGTTGCCCAAGTCCAGTCCTCGAGAGCTACTTTCCCACGACTTTAAGATCCATACTTCTCCAATACACCTGAATCATATGAATGACTCATTACCAGGCTTCTGCAGAGCTGAATGACATGCGGATGAGGGTATTCCTCCGATTCATTCAGGTGTGTTGGAGAAAGGATGCATTTGCTCTTGAGGATTGGACTAGGGCATCCCTGATCTAAACATTTGATTTGATTCTGGTGAAGAGACTCATCTTTTGTGAAACACTTTATGACCAAAGTGAAATTGATGATATGTACCCCAGTAGACAAATTTACATAAACCATTAGCAGATTACCGTTTCGTTCCTCTCCTACTGCTATATCATAAAACCACAAAAGTGCACCAAGAATCCATTAAGTTGTACTAAAATTTAATGAAATGTCTGAACTTTAATATTAAATACACCTTCTGGTCAACTATGGGTTTGTTAGGTGAAAGCAGCTGCCAAAGTGTTTACTGAGACACCTTTACCCCATCCTACTGATGGGTGAAAGTATCAACGATGTGTTAAGGTCATTCGTGGCAGGTTCCAGGCATCAACCCACCTCAGTGACAGAGCTGGACAGCTGTGTGCAGTTCTTGATCTGATGTGGCACAAAGTAAACAGAAGCAGAATGTTCTGAGATACTGCTGCATCTCATACAGAGCCCGCTGACAAACACAGAATACTAATTCTCTATCCTCCCCCTCACATCCAGGCTTTGTCTCTGTCATTGCAAGTAAGCATCCCACCTCACCAGAACCCACTAGACTGTTAGCAAGAAAAAGTGGGCTTTGACATGGATGATAAACTTCTCATTAACCTTCAGGAAACTGAGCGAAACCTCTATTTAATTAGATAAAGATCATGTCACTGCTGCATCTCCTCTGAGATGAAACTAAGCCCCTGTAGGGTGATATCTAGGTGTCATAGAAAGATTGCTTGAAAAGAAAAAAAGAAAGAAAACATAAAGGGCAACCGTGTTTTTTGCTGTTCAGATGGTAGTTGGTCTGAATGTCTCATTGAGAAAGAAAAACAACTTTTCTAATTCCACATCTGAGCCTGACTATTCCCCTTCCAGCTAAATGCCACATCACATTTTTTGGAGAAGGATGAAAGGTTCTGCTGAATTCTATAATATGCATCAGACAAAGTAATTGCTCTCCATGAATTGTAATAGAAGTGGCGATACTGTGATAAAGTTTTGATATTATTAACTTTGGCAGGGATGATTTATGCTTTGAATTAAGGTACATAATGGAATTGCATGGCAGTAACTGCTACCCTGGCAACTGTGTAGTGACCTGAATATATTATGGCCTGTTGGCCACATGCAGATTAAGACACTCAAAGGCAAGCTTTTATCATTCACAGAGCAATCTGTCCTTTTTCTTCATTTTTAAATGGTCAGATGGAAAATAAGTTACATAATGGTCAATTTGGGTATCATTTGATAAATGGCTCAATTTAATACCTCAGAATACTTAGGTTAAAAATGAAAGAGTGCATACAGTCATAATTGTTTTAATTAATTTGATCATGATGCTATTTAGGCTAAATTATTTAGGATGTTTCTGGAAGTAGAAACTGACCTTATTCCTCCAGAACATGCTGGCCTCTATATACTTTTCTTACTTTTAAGTCATTTATGCAGCTACAATCTTTGGGTTTGAATGAAACAGCTGTAAAGGCATGAATCAATAGCAGTGACATGTTGCAGCACTCCTCTGCTGCTCCATACAAAACCAGGGAGATTCCCTCAGATTTGTGTCTCATTTTTGAGTTACAGTTTATGATCACACACAGTAACAGAGCAGTCCTACCCAGTGTTGTCAGCTTGAAAGGATTGCCTGCTTAGCAGAAATGTGAGGATAGGTCTTGTGATGTTTTATTTTACTAAAGCTAAATGGTATGCAGGGAGAAGTGGAAGGAGAATTAATCTGCGGCCAGCAGGGCTGCATGAATTTCTACTAGTAAGTCTTTGTGATCCTTCATGTTTAGGACTTTGTTTTCCTGGATTTCACTTTAAATTTAAATGCTATTTAGTTTAAGCACTGATTCATTTTTCTGGCTTTATACTGGTGACAGCTGTGGCCACAGGGTTTATATTTTCAGGTTGGCTGTCCCTCCATCCATCTTATTCTCATGAGTGTGATATCTGTTGAATACCTAGAGGGACTTTCTTCAAATTTGGCTGTGACCTCACGTCTGGCTCATTCTTGTTAGCGCAATATATCAAGAATGCCTGGAGGAAATTTCATTACATCTGTCACAAATGTCATCTTTGACTCAAGGATGAACTGATTTAAATTAGATGGTCAAAGGTCAAGGTCATTGACTTGTCAAAACATGCTTTTGACTGTAACTCGAAAATGTCTGCACTAATTATGCCAGAATTAAACACACATGTCTGATAAAGAAGATTTGAAGCTATTTATATCCAAAAGATGAAGTGTCCAAAGCACTCTTCTGACTTTTCTTCAACGCCGTAACTCAGCAAGTGAAGGAGAATTTAATCGGATAAAGACCTTCATCCTGAAACTGAATCAGTCTTGCTGGATTTAGGATGTGTGTGCAAATTTGTCATTTAAATCTAATATTAAGATGATTTGTTTATCTATGCCTACCTTAACAACTACAAAAAAAACCAAAAAACAGAATCCCTCATAACAATTATATCATCACATTTACTTTAATACATGGTAGACGTGAGACATTTTTCCAGGCTTGCTGAGTTATCGTCCCCTCAGGAATCTATCATCATTTCTCACGCTGACATCGGTCTGTCACTGGTGTCACCGCCGTATTAGCCCACTCGGCTGTGTGATTGTGTTTTAATGACTCAGACTGAGCACCACCTCTGACACAGTCATGGCAACAGTCGTTACTAACCAGGAAATTCTGTGCTTGATTTGTCTGAGTATTCAGCCACCCCGTGAAAATAGTGTCTGTAAAGTGACCAATTACCACAAAAGCAGAAATGCAGCATGTTTTTGTTGTGTTCATTTCAGAAATACTTGTCAACATGACTGATTTGACCTTCATAACCATTGTTTGGAGGGCTCAGCTTGTTTGTCTTAAAACAGCCAAAGTAAATTAGAACAGAGGAAACTGAAAACACCTATAGCAGGTAGAATGGGTGAAAAGTTATTTAGCAAATGTGTAATATCTAATATCCTTTTATCAGTTATATTATGTAAACTTTAGATAATAATCTTGAAAGTTTGGTTTATGCTTGATTTGATGGC
>JBBBVU010000017.1:15981614-15993990 GCA_037177055.1 Atherinosoma microstoma
TATATATATATAGTTTTTTATTTTTTAAATTCAACATTTAATAGTGCACCCACCGCATGGAGGCCAGTCGTAGGCACGTGAGTAAGTAATCAGCTGTTGATAAATCCCACTTGCATTCAAAAACGCTTTGATTTAACTATATATAGAGATAACCCATCCCTTCAGAAGTCACGTGGAAATCGTTTGTGTTTCTCCTGAGAGTGGTGGAAAGAAAGAAAGAAGGAATTTCATCAGTTTGAAGCCAACCAAAGATCTCTGTTTAGTTCACTTGTTCAAGTTCCATTAACATTTATTTTAAAAATACATTTTAAGCTCACTTGCAAAAGTTTAAGTGCATGATATGAATATTTATTCTTTGAATGTTGGCTGCCTTTTGTTCCACCTCCTGTTAAGTTAATCCCACTCTGCTTCAATAATGTTGAGATCCAGGCTCTGGGGAGGATTCATCACTCCATAAGACTTGTTGCCACTGATTTTCAGACCAGTTTTTGTGTCATTTCGCAATGTCAGCCTTGTCTCCCTGTTTCCCTTCCCTAAAAAAGACTTCTTGACAGCCACCCTTTCATGGAGACCCTTTTAAAGAGGGTTCAGTTGATGGATAAATTGCATCTCTCAGGTCCTGTGTAAGGACTTTGCTGGACTCCCCCCCCCCTATTTTTTACTATCACTTTCAAATACTTTTCAACTCCTATAGATGGGTTGGCTGCTTCTTTTGTCTACCACTTGTCCAGTATCCTGAAATGTTTTAGGGGCACACTGCACAGTGTACTCAGATAGACCAAGTTAATATCTCTTTGGGAATCACCTTGTTTGTACAAAATCTTATTTTATAGCTGTTTTTAGAAGTTCTGTTCTTATAACTATATTGTAGATGCTTTCAAACTCCCTAAAGATCCAGTTTAAAAAAGAAAAGGCAATAAAGGATCCTCTTTAGTGCCGGACAAACAACCAGTCTTTATAGGATGGGTTCTTTGCCAAGTTGTCTGTTATGTGTAGACACAACAGTGGTTCATCACATGAATTAGGTGTCTTTTTAATGCTTGAATGACTTATAGGTCAGTGGCTTAACTAGCAAACAAATAAAAAAGCACATTTATCAGAAAACCATCTGGTACAAGGACTGGACTGAACATGGGTGAAAAACTTAACTACTTTTGGAAAGCCTGGAGAACTGTTGCTTGAGGCCACTTAAGAAGATTACAAGAACTTTGGCTCCTTGGAGGCCAAACATTAAGTAATGAGGGGTGGTTAAGGCTTTTATTTAATAATGAATATTTATGTGTTGGATGCCCGTTTGATTAATTACAGGAAAAGTAAAAGCGCCAAAACGAAACTAAAGGAAACTAAAAGTATAGCAAAGGTTGAGAAAATGTTTTTGTTCTTTTTCCTACAGCAGTACAAAAATCAGTCTGGGTATTTAATATAACTGTTGTCATATCCTCCATGCATTTCTGGGCTGAAATTAGTTTACAAACACAAAAAAATTCTCTGGGACTTGTAGACAAGTTTGTAAACCTGTGATATCCAGCATGGAAAAGTGACACTTAGCCCAGAATCTGCTGTGCAGCGTCACATAGACTCCACTGAGCGCCCTCATTAATTCTTTAATATGGCTCACAGTTAGCATTGCAGCAACAGCTGAACAGTCACACTTCACTAAAAATAATGTTGCCCTCTAGCTATCCCATATATGCATAATGGCCATACTGTAAGAGGAAGTCAGTGCTGCGGCAGCAGATTTCTATAAAGTCTCATTTGATATTCTGCAGTTATACTTCACTTTTCCAAATGAACCATCTATAAGCTCATGTAGTGGATGTCAGGTGGAGAATGGATTTGATGGTTGAGAATTTTCCTCTTCAACACTATCAGCATCTTTTAGCAGGCAGGTCACATCCACTCTCTCATCCCTGTGCTGGCATAATCCCGGTGGGGGTCCTCCCTTCTGTCTCATGGGCAAACACACACACAAAGGTTGAACACACAGTGACGTTGAAGACTTACACACATGTAAGGAGCTGAGGTTGTGTGTGCACACATGGACACACTGTGGCATTTAAGCTCTTGCTGCGCCGTAGAGGACATGCACTAATATTCCTCATCCTCCACCCTTCTCGCTCTTCAGTGGTTCTGTCTTGCTCTCATTCTGTCTCTGCCACAAGCCGTTTCCTCGTTTCCTACCACCTCTTAATGCGTCTTGTATCCCCGGGGGGAGGCTTTCTCCAATATTCTCTCATCCTTCCCATAATCACCTTGATTTTTTCCCCCATCTCCTTTGTCCTTCTCTCCTTCCCTCCTCTGTTCCTTTCCTCAAGGTCATGGCCACACTTACAGTTTCTCAAAAAGGCTGCTAGTGAGCCCTAGTTCTCTAAAATCTGTACATCTCTCAAGAGCTCCCTTTGTATGGCTTAATTTTGAAGTAATACTTCTCTCATAGCGCACAAGTTCTAGAAAATCTTTTTTTTTTATGAATAAATGATGCCATGGAGAAGCTTTTAGAGGAGATTTTTCAGACAGGTTGTCCTGTGCGTATGTAACAGAGCCCCACAGGCCTCCTCTTCATCTCCAACTGACAGATGCTCATTTTAGGAGCTGTCATCCTGTCAGACCTGAGAGGCTTTGCTTCATAACGACCCCCTTCCAACCCTCTCCCCTGTCAATCACCATTTCTGTTGCCTAGGTGCAACAGTATGTGGGCAACTGTGTGATAAAGGTCACAAAGGTTAAATGGAGCCATTTCCTGGGATGCAGCAACGTCCTATTTAGATTTATGAGACTGCATTTCTTATCAGAGATATATATTGAATAAATTGCTGGGAACATTATCAGTTTATGTCCAGCCTTGTCCTGGATTTATGTGAGATGAAATGGTGCTGCCTGAAGGCTGGGTATGGTTTGTTTGACTTTTTTAAATAAGGTTTAAGTTGCAGCTCTAAATAATTAGACATTATATTATTAATTTTAGTGGCCACAGACGGCTCATCCTCTTGCAGCAAGAGAAAATGCAAACATGCATTAACTGTGTAAACCCATAAGGTGCTGTAGAGAAATAGAGCAATGCTTGATTTGGCTCGTTGTTGGTTTGCACCCGCTCTGTTGACATATATATATATATATGTATAACATAGATAGCTATTTTAAAGTGTTACGTTTAACACCGTGTTTGTGTTTTGATACAGAAAAGTCTGGCACAGTTCTAGTTGTCTCATATTTCCAGTTTTGCTCTAATTCCAATTCTGCAAAAAGCCTTTCATGTGGTCTTTCTCATAAACAAACACGCAGTAAATTTCTTGTAATTTATGCTGAGTAGTCTGTTTCTGCAGAAGTGTTTAATCTTCACTTAAGTTTCCCACTTTAACATACAATCCTTAGTAATCTTGTGTCTTGTCTTGAGGAACATCCTTTTACTTGTTGAAGCTAACTGTTATTTTGAGGCCTTGCATATGACATTCTTTTTTTCTTTTTTTTCTTGAGCTGCAAGTTGTACCAGCTCCATCTTTTTTGATCATATTTGGACATAAATGTAGAGCTGACGTTTAATTCATAAAATTTGAACAGACAAAAAAAAAAGGTATGGTTATGGTCTAATATAATTACATTATTTTTCAAAAGCTCCACCATCACACTGAGTCCAGCTGGTCACCACATGATGGAGAAACTGTACTGACCTTGAAGTTTCATGAGAGAAGTTATCTTTTGTTGTAAGGAAGACTGTAACAGTTACTTCCGTTCCAAAAAAGAGTGAACATGTTGAATATCTGACTTTTCTTCTGTAATGAGCAAAGCAATCATTAGTCATAGTAGGTTCAAAGTTAAAATCCAGAAGAGTTATGGTCATATTCCAAGTGTTTTTTGATAGTGTCCCATATGAGTCAGTACATGTTGTAGAATTTTCTTTTATCTTTTAATAAATGAAGTTATTTATTTATGTTTAACTTGTGATAACTTAATTTGTTCATGGGAGCTTGTGAAGGATTGTATATGGTCTCATGAGTCTCAGCCCAGAGCCACAATCTTTTTAAATGATATATGTAGGCTTTTTTAAAAGCCTGGCCAGCTGAGCTAAATGCACTTTTATTAGTTTTTCAGGTTTTTTTAAATATCTCTTTCACCTGTGTTTTATTTGTCAAAAAAAGATCTGTGAAATCGTATTCTATTTGATGATACAGAACCACCTCAAGTTATATTTCTATAAGCTTTAATATTTTCAGTTTTTGATGATGTTGCCATTAAGATTATAATTGTACTTTGTGTTTCAAATTGAGTTTTATATTGTATTCATTGTAAAGCTCAATTGTTTTTCAAGAAATTCCAGGAAATAAATGGGTAGGGTCACATTTTATTAGCCATAGAAAGACTTGTGTCAGAGTGTCTGAAAGCAAAGATAAAATGCGTATATATAGAACTGTAATAGGCCTGTCTTTCCATTTTTTCAATATTAAATTCTTTGACAGTTGAATAGCTTCATTTTTTTGTGCTGCAGAGGTCTACTAAAGAAGAATGATAAAGATGGCTATTGAAGGGCATGTAGGTGTCCTTCCAGCAGTTCTTTAGTCACCCGGCCCATTCCCTAGAGACAGTGGCTATATGACCTTGGGAGGTAACACAAAAGGAGCTGGCTGTGGAGGAGTTAGGCAGCAGAAGATATGATAAGAGAAGAAAAGACAGGACTGTGTTGCTGTATGCATCATATAGAGCCCACAGTTTTGTTTTGTTTCCCCCTCCTCCACTCCAACACGACAAATCAGATATAAAACTCTGTTATCACCAAAATAAACCTTCACATGTAGCAGCTACTGAATAGTTTAGATCTGGATCTCAAATTTCCCAGAAATCCTTACACATTATTATTTAAATTAATTATATTCATTACAGCAGACAAGTTTAGATTTACTTTTATAGATCTCTTTTCACATTTGTTTTACCTTGTGCTTTCGCCCAGCAGTCTTGTTGCCTATAAATTTTAAACCCAGTTGACCTCATCCTCGTAATTCACAGTAAATTCTGGCACTCACCAGTGGAAACTGTCCCTGTTTTGTTTTTGCCTCTTATTATAATTTTTGTTATAAAGTAAATAATTCAAATAAAAGACAAAAGAACACGTTTTTTTTATAGAATTAAGCACAATTTTTGGTGCCATATTTTACTAAAAGGTGGCTTTCATGTCCCTCCCTGGAAAGTTTTTTAAGGCAGACAGTGTAGAGCATGGTTTCCTTACAGTGATAGTGGTGTGTGATTTTCTGTTTTAATGTCAGTTTTAACCAAATTTTACAAAACATAAGAAGACATAAAACAACTATAAATCGATGTCCATCTAAATTTAACCTGTTAGCTTTTTATATCAACATTAGTTATGTAGCTTTACACATGTGACATTAAATAGACTTAAAATGTCAGTTTTATAATATTAAAGCAATATTTTTCACCTGTAGTCAGCCATTCTTGTTTACATCGCATAGTAGTGACATCAGATGGGTCCTTCTCTGAATGGCTTCAGTCAAGCTGACAAAGCTATAAAAGTAATCAGAAGACATGGAGGGAGCACTGCTGTGGCTCTTTATGAAGCTGATTTGCTTCACTTTTCTTGTTGCCTTACAGCTGTAAACTAAGACCAGTATGAGCACCATGTTACATGAAGCCGCACTTATACACCTATCCAAGTAGAATGTGCTATGCACATCTGTTATAAACTTTTGATTAACTTTAAATAAGAAACATGTTATACCAACATATTTCAGTATAGGAATGTAATTACAATATATAAAGCTATTGGTTTGGTATACTTGGTTTTAAAGGGTCAGTTCTTTGCAATGGTAAACAATCACATGTGAAAATAATCATTTCATAATAACCATCCATAATGTCTATGATGGTAACTGGTATTATTGCCTGGGTCTTTCTTGTCACACAATCAGTAGTTCCCGTTGAGTTATGTAGAATGTTTTTCTGACAGAATGTCAGATCATATCTACATCTCTGTGGCTGTCTTTAGCCCCTTGCCATTTGAGTCCAAGGGAAAGGGGGAGATCACAATGTGTGCTGCAGAATGGATGCATGCCATCAAAGTTTAATGGGGGTTTCATTTGTTGACATTCCCCAAGTGAAAGACTTACACTCTCGCCTCATGCACTGTCATGTAATTCTGTTTCCTTGTGGATCCCGGTCTGCATCAACACTGTGGACCCATGACTGATAAGTTAGGAGTATATGTTATGAAAGCAAACACTCTGAATGGATGCTGATGTTTGCTCTGCAGTGCAAATACTGTGACTAATTGAGGAGAGAAGAAAATCAGTTTTCTGTTTCAGTGTCATTTAAAATCCCTATAGATCATGAATGAATATTTACTGACTGTAGCTCTTCTCATTTGATTGAAATCTACTTTTAAAAACCGATGTGCCGCATATTGTATTTCTGTGGATTAAAACCATGCAAAAGCAGAAACAGTACATGGATTTAGCCAGAGCTTTCCTTGGCTGTGGGCCTCTGAAATCCTTTTTGGCTGGTGCATCAATCGGACATTTTGGAGCTCTTCTTTCTGGCTAACCCACCGAGCCAGGCTGGATTAATGAACAAGCTTATCCCAATGCCACACAGTACTGATGGGCATTCTTGATGCCCCACCAAGGATTCCTAATCATATAATCTTGGGGAGCCCATCAGGATTCTGAGAAAGTATTTATTATACTAGTTTGACTGATAGGAAAAGCAAAAATATTCTGGTTCACATTTCCTCCTTCAGTGCTGCTCCCACAGTGCTGTTTTTTCCCTCTGTTTGATAGTTAAAACCCGTTCTCCTTTCAGAGCAGAAAGGCTGATGTTGTAGCCATGTATTGTATTGTTGTATTCAAACAGGGGTTTTGAAAAACTGGTTGTAAATTATGTGTTCCTGTGTTCAACATGATCAATTCGTAATATCAGGAAAGGGGAGATAGAGAAAAATACCCATAAAATGATTTTCTTCAACTTCGAAGGAGCTGAAACACAAAGTGTTTATGTTTTCTAACAAGTGAAAAGAGCTGTATGTTTGTTCCTCAGGTCCAAAAGCACCTGATAATAGTCGGTTAATTTTGACCCATCCATACTATCTTCCTCCTTTCAAAGCCCGTTAGAACTGAACTGTGACTCAGGAGGTGGAGCATGGTAGGTAGTCAATGTTGATTTGTCTAAATTAAGACCGACAAGATTCATATTTTAATATTACTATGAAAGGGTTAAAGAGAAGATAAAACTTATTTTTGCATAAATAAGAGCCTTATTTGTTAAATGTTGTATAAAATTAGCCAAGTTAGCCTAAATAAAGGCATTCCTCCTATCATGCAATAACATTCGGGTTGTTTAAACAAAGTGTATGTGAAATGTAGCCATGTGTAGGTACATGAAAAAATGCCCTCAATATTGCTTGAACAGAAATTTGGAGAAGACGAGCGGTTCTGCATCACTGCTTCCTTGACCATGGGTTGACCCTAATATGAAATGATTATCTTGTTCGTTATCAGTCCACATCACATGTCCTTGAGCGTCTGTTGTTATAGGGTGCATTTTAAGGACAGAGGAAATGATCAAACATGATCTCTGTTAGAAAAGAGAAGTGATGAGTTAAATTTTGGCCCAGTTTTAGGGCACTTCCACACATGAGCCATGATGATTTCACAAAGACTGCCAAATAAACTGAGAGCATCAGACTCACACATCTGTTTGTATGTCTAAGTTATTATGTGTTTACAATTCTGAAGGTGTCATGTGAGAGCTGCCACCTTTAGCCTGTTTGCAGCACTGGAACCTGAGAACCTCACACGTTAAAGTTCATGCCAACATGCATACACACACATTTGTTGCAGCCCTGTTTATACTTGCAGTCTTCCAGTATGCCTGCTAAAGTGCACCTTGGAAAACATCTGACAGATATAGCTTAACGCTTTAAATATAGTAAGGGATACACCAATGAAAACCTACACGAGTATTAATGAGAAAACATAGACCATCATGTCCGAATGCTGTTCTTCTGACACGATGGCAGCATTTTCCAGTTGGTAGCAGATGTGACTCACCTCATCACGTATGAATCAGAGAACATGTGTTTAAACAGCCTCTTAAAATAATTCACAATTTTACAGATAAAGCTGCAGCTTAGAAATCTTTTCTTTTTTCTTTTTTTTAATCAGAGGGAAAACCCTACTGCCCTCACCGCTCTTGAAGGTTTCCCTTGTTTACTACATTGGTCTTGAATTGCAGTGACAGTTGCTCGGTTGGTTGTCTTTGGTAGGTTGTTGGTTTGAGGTCGACAGCTAGCCCTTGTAGATACTGTGTGTAAAGAGAGTGTGGGGGGAGAAAATGGTAGATGGGGTAGACTTGCTGTCACAGTTGAATAACTGGGTCAGTTAAGATGATGACACTTCTTATCACTTCAGTACATCACTCGGTGTTCACTGCTAACTGATCATGCTTTTCAGCAACCGTACTCCTCTCTCCCAGCCATCCGTTCGTCATTTTATTTTAACTCCAACTGTAGAAACACTGTGTTGTGTTATGGGAATGCCAATGTACACTTTATACATCTAAAGAAAAAAAGAGTTTTTTCATTTTGTGTTTTGGTTAAAATGATGCCTCTCCATGTAATGGGTGTTGATTTGTCAATATTCACATATTCACGATACCCAGCCAACATGTCCATGCTGGGCCCACAAGGGATAATATGGGCTATATGGTTAGTGAGTGGACATGGGCTTGAACTGGGCAAATTTTGCAGGTCCCATCTTGTTTCAGTTTCATGTGCCTCGTATGTGAAGCCCATGTGGGCTAGCTGTATGAGCCCCATAAGGGATGTAGGTTGCCTCAGTACGCATGGACATAAACAGGGCAAATATAAACAGGGCCCATATATTTTTCAAAAATAAGGACCCCTGATGGGCCTGTACCAAATTGGGCCCTAGCTGAAACCCACTCACCTTGAAACCTATGTGGGCAAACACAGGTGAGGCTACCAGGGAAACTGCAGACAAGTCCATGTGGGACCCTTATCTGCTTCCCAAATGTAATACTTACGGGACCCACATGGACATGTTGGCTGGGTAAAGACAAATTTTCATTTGTTGTTAGCTGTCTTGAGATTTTCTGGCATCTAGAGAGATTGTTGAATCTGGTTCTGTTGAGTGTACTGTTGCACCATTATTATCATCTCATCTCAGTCTTAATTTCAACATATTTTAAGTATCAAAATATATTGAGCAAAAGATATATTGTCTATGTTTTTCCAAGTATCCCTTATTCCCAGCAAAGCCAGCTTCAATACGTTAGAAACAACGCAACATGATGTAAATATATCAGTTTTTTTACAGGTCAGAATGACTAAATCCTAAAAATGAAGGTGCCTTGTGAATGCCTTGGAGTTTTTTTTTTTTTACATTTAAGTTCATGCCTGTCCCATACAGAAATCACCTCTATGTAAACAGTTCCCCTACTGATGATTTGGCAGATAGGATTGGGCTATATAAGTAAGCTACAGGGTAGGCCCTCATTTTTCTTTTTAAATCTTAAAGTTTTTTTCCTCAGTAGATAGTGAGTCAAGCATTTCAGCATATTGCATAAGCTAAAACAAAAACACAATGTGTCATTATAACAAACCTCTAATAGCTACATGCAACATTCTCACAAAAACATACATTTTTTACTTGTTACTGCGTCCGCTCAACCTGTTATGACCTGATACGATATATGGATAGTGTTACCATTGTAAACCTGGGCCGTCACACACAAGGCTTAAAATCTTTAAAATGCACAATAAGTTCTTTAAAATAAATATTGATTAGTGCAAAGACTAAGTTTAAACCCCCCCCCCCCAGAGGGTTTAAACTTATCCTTATTTAATCTAAGCAGTTATTTCAAGGATTGAGAAATAAAAGGTAATAGATTTTTTTTTCATTTGGAAAAGCTTTGTGTCATTGGTTTAAAATATGGCACCAGTTTACATTTTAGACAGCGACAACAGAAACACAGAACAATAAAATCACAAAAAAGAGAAAAAAAAATTAAAACAAGAATTCACTCATAAGATGCAGTCTTGTTTTGTTTTTACTTTGTGACAGTGAATGTAGTTTTATAGTCCTGCACCAGTACTACATTAAGTATACTGCTATAAATGGAAAATACTCAACGTATTTTGGATCAGAAAATGCCTTATGATTGAATTCTATAACCAGACCAGACCAAAGGAGTGCCCATTATTTTAAAAAGATTAGCTTTTTCCTTTGCTTTGTCTCCTTTGTTTGGAGCATCATTGATGTCTGGTTTGTAAGGTTATTCCTACCTAGGGCACCATTGAGTCCAGAATTGCCATCGTCCTCTATTCAAGCGAAAAACTATTAAAAATGCAATAAGATGGGGGTATTTATTTAATACCTCTGCAACAATGCATTGAATCAATACAAAGGAGCATCACATGAAAGTAATCAAGCTCCCATCATCAATAATGGATGGCAAAATCAGCAGGGACAGTGGGCTTCTTTTGTGAGATGACTGAATGGGAAAAAGGACTGCTGGGGAGGAACCATTATGCATCGCTACACTGGTCAGCTGTTGCGAATATCATGATTATGATGACCAGGGTGATGATGTTAATGTGAATTAAAATGTTGGCAAGTGCCCTTTGCTGGAGGAGATTATTGTGGCACCAGTTGTTTCGACGGTGTGGAACAAAGGGAAACTTAATGTAAAAAAGGGCCTCAGTTTTTCCTGCTCTGACTTAAAAGATCACTTTCTGTGTTAGTGTCATGTTATGATCTAAAGTATTGATTTTTTTTGGATAATGTTTCATTCTTTTTTAATTGAAATTGTATTTTTGTATTTGCTGCCTGTAAAATTGTGTTTTGGTTACGTAACAGTGTTTTAAGATCATTTCTACATCGTTCAGTAACATGTTTAAATGCTGGACTGCGGCTACTGCTTCTGACTTTACCATAGTCAGTAGATAATCACATTGACAGAAACATCACACCCAACCACTGTCCAGCACATTCTAAACTTTGCACAATGCAAACCTTGACTCTGCTTAGTAGCTGAGAAGTGCATGTCAACACTTGATAACCTTGCTTAAGCACTTTTGATGAAGCACTTCCCCTCAACACCCCAAACACACATTGTTGCTGCACTTCCCATCAGTTGATCTTCCAAATCTGTGTCCTGTCTTTGCTTCCTGGTCGTGCTGGCTTGACTTTACGCTGCCTGCATACAATAGGTTGCATTTGCTGACAGATAGGGAGCATCATTATTCAGGGCTTGCTTTTTGAAAATGTCTAACATTCTTCAACCTGCAGGAGGCAAGTCACTGTGTAATTACAGCTGCCTATTGTGTCCACTGCAGCTGAACACCGCACTTTCTTTTCTTTTCCCTACATTAATCATCAAAGTGAGGCGACTTATGCCAGTCGTGCATTAAAATATTTTTGTCGTCTTTTTCTCTCTCTCTTCAGGTGGTGTTAGTGTTTGCTCTCAGCATCGGGGCCCTAGGGATATACTTCATAGACTCCTCAGAGTAAGTATCAATATGAAGTCTGTGTGGAAATAAGTCAAATTATAAGTCATACTCCAGCAGCTATACTGATGAGAAAATAGAAAGAAAATGAGCTCTGAATGTGCATCACTTTATTATTATATTGCCCTACATACTATATCTTAATAATATCAATATGTGTGCTTTTCTTCCTCCTCTGAGTAAAGTCTCTAGAAGAAAATACACATATTCACACCCCCACAAGGACTTTGAAGAAGCAGTGTTCACACACTCACTAGAAGGGCGCAAACATACACATCTGCATCTGAGGTTTTGTCAATGAGAGCTCTATCAGTTTCCATGGTAACAGAAATACTCAGTGTATGTGTTGGGAAGCCTCCTCTATGTGGAGCTCAGGAGTGTTGATATTGTTGGTTAATGTGAATTCCTAGTTGGCAGTCATCCAGAGACAGATTGCAGGCCTGGCATCTCTCCTGCATCCATTGCGGTTACTTTCACACCATCTTGACTCAAACTGTACCTTTAAAGGGAGAGTGTGGGATTGTAGGATTCTCTTTGATAGAAATGTAGTCTTATTGACATTGGCAGCAAATGTTATAGTGTAATGAGTCAGGATGCCAGAGCATCAGGTGAATATATAGCAGCCGACAGGAACACCTAAACCTTTTTAACAGTTTAATTTACTTAAATTTGGTGTTTAATATAGAAACAGTAATGTTAAATACAGTGTCTTTTTTTATATTGCTGCAACCTCTTGAGTATTCTGACTGAATAGAAGAGGAAACAGGGAGTAGTGTGGGGGGGGGGGGGGGGGGGGGGGGGGGGGGGGGGGGGGGGGGGGGGGGGGGGGGGGGGGGGGGGGGGGGG
>JBBBVU010000017.1:15998871-16012345 GCA_037177055.1 Atherinosoma microstoma
TGTTAAGCGCCCTGAGATGACATTGTCGTGAATTGGCGCTATACAAATAAAGATGAATTGAATTGAATTGAATTGATTGAGTGAATCAGTCTGTCATTGTCAGTCCAAAGCAAATAAACTATACCAGCAGAGCTATATTAGGTAGATAAACATTTTTACAAAACTAGTAAAGAAAAGAGAAAAACACATTTTCTATGTAGACAGGGATATTATATTTTTGCTAAAAAATTACAGTAGTAAGACAACAAAAACTGCAACCAGGCTACAGGTGAGTAGGCAGATATTTACATGGTTTAATTTCCAATAATGGCCCAATCATAGCTTTGTTCAGGCAGCCACAAAAAAGTACATCAATTACATTTACAAAGAATATTTTTACGTTTTAAATAGAATTTTTTTAAATGCCACTTATGTATCTGCAAGTTAATTACATACTTTTGTTACACAATAGTGACATAGAAGCTCAGCAGATGCAGTGTACATGCCCATAGAACATTTAAGAATGAAACCTGATCGAGGTGTAATTAGATGTGATTATTTAGAGATGGCAGTTCAATTCCTGCTTGACAAAATGTTTTTCATATATCCCTCCCTAAAGATATAGACAGAGAAACTTATGACAATACATAACATTCTAGTGTCAAAATAAGTTGGAAGAACACATCACTGGGAAACTTTCATTCAGAATATATGTTTTAAACACTGATGCATAAATCAGCTTTTTTATGCAGAAAGTAACAAAAAGTCTACAACAAAAAGATGGTTTCATCATCATGTTTGCTTGCATTAAAGCAATACTTTCCACTTCTGATGGTGTAACAGCACCATTGCTGACTGTCATCATACATAATACCCAACTATAGCTCCCAGAAGATCTCCTTGTTAGTCCAAACTGCAGTGCTTTGGAAAAATGAATTCTCTTATGTTCATTATCTTTTGTACCTCAAGGGAATCTGGACGCCTCATGTGGTAACCTTGCTAATTGCTTTTGGTGTCTGAGCATCACCTGAAAACACTATTCCCAAGACTCTTGTGAATCTTGTTTAGCCTGCATGTATGAAGCTATACATTAATAGGATGTGTAACATAATAGCCCTGGGGTATCATTCAAATGAGAAATATGTCACTCCTTGATAAATTCATAAACATGGCACGAAACACTGATTATGGTCTAATGAAAGAAAGTGGAAAATGACTTACTAAGTCACTCTTTCTCTGGTCTATCTCTGTTTAGAACTTACCATGGTAACTTGATGTTGCAAATCACCTTTGAATTTTCATGGCGACTTCAATAAACAAGTTGTCCCCCCCCCCCCATATTCCACTATTTTGCTTATCGTGGATATTTTTAGATCCAGCCATGAAATCAACGGGAACCACTTCAAAACATTAAATTAAATTAATGAAGCCCAGATGAAACTGAAATGTTGTGACATTTTTAGGAATCTGAATCCATGCGGTAAATACATGTTTTCTCTTGTAATCCACTAAAGCACTTGTGTATTTACAAAGGGTGAAACCATTTTATTAACACTGTTACAAAAAGCTTTTGTTCTATCCCATAATTTACTGTGGGGCACCGCACCGCACAAACACACAATTTTGATTATCCTTTACAAATTATTTGATATAATTACAATAAAAATAAATGGTTTTGATTACAGTTCTCCTGTTCAGCACATGTAATATGCAGAATCAGTAGCACTGACTTAAGTTGTATTTACAGGACAAATGAGCCACAGTGAGACCCACTAGAGTTTACCTCCCATGACTCAGATTTAAGGCACACAACAACAGGCAGGTGAGAGTAAGTGAATGGCACTTCTGATGAAAACAAACTGGTATAAAAAAAAAAAAAAAGCAGAAGGGCCCACTCTACAACATTCAAAACTGCTTTTCTATGATTCATTTTTCAATTAAATGTAATTTAGTTTCTGTCTTTTTAGGAATATTTAATACTCACCATCCACTTTATTTAGGTACACTTAGGTACACTATCAACTGGGATTTTCATGCACAACCATCTCTAGGGTTACAGAGAATGGTCTGGAAAAAAAAAATCCATTGTGCAGTTGTTGTTTAGACGAAAATACCTAGATGATGCCAGAGGTCAGAGGAGAATGGACAGACTGGTTCAAGATGATAGAAAGACAACAGTAACTCAAACAACCACTCGTGACAACCAAAGTATGCAGAATACCATCTCTGAATGTATAACACATCCAACCTTGTAAGGAGTTGACAGCAGCAGAAGACCATCCCAAGTCACATTCCTGTCAGATTAAAACAAGAAACAATGGCTACAATTCACACAGGCTTTCCAAAATTAGACAATGGAAGATTGGAAAAATGTTGCCAGGACTGATGAGTCTCAATTTCCAATGCAACATTCAGATGGTAGGGTCAGAATTTGACATAAACAGTATGAAAACATGGATCAGGCTGGTGGCAATTGAGCATAGTTTAAACACCACAGCCTACCTGCATATTGACGCTGACCATTGCCATCCCTTTATGACCACAGTGTACCCATCTTCTGATGGCTACTTCCAGCAGGATAATGCATCATGTCACAAAGTTCAAATCATCTCCAACTTGCTTCTTGAACATGACATTGAATTCACTCTGCTCCAGTGGCTTTCAGTTACCAGACTTCAATCCAATAGAGCATTTTGTAATTATTGTTTTGTATTCTTTGTAACTAGTTTGTATTTTGTAGTTTGAAGTTGAAGGAGGAGTAATGTCATTGCATTTACAGGAGTGAGCATTATTTCCCTCCTGGAGAGGTTTTGGCCCTTTTTTGGGGGTTTTGTTTTTGGTGCAATTTTTGAATTTTGGTTTGTTTTAGTGATGTGATATTTTAATTCACAGACTGCTTTACACCAAAATGAATTATGCATTTGTAGCAGAAATGCCTGTGGCAGGGCTCAAGTAATTTATATTCACCTGAAAAATTGAATGTTCTATTTTTAGCTTCCCTAGAGAGTTTTTATTTTTGCCTTTGCCCTTGCAGGCAGTTAAGTGTTTCTTAGTTTAGTAATGGCGCCTTGACCTAAATCAATCATTTAAGTACAAATCTGGCTGTCTTTCTGCTTTGTACACTTCTCCTTGCTGTGTCGCTTACACTAACATCCACTACTCTCTCGACCTCGACCTAGTCATGTTCTTTCTTTCTTTCTTTCTTTCTTTCTTTCTTTCTTTCTTTCTTTCTTTCTTTCTTTCTTGCATCTGTAATGTTGCTAAAAATAATTCTTTCAATCTGTAACAGTTCAAAATGCATGTGAACTTACTGGAGCAGCAAGACATTTGTGAGGCATGAATAATGACTCAGATTTGGTGTGTTGTGCTGTGATTGGGAGCATTAGCCAAGAGGGTAGCAGTGTATTGTTAGTGTTTTCTCAGGGGGCAACCTTGCTGTTGCTCATGCTGTTATCCAAGGTCATGTGCAGGATGATGAAGGTCTGGCTTGTGCTGACTGACTGAAGGTGTTTAGGACTATTTTTAGAACATCATCATTATCAACATGCTCTGTTGCCCTTGAAAACAAATGAGTTTTACCTTTCTGGATATATTTTCCAGAGGTAGGTCGGAAGAGGTAAATGGGGGAGAATAATTTTATGTCCTGAAATAGACTTACATGATTTGCAATCCTCTGTCAGGAAGACATTGCTCTCCTGTGTCAACATGTATGTCTGTTAGTGCTAACTTAGCTAACAATAGCGTGGTTGGAGAAGAAACAAGTCAAGCTCATCCATTCACCAGGTTGCTGTATGCACTTTATACATCAACAATAGTTTATCACAGAAGTGATAAGTCTAACAGCAAATTCTAAGTGTCTTATTGTTTTTACATCTTCCTTCCTTCTCTTTCTTACATGTCACCACATCTTTTCCCTCCTTGTCTAATCTCGACATGTCTTGTTGCTGTCTTTCTGTCTTCCTCTGTCCCCCTGCTCCTCTCCCTGTCTTGTCTCCTCCTCCCCCTGTCAGACAGGCCGGTGTAACCCCATGCTGTGCCCACGCTTAAGGAGTAATAAGAACTGTGGCAGATCTATTTTCTGCAGGACATTGGCAGCATGTGACCAGGGATCCCTTGTGATTGCAGAGTGTGAAGTGACACTGAAAGGAGGAATCAGAATTTTGTCTCGCCTTACCTTCTCTTTGTGTAGGAAAAGGACACAATAACAGAAACAGCTGTACAGAACAACAAAAGCCATTACAAGCTATCTGCAACATGTTTCAGATGGTTATAAAGCTTCCCATTCTGAACGTATGTGTCTTTTTATGCACGACTTCCACGATTTCCATCTTGTTTCTGATATAGTATAATAATTCAAAGTGTCACATCAGGGCATTCACCCATAAGAACCTAGTTTCGAGTAGCATTGACTTGAATCCTGTAAAAAGTTGGTGCCATTATAGTATTATATGTAATTATGCAGAAATCAGTTGATCCCTGCTTGAAGGAGTGTATAGGATTTAATGACATCTAGTGGATAAAAAGCATATTGCAACAAACTGAAGATTGCTCACCTTATCATTATGATGGATGCTAAAAAGCACAAAAGTCCCTCTGTAGGGAGCTACTGCAGAATCATAGTTAGGCAACGTTGTGCAACGTGAGGAAGAGGACTGGTGCATGGATCTTACCAAGGTGGCCGGGTAAAGTCCATTCATATTGATGTGGAAAGAGTTACCTGATTGTGTCATAATAAAATGAGATCAGTTTGGATTAGGGTTCGATTTAAGGTTTGGTTAGGTTTGGGTTACAATGTCAGGGTAAGACAATCAGACGAGGATAGATCATGCCTTTTCCACCTTGAAAAAAGAACATTTAAATCCCAAGCCATTTCCAGATATAAATGGCTCATTCAGTTGTTGAAAAAAGACAAAGATTCTTCATATCATAGATGTTATGTTGCACTTTTTCCAATAGATCTCCTAAATTTTATACTCCATTCAAACCTGTAACAACAACATTGTTATACAGCGTTGGCACCTTGTTAAGATTGTCAGGGGAGCTGGCTTTGCAGCTCTGCAGCTTTTAAATGCTCCACTGAGTTCACCGGGTAGCTCCTAAGTTTGTCTTTTACCAGTGCTGCCATGTAGTTTATCGTCAGCGATTTTGCTGAAAACAGCTGCTCGCTGAGGCTGGAAATTAGGTTGATGAGAGCTCAGCTTTTATTCTGTAGTAAGGCTTAATATTAAAATGAAATAAACATGTTATTCAAAAATATTTCCTTAATGCTAGCCGAAAAAAGGCTGGTTATTAAGATGTCTATGTGAGTTGCAACTGTTTTTCTTGTCTTGTTGGCTTGCATTGTCTTTTTTTGTTTAACACATTCAGCAGCTCTGCAGTAACAGTTAGAAACTCTTCTATGCTGAACTGATGAGGTCGTCATTTCTTTTTGTGATCTTGAGATAATAAAGAAACCACAGTTCTGCTCAATTTGTCTTCCCCATACCTTAACTAATGATAAGCTTTAACATCAAACAGTGCTCATAAGAATTACTGAACTGAACTTTATTATGTAATTCTTTTCAAACTCAAGGGGAACCTAAAGTGCTTCACAGACACAAAAGCAAAACGTACAGGGAAACAATTGTGTTAATAAAACCAAAAATGAAATGTCGCCAGCGTTTACATAACGTTAAAGTAACTTGTCAAATGGCAGTAAATATGGCAAGAAAAGCAAAAAGGGTTGAAAGTACACAAAAGAGCCTTTTTAAAAAGTAGTGCACAAAAGGATCAGTACATTGAATATAAAGGTTTTGAGCTGTCACCCAAACTCAGGTGTTGAAAGCTTGAAACTAGCAATTTTCTTTCCCAGTAAATGTGACAATGCCACAATTGAATATCTGCATTCATGAAAATATAATGCTGGCAATCTGTGCCATCCTGCGTGTATCTGCAGTGGCGGTCAAAAGTCCACTACTAAAACCAAGTTTCTGAGTGTAGCCATATTGTGTTGTCCTATAAAGCAAAATCAAGACACATTCAATGAACCACACAGGCCCTGCTATGTGCCGCCATGCTTTCCCTGTTACCAAGAATGCTTTAGGTCATGTGACAGTCGATGAGCGGTTACTCAGAATTAGGCCAGAGCTGGGCCTGAGGGGAAGTTCCTCAGTGACCACTCCAAATGGTGTCTTCAGTATGCACCATCTGTGCATGTGTGTAGATAGGGGTATTTATGCTTATATGTGCATGTGTGTGAATGTATTTGTGTGAATGTGGATGAATTGACATACACGAAGGTCAACAACACTAGCTAACATTGTAGGAAGGAGACATAAGCAGAGTGTGTGGATGGGCGTGAGGCCTGTTTGAACCTGCTGGTCACAGTTTATATAAAGAAAAAAAAGTGCAGGAATATAGTGCAGGCTCAGGCTGTATGTATCATTCCTAACAGGGTCATGCTTATGCCGATGGAGTCATATTGAAATGCCTCTGGTGGTTACATAAATGAGTATTTTCCCCATATAAATGTTAACGCCATCTTTGAAGAGTGTAAGCATGATAACATTGGTCTGAAGTATTATAGTGCGTCATGAGAAAATGCCTTAAACAAAACAGTCATTTATTTTTTTATAAACAATTGAGGCATTGCCTCAACTCGTTCTAAATATCCTGGCACTGTGACAGAATTTCATATCATCTGTAAGATCACATCCGTCCTTAGGATATGCCGAAGAAAGGCCACACAATCATGAATTAGAAGTTGGATCCTTCTCTTCTGTCTTCTCTAGTAGCAGTCAACCATTATAACAAAGCGTCATGTGTTAAAGTGTGGTGTTAACTGGAAGACGATAAAGGCCTGCTCTATTATCCCTCTGGAAGTTGTCATCAAGAAGTGAACTCTATTCCAAACTCACACTGTGCCCCGATGGGCTCCTGGCATTCAAATTCATACTAATTTATCATTTAAACATATGGGACTCGTAATTATTTACACTTGTAATCACCCAGTGTGGCTTCCCTCACCAGTCTATGCATTCCCAAAGGTTGCCTATAGCCAACGCACTCATGATGCATATTCATCATTTTCCCACTGTGGGACTTCCTCATTACTAAGGAGAAAAATGCTTTGGGCCCATGATCATGTGAAGTATGGTGTGGGCACATTACCTGTTATTGGTTTTATTGAGGACACTTACTTCCTAATGGTTAATCATCTCACTGTAGATATGAAGATGGATTGTATGTCAGAACAGATGGCTTACAACTCATTTATCATCATCTGCGTTTCTTAAAGCAGCACCGGCTCACTATTGTAGTCTCTATGCAGTCTCTTTAAATGAGGAAATATCTGTTGGAAGATTTTGGGTTTGACAGACTGAATAATTCATATATGTTGAAAGTACTGTCACATCAAAGCAACTATGAACTTCAGTTCATTTTCAGCTGTTTCATCTGTGTGTGATTGACTCTCAGCTAGTCTTTCATCTGGCTCCCGACCCCTTATGGCTCAGTGGAAGGAGTGCAAGCGGTCATTGAAACTCAGCCAGTTAACTGATGTCACTGTATTTTAATAAGAAAGGTTTCAATTCCATGTTTTTAATTTCACATTGACCAAATTATTTAAGATTCACCAACTTGAGTTTTCTAAGTAACTCTTCAATCAGTCAGGATTTATTGACATTTACCACGTAAAGTTCCCTGCTCCTCATATCAGTTTCTTATCTGTCGTCTGAGATGAACTGAAGAAAGATGGAAAAAGTCTGGGCCTATTTTGTAATTTAACTGATAATATTACTTAAAGTTAATGTTTTGTTTGTGTTTTTTAATTCAATTGATTTAACTCATACTCTTGCTCTGCCTCTGTGTTCCAGTCCTATAGAATCCTGCCAGAACTTCTACAAAGATTTCACATTACAGATCGATATGGCCTTCAATGTCTTCTTCCTTCTTTACTTTGGCCTGCGGGTAAGCTTTCGCATGTGTCTGCATGATAACACCTGCGCACCAACATACTCTCAATCATACCTGCACACATTGTGCATGCTTCTTGACATTGTGTTGAGTGCAGTAGCATTATGCAGACAGAAATGTTGTTATTCTACATACATAAGTCTGCAACACCCTACAGAAAGCTTCACCATTCATTTATACTTCACCATCCGTTTTTTTTTTTTTGCTTTAATTATCTAATATTAGTCTTACTAGTTACAAACTTTGCTAAAACCTTTTTCTTTCAGAACAACTGACAATGTTTTCATACACCCGCTCAGGTCATCTACGAATACTCACCCAGCATGCCTTTAGTTTAAAGTGACACTGTTGTAATGATGTCGCTAGCATGGCTGTCATGCCACAGCAGCATTCCAGTGGTGCAAACGCAAGCTTGACATCCTGAATGAATGAATAAATAAACTCATAAGCTGCTTACACCACCATCCGTTTGCATGACTCAGCAAGAGGGGTGAAGCTTTCACCGTTTTATATAGTATGTCAGCACTGTCACAGAAAGACACAGCAGTTTGAACCATAGCGTTTTGTGCAAAATTAGAAGTTCGCAGTCACGTTGAGTGTCATATTTGTTATTTTTCTGACAGTTTATAGCAGCCAATGACAAGCTGTGGTTCTGGCTGGAGGTCAACTCAGTGGTCGACTTCTTCACCGTCCCTCCAGTGTTTGTCTCCGTCTACTTAAACAGAAGCTGGCTTGGTAAGTTTGTGCATCTCGGCTAGGTGTGTCACTCTCTGTTTTATAAATCCTTTTTTTTTTTAGCTCACTCTTTTAAGCCTTGTGTGTCTCTCACCACACATGTTCCTGTTGTTTTCCCTGCCCTCTATCTTTGCATGCCATCCCTCCTTTTATCACTCTCCCTCTCTTTCTGCCTCCAAGTCCCCCCTCTGTCTCCCCCTTACTAGGGAAGCATGTCTCTCAGGCCCTGTTGCTTGGGGCAGCAGTCAACTTTCCCTCATCATCAGAAGTGACAGGGCTGGGCTCCTCTGATGTTTCAGGGAGCAGACACAGCAGAGTGAATGGACTAGTGGGAGAGAAAGTGACTCAGAATGCTTCTGTGTCTGTGTGTGTATTTGTGCTCCAGATTCATTAGTAATTGTTGTGTTAAGGTAATGCACCTGGAATATCTCACAGCAGTCCATAACTGCCATCTAATGGGCTCATTCACACCCACACACACAAAAAAAATGCATGCGCACAAGCATGTGTGATCCCAGCATATACTTATGTACACACTCATGCATGAGCAGACTGGAAAACACCCTAACCTGCATTACATAACGACCTACTTTCCCCACTGTGTTCAGAGAACTGTGACCTAAATTATACTGCAGTAAAAACAGTTTCTTTGCAGGTGTGTTCTTTTTTTGGGTGCATTGCCTCTACTTTTAAAAACCCCATAGAGCAGAGTGGGCTGCTTCATCGTGTTGTTGAAACCACCAGGCTGTTGAAATGTTACAGCAGAAGTAGTGATAACGTTTAGAGACATTTCATCACACCAATATACATTTAAATTGAACACCTGTTGACACTCTTATCTTCACTGATAGATTCTAAAATAATTAAGCTTCTTATTTGTATTTGAGGGTCCTTCCGTTGAAAAACAAACAATAAGTTGAGCATAATGTACAAGTTTTGTTCTCGTTTTTGAGTGTCTGTTGGAATCTCGAAAGCAATAGAGTAAATTGAAAGTATAAATGTCTTGTGTCTGAGCTGATGAAGGCTTCTTAACAAGTTCCCAGTGGTCCACAAATTTCACAGAATACGCGCTGTATGATGAATAAGAAATAACAAAGTCAAGTATTCTGGTTTCTGGTATTCATGATGTAAGGTGTCCTCATCTCATCCCAAGAAAGCTGCTGGTGTAAGGGCCTTGATGAAGATGATGAAAGACTGTGAAATGGTGGTCTGACTGCTGGCTGATATATTATGGTGAATAATTACTTATCGTTATTATATACCTGAAGTTGGACTTGATGTAGAAGGTAAAGATGCTTATGAATAGAACACAGCTGCTGCGTCTGTTTTGTCCTAATAAATTAGAAATATTATTTATTGAGAGATGCATTAGAATCCAGAGATAATCACTTGTATAGTCACATTTCTAAACTTTTCTAAACTCAGTGGGATTACCAGAACTTCTGCATAGATGGCTTAGAAATATTTTCTTTGTTATTTGACACCAACACGTAAAGCTCATCGTGGCTGTGAACCATGGTGGAGGGAGTATCATGGATTGGCATTACTATAATAGTATTGGACCTGTGTCCCTTGTATTCATTGAGTAAACAGTGAATGTGAAAGTTATACAAAGGCAGTTTTCCTGGGGAATTTCAAGGCAGCAGTGTACAACCTGTACATTAGGAGTGGTGGAGTGATGCCCCAAAAAGCACAAGTAAATCCACAACAGGATGGTGGAAAAAGACAAAAATGAATGTCTTTGAGTGCAGTTCAATCTAGACATCCTTGAAATATTGCTGGGAATAGGAGTTAAAAATTCTTCTTGATTGTTGTGCTTTTTCTATTATGCAGTGTGGGTTTATACTCAGTATATTCAATAGACACAAAAAATATAACTGTTTCAGTGTTTGTTTGCGCATTATTTGTCTGTAAATGTAGCTTAGCTGGAGATAATACCACATTTTATGCATAAACAATTTACAAATCCAGGAAATTGAAAAAAAAAGAGCCTTCTCTTGCCACTGTATCAGGTGGCATCTATTTAAACATTAGAAGAAGTTTATTTTAGCTGACATATATAACCACAGTGCAGTAAGGTAACAGAACTCCCACTGGCACCATTACTAATGTTAACTTGTCATGTTCTTGTCCACGTGTTAAAGGCGAGATAAAGTGCTGCAAAGCCTCAGTTATAAAATTAACAGCGTGTAGATCTGCACTAGGGTGTGGTGTACCCTAACAGGCTGGTGATATCTTTCAGAATACCAATGGTCTGCTGAAAGTCTCTGTTAGTATTCATGCTCTCTCAAGGACAGGAATCATATTCAACTGCCTATATACTGAAATAACATGGGGAATTAAGCCTGTTCTGACTGGGAAAAAATAAAGTAACACAATTAACTGGTATAAAAGTCATAAAAAAAGATATAGTGCCTTCTTCCAGATCTGTTTAAGATGGAAAACTTTAAAATTTACTGATGAATAAACGACATTACTATTTAATTTTCATGAAATCCTTCTACTAGAAAGTTTGACGGGCCCATAATGAACTAATCTATAATTGGTGCTACTTTCATTTAGTTAAGTGTATGGTTTCTTAGCAGGCTTTGTTAGGGTAAGTCAGGGTGGTTGTTAAGAATGTGTATTGGGCTCCTCGTTCCCTATGGATTAGTTAATCTCTTCTTTCAATTCACTACTAAGGAACACACACCACAGTTGGTGTAATATATCATAATTATAGTGCACCTTGTTTCACTCTGTAAGCTGTGGTGCCAAATGAGAGGATCACTGAAGATCCAGTGGAGGTGTGCTCATAAAAAGACCACTAATAGAGGTTCTGCCCTGTGCTGTGCGGTGGAGTATTCGCCCACTCTGCCCCCTAGGAAGTACTGTATATGCTGTGTGCATTTCAGCTCATGTTCTCTCTGCCTCTGCAAATTGGACATTGATTAAGAGAAGGAGAATGATGTGTGGCTAATGTAAGAGTGCATGTAAAGCTCCTCTACGGAAAAAAAGGAATTAATCTTCTTTAACTGCTTGAACTCGGTGCTTTTCCCGAGAGAGTTCTGGCAGGGTGGGATAAGCATGTGGCTGTTTGAAATATGTTCATAGATCTCATGGCTACTGAGCCTCAGCTTTCACACCCTGTAAGTTAACTCCAGTCTGTCTTCCACAATGATTTCAGACCACAGAAAACCATGTTGTCATTTTGATCATATATGGTCCTGTCAACTTATTCAGAAGTAACTTAATCTGCTGTAAAGCTGTCCTCTGATAATCAGTAGTATACTGTTTGTTGGTTAAAACCTGAGAGTTTTTTCGAAGCGTCACTGGCTTTGAGAATTGTATTGAGCTTTGTATTGTTTACTGGTGCAGAAGCCTTCAGGTGTGGCTTTTTTATTCCAACCTGCTACTGCCTCCTAGTGGTGCATTATTATACAGTTGGCTCCTCTCTCTCCATATAGAGGCTTATAGTACCTGACATGGGCATCAGTACATGTGCCTGTATGGCCCATAAGCTACTTGCAGGAAGCCTTAATGCACACTCAGGGGAGGGAAACTAATTTGTGAGAGGTAAAAGCTTCTTTGCTATAGCCAGGCTTCTCACATTGCACATGTTGCGATGCATGCTGCATTACTGTATAAAGAACAGATTTATAAATACCAGTTTAGCAAAACAGCGTATTTGATGTTAATATGTGTGCTGTCTATGTTGCATGAATGAGCAGTAAGAAGCAGTGGCACGAACACTTACTGAGTGTCTGTGTAGCATCATATAATCTGATGCTGGCTGGGATGACGGTGGGTATTATCCCAGATGAACCATCTCAGACATCTGATTGATAAAAGGTCCCAGTAGGCGGCCCTGTCAGAACATGTGACAGAGGCCATGCTTGGGTCTGCAAAGCCTCAAAGAAGTAAGAGTTGGCACAAACCATAAAAACCTTTTTGAATGAGCATCTGGTGAGCTGACATGTGTGTATGTGACAGAAAAACACATGGCTATGCACACACTTTTACAATTGATCTGGTGGTCATTCTACAGTGTGGATATGTACTTAGTTGGAAAATAATGGCCATAGTGAAATTTTTAACTTTACTGACAAACAGGAGATGGACTCAAAAACATTTTATAAGCAGAAGGTTTATGATCGAGTAGTTAAGCAGAGAATTTACTTTTGATTATGTCTGCATGTCTAACATGGCTGCCTTGTGTATTTTGCCTTTTATTTGAGCATCGTTTGTGGACGTCCTCAGGAATTTGCACTGTTTTCACAACTTGCATTATGCAAGTAACCAGTAGGCGGAATGTAAGGACCAAATAGATTGGATGTAAGGTCACAGGGTTAAGTGCGGTAAAAATAATGGAAAACTTTAAAGCCAAGATATGGTGTGCTTGATTTAGGGGCCTTAAATACCAACTTAGATCCCACCGCTGTCATTTTATTGTAGCACAATCTCAAAATAAACCAAACACGAACTTCCTCATGTTTATTGTTTTGTTTACACCCTACAAATTCATTAACTCTATCTGATCTGAATTTGCTAATGTACCCCCTGATGAAACACTCTGATAACAAGCATAGTATACAAGCAAGTATGTGAACAAGTATGCTCAGAATGGAGTCGGTTGGCTACATGGATGCAAGGTTAAAAAGCTACATGGATGCAAGGCCTTAGACTCATTCCCTTAGACAGAGAAGGCAGCGAAAGATACAAAGGTGGTACCCTCAAAGGTACTGCTGTTTACCAGCATTGTACCTCTGGGGGCCGTCTTGTACCCTAATTTAGCAATACTGGTCTTTAAAAGGTACAAGGATGAGAT
>JBBBVU010000017.1:16013558-16024992 GCA_037177055.1 Atherinosoma microstoma
TTGGTATCGGTCCAGATATTGTTTTTATTTCAGCTAATTTTTTTGTTTTTTTTTTTCTATTACTATTATTATTATTATTATTATTATTATTATTATTATTATTATTATTATTATTAAGGACCACCAAACTCCCACAAAATGTGGTGAAATACTTTTTTCCCTAAAAAATATAAAGTGGAGGGTTAATACAAGCTAATCAGTGTACAATAATATTTAGGGGTTAGACTCCAATCTTGCACTGAGGCAGAAGCTGACATGAAAGATATTAAGAAAGGTCTGAAGTCTAGGTGGTGGTGGGGAAAACAGGTTTCTGATGAGGATCTGTTATAGGCAATGAGAGAAAAATTGAATTAAATTAAATTGGGGAGTAGGTGGGAAATGTGATGCACAGTCTGGAAAGAGATTGGCAGCAGAAATGAGATTAAAAAAGAACATAAAACACACTAAAAGGCAGGAGATGAAGGAGGAGGATCATTGGACCAGATCAGTGACGTCATAGTTAATATGGAAGGTTTCACAAAGTGGGAATGGAAAAGCAGAATAGCAAAAGAAAAGCACAAGTGGCAAGAAATATAGAAAGAGAACAAGATAGATCTGATCTCCCCTGTGCTCATGAAAAGTGGCAGAAACCGTTGTTTTGATTGGCCTATTTCCCTCCCTCAGGACCAGCTCCAATGTATGTGTGAGCTGGGAATTATGTCGGATTATTTGTTAGTGAATGAAAACAGCTTTAATATTCAGGATCCCAGTTTAGAATTTGATGCAAGGTGAGGGGTTAATATATACTTTGAAGCTATCTTGTATGGCTGTTTTTTTAACAGTTGCTACAAAACTGTATTTTTGGTTATGATATTGTATGAATTTATGGATGCAACACAGTTAAAAACAAAAAAATATGATGATATCCAACCTACAAAGTACCAAATGATCTTTGTTTGATTATTTCAGTTTTGCATTGCCGAGTGGATCTCTAATCTGCTGGAGACTTTTTTTTTCCTTACGTCAGATAGAGTTGTTTGAAAAATGCCAGTGAAAACGGGACACTCGTTTTTGAATAAGGATTATTGGTTTTTTTTTGCTCTACATTTTTCATCTCTGCTAATCCCAGGCAGGGTTCAGACCTTTTCGAAAATTAGGTTCAATGCAGCTGTGTGTTGATGGAGACAGAGCATCAGAGGGGGTTAATAGTAATGCACCGATAGGCCCAGGAGAAAGGTAAATCTGTTTGTGTCAGGGAGATTAAAGGCACTGTAACACAAATGAGAGAAAAAAAAACAAAAAAAAAACACTTATATTAGAGCTGACATTTCACTCACATAGACAGTATCTGACAGATTTGACATGAAAAACTGTACCATTGTAGCTGCACTTTAGAGCTCCTGTCTGCAGTGCTGGTGTTTGTTTTAACATTAGAAAGAGGTTTTTGCTTCCCAAGGAATCCTGAATATTGAGTCATTTTATCAGAGATTACCTTTTTTAGGTTTTGCCACTTTACCTGGAGATATCACCTAATTCTGGAATACGAGGCTTCAATTATTTTGGATTATACCATTTTTTATCTTGATTGGAAAGGAATCGCTTGAGGACAGTTTGGTCTACGATAATGATTCCTCCTAAGCTGCTTGTGTACCGTCGCAACCATTGCGATGTTAACTTAGAGAGCGCCCATGAAACATGGAGGCGAAAGAAGTCCTGTGGGGATCTTTTTCAGAATGGATACAGGGTGAGGCAGGGCCATCATGGGAAGGAGGAAAAGGAAAGGCAAACTGGGTTTTATCATTCAGTTTGGTCCTGTTTGCGCATCCTCTCCAACTGGGGTAAGAAGCGTTGGTGTACAGATGAACTGGAAGTGTAGTTTGATAATAAAAAATTACCTGAAAATTTGTAGAAACAGGTTGTTACAAAAATATCTTGACTATGTCCAGGTAGTAATCTGATTATGTGGATCACATCAAAGGAATTCTTATCACATAAACTGACAGACATAGGCACAGACACGGTCACACACTTCATGGGAGCAGACACATTATGTAAAAAGACAATGAGCCGGATGTCACATTGTTCTGTAATCCCTCTTCGATTCAGACTCAGGCTCGTTCTACATAATGCTCCTTCTAACTTGTTTCAATGTATGAATAATTCATCTAAAGTGTCATTTTTTTGTATTGTCTGTCTTTTTTTACTGGCATTCAGAGGTGCTGTGTTATGCCGAAACTCTAAAGAGAAATATGGGCCATACTGCCTTACTGAACTGCTCTCATTCATTTTTTTACACTTTCCATTGTGTTTCTGCAGATGTGTTGCTCTTAGATTTTCTTCTGCTGCAGACTTCACACTAATCCCTCTGTCTCCATCTCTGTCCTTCTCTTTTCACACAGGTTTAAGATTTCTGAGAGCACTAAGATTGATTCAGTTCTCAGAAATTTTACAGTTCCTAAATATTTTGAAAACAAGGTAAGAATACATTTTTTCATTTATCCAATGTTAACATGAAACACACACACACACACACACACACACGTCTATAACAGCACCTTCACATTTCACACCATTGAAATAGTAATGTGGGACATTGTTTAGCACTGTTTACACAGTGGCATTGCCAGAAAGCAAGTGGTAGTAGTTATATTTATGTTAAACCTCATGCTTAAAAAGATTATTTGCTGTATGTTAACGTAACACTTAGCTGTTAATCATTCATAGATTTTTAAGAGGTTATTGTAATTTCCAATTGTTACTTTTATGCACTTACAAATGTAAGCGTTTCTGTCAATGGGGCCTGATTTTTTTCCTCTTCCAACAGCAATTCCATCAAGCTGGTGAACTTGTGCTCCATCTTTATAAGCACATGGCTCACAGCTGCTGGATTCATACATCTGGTAAGTTGACCTTATGTTTGGGTCAGTGGAGTCCAGTCATTACTGAGTCACAGTTATTTATATAAATTTATATAACCGACTAAATAATGTATTCTGTTTGTGACGTGTGATTTGTATAGTCCACTGAATTTATTTGGTTGAAGAATTACTGAATGAAAAAATGAATTGTAAGAAAAGATGTTATAAATTCACATCCCACTTCTCCAAATATAGATATAAGCAAATTAAGTTTTTTATATTTTCCAATGGCATCTGAAAGAAAAGGCTTGCTGTGACACTGAAACAACAGTTCAGCAAGATAAAGAAGGGATGTAACTGACTGCAGAAGCTCAGACATGTATAGGGGGATTGATATAAACAGCTGACTGGTGTATCGAAGGTGTGCTGTAACAAAGACAAGGAGGGTAAATTACGGTCAGCTGTTAGAAGGCAAGCAAACACCAGTTTTTATGTGGTTGTTTGAATCAACTGTACATTCAGGCAGATGCATCAACTCAGTATTCCTCTGTGATATCATGATATTTTGATCATGATTGGCCCATCAATTTGCAACAAACTCAATACAAAATGTATCAAGCCGTTGCACTTACACCTGGTGAGATAATGTATACAATGAGTAAAATATGCAATTTACCTGTGCATGTAAGTTAACCAGACACAGATACATTTTTTTTCAAATGGGCCCTGTAATTCATGATTTGATATATAGCATTGACTTTTTGATATGTAAGCTCAAAACTTACTAAATAAAAAAAAAAAAGATCATCAGAGAGGGATATAGCAATTGGCCTCCTCGTAACCCAGAATTTTCAGACATAAGGACGGCTCAAGACTTTGCCTCCTCACTCCTTGTGTTTCCCATCATCTACTGTCAAGCTTTCCAAACGAAGCAAATACATTGCAATGCGAATGTATTTAACATAAACTGCAGACAGCCCTGTTGAAGCAACTCATCATGCATTAGTCTCGCCACTAGGTGGTAGTCAAAGCTCAGCCAAAAGATTAACATATGAGTGAAACAAAGATAAATGCAAAAGCACTTGTGGCTGGATTTAATCAAATTTGAGGAAACAATTTCTCCTTGAGCAACTGCATTTACAAAGTAGAGGTGAATGTCATGTCTCATCATCTCTTCCTACTGCTCCCCTTCATTTTGTAGGTGGAAAACTCAGGGGATCCTTGGGAAAACTTCCAAAATTCCCAGTCACTATCCTATTGGGAATGTGTGTACTTGCTGATGGTGACTATGTCTACAGTGGGCTATGGGGATGTCTATGCAAAAACCACCTTAGGACGCCTGTTTATGGTCTTCTTCATCCTCGGTGGTTTGGTAAAATCAGACTTTTCTTTCTCCCCTCATTCCCTTTACCCATCTTGAAATCCTGCCTGTCCCCATCAATAGATGATATACAACTTCAGAAAATGTTGATTGAAAATGTATATAATTAATGTTAGTGCTTATTATGTATACTGTATGATATGTTAGCAAAGTGTTTTTTAAACGGTCAGAACTATGTTGCCTATACCAGTACATGTTATTTCTTTGTCGCAGTGTAGTTGTATCCTGCTGTTTAGCCTACTGTATCTTGTCTAGTCTAGTTACAGGTCTTCGTCTCCTCTGTCCTCTCCCCTTATGTTTCATTCCTGTATTTGTTGGATTAGAGTATAAGCTTTTGTCTGATAATGTTGTCATTGTTCTCTTAATAGCAGTTGCGGTTTCAGGACACCCCTCCTTCCGTGTCTCCTCCCACAATTCCAACAAACACAGGGGCAGGGAGATGAGGCTTAGGCCAGCCTGACTGTTACCATAGCAACAGCAGCCTCCCACTCCCTCCCTCCCTTCCTCACCTTCCTCTGATCTAGCGTCCTGTTGGGCTGCCACAAGCACATTAACTTGCACACATGCATGCATGAGTGCACACACCTGCAAGCACTCATGCACACAGACACACAGACACACATGCACACACACACACACGCATGGAGAGGACCATGCCTCCTCTGCCTTTTCCCACAAAGAATAAATGATTCAGTCACATCACAGTTACTTTATTCTGTATTTGGATTCTTATCAGTATGTGCTGATGATCTACAGCTGTGTGGCTCTGCACTGTGTTGTGGCCATGGTGACAGATTGTGTGTTTTTCTCAGTGCTGAGAGCTCTGGAAGTCTTTAGGCAAGCACCTAAGCCTGCTTCCTGTCAGCAGTAGTGGTTGAATAATGTCTCCAGACCGGAGGTATTTTAACGCCAAGGATCAAATCAGACTCATTTGATAACACATTATCCCTCAAAAGTACAAGTACCTTTACCAAGAATTTAGATTTGTATCCACAAAAGTAGAGCCACCACTGTATTTATTATTAAAGATGTAAAGACAGTTAGCTTTCCACTGAAAGTGTGTAAACCTCAAATCCTTGAGGCTGTGAAACTTTGCAAAATGCATCCAGCTCATTTTCTAGCCCAACAAATGAGTCTTAATGTGTTTTGCAGCTGTGGGCCATCAGGCGCGCCTATTCCAATCAACCTGCCATATCATCTGTGTTTGTTGGACAAAACATGGCACATAGGTTTTTACTCTCCCTTAGCTTTAAAATTTCTGCCATCCAGAAAGGTTTTGGGTGCTATCACAGACTGACTATTCATCAGCTGTGAGAAAATTCTTGTCTACTAACCAAACCTGTTCCTAAAGCTTTAACTTTTAACCAATGGGGCTAATTTTTGCTAATAGAAAATACTAAATATGAATAGATTGGTTTTTTTTTTAACATCTCTCTTGTTTTTTTGAAGTTCAGCAAGTCTCTGCAGACATTGAGAGAGATGTTTTACTGAACTAATACAGCAAACTAATCCTTAACTCAGCTCAGAAAATTTGGATTCATGCACCAGTTTTCCCACAACCCACTCTGCGGCACAGTAGTCTCTTTTTTAGTCTCTTTTTCTGTCTCCTATCTTCTCCTTAGGCCATGTTTGCCAGCTACGTCCCTGAAATCATAGAGTTAATAGGAAACCGCAAGAAATATGGTGGTTCCTATAGTGCGGTTAATGGGAGAAAGTAAGTATTCCAGATGGTTCTGCTGTTTTTCTGTGTGCGGTAGAACCCTCTCTGCATGCCTTTTTCTTTTTTTCTGTTCCATGCATGTAGGCCATGTTTGCTCGCTACGTGCCAGAAATTGCTGCTCTCATCCTTAATCGGAAGAAATACGGAGGGAGTTATAACTCGACACGAGGCAGAAAGTAAGTTGAAATCCAGACAAGGTGTGGTTGTGTGACTCAAGTGCACCCCCTCTTAAGTTTGTAGGCACAGGGGGTTACAGTAGATAACTTGATTTTTTTCTTTTTAGAAAAGTAAAGTTTGAGTACAGATAAAGTGAAGGTGTATTATGTTAAGTCACACTGCGTGACTGGAGACCTTGGCCATTAGGACACACATGTCCATGCCCCTTCACTGTCTCTTTCTCTCTTTCTTCTTTCTCTGTCCACCTTTTTCTAGCTTTGCCTCTATCTGTCCTTCATTCAGAGCTTTCCTGAAGTCATTTGTGTGCCGTTCATTTTCTTTTTGTCCTCCTTGACACATCCTGTGTTGCGCTTTAATTTGATTTGGAAAATAGAGCTTTCATGACTACTACACTTTAGACTTACAGCGTACTAACCTGTGGTGCTTCTATCCAATACATGTGTCCAATGTGTCTCATTAAAACAGTCTTGTCTACAGGGATTCAGAATGAAAATCCATCAAAATGAAACTAAAGAGTCATGAAATCCCTACTATCCGCTTTTAAAGGATTTTCCCACTAAAACATAGAAAATTTAAACATCTGCAAGTGCATTATTATTGGTGGTCTTCTTAAGCATCATCAATCTCAATGACCATTGCAGGACTTTTTTTTTCCTATATTTTTTTTTTACTTTTGTTTTGCTTGAGTTTGTTTTGCATGTTTTCTACTTTTCTTTATCTGCACCATATTTGGCATGCTCTGACCTGCAGTCTTGTGGCTTTTTCATTGATTGCAAACCCGATGAAAACGTCATCCTTCTGTCGTCTGCCACTGCTAGCACATCGCATCATCAATGCTTGACATTACTCTGGCCCTGATCTTCAGTCAGCTCCCACACCCTGAATGCTGGATGCCTCGCTCCCATTGGAGGCTCTCAATTGCTTTTGGCTTGCTTTGCCTGCTTGGTTCTCGGTGCTCGCCTGGTTCTTGTGTTTGTGTGGTGTTGGAG
This sequence comes from Atherinosoma microstoma, assembly GCA_037177055.1. Lineage (NCBI taxonomy): Eukaryota > Metazoa > Chordata > Actinopteri > Atheriniformes > Atherinidae > Atherinosoma > Atherinosoma microstoma. The sequence continues at coordinate 16,020,663 of JBBBVU010000017.1, forward strand.
TTTGTCTGCAGAGGCCCTTGTATTTATCTCTCTGTGTGACTGGCCTCCTACAGCAGAGGCTCGAGTCCACTGTCACGATTGTGTGATTTTGGTCAGTTTACCGTTTGTGCAAGAAAACCACAAAACCTATTGTGCAGTACTCTTACCCTCTCCTTAATGCTCAAACCTCAATGATATTCAGCACAAAGAGTATTTCAATCCAAATGTGGTATGTCCGAACAAAGGCAGAATAGCTCTCTTCTTTTTCTCTCTTTATTCAAATTTTCGGTGGCACTAAGCATGTGCTGCTATCCACTGTCTCTTCTTCTCACTCTTTCCAGTCTTGCTCCCATCAGTTTCAGTCATTCTGTTCAGAGGGGCACATTGCAGGGAGTCAGCAGTGGAACGAGGCTTTATAAAAAAGCCTTTGTTCAAAAAAGTTTACCTGTCATTGAGATAAGATTGATGAAATGTTGTGTTTGGCCACTGACCTCAGCCCAGACTCACAGACGGGGGTGCTGAGAGAAGCCCTTTAAAAACTGAGGATAGTTTCTCCCACACACTTTATTTTCTCCTTCTACATCCCTTTCTGCTTGTCTTGGTCAGACATATGGTAACAATCAGAAGATACCCACCAAACACAAAAGCTCAGAGTAGCTCCAGATTTTTGCAAAATCATTTAGACATTTATACGTTGGGCCTGACTTGAATTAAAAACTGGTTTGTCATGTGGGTTTAGGATTGTCACTAGGGTTCGGTGCATTATCATTTAGCAGCTGTCAGCTCAAACCAAAAAAAAATATATAATGGAAATAAGATTAGGATATTACAAGTAACTAAGTGATTATAGAGATCACAAACAATGAGGTCATGACACATAGAGCCTTTTTCATCTCTGTATGACTCCTGTCACTTAAAGCAGGCCTTCAAGGTTATAGTGAGAGGGGCTCACTTTGGATCCCAACCGGATTTCTGTTTCATGCTAGAGTGTTGCTTGTGGTGCTCTGTGCAGTGTAGCGTGCAGCCCTGAGTACAGTGACAGCTCTCAGCCAACGTATGCTGATACAGTAATGACAAGCGTTGTGTTTGGTTGGCGCCCACTGCACTTGGGGCCCTGTGGTTTCCATTATGACTCCATGGTTTCCATTAGCACCAGCTTCAGCAGAGGGGTTTGCACGAATACTTCCACTCTGGCTGAACTTTACCATGCACATTTAGAAGACCTCTATGAGGGTTCACCACTTGAGGTGTGCAGATCTAGATAAAATCACACTGACAGGTACTGAATTAATTTTAAGACTTAGAGCTGGTTGGAAAAACAAAGGGCTTGTGTGTTAAAGCACTGCAATGGGATTTTGTTTGGCTTGTAATTGCTCCACACAGCTACTTTAATTAGAGTTAGAGAGGATGCAATGTCAGTAATGCTTTCAAAGTTCCTTGAAAGGTGGAAAAAAAGTAAAAGTGTAAAAGAAAAAAAAAAGAAAAGTGCAGCATTTTAATGACAAGTCTTGCAAAATGTTTCATCACTGACCTAAGGATTAGAGCAGTAGCAAGCAGGTGACCTCTGCTGCTGATGTTTGAGCTCTCTGTTTGTTCATTTTGTATTCAGTGTATCCCCAAAGACATCCCAGGATGTTTCCTGAATGCATGTTTTATGTGCACGCTCTATGATACCCTTTTGCATTTATTGTAATTGTGTGCCACTCTTTCTTTTTTTTTCCTGAGTTGTTGTTTTCTGATTTTGTTGTAAAAATCTATGCCATTGACTTTTTTCTTTTCTTTTTACTTTGGTTTGTTTGTTTTGTTTTTATTTGAGTTAATTGTTTATATCTATGTCGTTATAGCTGTACTGCAGAATCAGGCTTGCAGAGGCATATTTTGCCCTTGAATCAATTTTAAATGGTTAAATAATTGATATAATTTTCCCCTATTCAATTTAACTAGTTGGTGATCTTAATATTAAATTCAATGCCACTATTGGCACACAGGAACGGTAAAACTCAGTTGAGCGGGGCAATTTTAATGATGTCTGTAAAATAAACATTTCCATCTTGAACACAGATTCAAATTAATGGCATGATTAGGGAGAAAAGGTGTATACAAGAGAAAGTAAAGAGAGAGAGAGTAGACTTGCTGTGGACATACAGTAATTTTTGTGCTCTTAGTATGTGTGTTTGACATTCATTAGCTAATGCTCAACCCACACAAACAAATAAAATGCCTTATTAATCCCTATATTACCCTTGTAGAGGGGCATCTGGATACCAGAATAGGAAAACATGATGGATTTTTTTTCTTTCTTTTTTTTCTCTCCTTTTCATGAAATGAGAAACATCTTGTGCCAAATACTGCTGGCGACTCACAGACATCCCAGCTCATCAGCTAGTAAGACCACACGGCACTTTGCTTAACCCTGGCCAACCATGCAATCACGGCTGCTCATTAGATTCTCTTAAAGGACAGAGGCAACATCTGTGAAGATCATTATGTCCTGCAACATTCACAAACTGCCATTTCCTCAGTATGTCTGTCACATTACTTTGCCAAGTCCACTTCAGTTCAGTCCTGTCTGATCCATATGGTACCGAGCAGGAGAGCGCTCAGTGATCTGAACTATGGTTCTCATTTAACATCAATAAATATCTCTGTTTCCTTTAAACCTGCTGAACTGAGTCAGTTTGCAGTAATGTTCTATACAAAAATAGACATAAAATTTTAAAGGTCAATGTGTTCACCAGCATTTCCTTCTTGTGTATGAGAGCATGATAAAGAATTGAAGGAAACCTGCCAAAAATGATTCAATGATAAGGATTTACACAATGAAGTATTACTGCATCATTCCTTTTTTATTTTTATTTTAAGAGAAAGTAACTTAATACACAGTGTTAAGCTTTCCAGTACCCAGACACCTAAAACTAAAGTGGTTCAATTGTCTCCTGGCACATCAAGTTGTGGATAAAGCCATTGTCATTACACAGATTGTCTTACAGGTCTTCATAGGCTAATTAGGGTATATGCCGAGTGTCTACGCTAATCCACGTCAACATAAGGGCTGGATTCAACTGAGCAATGTTTGGCAGCAAGACTATACGTGTGACATTTATCTTTAACTCCAACAAAGAGACTTGGCTTACCACTGTGCAAATTTAGAAAATAAAGTGTCTTTTACCACATTAAGGCCCCTTAATTAAATCATAAAGACTGGACGCTGAGTGCTTTTAAAAGTGAATAAATAAATTAGAAGGAGTGAAATAACTTGATACTTTGTTATAAATTGGAAAGAAAGTTCATGTTAAGTTTTCAGACCCTTTCAAGATTTTCACATTTTGTTTCAGACTTATTTTGAAATGGATTCAGTTGTTTGCATCTTTCATCATTCTTCTTGCAAATGTTTTAAAATGCCTGTTTACATAATCAATACTAAGAACACTTAATTCAGAACCAGCTTTAACAGCCTCAAGTTTTCTTTGGTATAATCCTTCAAGCTTGGGACACATTAAATGATCGACCAGTGTTTACTGGGAGCGTCAATGGTTAGCCGCTTTCATGTTGCTTTAAATATTCTTTGCCAGGTACAAAGATAAACTGTTACTGAGTCACTCTATAACTTTTATGTAGTTTTTGCACTTTTAAATTTTTAATAATTGTCCGGTGACAAACCTTCACGCCAGCCTTAGATCCTGAGCTCTTTTAAAAAAAGGTTTGTGGTGAGGATTGCTCTGTATCTTTCTGTGGCTGTCTACCCAGACCGTTCTTCCATCCTTATTACGGAAAGACATCCTCACAGGATGATGCTGCCATCTCTGTGTTTGATTGTAAATATGATGACAAACCAATAAACCTTAGAACCTGATTTCCTCTGCAGACACAGACATTAAATATTTCAGGTAAAACATTTATATTTAGTTACCACTTTGCTAGTCTTGTGATCAGATCATTTTCTTTTTCAGTATCTGAGATTTAGTGTTGTTTATTGTTTATTTATTGTTTATTTCAAAGGATCCCCATTAGCTAACGCCCTACTGTAAGCTAGTCTTCCTGGGGTCCAGGCAATAAAATATAAACAATAAACATTATACTGTCAAAAATAAAACGAAACAACAACAACAACAAAAGTACACAACAAAAATAATTGATATAAGAATATATTGAAAAATTTATGAAAATAATGCACAAAATTATACATATAAATATTCCGTACCGTAACGTCCTCTTCCGGTTATCCGGGTTGGGTCGCGAGGGGCAGCAGCCTGAGCAGGGAAGCCCAGACTTCTCTCTCCCCGGCCACATCAGCCAGCTCATCCGGGGGGATCCCGAGGCACTCCCAGGCCAGCCGAGAGATATAATCCCT
>JBBBVU010000017.1:16025092-16042704 GCA_037177055.1 Atherinosoma microstoma
GAGCCCCTCCCAGATGACCGAGCTTCTCACCCTATCTCTAAGGGAGAGCCCGGCCACCCTGCGGAGGAAACTCATTTGGGCCGCTTGTATTGGCGATCTCGTTCTTTCGGTCACTACCCAGAGCCCATGACCATAGGTGAGGGTTGGAACGTAGATCGACAGGTAAATTGAGAACCTTGCCTTTTGGCTCAGCTCCTTCTTCACCACGACGGACTGATGCAGAGCCCGCATCACTGCAGATACCGCACCGATCCGCCTAGCGATCTCCTGCTCCATCCTTCCCTCACTTGTGAACAAGACCCGAGATACTTGAACTCCTCCACTTGGGGCAGAACCCTATCCCCTACCTGAAGAGAACACTCCCCCTTTTTCCGGCTGAGGACCATGGTCTCGGATTAGGAGGCGCTGACATAGAAATATATAAATAATATGTAAAAAAAATATACACATATATAAAGTTAAATCAAAAATACTTATTTTCCTAAGTACATCATGGCAGGCAGTCTTGTGCCTTCTAGAAACATAGTTTAAACATGGTTTATATTTGGGCACTCTAAAATAAAGACTTTTTTTTGGGATGTCGAATCGATTTAAATTGTGATTCTTCAATATTGCAGATTTTTCTGAATTTTAGTTTGCTTTTTTTAACACCAGACCATGTGAATAAGTTGAATGATGATGATGTCAACAGACTATATCAGGAGCCATATTTGCCCCAAAAAATGCACATCACATGCGAGTCAGTTTTTAAGATTTATTCAGCAGCAATATATTTGAACCAGCTGAAAACGAAGCATTTAAATTTAGAAAAAAACTCCTCTTGGCAAAACAAATTTGCACAATACAGCAGCCAGAGCATAATTTTTCCTGTTATAATGCTGGACAACAGAAGTAAAAAGAAAATCATTAAGATTTAAAAAATCCATTTTTTTAACAAAAAATTCAATTTAAAAATCATGAAACAAAACAACTGCGATATTTATGTGAATCGATTTTTTCCCCCCACCTCTACATATGGCTCACCTTGTCTAATGGTGTCCTATCTCCATATAGGAACTCTGGAACTCATTTATAGTATGGCTATTGGCTTGTTAAACTGTCTGACCTAGTCTCTGTTTTCCCTAATAACTCAGTTTGGCTAGTTCCAGATCATGGAAGTCTATCAGTGATTCCAAACTTTTTCCATTTCAGAAAAATAGAGGTCAGTGGGATTTTGGGCCCTTTTAATTTAGCAGCGATGTTCTTCCATCCGTCACCAATTATTTGGCACTGACATAATGTTCCTTCACAGGACATTTTTGGCCTTGATTTTTAATTTTTACTCTGACCTACGGATCTACTGTGAGACAACAAGCAGATAGATATGTATCTTTGTGGCTTTTTCCGAGGAATTTAATTTGGCACATATGAACCTGAACAACAGAGGCAACTGAGGGATGAAAATAAAATGCTAAATGCTAAAAATTATAAAATGTTGAATGGAAAAATGTATTTATTATTTTTCATTGAATGTAAATTTTTTTTTCCAAAAGTCTGTTTTTGCTTTGCCATTGGGGAGAATGGAGTGCAAATTAAAAGAACTGAAACACTGAATCCATTTTGGGTCTGAAACTTAACTAAATCTGAAGACTTTGCATAAGTGTATTAAAATAAACTTCATTATCAGCATCTGATTAAGGATGCAGTGATTGATATCTCTGAGATAAGGACATTAATATAAGACAATCACAGAAGCACCACAAGTGTCATTGTTGAGACAATGACCATCCAAACTCCCCAATGTGAGCCTCAATCTTTAGATTTGTACCTTTCTACAGTGCAGTCAGAGGACAAACAGGGACGCAACCTCAACCCCAAACTAGTTCCAAACGGACCTCTTTCTCCCTTTCGGCTGTAATCAGCGCAGTGAAGGGTCTGACAGATTCTTCTGCTTTAATGCACAGCTCAATCTAGCCAAAGATCTGTCAAATATTCCGAGGTCCTGTTTAGAGTTTTTGTCAACCACAGACCTCCAAATCATTTTGAGAGTTTTAGTAATGCTCTGTATAAAAGCATGAGCATATTGATGTGCATGTCTTTGTCAGCATCCATTCTGCTCACAAAGGGGTGGTTTGGCTGAAGGGAAAGTTTTTATATTGAGAACGGATGGCAGTCCAACCACTGTGGGCTGTATGATTATATCTTAGATTTTCTAAAGTGGTTCAGACTTGAGTGTTTGATTGCACTTGTCATGCAGAATTTGACCACTTTCATTACATGGGGGAAAGTATTCGCTTTTATGGCAAAAAAGATATAATTCAGTTACTCGTTTGCTTTGAAAAGACGATTCTTGACATGTCTATGGAGTTTTTCTTTTTTTTTCTTCTTTCTTTTTTTTAATCTTTATATTTTAGTTCGATGTCAGAGTGCTTTGGTTTGACTGATTATCTCTGGGAGATATGCCAGTGTCTGCAGTGATTTATGTTGCCCACTCAAGATGATTTCTTGCCCCCTTCCAGGCACATTGTGGTCTGTGGTCATATTACCCTCGAAAGTGTCTCCAACTTCCTCAAAGACTTCCTACACAAGGACAGGGATGATGTCAATGTAGAAATTGTTTTTCTCCATAAGTAAGTTAATCCTTTCCTTCTCACAATACGTAGGGTAGTGCGTACCGTATATGGGGTATCCAAACATGTGCTAATCCTTTCTCTTCTCTCTGAACGCTAGTATTTCCCCTAATCTTGAGCTGGAAGCCTTGTTCAAACGCCACTTTACCCAAGTAGAGTTCTACCAGGGATCTGTTCTCAATCCTCATGATCTGGCCCGAGTGAAGGTAATGTTGGTGGCAAAAGTCAAGAAGAGATTAAGTCACAACAAATGTCTGCTTCATTTTGAGAAATTAAGAGCAACGTTGTGTTTAGTCAGTTACGTATTTTCAGCTTGTATACAATAGTTGTGCAGAAAATTCTATTGGTTGTTGTAACTTGACAGATATCTATTTTGTTTTCTCTCTTTTTAAAAAAAGACACTAAAAACAAAATGGAAACAGGCAGAAGATAATGAAAAGATTGTGCTGCATTGGCCACGGTTAAACTGGTATTTGTTTGTTTTGGTCCTTTACGCATAGATCGAGTCAGCTGATGCCTGCTTAATTCTAGCCAACAAATATTGTGCAGATCCTGATGCTGAAGATGCCTCCAACATCATGAGGTACCCAGTCCTCCGGTCTTGGAAATCAGTAGAAATTGACCTTTTTATAAGTTACATTTCTGTTTTTAATGTGTCTACTTGTTTTTTTTAAGGGTGATTTCAATCAAGAACTACCATCCCAAGATCAGAATTATCACACAGATGCTCCAATATCACAATAAGGTGAGATGTCTGGATTTCCCGTGACACATTAGATTGTCCTGCCTTCTTTTTGGCTTCCCAAATCTCATACACGCTGCAGATCATGACCATGATTAACTCACAGCGATTGGTTCTTAAAAACTTTGTTGTTCATTTATGTAGTCAGTTATATCATGAGTCACTCTTTAAAGTGCCCACTCTGTAGAGAAGAATCAAGAGCTTAATATTTCAAGTGATGACTCAAACATCTGTCAGTATGTTCCTATCTGTATCTGTACATTTCAGTTGACATAAAAGCTCATGCAGAATTTTACACTTGAGCAGCAACGGATTTGACTGATGTACAAACCTCTTTTCCGTTTTCCAGAATGCTGGATTAAATGCCAGAAATGCAGTGCTGTGATTTGCAAAACATTTACTTTAATTACAAATTTTACAAAGAAAACATGCTGAGACAGAATATGTTACAGGCTCATATTTAGTACTGGGCTGCAGTGCTTCTTCTTTTTACAACATTTAGTAAAGAACTATGGAGACTGATGTTTTTTAAAAGAAAATATTGTCCAATTGTTTATGGGATACTTTATTATTTTAAATGCTTAGCAAGTGGCTGCCTCATTTGTTATACCCTTTTATTTCATAATGTATTGGGCATTTTCAACAGCTGAATGTTCTGAACTGCAGGCTGTTTAGCACTGGACTGTTTTACTACAACTATAGCTGGAAAATGTAAAATGCTTCCTCAAATATGGCACATGTTGCTTATATGTCTGTACATATCAATCAGCTAGTTACTCATGACAAATATACTTATCCACTCCTCAACACCATCAAACATGTTGCCTTTTGAATAATGTGCTGATGATTTCCAAAAACAATTTTGAACTTTAATTCATGGATAAGGGGCCTTGGTCAGGGGCTCATAGTGGTTCACCGTTGTTGGCATTCTGGGGACTTAAACCTGGGTCCTCCATCCCCAAGTCTGCCTCACTAACCATACCACTCCCCCCAAAAAGTTTTTACCTTAATCTTTTTAATTAAAACATGTGAAACACAGTAGATGATGAAATCTCAAATTCCTACATTTCTTTGATAAAAAGTGTCATTTTTAAACTTCTGACCTGTTTGCCCATAATCTTTTAGAATTGTGAATCCCTGCCTATTACATCAGAAAGCCTGAAAGACTCTGTGGGAAGCCATTTTAAGACACAACTTTTCTCATCTTTTCTTGACATGTGTTGCGATCATCAATTTCTTATTGAACAGTAATATAAAAATATGCAGTAATATACAGTAATATATAAAAATGTGGTTTGACACAAGATTAAAATATTCTAAAACAAATGCAGCATTTTATGTATGTTTGTATATATTATGTAACTGCATCTATTTTTGGGAATGAGATTTAAAATACTTAAACTTCTACACACATTTGAAAGTGTTTTATATGATTTAAAGGGATAAGTTGACACTCAGTTCTGATTGTCAAGACAGATCCAAGCTAGCTCCTATATGTGTCACCACACACTTGTGCTACAGTTAGCTGAGCTAACCAGCTACTAGTTGTCCTTTTTAACTTTGTTTTTTTGTACAAATTAAACTAAATATTGCAAGATGAGAAGGCTGTAGATATGCTGATGAGTGGCTTTGCCTCAGTTTACCAGAACAAGGCATGTCTGCTCACTTGAACTATGTATTGATCACACAGATCAGGCTGGTATCAACCTTTGTACTTCCCAGAATGACAAAATATTCCTTTAGAATATGTTAAGAGACTTGCATAGATTATTTATTTTTTGTGACCTCTTTGTCTCTCATACGATGAAGGCCCATCTGCTGAACATTCCAAGCTGGAACTGGAAAGAAGGGGATGATGCTATCTGCCTGGCGGAGCTGAAAGCAGGCTTCATTGCCCAGAGTTGCCTGGCCCAGGGCCTGTCGACCATGCTAGCCAACCTTTTCTCCATGAGGTCCTTTATTGAGGTAACACAGTGGACGAGATTAACTTGCTTTGTCTGTCCATCTGAACAGACCAAAATGGTATAGATGAATGAATTCTCCCATTGCACTTTTGGACCGGAGATGATTTATTTGAGGACTGGAAGCAAGGTTAACATAAGTGGATACAGTACTTCAGGTTCTCTGGTGACAGATGGACTAGATCTATCAAACAGTACGTTGCCTGGGAAATTCTGACATTCCTGTCCAGGGAAAGACTTCCATTAATGTGTTTTCATTCATTTTGGTAAATCATATTTTATAGTGACATCTCATGTGGAATCTGTTCAGTGTTTTTGTGGCTTAACATTGAAGAGGTGCTTGCTTCTATCAAAGAACCATTCTCATGCCATAAAGATGAAGGATCAGCTTATAATGACCAGGCTGATGTTTTGCACTAGAACATCTGGAGTCCACATTGGCCTGCTTTTGGAAGGAAAACAGTGTTCCCTTTTTCTACCATTTTCCTCCTCACGTGACTTTTTTTTCCTGCTTTTTTTTGTTTTTTTTGTTGACAGATTGAGGAGGACACATGGCAGAAGTATTACCTTGAAGGAGTGGCTAATGAGATGTACACAGAGTATTTGTCCAGTGCCTTTGTAGGCCTCTCCTTCCCCACTATCTGCGAGTAAGTATCACTCCCTAAGAACTCTGTAGGGAAGAATGACAGACAGATAGAGGACTGTGGGAATGTTACGTTGTTGAAGACATCAGTCATGTGCTTTTGTATTCTACTTCTGTAATGAGTGTACTTGTTTTACAGACTGTGCTACGTGAAGCTGAAGCTCTTGCTTATTGCCATTGAGTACAAGTCAGAGCAGAGAGAAAGCAGGTTTGTATCGTGGCCCTTTCTTCCTGTAACCGTAAGAACTCTTGAGGTAACAATAAACTATGCAGTGTTTTGCTTTAACTGGATCTTCAGATAAATCATGATTATGAATTTTCTCCTCAAGCCCTGTGTACAGCTTTGGTGGAATTCATTTTGTGAGCATTTGAGCAGCACACCAGTATGAGCAACTTCTTAAAGTGAATTTTTTGCTAACCATAGTTTATATTTACGTAATGTGACAGGAACACAACAACTAGAAAACACTCAATGCTTCACAGTACAATGCTTGCAATGTTTATTCTTCTTTGCAGTTGTAAATACTGTAGAAATAAACCAAATATGGTCCTAATGTTTCATTTAATTATACTTTTTTTCAGAAATTTGCCATTTTTTGAAAAACATCTAAACAGGCTTATATGATAGCATATGCTGGAATCCATCACAGAGAATCTGATTCAGATATTACTAGGTGACTGTGCTGGGAAAACGCGGTGTTGGCTGCATTTTGTTCTTTTTTTTTTTTTCTATTTCTACTTTTAGGGCTAAATAACCAGTTTGCTGCACATTGAAATTTCATGAATGTGCAGCAATTTATCACATTTCTTCAACTTGATTCTACAGTGTCCCTGTTCAGTGTGTATGATTACCACTAGCTCTACATCAGTGTTAGTTCTAGCATCAATAATGACACAAATTACTAACTACCTTTTCAGTAACCTCAGCTGCCAAACCCACCCACCCTTCCCCATTTGCCCGTGTCAAATGTTTTTGTACATACTGACAAGACTGCATGATGAATGATGTTTTCAGAGATGTCATTTTGATATTCATAGAGGAAATCTTATTTATTATAGTCTAACATGATGTTATTTTTTCCCATTTCTTTTAGTCTTTTTAAATATACATTTTTTTAGTGATTTTCCCTTTTTATGTATTGCCACAATATTCTGTGCCATTTATGCACTTAACAACCTTTCTTATAGTTTTTCTTTTTCTTTTTTTTGTAGTTAAAAGTCATTTTTAGGTGCAAGGACCTCAGCATTGGACAAGCAACACATGTCACTATAAGGCTATAGCTACTGGATATGCATAGAAACATTAGCAACAGTTATATTCTCCTCTCCTTTTTTCTGTTGATGATAACTGTTTGATTTGAGATTTTTTCTTGTTGTTTGCAGAAGCCGAAAGCGGTATGCCCTCTACCTTATCTTACTTCCAAAGTTCTACCCAATCTCCACCACTTTAAAGCTTCTGACTTTGGGAGTTTCCCCAAGGATATTTTCCCAAACACTATCTTGCAGGCCTCTTTTTCTAACTCCTTTTTTATGGTGTCCCTTGTGCTTAATGCACTAACTTCTTTGCAGGCAGAGAGAGGATAGATAAATTGGACATGTTTGTAGAAGTGCTGTTTCTTTGTCTTTGCTGTTGTCGGTGTACCAAGGCCAAACACTCACCCTCTTCATATCTACCTCTTATTTGATCTTTTCAGTTTTTGTCTTTAACCAAACCCTTTGCTTAATTTATTTCTCTCACTTTCTGTTCCTTTTCAGTCTAGCTCAGTTGATACCTTGTTGTATGTTAGCTCTCAGAGGCTAAGCATCTGATGTTCTACATTTTTAATTAAATTGACTGATAATCTGCTATCGCTGTAGGCAGTGGCTGTTACAACAGCATGTTTTTATTTATTTTTTTCCTTTATGGTTTTATTCCACCAGCAGCACATCAGTTATCTTTTTTTCACACACCAGGAAAGGCATGGAGATGTTGAATTTGGATAGCATTAAATTTATCCAAACTGAAATTGAATTCATACACCCCACATTTCACTTTTGCATTCCATCACCCTCTCATGTTCTCAGTGCTACATGTATCATGTATATCCATCTGTGCATGTTTGTGCGTCTGAGTACATGTGACTACCTTGAATGAAAGGATTTGTGTGTGAATGTACATTTTTGTGCGTCTCAGCCACCATGCTCATGCGTCTCTTGAGTAGATGTTCTTAAGTGAGGTCACTTCCTGTCAGTTTGGTGTTTGAGAAACAATCCAACTGCACAGAAGTTACTGCAACCGTCTGCATCTACGTACCTGTCCCTATATCTGTATTGCGGTGGCTATGCCTTTCTGTTTGACTACTGTCCTCTTCATGCTGTTTGGTAACTGCATGCTATGACACAATCACATGAGGTGTTTGATGCTTGCCTTGTTGCTCACAATGTGAGGTTTTGATGCTTTTTTTTAGCTTCGATTAACCACTTTGCACCCAAATGAAGAGAAATGTCTTGGATAGATATGCCTGTGAAATCTCAGATTTGGGCAGCAATGTTTGTGAAACTGTATTGATTTCTTTGTTTTGTTTAATTTTTTTTACTAAAGAGCATGCCAGGTGAAATGCCTGTTTACTTCTCTGGGGGGCTATTTAATCTGAGTGAATGTTAGAAGGTTTATTAGTTCTTGGTGCGGGGAAATAACAATCAGATTTGCATGACTGGTGCAATTTGATCACATCCCAATGAGAATATAGATTCAATTGCTCCCTAAATATATACATTTATTTATTTATTTTCCCCCCAACGTAACCTTTTCCAGAGCTCAGAGGAAAGATGTTATAGGCCATCTTGAATGCAAAACCTTCCTAAATTGATCATTATAATGATACAGAAGTTGTTAAAAGTGAATATATTGGTCATCAGACATCATACGAAATCAAAAATCATCTTTCATCTGGGCTTTTTTTGAAGGAGTGTGACCATTAAAGGTTTGTGGGTTCAGTGTTCTGATATCTCAATTCACACTCACATCATTGATGACTGTTGCCCACAGGTAACCATTAATGACCAGGGTGTGTGTGCGTATGTGTGTGTGTGTGCGTGTGTGTGCATATAATACGTGTGTATACTCTTTATCATATTCTAATTAATGGGGAATGATACAGCTAATCACTTTCAGTATTTAAAGTTTCCCATCGAGTCCAATCAAAATAGGGTCTTATACATCCTGTGATACATTTTTATGGAAACTTTTTGTTTAGGTAGAAATACATAAAATAACCTGAAACTAAGTCAGTATTGACCTCCTTTAGTTGACATGTATATGTGATTATTTCAAAGGAGCAGAGTCACTTCTGCTTTTTTGGGAACTTATCCCACTCTTGACAGTTTTCTCCACCAAATATATATATTTTTAAAGAGCAGTCCAATATTTTATACCAGAATTACTAGTATTGACATGAAAAAGAGCTGTTCATTCCCTTGCATCCCACTGTCAAATACTAACCAAGACAACAACTCTTAATGTACATCCTCTGTACTGCAGCCATCTCAATGGCCATCATAACATTTGTTTTGACTAGATGACTGTATTTGAGTGCTGAGACTAAAACCGTTCCATGGCCGTTATTTTAATTCTTTCTGCCCTCGTCCCTTTACTTGTACCTCTCTGTCCCTCTTCTCACCCCAGGCCAATCCAAAGCCATTCTGTAAAGAAAAGAATTAAAATTCAATGTGCAATCATACTGTTGTGCATTTTGTCCATTCATGTGAGAATCACATCCACAAATTGCCCAAATTCAAAGTAGCAGCTGCCTTTTGTAAATATTGACAAAAGACACATATAGTAGCCATATCACAGTGGAGTAGTATAAAACATCTCTAGGGATAATGTGCTGAAAATGATGCAAAAACCTGGTCTTGATAAATGCAGTCCTGTTCCGATCAAAGTTTCAACAAGTGTGTGTACCATTCCTCTTGATTAGCATGTTGTGGGCATGAAATGTGTGTTGTTCAGGCATTAACAGACTTTCTGTGTCTGTATGTCTCTGATTACCTAGCATCCTCATCAACCCGGGAAACCATGTCAAGATGCAAGAGGGAACACTGGGATTCTTTATCGCTAGTGATGCCAAAGAAGTAAAGAGGTGATTCGGCTGTCTGGATGAACAACTCGCCACTAATCATGTGAAATGGATAGTTTAGTAATTTGAAGTGCTCAACATTTTCACTGTGTCACTTTTAGAGCATTTTTCTACTGCAAAGCTTGTCATGATGACATCACAGACCCCAAACGGATTAAGAAGTGCGGCTGCAAACGAAGTGAGTAGCTACACCTTTATCCTCCACATCTGGTGCCCCTTCCTTCCCTTCCTCTCACTCCAGATCTTATCTGTGGGTCTGTGTCTGTTATAGAAGAGGTTTACTAGTTCCTAAACAAACATGTCTCTCATTGTGTCATTGTTCTGTGAAAATGTGTTTTAAGCATTCCATGTGTCAAACCATTATATTTTACTCTCAGGAAAGTGTTTGTTATGGGTCCTACTTGAACTGCCATAACATCCATTATGGTATGATCATTTAAACATTTTTGATTTTTTAGTAAATGTTAAGGTTCTGTCATCTTTAGATGTCTTTTTCTTTAGGTTTAACCAATGATTGACTGCTTAATGCAAAGATTAACTTATAAACTTAGATTATATGTGAGACTGCAATGCAAAAAATGATGGCTGCAGTGACTGAAAAACTAAATTTATATTGATTTATACACTAAAAACATGCAGGCACTTACACTTGAGTTGTATTTCATTCAATAGAAATAGAAATAGATTGTGTTGTAATCTTTTTATGCCAAAATGTTTTTGACAAAAGTATTTGAAATTGAGACTGTTGAGGTCCCTACATGTTATAATTAGTGCAATGTTAATTGTAGGACTTTTACACTACAATAATCCATTTGTCAAATTTTTTCCCCTTCTTTATGTATACATAACATTAAGGCAAGAACTGTACATGAATATAACCCGACCAATGTGCAGTTGTGTATTGTCAGGACATGTTAGCTATTTTATAAATTATTCAGATGAATATTCCAGATTTCCACAAAAGGTCACAGGCAGTTACAGTAAGCAGCTTGTTACAGATAAAAGCCTGGATATAAAATAGATACGCCCTAGTCCTTGTTTGTTGTTTTTTTTTCTCTGTCATTTCTATAATTCAGGCAATTTTTTACTCTGCCAGCTCAATATAATAAAAAGGGCTGTCATATTTTAGTTTTATTTTGCGTAAACTGTTTAATTCTGTTTGCTTTCTTCATATCTTCTCACCTCAGACTGCAGTGATGGATACAGCCTTATGTTTAATGTCATTACAGTTGTCAACAAGAAAGTTGCATTTAGAAATGTGACAGTTCCATTACTGCAATGGAAATCTGTCCTACAGTATGCTCTTTTCTATCATGTTTTGTTCTCCTCTGTTGTTTTACCCATGTTTCCTTATGACCAGTGACACTTTTGATGTATTTCCTTCCCTGCTGCCATTGGAAAACACCACTTTATTTTAACTACTCACTGGTAGTGATTTATTGTGAGTAAAAGAAAATGGGTGTCCTATTACCCAGAGTGCAGTGCAAGTGTTTTTTTTTTTGTTTTTTTTTCCTCCTCAGAAAATAGTATATTGTATCTATGTTGCATGTACAAGTGTAGCTTCTGCATCCCTCTCCTCGCCTCTCATTTCTACACCGTGCTCAGACCAGACTAAATCTGAAACAACAGAAATCAGACTTACTCCAAGCTTTCAGGCCTTTTCTTTATTGGCAGTAAGTCGATGCTCTGACCAGCAAGACATGACTAATAAAGTATGATTAAATTGGACGTGACCGATGATCTGCACCGTTTTTGGTCACAATTTTAATCATCAAACCAACCTCATGTTTAGCATTTGAAAGCCACTTTGCTCCGAATCTTGTGGCATTTATATTTGATTAAGTGTTTTAAAGTGTAATGCTCCAGGAGGATTTTGAGGTGCTAACACAAAAGCAAGAAATTTAAATTGATCTGCTTTTTGTCAAAGGAAGTTTTGTGTGGCTTTTTTTTTTTTTTTTTCCAGAGAGCAGAAATTGTCCTTGTGGGAAGTTCTTGAAATCCTAGGTTGCCAAAACACAATCAAAACAATCTGGTCTCCCTCTTACCCCATTTCCCTGTGATCTCAACCCCTTTTGTAAACTCTGGCTGAGGTTTCAGAGATCATCTGTCCCTTTCAGATTTGAAATGCCACTGCCACAGCCTTGTGCATTTCAAATCTGGGTAGTTGTTAGGCCCTTCGGTTCAACTCACTGCACTGGGTGAAAAGTCCACCAGGAATACGCAGAAAAGTAAATTTCATAGTATTCAGATGCCACTAGATGGCGGTACTTTACCAGTTCTGTGCCGTAATACATATGAAAATGGAAATGGTGATGTCTGTAGAGGAAACTCAAATTCCCTAAAAGCTGTTCAGCAAAAATGCAAGGACCAGATGGGAGTGTTTATGTGAAGTGGGATATTAAATGTGATCAAAGTCTCAATATGTTCTACAGATTAATGATCCTGACTGTGTTTAATCATGTTGTATTTCTTTATTTCATGTTTAGGTAATACTAACATTGGTCAAAAGTTAATCTTTTGGGCCAACAGTATGGTTTTCCTTGCACTCTTGCTGAAAAAAAAAAGCTTTGTGTGGGATGTATCAGAATGGTGCTTTCTTTAGGACATCCTTCATATTCAACATTGCAACCTGATAGCTTCTGAGTGTGCTGTGTTTGGTGGAGTATTGGAAGTAGTGACTGATTAAACACCCATTCAGACAGTTTATCAGGTAAGCTGTTATGTTGAATCATCAATCAAGAATGCCCTGAAATGGACACCGTTTAGTCTCAGGCCAAAATCTGGGTATTTGCGAAGCCAGAAGTAAAAGACATTGTCAGTGTGTGTGTATGTGTGTGTGCGTGTGTGTCTTGTGTTTCCATTGCTCCCCTCCATGTGTCAGAAATCTACTTTGTTACTTATTTATACTCTGATTTGAGTTCCCAAGTCAAAAAAAGAGAGTAGAAGTTAAGAAATATCAGCATGATCTGACAGCTTCACTGCCCATGTTTGCCATGTCCCCAAAAACTGGTTCATTACAGTGAACAGTTATCTTTGTACCTCTCCTTGTTGCTGAGAGCAAATCTGCATTTTCTGCATGCTTTTCACATGTTCATAAAGCACATGTGCATGTTACAGGATACAGCAGTCCCTGATGCCTTTTTGATGATCTGTGTTTCCTATTCTTTCTTTGGCCAAAAACTCAAACATATTACTTCATTTGGGATCTGATTTTCCGACATGAGTCAGACTCAAAGATGTTGAAAGTGTATTTGTAAAGGTGCCAGACGGTATTACTGTGCTGTCTGTTTGCACCTTGCCAATAAGAGAATGGGGACCAGGGACTGTTTCAACCAAGAGTCATAGCAATCTAAAGACTCTACTCTAGGGACTTTCACTCCTGCTCCCCTAAGGGGTTTAAGGTCTCACGCACATAACCACAAAGATAAATGCATACACATAGATAAAAAAGTGGCTGCTTGAAGTATTTTGGCTGAGTATTAAAAGGTTCTGTGCTGTGTAATGCTTCTTTTTAATTCACTCTGACTTGAATAAAGGCATATTATTTCCAAATTGCAAGTTTTAAACGTGGAAGATAACTGAAAAGAAATATCAGCGGAAAACAGTTACTATGGTTGAATTGATCAACACAGTTACATTAAGAGTTTGGAAACAATCAGTATAGTGTTTTTCAAATATATTCTCCTTACTTTTTCTAATATTATAACATTTGGAAATATTCAAGAGGCTCTTTTTTTAATAACAATTGTGTGGGGGCAGTCCAAAATGATGTGGCTTCTATATAAAGGCCAAGACAGTAATGGCTGTACCACCTTAAATTTGTTGCTTTTATCTCATACAAACATGCCCTCAAACACACTAACTAGTTCAACACATTGACTAAAGATATATTAGTATTCATATTAAAGCTTTTTTGGATGGTGAATGGACATCACATTAGCAAGCTGATCCAGTAAAATCCATGAGCTACCATTAGCTAGCATTTGCCAATAAACCAATTAGCTAGCATGAGTCAATGAAGGTACATATACAGCCATACTGAACAAATAACCTAGCATTAGCTAATGAAGATACAGTCATGCTAAACCAAAAAAAGCAGTATCAACAAAATCATTTGTTAGAGTGGTTTACGTTATTTGTTATCATTTAAAAAGGAATGAAGTAACATTTATTTTCCCTTTTAAGTCTTGCTAAACTGACATAATGACAGAAAAGTTCCGTAATTGACACTTTAGCATCCATTTTAGCATGTTTACAATTGAGCACATTTATATAGTAGAAAAATTCATTATTTATCCAATCACACAATCTATGCTCATTATAGTGAACACCACTTGGGGAGTGGAGCAGTGAAATTGCGGGTTTGAGTATAGCATGAACAGGCCAGTCTAGCCAGTAGAGTAGTGTGATGCCATGGACAGAGACTACAGCTGCATGATGGGATACAGGTACGTGATCCACTCCTTTAGCCAAATGGATAGAGGATATACAAATGTATGGAACATTGTATGATGTTTGCTGCTGAAGACATTGCTCATGCCTCTCTTCCCTGAATGCCTCCCTCCCTCTTCCCTTCTCCTTTCCCTTCTTTCCCACAGTTATGATTTTGTCTTTTCAACCTGTTACAGCCTTAGCACACAGCTTGACCTCTTTACACAATGTCAGTATCAATGAGAAATAATCCAAAACCATACGATTGTTAAATTTTAAAATGATTATTACAGTAATGACACCGATAATGTGCTTGCTTTAATGAGACTTTATGAGACAAGGAATTTATGACAATTCTATTTCTGTGAAAATGTAATTGAATATTCCAATAAATCATCATCTTTGTGTTAATGTAATTTGGGGCTCAAGTCTGTGGGGCAGGTGGCTAAGGCTTGCACTTTCTGATGAAGTTACCTTCCAACTTCCCCTATATGAATATTTCTCCTTTTGCCATTAACCTGCTGCTTTTCCTCTCCTCTCATCCCAAAACATGACTGTAGCCAAGATGTCCGTCTACAAACGAATGAAACTGGCATGTTGTTTTGATTGCGGCCGTTCAGAGCAAGACTGCTCTTGCATGTCAGGCAGTGTACATAGTAACATGGACACCCTACAGAGGGCCTACCCACTTTCCTCTGTCTCTGTTCATGATTGCGCAACCACTTTACGTGCCTGTAAGTTACACCGCCCAACACATGCTGTTACATGTCTGTGATGTGTGCTCCATGTAGTGTCCCATGCAGAGGTACTGTATGTGTTCATGTGTGTCTGTAATTGTTATTTATGTGGTGTGATCTGTTCCTCGTGACTCCATAGTTTGTGTAGCTGTGGCCTATGTAAGTTGTTTTTTGCTTTCTTTTCCCTTTCTATTTTTTTATTTATTTTTTTTTCCAAAAATTTATCATATAATTTTCTAATTAATTTATCTTTTAATTTATTACCAAATATTATTGTTTTTTGGGTGTGATGTGGTGGGTTATTGGTGGTGTGGCTCTGTGGTGCTGCTGTACAGTACTGTAGGTGTTAGACATGTGGCTAACGCATGCTGCATCAATCATGCAGTTGTGTGACAATTTCACTTTTTAGCGTGGTGTTTGATGTTTTCTTGATTACTGTTTAAGGTAAGATGTGTGCATATACAGAAATGGAACATATAAGTTTGTTTCATAAGATTTTAACAATGTAATTTACTGATTATGTTTGTTGAATTGTCCAAGTCTTTCATTTTAAGACCCTCACAATTTTTGCTGTGTGTAAACTTTTCAGTTAAAGCAGTTTTTTCCTTGTTTATCATTTTATTTTACCCCTTGAGTTTTTTTTCTTTTTGAATATTGGTTTTGAAGACTTATATCAGTCTTTCTAGGCTGTAAATATGAGTCAACTTGTGACTTTGGCTCAGTAGTCTAAAGTTTTAAAGACAATATTGTCATGCTTTTTGCATTTTTTCCTCCTTTCTTTCAGTGAGTTATATTGATTGCTTTGAGCATGTTATAGTTAGAAAATGAGAAATCTGCAACAGAGGAAGTTATTCTCTGTCACAGAAAATACTGCTCCAGAATCACTTAAAGGCCTTGATTGCGATTCAGGCTTTTCCTCTATTACCTTGTAACTTATTTGTATAATGCTTGATAATGGCTGGTTTGCCGCACCTCAAAGAACAAGAATAAACTGACCAGTGAGTGCAGGCTTAGCCTTTAGGGGCCAGAAAGAACATGTAAATGAGCTCTTTAATATCCCAAGAAGTGGCAATGCCCTTTCACTCTTTCAGGCAATTTTTGGAGACACACATTATTGTCCTCAGTTATTTTTGACTGGTCATATCAAATTGTCCACTTGTAGGATATGTCATGTAATTGTTATCACCTGTTCTGTAGATAACTTTTAACTGTGCTCATTAATTTGCAGTAAGGGACATTTTACTGAAAGTTTGTGAAGTAGGAAGGGAAAAAAAATCATTTGCAGTAAAGGCGAAAAGAAAATCAAAACAAGAAATGCAAAAGTGATGTTGATTTGATATAGAAAAGGTAAGATGGTTGAGACTCCTGGACGATCCTTTCTCTTTTTCTTTTCAAGTAGATGGGGAAATACTAAATTGTCTGTCAATTAGACATGGCAGCAGTAGGCCTGGCTATCAAAGCCATGGGTTCAGACATACAGATCTGATTTCCTTCTCAACATTCTCCCACCGTCTGCAGACTCAGCCTAGATTAGTGTCAAACACGGCATGATGAGTTTGGCTTGGCTTCTTGTAGTTGGGCCTGCGTTGATATCCCTCGGTACCAATTACTGGCCATTACATGGTTACTGATCTCACTTCTCCCTCAACCCCCTGTAGGATTTAAGTAAAGCCTCCTCTGTCTTAGATTTCTTTCCATTTTTAACTGTTTGAATGAACAAAGAGAGTTTAGTGAAGGAGTGTGTTGGCTTTGTCTGCCAGGGATTGTTGGATTTCCTCTCTCCATGTCCTGTTTTTTTCCACCAGACTGAGGGGATAAGACATCTTTATCCAGGATGACTTCATCCCCTTGTACATCACAACCACATTTTTTCTACACTTTCATTATTGATTTCTTTTCCAATTTAGACTACACATAAACAAACACTTGGGCGCAGGTGGCACAAGCTATAAACTTCAGAAACGCTTTATGAAGTCATACAATATTTGATTTTGGCCTTTTAACACACACACTTAAAGAAGTAGTAAAGTTAGTATTGTGACATTGTATAGATAGATAAATCAAGAAAACTGGATGAATTATAACTGTATTTTACATGTATATTGATCGTGCAGTTTAGTTACATGAACAAATGTTGTAAAAATGTATATAAGTAATTTGATGGGGACATTTTTAAACATGAAAAGTGGTTGGAAGATGTTTGTTCTCATAGATTCTCATCATTTTAAGTTTGAACATGTCAGAAATTATTATTTTTCTTAGTAGTTGGTAAATATTTGCCTCACAATTTTATGCACACACACACACACACACACACACATACATACATACATACATACATACATACATACATACATACATACATACATAC
>JBBBVU010000017.1:16042804-16063794 GCA_037177055.1 Atherinosoma microstoma
CATACATACATACATACATACATACATACATACATACATACATACATACATACATACATACATACATACATACATAAACACACACAGTACATACTTACATACATACACACATAAATACATACATACATACGTACGTAGGTATGTACATACATACATAAATGCTATACATACCTGTGCTATGACACCTGATTATCCCAGGAGGGGTTTTTACAGGAACTGTATAGGGGAGAGGCTGATGTTGTTATGTAGTAGAACTCTGGACAAGGGTTGATGACTTAGGGCTAAGCAGATGCTTTTGGCTTGTCTTCAGCCCTGTGGGCTGTGTGTGTGCATATGTGCACATCTTGTGTGCATAACAACATCCACTTTTATACTTTTGCCTATGTATGTATGTGAACCTGCATATCATTGTAAAAGACCTTATCTATGTTGACACAGAAATTATGTTTGCATTTTCGTTTTCCTAGCCCTGCTGGTCTGTCACCAAACTTGCCCTGACAGCTCCTGTCCACCAGGCAGGCTTGGTCTCCCCCCCTCCCCTCCCCACCCTCTGTCCTATGGTGCATTGCTACGCCCCAGATGCTAGCCAGTTAGTCTGCCGCCTTTGTGGTGCGGGCAGATAGCTAGAGACAGATGCCAGGGCAACTGTGGGTCCCTGTTTTGAGGATCTGTGTCATAGGCCAGCCTTGGGCCCTCATTGTGACCTTTATTGTTGAAATAGACTTTGGAAAAGAGTGGGGAGTGTCAGCAGCTCAGTTCAAGGCCCACTGCATCAGTAGTTACAGTGACACTAGGGTTTAATATCTCCTCGGTTGAGGTCACAAACTGTAGTTTCTTGATAATTAACAGCACTTGCATAACTTGAGACCAAGGTCAGTTCCAACGTTGGAAAGGTCTCAGTTTTTAAAATCCCTGTTAGTGCAAGATGTCTGGACTGCATGTGGAGTTCAAGTCTCTTTGTGCTTGTGTTCTGTGAGATCGGTTGTTTTGAGTAGAAGGGTTGTCTGTATTTTGGATATCTAAATGCATCCAAGTTTGACATTGCTGACTGTTTCCCATGGGGGCCTTTAATAATCCTGTTTATAAACCTCACACTGCCTATGGAATTACAATAGAAATGAAATAACTCGCTGAATCACTGAAACATATATGTACGCTGAAATTTACTACAAATGCCATGAACTCTGCCATTAGACTTTCATTCAGTCTCATTTCAGGTTAAGTACACTTTCCTAAAAGGATGGCTCACTCTGAGAATGGACAGTTCATTCATTCACCTTCGTTGTATCATCATTCCATACTTAAATCACAACCATTACTGTTATTGCCATTATTTTAATTATTTATACCCTTTTTTATTTTTGGTTTGTGTGCCATTGTCTTTTAATGATAGCGCATCTGAGTTAGCTTTGAATTTATTTTCATCCACCAGTCTTACGTTGATGTCTCTATTTCCTAATGTCTATGTTTCATTTCATCCTTTCTCCCTTTGTGTGACCTGCCATATGTCTTTGCATTCTCCTCAGCCAAATATAAATATAATGGATATGTCAGATCACGTAAGTGTGTTTCTCTGTCCTTCTCCCCTCTGCTCCAGTTCTGTGTTTAGACTATAGCCCCCCTCACTTTGTGATGTAACATAATTATCACTGATGATTTGTTCTAGTCTATGCTCTGTTGTCATTCATTCCTGTAGAAGATATTATGTTGTTGTCTTGTGTTTTACAATGAGACAAAATGTAAACTTAGTTTAAATAGTGAATTCAGTGCTCAAGTAGTTTACTTTAACTTAACAATTACTAAATAATTTTAACATATATTGACAAGAAATAACAGTAATGAATTCCGTAGTATTTAAACATACTAAAAGGAAGTAATTTTGTGTTTGCTAATGCCATGTAGTTCCATGAAATATTCTTTTTGTATTGTGCTGCATCTAGCAGCAGATGGCGGTACAACACCAGGGAACAGTGGAAGCCAAAAAGAGGCTGGCGTTCGATTCAAAGCTGATTGCAATCTAGGTAAATCTTTGGTAAATGATTGTTAAATTAAGAACTTTTTATTGCACTGGTTAAGATCAACTTATAGTTTGAAATGCTATTTATCATCTCCAACATTTTTATGTGTATATTTTTCTTTTGTCATATTAAACATATGGATATTGATAATGTTTTTCTTTATTTTCTGTATGTTTTCACTTTAAAATGATGGCTGCCTCTTTAGCAAACTTAAAGAAAGGAATCGCAATAATCAAGATATCAGTTTTATGTTTTTTTTTTGTTTTTTTTTATAGCTGTAGCAACAGAACAGTGCATGGCCAAGAAAGCTATTTCATGCAGTTGCAATGCAGTTGAAGAACAAAGCTTGTTCATGCAGCAGACACTAAAGGCAAAGCCAGCTTAGCTCACATACAAAAGTAAACATTTTTAGTTGTTATTCCTCCGCCTCATCATCCAGTTTACATTGGGTCACAGAGATCTGATAACGTTTGCATGCAGGACAGCACCATCATGCGATTAGTATTTCAAGAAGGGACAGTTGCCGTCTGGGTTGTTCAGGATGCACAGTGGACCTGCCAGGGCGGGTGAAAGCTCTGTAACGCTGCACGTGTTTGACAAGGGCCAGATGAATCCAGGAGCTATCAGTGGCGCCCTGTAAATCAAGGAGGCAGCTGACGGCTGGGATAAACATCTGTTTATCGCCTGGGGCCACCCAAGCATGCTTTTCCTCCAAACAACCAACCAACCACCCTTCTACCAAAGAGAGGCAAAGAGCTCCGCCTCTCACAGTCAACTTTGCAACCAGATCTTTTAGTCATATTCCTCTGTTGTCTTCTTGCACTATGCCATGACCCCTTCAGGAAATACAAACACGGGGTTGGTCCTGGAGCCACAATTGGATTGTATGCGTACGCATGGGTTTGCTTAGACCGCTAGATAATCAGCATGTGTACATATGCAGAGTATTGATGCTCATAATTGAATACTGCAGTTTATCACTCGACATGCTGCAGTTATATTTTTTAATATAAAATGTAAATATATACGGTTTTACAAGAAAGTAGTTATTTTGTCTGGAATTAATTCTAGACAATTCTAGACATAATACAACATGAATCCAATAAATATTTAATGATTGAAAGGTTTTGAATTAGTGATTTTATAAATTATTAGTTACAGTTTTATATTTGTTGAAATGAAAGTTACGCTTGAAATGAAAATGTCGGATTTGATTTGACTGGCTTCAGCTAAGCCGTGTCTCTGCTTTGTTTTACCAGAAAGTGTAGCAGAAATGAGAAACAGAGAGGCTTCTAATTAATTTATGTTTGTCACAAATGAAAAGTGAAAGTCATTGTGACATTTCAGTTAGAGCTGCAACACCAGTTTTACAAAAATGATGCGATTCCTGCATTTATGTCATGATTTTTTTCTTTTCTTAGTTACTTTATTCAAAACTAAAATCAGAAAAAGTCAGAATTTATTATTATAGTGCATTGAATTTTAATCACATGAATATCATTGTTATTTACAGTATGTTTTATGTTTTGTGGAATTAATTAACCTTGAAATATCTAATAAATAATACCCAAATATGGCATTAGTAAAACTAATTAGTTTTAGTATTAAAGTACTACTAATACATTAATTTTGATACATAGTTTCTCACACTTTTTATTCTCTACTATTTGACAGTAATGGACCAAGTTAGACCATCCTTTCAAAACCGATCAGTTAAAACCACTGGCTGCATCTCCAACTCCATCACCTCAAATGCATTCCTTCCCAACTCTCTGCACCCCAACCAGGAGCCCCTTGTGAACCGGGGCCCAGCCAACATCCCTCTTGTTAATAACCGTAAAGGAAGTCTGCTCCCCGTGAGGCCGGGGCTCGGGGCTGACCCCTCACAATTACGCCTCAGTATCTCAGGTCCAGGAGACGTGGTGGCCAGAGCCCTGGTTGAGAGCCGACTGAACCGGGCCCGCAGTCTGCCGGTGAAATACCGCTACCAACCCAGTAATGCCATGCTGCTCAGTCACAGTAGGCACTGTAGGTTGCCCCCTTAGCGGGATGCATCAGTCAGTAACCCCCGCCTGTTTCGTCCCTTCATTTTTTCCTGTTTGCTGCATGATGGTTCACTCTGCTGGAGCTGCTGCTGTGTTGCTCCTACTGCTTTGCTCGGATTTGCCTGATAGTGCAGTAGCTGTTGCTCTGTACACTCGGTGACTTCCAAACTTAGCATTAAATTAAAAACGGGACTTCAGATTTTACAGAAGGATTTGTCATGAATACCTATATTCAGAAATGTTGAGAGAGTAGGACATTCTGAGGATACTGACCTTTTATTTTATTTCACAAATGTTCAAATTTATTGGTAAAGGATTTATTATTCAGTAAGCATTTAATTTTATTCTCAATGGTATTCTCGATGGTATTAGTAAAAAATGTTACACTCTTACTATTAACAAATTAAGCTAGGAAGAGAAACAATTTATCAAGGAATGCATATTTTTTGATGTGGTATTTTCAAAGCACATTAAAGGGGGGGAATTATTTGTAAAGTGGAAAGTGCTTGTGATATTAGCTATTCTGAATGCCCAGTTGCATAAAGGAAATGTCAGAGAATGACATTTTATTAGAAGGCAAAGTCATATTTCTTATCTTTTATTAGCAGAATTAGGTGACAGCTGAGAATGGGTGTTCAGACAATAATGAAATTCTACATGCTTGGAATAGTCACAGCTTGCAGTGTGCACATTGATTTGCACTAATATCATGCTGTGTTATTGATTTCTAACCAAAGGACTAATATGGGTTTGAAGTGACGGTGCACTTGGCATTTGCGTTGGGGGAGCGTAGATTGGAGAGGAGTATCTGGGTACCTGCCTGAAAGGTCTTGGAATTCGCAGACGACAGTGGTGAAGATCAGACTGCAGTTAGCTCGACTGAAATCTTCAGATGACTGGTGCTGTGTCTGACTTGAATGAAGTAGCGTGTTTAAAAGATTTTTTTGCTTTATATTGTTTTTTTTTGTTTTGTTTTTTTTTAAATCATTTATTAACTTGGTTAAACATATCTGACAAGAACCTGAACGAAATAAAAAGAAAGGAAAAAAACTTTTATTCTGCATCCTGCAAATGCTTTACACCAAAGCTTCAAACACAGAAAGTGAATATGAAATTGAACAGAAATCATTCATTTTTCATTAAAGCATGTAACACCAGTCATGACCTTCTGAAACTAGAAGATGATGTGCATTTATTAGCGGCTGACTAAATTTTAAGTCCACTAATTCTCAACCATTTAATGCTCCCTGACCATCATGTTGTATGCTTAGTGTTTTCTTGGCATGGAGGTAGACCTGTAGAAGAGCCATTGTTCACTATAGTTAGAGCTGGAATGATGGAGTGGGGTGCAGATAGTGTTATGAAAAAGAAATTGATAAACAATCCCCTCAAAATCCATCACCATATCATATATTTATCTCATTGTCATTGCTTTTGCCCATGCCCCACTGACAATTATGGTCGGTATCATCTCATGGCAATTAATGGGGTTGGTAAACATTGTCACTCTGATGCAGACTGCTAGAGGTCCACTTGGACAGATGCAGTAATATAAGCTCTTTTGAAAGTGCACCTTCAAGGTGTTAAAATACAGGAATATGGAGCAGTTTTGGATGTGAGCCTTCCATGACATTTCCAGGGCATAAACTGGTTTTTCTTCGTGGTTTTCTCCTGCCTTTTTCAGATTTACCATTGTCCGTTACTAATGCTTCCCTCTATACTTTTTCAGTTTGACACTGAAATATTAATTTTCCTTTTCTTGTGTTCTTTTTCTTTTCTTTTCTTTTCTTTTCTTTTCTTTTCTTTTGTTTGCAATGATTGATTGATTGTTGGTTACTTTTCCATGTCAGGTCCAGCACACTTTCTCAACTGTCTGTCTCTGTTCTGACACTATGCGCATGTGTTTGCAGTTGAAGATGAGCATCCATCAACTCTCTCGCCCAAAAAAAAGCAGCGCAATGGAGGGATGCGAAACTCACCTAACTGCTCGCCCAAAATGATGAGGTAAGAGACGTTGGTTTTATTCTCCTTGCAGCCTTCAAACGGAGAGCGAGAGAAAGGAAAGAAGGGAGGGGGGTAAGAAACGAAGGATGGATGTGTCAGAGTCGTATACAGCTGATGATGGTGTGATGGTGGCAGTTTGGATGGATGGGAGGGGGCAAATTAGGGGTGGCAGAGGAGGGAGGTAAGACACTCTGCGAGGGAAAAAAGATAGGAGAAACGCCGCGTTAAACTCTGGCTGTTTAGGATGGCATGCTGTCAGCTGTTAATGACAGAGCTGAAATAATATTTCTGTCATGAAAAGCGGCGGTGAGGAGCCGTTTGAAAACTCCTCTGGCTTTAAAGTCCCAGCTGCCACCTCCTCCAGTCTTGCCCACATGTATTACTTAAATAATGCTGGCACTAATGACACCAGCAACCAATCAGAGAGACCTGCATGGTTACTTTGCCCTGAGGCTACTCCTCTATTGTGGGAACCCCTGTGAGTACTGTTTCTGGTACTTAAGGCCATATGCGAGATGTATCATCACAATCAAATATGAATTCAAATATTACCTTCCTTTTATCCTGTCCAGTGTAATTATATTGCTGTTAATTGATTTTGAAAGATAAAAGGGGTAAGTTTTTTGTGCCGCTCTGGCTGCGAGGTGGAGTTAAACACAGCAGGGAGGGAGGATACGGGGAGGCCGAGCAGCACGGATGGGGACGGTGTGCTGGTGCTGATACAACAGGACACAAGCACACTCAAGTACACTTTTTATCTCTTGATGAGACTGTTACGGACGTCTTCTTTGTGCCTTTGCAGTAGAAAAAATACTAGGAAGAGGCGTGTGTCTGTGTGCATGTGTGTGTCCTTTTTCCTTTCAATAGACACAGCTGTCATTACTATCATTTACTTAGTGCCTTCACAGCAGTTGCATCCGAATATTGTGGGCATGAATTGGATAAATACATTTTTTATGTGGAATTACAAAAAAAATCCAGAAAAGCATTCGTTATGTTCTTAAAATAAAATTAAAGAATGGTCTCCATTTGCATTGGTGCGTTGTTTTATGGTATATTGTTCTTATAATTTAGCTGAGTTCTTTTTGTATGAAAATTCTGCTGGGTTCCCTTAGGCAGCGATCATTCTGCACTGGTGTGCCGGTGTGATTTTTGTCCAGTATTCTTGTCAGCCTCCCCCTCAGTTCTCTGCAAACAAGCACTTAATAAGCCTTTACACTTGCCAAACCATTAGCTCAATGTAGAGCCTAACCCCTCAGTCTAGTTTGCAGCAGAGCATCATTTTGGATGCCCTTGCTCAGAGGGAGAAAGCTGCTACAAAAACAACTAGGCACTGGCACGTTTCCAGCTAACTGCTTGTTTAAAAGGCTGTTTAGTTTGCCTAACTTAAAAACCTTTTCTTCTCATCCTGCTCTGCTTAGGAGATGGTCCCCGTTTGCCATGTAATATATGCATCTCTGCTTTGATCTCGCAGCGATAATAATCCTTGCAAGTTATTTACTCAGTTTTGAAAATGCTTCAAAGTGGTGTCAAAGTTTTCTCTGCTTTAGGGGTGCTTCTGTATTCTGCTGGCTCTTGGGTACTGGGATGACAGGTTCTCTGTTATAGGTGTAGATTTTTTTCCCCAAGTCTTAGCCCTTAGCAGAACATCACATTACCCATCATAATCCACAACCCCCCCTTCACAACCGCCCCTGTCAACATATAACACCATATATATTAAACAGTTGTGCTTTACGAGGTAGATTTTATGCACAATGAAAAGTGATTGTTTGAGGTAGCCTTAGGGAAACTTTATTCTACAAGCAAAAAGGGGGAAAACAGAAGAGAGCTCGCAAGAGAGCCAACATACGTATCAAGTATGGTTTTTACAGGACTCGCTGCCTGAAGGCCTTTGTAAATAAATAATGATCAACAGATTGGCTGTGGGCTTTTGAAAAGCATGCCTTTGTCAGTTTGCATGATGGGGAAAATTTTCAAAGCAAGAAGCTGCCTTCATAGTCTGGTAGAGAGGGATTGGGGGAGCACGCCCATCCCCAGCTTGTGACTGCAGAGTGATACACTGGAATAACTCAACTCTGTTTGAAATATATACTGAGGGGAGAGAGTTGGAAAGAAAGCGAGGGGATGAGGCGCTGGAGTGAGACATGGTGTAAGGGAAATGTTACTTGTCCCATTTAAAAGGCCGACGTGTCTTAGGGGAAATATTTGGTTTTGCAATCCGATGTGAATGTATTTGGTGTGAAAAATTCTTTGTTACAACTGTTTTTATGAATTTAGCACTTTCAGGCAACATTTAGCCCTGCCATGCTATGAATATATTGGTAGCCAATCCAACATGTCATTGTGCTAATGAGCTGCATTTGGCTCCATGACATTAACGCCACTCCTCAAACATTAGTGACAGGTCATGACTGACAACACACATCCAGTATCAGAGGATGTCACCGTATCTTCGGCAGCTGATATCCCTTGGGCGTGTCCCTGTAGCGCAAGCGTCATGTCTGCTCTCCCTGAGCCTTGTGGTAGGTTCAACCTGAGGCATGGAGGAGGAAGAAGAAGGAGGAGGAGGAGAAGGTGTGTGGAGCCTGTGACAGGCTGCCAGTCACACCGCTGTCAGCTCTGTGAAAGATAGCTGTCTTGGCAGAGAGAGGTGGAGCGGCAGCCCGCCTGCATGAGCTAGTCAGCCTGTGTGTGGAAGCGAGCAGAGCTGAGCAGATTGAAGTGACGGGGGGCTCCGTGGAGTTGATTGGCGCAACACGCGGCTGTGGATGAAAGATTCAGGCTGAGTGTAAAAACACTAAATGCTGTCAGTGTTATTATCACCTGCTCTAACTGATAGAGGGTAGAGGGGGAGAGAGAGCTGCAGAGAGAGAAGGAGGCTAATTGACAGCTTTTTTTTTTTTCTTTACTCCTACTTTTCCTGCGATGCCATGCAACCCAAATGCAGGTTGAAGGAAGAGACAACATCAAAGTCTTCCCAGTGATAGGCAGTGTTGATAGAGGATACAGAGAGTGATAGTGAGAGAGATGTATGTCAAATTCTTGAGATGTTTTCTCCCATATTATTCATATGTCTGTCTCGCTGCAGTTTCCTGTTTTAGGAGCCTACACACGGTGCTGGTTTAACCAAAAAACTCATTATTTGGGTTAAATAGTAAATGCATTATACTTGCATCTTGATTCAGAGGAGGAGAGGATGTCTTGAAGAATGCCTGAAACAACAACAGAGGTGGTAATAACAGGACTGACAGAAGCCCTTTCTTGGTCAGTGTTACACTGGATAAAACTCAGCAGCCCACTGCTGTGGATTAGCCTGTTTGGTTGTGACATGCTGTTGAAACATTAATGGCCATCAGTTGGGAGAGCAAAATGTGATTAGGCAAATTCCTGAAATATTTAAAGTTCGAGCCTGTTGGAGCTTTTACTATTTGCTCCACATGCCGCCAGGAACTGGAAGAGAGGGTAAAAGCTGGTAATTGGCCTTGTGTTGTCATGCCATTCAGTCAGTAGCACTCAAGTCTTGCTGTACTTCTCTGTACCACTGTGAGCAAAAGGGCCTTTGTATTTTCTGATGTCTTGACAGAAAGAACAAGGGGGGATGGCAGTGTTGTAGCAGTTATGGGGCCTACAGTATATAGAGCAGTGGAAAGTTTGACACTTTGAGATTGCGATGGACTTTTGATATGATGAATATGTCTCAAGAAGGTTTTCACCTACAAACTATGGTCACCAAACCAAAGAATATCCTGTTTTTCAGTCGACACGATCCCCTTCTTATTCCTGGAAATGAACAAATTGAGAACATGGACATGAACGTGAAGAGGTATGACTCGACAGGGATGTTTCACTGGTGCCCTTCCAAAGACATCGAAAAAGTCATCCTGGTAAGTATGGTTGGAGCTATATGACTTCAATCCAGTAACAAAAAAAAAAAAAAGAACAAAAAAAAAGAATAAAGAATAGAAACAAAACAAAACATTAAGTAAGTATGCTTGGAAGCCAGCGTTTCCCATCAATTTTGTAGTAACACAATCACATACTAATGTGTATTGAAATTTCTTCCACTGCCTCTCTGTGTTTCAAGGTGAGTTCGATTTTTATATATTAATATCTCCACCAAGAACTGCAGTGCACGCATGAGTTTGCTTGTCTTTAACAAGGCAGTTTGTAAGCATTTAGCTTGGTAAGGTTTACCCTCTATAAATCTAAAATTTAGAAAGAAATCACTGTCTCCTACTATATACTAATTAGGTGACATAGTATTTTTGTTGCTTTTCTGTGACCAAACCTGCTATTCTTGAAAGATTTCATTCTAACTTAGTTCAAGGAAGCCTGAGCTAAACTTGCATAAACCGCATCAGCCACAAAAACATCTTAGAAACACAGACATATTTAATCCACCAGATCAGGCAGACAATAGATAGTGTGACAATTTGCAGCAGCAGACCGTCGATGCTGTGACTTTTACCTTGTGTGTGTGATAAATAGAATTTAGTAATACACCAGGTCTTATTTACTGGTGCATATACAGATATGAAAGGTGCATGCAGCTTGTGTGACAGGTTTTGAAAGAAGTTCATTGTATTGTTTTATTTACTTAAACAAGAAATTAATATATCAAAATAGTTTTTCTTATTTACCCTTTTTATTGACATCATTCAAGTCATAAATGTGCCTTACATCTTACAAACTGCATTTTTCAGTCTGACTGAATGAGCTTCCCTTTGAAATAGACCACCTTTGGTTTATATATGATATGTATTTACATTTTATATTTCTTAAACTTTCTTATAATGTTAAGTGTTTATGAATAGAATAGTAGTTAAACTTTTGTTTGAACAGCTTATTAGAAACAGTAGAATTAATTATTGATTAGCTAACTGAAATGTGGAGTTGCATATGCATGTAAAATCTTTTTCAGCTAGTTCATGGACCCAGTTTGATGCTAAAAGCGCCTGTTTTTGTTGTTTTTTGTTTAGTTTCTTTTTTTCCCTTCAATTTTTTTTCCTCTTGTCCCTTCTCTGTCTCCATTTTTTTCTAATTCCGCTCCCTACCCTTCTCCCCTTTCCTGTGTTTCTCTGTTCCCTACAGACTCGGAGTGAAGCCTCCATGACAGTGCTGAGCGGCCATGTAGTGGTCTGTATATTTGGGGATGTCACGTCCGCTTTAGTGGGGCTGCGAAACTTGGTGATGCCTTTAAGAGCCAGCAACTTCCATTACCACGAGCTAAAGCCAATAGTTTTCGTGGGCTCGCTGGAATACCTTCGGAGAGAGTGGGAAACTTTACACAACTTTCCCAAGGTCTCCATCTTACCTGTGAGTGTTTGAATTCGCTGGCACTGGATGCAAATTTAAAACTCAATCACACACATTGATATCTTGTGAGAGATTGCCATTTTGATTTGATCACACATTACTTAATTGAACGATCACTCCATGAGAACTCAGTGAATCCCCCTCATCCAAAGCAGTGACACATCCTGCACATCCAAAGTGGAGTTTATGAGTGGTGCAGCTTCAGTGCTCATTCCAGATGGCGTGGCTCACTGCCTTGAAGCTTGTTAGGCCTGGCTTGACTGATGATCAGAGGAGAATCCCAAACACAGCCCTCAGCACAGGCTAGCCTTTAGATTAGTCCATGTCTCGGAATCTCCTATGCCTGGTTACATCAGTGGAATGTCATTGCCTCAAAACAAGAATACTTGTTAACTAATTTCCCAAAGCTCCTCTCTGCTCACTTCTTAAATTTGTTTTTCTCTCTCCCCCCCATGTCTATCTGTTCTCTGTGTTTTCCTTTCTCTCTCGCTGTCTCTCTCTTTCTCTGTGTTCTCCTCACCCTGAAGGGTACACCATTAAGCCGGGCAGATTTAAGGGCTGTCAACATCAACCTCTGCGACATGTGCGTAATACTGTCAGCCAATCAGAACAATATCGAAGATGCCTCACTGCAGGATAAGGAATGCATCTTGGCATCACTCAACATCAAATCTATGCAGTTTGATGACAGCATTGGGGTCTTACAGGCTAATTCCCAAGGTAAGAAGCGTCCTATTAGACTCCATATACACTGCTACCCAAAGGGGACAGGTTGTGGCAGGGAGGGAAGACGGTAGTCAAGACTGGGGGGAAAAAAGGAGGGGAAAACACTGGAGGGGGAAGAGGAGGCCACACAAGAAGAATAGATGCTGTTTGTTGAGCATAGATTTTGCTAAGTACTCTTAATCAAAATTCTCTGCAAGTCCGCTGAGAGTTGTCTGTACAGTAACTCCTGAAGACGTGCACACGGAAAAAATTGTGTTGATTGCTTCATCAAGCCTTCGAAGAATGTTAACTCCTCATAATTTTCTGATGATTCCAGTGTTGTCCCTGGTAATTAGATGCTGCTAAACCTCTTTGATAATACTTTTTAATGATGTAATCAACATGACTGTGTCATTTGATGTTGTTCCCCCTGATCTGGAGCCTGGCAGATCGTCTGGAACAGATTGTTGATGTTTGCAGACAAACATATGAACCTGGCATCCCATCAGGCCTCATCATCATTAAGCAGCTAGTACAAATCACCAGGCAGGCCAATTCAGCTGCTCCTCATTAGTCACAACAAAACAGCGACACATGTGCACACACACACACGCTTTAGCGTTTGTGTGGCTGCGATGGTGTTAGCACACATTAAACACGCAGAGATTCCTGCAGAGGCTGTCAATCCATAAAAATCTGCAAGCAGGTAACCCTCAGTTCAAGATTAGCTTGATTAGCTTGAGAAGCTTGAGAAGCATGCCTCATGCTCAGGACTTTTTAGTGCCACCATAGTGACTGTCATAAATACAAATCAAAGTTGAAAGTTCAAGAAGGATCATTTTTTAGAGCAGACCACTTCAACATGCTTTTTTAGAATGCTAATGCTTTTATTTCTCTCCTCTGAGTGAGTGATATGCTGTTGATAACAGTGCCACCAAGGAACAAAAAGGAGGGATATACCTTAGTGTAGTATGCTCTAGGGATCAGCACTCAAAGTGAGCCACCTCAGTACGGAAACCCACTGGTCTCTATCTTCTCTGCAGATCGATGGATCGAGCAGAGTGTTATCAATAACTGGGTCTTACATGAACAAGCCTTTTAAGAAAACCTACATTTATACTGGAATGCGTTCACGCATACACAAAGACATGTATGCACATACCCAGATGCTGCTATTGTTTGGGGATTCCTTCCTTCTGGCTCTGCTCCCATTCAGACACTGTGTGGAATTTTGAAGGTGCAAATGAATAAGTAAACATGTGCTTTCCTGGGGGAGAGCTTCTCACGGCTGCTGTAGCATGTAGTCAACCACAGAGCATCGCTGTGCCCGCGGGGCTACAGGGATAAGGGGGTATGTAACCCAGATCTCTCTCTATTGTATACAGTAGCTGAGCACACAAAGTTGCAGCCTCTCAGTAGCAGCAACAAGCCAGGAGAGAGGATTTTGTTCAATCAGGCTGCTTTTAAAACCCCAGCTTTTAGGGAGGCAGATTTTATGAAATTTTACCAAATGTATACAGATTATGAAATAAGTACATTAGGACAAAAAAAACAAACTAGAAGTGTAATTAATATAGCAAAGATACAATATTTTTTCAGATGTCACTGTTTAAAGTTTCAAGTTAAAATTCAAATTTGCATGAACTTAGGAGAAAATTTGGGGGATGCTAATTACATTTTAGTTTTCAGTGAAGACGTACCGCTCTCTGTTTGGAGCTGATTTACAGCTTTTGGGCTTTAATGTTACACATCTTGAAGGCAGTAGGCCTCATTTATCCCAAGTCACCAGGATCACTTTCTGGTGTATGCACTGTGCAGAACGAAAGCTTTTCTCCTACGTTTTTGCACCGTCTTCGTGTTCACTATGATACAGTAAGAGCAGCGAATCCAAAAACTTGCTGTCACTCTCCAGCAGAATAAACATAACTCTGTACGGACACTGACAAACGAGCTGGAGTCTGTGTGAGCTCGTGCTCCCTGGTTGACTCACACTGTCAAACCTGCGTAAACTCCGAGTTCAATAATTGGTAACAAAAGTTATGATCATCCACATTTCAGTTCAGTGTGTGCTTCCTGTTGCGTTCTAAACTATGTGGTGTGTTCTCTGTTGCAAAGGGTTGAAAGATCCCTTTTGTAATGTAAGCAGCTCATTGAGTTTCTTGACAGGAAAGGCACATATACGCACTCCCGTACACACACACACACAGATTTTGCACTCCTTTTAAAACTTTGTGACCTGAATATATTCCCTGCATTATGTTTCCTTGGTCGTGGCACTATAAGCTGACATTTTGCTGTAGTCAGCACTAAATGATGGATGTCAAAACACAGTTGATGCATTATGCATATAGCATTGCAGATTTAAGGTGTTTACTTGTCACTTTGAGGAAATGCAAAAATGTGAAGTCATGTGAATTCATACTCCTGTCACTTGCACTTGTATTTCATGGTTCTATGCCACACCATAAAAGGTTTTCAGGATACACTTCACCAATTTTATCGTAACAAAATGAACAACATATAAAATTTATGTCTGCCCCTTGATGGAGGGACGTGAATGCTAAATATGTCTTAGCTGACCCCTAAAAGCACAGCAACGGTGTTACAGTTTTTAGGTAGGCCCCTTGTTCACTTAGCCCTCTTCTTTTTTTTTTGTCAATCCAGACATTTACATGGTACAGAAAGAGTGCATCAAAAACTTCATGCTGAGTGAGCTGATGTGAGCACTATGTGTAGTAGTATTGATACAGAGTTCCAGGTCATGTCCGCAAGCTTATAATACTTTTGTTGTAAAACACACTCAAAGGATGGGTAAATTTTTGCTTTGAATGTGTTTTTCTTTATAGTTAAAAGCCATAACCCATGCCATAATAAAGAACATAGCTAAATCACTGGTGGTCTGTTTAAAAAGAAGATAGATCACAGTGGTGTCATTTATAATTTCTACCTTTTTTTTTATACATGATCACTGGTTGTAATTATAATTAATTTCATATTGAAAAGTTAAACTTGGGATTGTTTATTTATAATTGAGCAAATATATGGATGGGATATTTACAGAGGATTCTTAAAAAATTATCTCATCGGAGTTTTCTTTATATATTTATTTTTCACCTTGAAGCAGCCCAACTAAAATGAGACAAAATGATTTAATGAAATCACATAATTAAATAAAGCTATGTGAATCGTGATGGAAAATAAAACCCAGCTAAAGCCCTCATCTCATTTACTGTTGTCTCATGTGGTTTCATGTGCTTAGGTTAACTATATATACACATTGAAGTGTGTTCAGTTGTATTGATTTAATCATAACTAATAGGAAGACCAACAGAGAATAGCACAGTTGAATCCTAATATATTTGATAAAATAACTAACTTCATTTTATTCCAGTAAGTCTTTCCAAAGAAAATTTGGTGTACAAGATTACCAATACACACACAAATGAACAGTTTCAAAAAGAATTTTAACCCGAGAGTTGAGTCTATTTGAGCTGGGTTAAAGAAGAGCAGCTGTGACCTGCTTGGCAGTTAAGTTCAAGGCAGGGCTAATTTTCATATTCCACAAACTGCACATATTAAAAAAGGCAATTGTATAGCCTGAAAGCTGTTGGAATAGCTAAAGGGATGGAAAAAGAACTGAAATATTTAGTTTTGTTAGTGAGTTTATCAGAATTGTTCAGTAATGATTTAAAAGTTTTTAGTAGTTAAAAACTCTTCTGGTCTTGCCCCTGCTTATTTATCAGATTTTCTTTTTTTTACTATGAGCTCTTCAGAGCATTCAGGTGTTCTGGGAGAGACAATTTAATCACAATCAACCTGCAGATAGGCATCTTTTTTCTATCATGTCTCACATCTGTGAAATAGCATTCCTATAACTAGGAGTAAACTCAAAACTTACCTTTTTTGGTCTTGGTTTTGAATAAATTTTAATGATGTATTTCTTTTTTTCTTTTTTATCTTTTTTTTGCTTTGTGGTAGATGCATTCAATTTTATTGTTTATATGGCTGTGTTTATTGTTTTTATAGAATTTTTATTAATTTATTTTCTCTAAATACTCTCCAGGATTTTATAATTTAACACTTTTCTAATTTTTTTCCATATCCCACAGCAGTGTAATTCAGAATACATTGTTTTAATGTGAAATTACATATTTTGTTGGTTGATAATCTTAACTTCAAGCCCCCTTAATATACGATTATGACTAGTATGTCAGATATGACAAAGTAAAGCGTTATAATGTGCATGTGTTACACACTTTTCTTCCCTGGTTTTGTTATTTACTGATGCATTCAGTCAACTGCATGTGTGTTTCCTGTTGTGTTTAGGTTTCACGCCTCCTGGAATGGACAGGTCATCTCCAGACAGCAGTCCAGTGCATGGCTTTGTCCGTCAGGCTTCTGTCACCACCGGATCCAACATCCCCATCATCACAGAACTAGGTAAAACCGATTGTACCCACCTCCAATGCAAGCCATGCATGCCATACCCAGTAACCTCAGATCAACTCATAACTCATTTCCAGGCCTAGACACAGAGCTGATAATCTAAGACCTCATTCTGCTGCAATGATGTCCAGCTCATTCAACGCCAAATGAACTGAGGAATGCGGGTTGTGGAATTTTTGTTGACTTTCATGCTCTTGGTAGCTCTGCCCAACTCGAGTTCGTATCTGCATTATTGGATCTGGCCAGTTGTTGTCAAATGATGACTTAACTTGAAGATGTCAGATAGGACCTTTTAGGACAAAAGCTACATCTCCTGCAATTTGTCCACTAATGGATGAGAGAAACTCGGCACGATGGAGTGAGCGTGA
The DNA here is from genome assembly GCA_037177055.1 of Atherinosoma microstoma. Taxonomy (NCBI): domain Eukaryota; kingdom Metazoa; phylum Chordata; class Actinopteri; order Atheriniformes; family Atherinidae; genus Atherinosoma; species Atherinosoma microstoma. Next base: position 16,059,710 of record JBBBVU010000017.1, read on the forward strand.
GAGAGGGAGAAAAGGTAGGGGGTTAAAAAAAAAGTGCCTTGGTTGCAAAATGGGTCCATTTATTAATAACAATGCCAGTGGTTGTATTCCCTCTGGTGATGGGGACTCATGAAACTTTCAGATCTCTATGGGGCCCTCTGAAGCACCAGAGACCAGCTACTCTGTCTCCCCTGACCCAATTAGGGAGTAATGGAGCATGAGGCCAGCAAAGAAAAGGCCAGAAAGAGAGAGGAGCTACCTAATGTTACTTGTACCAGGGCCAGCCATTACCTGAATGGAGGCTCTCTCATTACACTGCTGACCACATATATAATCGTCAAAACCAGATAGTCCATGTTGGAGCCATTGTCACGGCCTTTAAATGCTAGTAGCTCCGGTGTTGTGCCCGTGCATCCTCTCTGCTAGCAAATTTCACAGCAGCAGCTACATGAGATGTGATAACATTGTCCCTCAGGAAAGGAAGGAGCAAGAGCATGCAGAGGAGAGAGTGGCTGCCTGTCACACTGTAACCATACACTGTAATTACATTGTCATATGTTCAGGTTACAGTGCCAGGGGCAGATTAAAGCTAAGTTCAAACGTAAAAACATGGCTCATTTGAGTTGCATGATCGATTTTGTTTGCATGGCGTGTGAAGTAGGTGTGTTTATGGATAAGACCTTGTTTATATCATGCAATGTGTTACCATGATATGATTATTGTTATTGTAGTTTAGGGCTGTGACAGCTCTGGCTTTGTATCCACTGTGCCCTTTAATCCAGAGTGCTTTACTTTTAGACTCGGGACAACCGTGAACGTTTCAGAGTAATTTTGGACTTGACATGAGTATTCTGAGACAGCGAAATGCCTTTGAAACTGTTTCAATAACGACACCATTTCTCCCCCTCTGCACTGTCTCATCACCATTAGCTAAACCTGGCAAACTATTGCCACTGGTTTCACTCAGTCAGGAAAAAAAAAGTGGAACCAACATACAAATGATAACAGAGCTGGGTAAGCTGGGCTTTTGTCCTCCGCTGCCGTCGGTTCCCCCCACTCCACCGTTCTGCTGCTCATCAGCTTGTCTTGATTTATCTGGCTGCAGTCAAGGCCCTTGCTGCTCCCATGGCTTCACTTTGAACACATTTTTTTCTTCGTTCTGGTTGAAATTGACTGTCTTGTTTTGCCCCCCTTTTTTTTTAAATGATTTTTCTCTCTTTTTGTTTTATTTTTTCAGTTTTTTTTTTTTTTTTGGGTGTTTTCAGAGCATTGCTGGGACTTTGATCACGCTCAGTCTGTCCTTGTGGCTGTTTTCATAGTAACACCCCCCTCGGCCGCTCACCTCCCCTCCCTTTTTTCTCCTCCAAACTCCACTTGCACACTCAGCCAACTCACCCCACAACCCCACCCCACCCTTCACTCCTCTGGCCGAGGCCTGTTTGCATCAGACTCTTGTCTCCTTGACTGACATTTGTGTTCTACAGCTCACAGGAAGCCAGAGATGAAATCAGATTTCAAAAACAAAACAAAACAAAAAAAGCTCAAGATCAATACATCTTTTAGGCCGTTTCTTTTTTTAAAATCCATTTTCCAGTTTCTGTTTTTCTCCTCAATAACATCTGTGAAGTGCAGATATTTCATAAGTCAAAAGAGACTTTTTATGCTGCTTGTTTGTCAAGTAACATTGTTTCTTAGACCATTCACTGGCCACTCCAGGAAAGAAAACCTATAAGGAAGAGTTGGTGTTTTTGTGTTTTATATTTGATCATATTCATGCACACTGTAACACTTACACTGACACTGTACTTACTCGCTTAGCATCCAATTTATTGTTAACCCCTGTTTTGAGAAAATGTTATTACCTGCCTTTAATTTGACTTTCAGGGCACAGGTAAATATGTATGATTTTATTTCTCTTAAGGTGATGATGTGACAAACACATCCATCAAGGAAAAATCTGGAAATCAGCATGACTTTATAATTGCATGATTTTCTCATGTAAGACGATAGCCATTGTTGAAGTCTCAGTATTTACTGTTTCAAGACACCAAGAATACTTGTATACTGTCCCTGAACACAGTCTCTTAACTTAAAATTGATCTATTTGTGTTTGTTGCAGTGTAAAGGAAATATATGTAGTTTTGTATTCAGTAAAAAAACTAAAGAGACTGGAGAAGAGTCAAAGCTGGGGACTTCTACAATGGTTATTAACGTGTATGCATAATATGCTCTAAATATTATTTTCATGAAGTTGTGTGAAATGCACCTGCATGTTATATATAGAACTTATACTTAAACATTTAAGGATCAAGCCAAAAAAGAATATATATATATTTTTACTTTCCAAACAATTATATTCCACATGTACAAAAAAATGAATAAATTAAAGATAAAATATTTGGTTTATTTTTTGTCTATTTGGTCATTTTGTAAAGAGTATTTGAGTCAATAAAAATCAATTCAATTGTTTGGATAATAAATAAGTTTCTATTTAATTTTGTAATGAGTGCTGTTGTTAAAAAAAGTATAATATATAATGTGCATCATGTTACATTATATTGCAAGCTTTAACCCTCTGTCAGTACCTATGTACCTGGAACTTTCCTTTTACTTTAGCATGATATATCCAAATCTTTCTAAAAGCAATAAAAGATATAAAAACAAAACAGAAAAAAAACACTACTTTTCCAGACTCTCAGGTGTGTTGGTGTTTAAGTGTTTAGAGTGTTATGGTCACAGTCACAGAGGCCATACTCTAACTCAGCTGTGTGCCCCCCCCCCATCCTACTTCTCTCAGTGAACGACTCAAATGTTCAGTTCCTGGACCAAGATGATGATGACGACCCAGACACAGAGCTGTACCTCACTCAGCCCTTTGCCTGCGGCACTGCCTTTGCTGTCAGTGTACTCGACTCCCTGATGAGCGCGGTGAGCTTTTAAAGAGACAGTAGACACCCTGTGTTAAAAATCTAGCATGACAGTGCTTGATGTCATCCTTTTCTTTGCAATAAAAGACAATGTAATTGTACATTCAGTTGGAAAGCCTAATTTCCCTGAAAAACAGTTTCTATCAGATGTATAAGAGTAGAAAACATCATGAATATTACAGACTTTGCAGTTTGAGTAAATGAAAAATCTTTTGGGTCATGTGGCGATATGTCAGTGGATGTGCTGCTTTGGCATTTCAAGCAGGCAGAGGTTGGTAAATGAAATGACACAGTACATTGATCACATATGCCTGCCAACTCCACTGACATCAAAAGGGAAACTGTTGGCATTGCTCCTCATTTTAAGTATTATGAATCTGACTTTCAAGAGCCTTATTAGATCTTTAAACAAAGTAATTGGTGAGGGTTAGCGTAATGGTGATGGCACAAGCTTGGCTATAGAAGGCCAAAGAAATGCTCTTTAATCTTTTGACAATGTCATCACTTCACTGGAAATGAGATAAGGGAGGCGATGGAGGGGGACTTAAATATACATTTTTCTTCTTCCCCTTCTCATGACCAACTCTGGTTTTATCTTTTTTTTCCATTGGTGCTGTGATGGCTTAATTCCTGCAGTCCCCTCTGTGATGAGAGGTTAGAGGGGCATGCAGAGCTGAGCTGAGCAGGGAGTAGAACAGGCGTCAGCTGTAGTCTAGCACTGGTCAGAGGTGAAGCCGGCTAATAGACACTGCTCATTCATCATGAGGCTCTGCAGGCCTGTCAGTGGCCCAGAGAGAGGCACTGCCACTCTGGCCCAGCTGCCGAGTGACATCGGCTGTCTTCACACAAGTAAAAAGCAGGTTCCGATCAACTTGAAGGACAAGAGAAGCTGACAGCCGCAGAGAGCAGTCAAATGTTGTCTTTGAGGGAAAAGCAGACCTTTTACCATTTGTAGTGTTTGCAAAGGAAAGTATAGTGCTTATTAAAGCACTTCTGATTAATAATGAGGTCAGATGAGCATGTAGAATTATTTGGTCATGTAGATGTATAAATTTCCATTTTGGTGTTTAAAGCTTTGATAAAAAAAGACAATGGCCCTGATTTACTAAGATCCCAAATAGCGAGCGCAAAAGTGCGTTCAAAATTGCGTTCAAATATGTTGTGCCTGTTGTGTTCCCA
>JBBBVU010000017.1:16072100-16082186 GCA_037177055.1 Atherinosoma microstoma
CACTACTCACAAAAAGTTAGGGATTTTCAACTTTTGGGTGAAATTAACAGAGCGTGTAAAAAGTTCATGGTACACTGGTACTACATCATCAATGTAGAACGTTTAAGTTAAATCACAGTTGCAATTCCTTCATCTCAAACAATTTGGTATAACAAAATCTAACAATAGTGGTGGGTATACTGAACCATTAACATGTCAATGTCTCAATAACTTGACATGTGTGAGGTATCGTATTAGTCTGATTATGTCTACATGTGAACAGTATGATTGAAGAAGACTGTCTCATACAAGTTATCATTGAAGCAGAACATTAAGTGGTTGAGTCATTGTTCCTTTGTATTTTCGTTTTACATTTCTTTTGTAGTTAATCACCTTGTTAAAGAACAACTTGTTTTACAATAAGTACTTGAATATTGACCAGTTGTACATGTGCATTCAAAAGTTTAGAGAAAGTCTAAATAAATTGAAATTGAAATAATAATAAAAGTTTATCTTATGAATAGAATTTAATGTCCACAAACCTCTGGTGTTTGGTGGGATGTATTACACCACATTGTCTAAAACAGGAGTAAGACAGAGTACACTAAAACTTGTATTTTTGAATGCATCATTGCAGTTAGAGCTCTTTTCTATTTGATTTCAGCTTGATCTTGATCTGTCTGTGGCAACTAACTAAAGGTATTTTGAGCCCAGAGAAATGAAATCTAACAAAATCTAACTAAGTGATGGCTAAGACATGCCCAATTTATCGCGCACCCCCCCGATCAATGGTCAAAAACCCACTTGGATATGCACTGTATCTCTGCAACATTGGTCCCAAATGGTGGCATAAATAAATCAAATCTCTTTTTGGAAGTGTTATCTGTTATAAAGGTATTGTGGACCCTCCCTAAGTAGATCACTTTCTGAAGTTGACGTTTGCAAGATCTTCAAATTACAGCAGTTATGACAAGTTTTCATGTTAACTGTCTGTTCGTGTCATGAGAGACCTCTAGTGGCACAAGTTGTGTGCTGCAATATAACCAAATTCTCTACCTGTGTTGGGTTATGGTGAGTATACGTGTTTACTGGTACTGAAGATTTTATCAGAATTTTAGAATTTGATGACATAGTTTTGTGAGATATGTAAGAAACAATAGTAGGAAAATTTATCAAGTTATACAGTTTCAGGAGAGACTATATTTTAAACTAATTAACGCCCTATACTGGCAGCTACATGCAAGTTTTAGGTTTGAGGACAGGTGATAATGCCAGCTTCAAAAGACGGTTAGTGTAGGTGCTACATTCATCATGGCCCACAGTAAAAGGTTTTGCTCTTCTTTAAAGCGGTATCAGCATGAATTTCCTTTTCTAATTGGCTCTACTTTCCTTATATTTTGAAGCTAGCCTGAATCACAAGCATTGTATTTTTTGCACTTACCCTTGTACCACTTTAAATTAAATCTTTTTTGTAACAAAACCACCTAGGCTAAATTTATCCCACCCATGCCCAATATAAATACTCTACAGAATATCTAGTGTTGTCTATGTTGTATACATGAACCAGAGCCACACAACCTTGGCATACACTGAATATTTTTAGCTCAAGTTCAAAACTTTTTCCAACATTCGCTTCACTTCACACTGCCTGGGGCAAACTGGAGTTCTATATGTGTGTTTGCATCTTTGCATTGACTTTGCATGCAATCCAAAGTCCTGCCACATACTTCGTCTGACTGCTCAATAGAATATGTCAAGTAGCCTTCACCCTTCATACATGGTTGAAATAAGTTCCTCTTAAATTGTGTGCACAGTGCATGTAAAGTACATGCATTGTGCACCACAAGCAAAAATATGAATTTTAGTCTGGACTGTATATTGTGGAGAAAGCAGAAATCTCTGAGATGGATGTCTCAAAATCTGAAAATAAAGCTAAAACATTCTGCACTGTACTCTGATCCTCTAACAGTTTCATTTGCTCTATCATAGACTAAAATGATTCACCACAACATTAAAATTTTGTCATATTCTGTACTTACAAAGTTGTATTGGTAGTATACATTGCTGCTATTCCAAAATTAAATTGGCTTTTAACTTGAATGTACCAGAACCCAAACCTAAAAAAGTGGACCTCACAGTTTGATGCTAACCATAAAAAAGCCATGCAAATATTAGTCTCACTTAAACTGAGGCAGTATGGTTATAAATTACACAATGTTTACTCCTTTTTCAAGCTAACTTTTTGTTTTCTTCCTGTCTTGCCTTGTTCCCTTCAGAAAAGAAATGGTTTACAGATGAACCAGAAAATGCCTACCCCAGGAACATTCAGATCAAGCCCATGAGCACTCACATGGCCAACCAAGTCAACCAATACAAATCCACTAGTAGCCTGATTCCACCAATCAGAGAAGTTGAAGATGAATGCTGAACACCGGGTTTTCTTGCCGACTCACCAGACATCTGGACGCTCTTTCTAAAGAGATGTGTAGAGATCACCAGTGGAGATGTGATGATGATGATGATGATGACACGAGGGTGTTGAAGACTCATATTTCTCTTCACTCATTCTTCTAATCGAGGGTTGGATGGAAACCCGGACTGGAAGGGACCTCCTATGTGTATACCTTTAATGTTACTTCCATGCTTTGGACATTGTTTAATTTATTCATGTATCCATAGAGATGTACATATTGACAATCAAATAAGGATTGTACAGCCCCACCCCTAGCACTTTTTGGAATTATTTTAAGAGTTGACAAGAAAAAAAAAAAAAGAGTACTTCCTGTTATTCTTTGCAATAGTCCACCTCTTCATGTGACCAGACTCCATGGATAAGGTGACTGGTTACTGGAGGATGAGCGTTGCAGCGATAAACTGATCATATCATCTCCCAAAGATTCACCCAGATGTCTCGCATCCAACCAGCTGGGTTCATCGGCATCGTATCTCCTGTCTGCTTCTGTTCAATTTGCACTAAAACTGAATAAGTTTCTTTTGACAGAACAACTGGAAACATCAGCCCCCAATTTAATGTCATTGATAAGGTGACAGACGGCTGGAAGAAGAAGAGAAGGAAGGAAGGTCTGCTTGGCTTCGGAGGCATACTAATCTTGTTTTTGGTTTGTTATCCATCATGTCATTGCTTAAGGTTTGCTACTTCTTGTGATTCATCAAGTTGAGTGAGAGCATTCCAGGCCTGCAGAATAAAACCACCTTGCAAGCTGTAATCTAAAGCCCAGAGAATGGTGCAATGTGGGTGTATGCTGGTTGAAAAAGCAATCTGTACCTCCCTGTTTTCTGCAGATACTAAGGCTATGACTTTCAAGCTCACATGATACGTGCCTGAGCCTCCTCTAAAACACATATGGTGTGGTTTATTAGCCTGAATGCATGGGAAGGATGGAAAACAGCCAGTCCAGGCCTTCGTGCATTCAGGAGTGTTTCAGTACACGCTCTGTGTTAAGTGTGTGCATTGCAGCCACTTGTTCCTCTGGTTTTGCTGATCATTGTCACCCACCCCCCTTCATTGGTTTGTATGTGATGGTGCAGCTTGGAGTGCGCAGCATGTGGGATCTTAGCTCTAGAAAAGAGTCATGGTAGAAACAATTAGTAGTATAGTCTGAATGATTTGGATCTACTAACAAATAAGTTGCATTAAAAACCGAGACAAATCCCCAACTATGACTGAGCAGATCGAACACAAAGCAGCAGCTGTGCGAACGCATTGCCGTGCAATCTGCGGCAGAATCGGGATCACAAAGAAGAGTGCTATATTTTCTGAATGTTTTGTGTTTAACATTAAGTTTATGTCTGAGGAAGAGAATGCCACGTCTTGCGCAAAGTGGGCATAAATGGGTCCTCCTTTGATCAGAGCAACTGCCTGGCACAGGGTTGGCACAGAGGCAGTAAAGAGCTTGGATGTTCTCTGTTGCCAACCCAGATGTCACACACCTCAAAACTCTCAGGAGTTAAGCTGCTGTGTTCGATCCTCTGACTCGGAGAAATGCTCAAGCATAGTTGGCGGTAATGCAACAATGTCACAGGCTGCTATTAAGGACACTGAAGATGTGTTCTTTATGCTAACCTGTGTGCAACATATGAGTGTATTTTGCACATGCACCCGTAGATCCAAATCTAGCTCTTACAGGGGTTTGAGTAAACTTCATATAAATGTGTAGTTGGATTTATACATTTAAACATTATTTTATAACCATAAACATAATCTATTTGTACTTATTTTTCTAGTCAAGAACCAAGAAGAAAGTACTTTAGGAGCTAAAGAGTCAATATCTTTAATTACAGCCACATGTGAAATGATTTTTGTTTGATAAACCACTATTTATTTCACATTGTATCAAAACAAATAGTTATTTTTCTATCCCCTTGCCCCCTTATTAACAAATTGCATCACTCTGGAGTTAATGAAGCTCAGACTGCATCGTGAAACCACCACATTCAGCCTGGCAGCTCAGCTCTGAGTGTTTGTAGAAATGAATTTGGGCTCATCTGAAGCCTCCTTTAGTTGCATAGATGCAGTCTCTACTAAATAATGCGTATGCCACTAAGCATCCCTAGCTGAGGACATCCATATGGAAAGGTAGTTGTAGAGGAATTATGTATTGGGGGGTAAATGTTATATTTAACTGGAAAGCAGATCAGAGTGCTAATGACTTGAAGAATATGAAGTCACTCCCACTGTGTGCAGGCCAGAACTGAATGACCTTCATTAGACGCGTTTGACCTAAATTAGGTCTCTAGAGTGGAGGAAGAGTGTGTATACGCCACAGCGCAGTGTGCTGGCGTTTTCCACGAAAAAAAAAAAGAAAAAAAAAGGATTTTAAATATGACCGGGAGATGCTGGCTGTTTATTGCAGTGATCTTCTCCCAATGACTGTAAAAGTAAAGTCACTCTGAAAATAAAAAAAAAAGATTTTGGAATATTGAAAAATAAAAAATGGTATTGTGCTAAATATGTTGGTGTAAATTCAACCCATTATTCAGACCACATTTCTTTCTCAAACAAAATTATCTGAGCTTCAATGTCCGTCTATTGGGTGTGGTGCAACTATACTGAAGCTTCATACACATTGTCCTAAAGTGAACTTTTTGAACTGTGATTACATCTCTGTCACACATTGTAGCAAAATAGATTTCTTTTCAGAAAATATGTGAGTAAAATGTTTGTATAATTGGGTTTTCAGTGGCATACTTGCTAGCCTGAACAATAAGGAATTATTAATATTTCAAAATGATGCTGACTCAATATACACAGAATCGACAAACTGATTGTTATGTTGAAAAAAAAAAGAAAAATGTGTATCTCAATAACAAAAGAACTTGGATTCTTGTAGGAATGCGGATACTATTCAAGTACTGTATGTGACACAAGGGAAAGTCGGATCTGGTTTTGCAGATTGCATAGATGGAAGGTAGCACCAATTCAGCAATTGTTATCAAAAGAGAGAACATCCTTGCTTTTCCTGTGTTGATTACTTTGTGTTATCACAAGTTTACATTCCAATTTGTCAGCTTGTCATCATCTACCACAAACTATCACAAATGCTTCATATTTGTTTACAGAGTAATTATAAGGCACTTAAACATAGCATTGCTGAGAAATAGAAAAGTACATGCTGCAAACTGGCAACACACAAAGTAATGCACCATTTATTTTCACTTTACGTGATAACTGTGCTTTTTCTACCTGAACCCTCGTCGTGCTACTCATTCAGGCTGGCATTATTCACAACACTGGACTGAGACATCTCTTCTTCCTACACCTTTTTTCAAATGTCTGTTAGTTTTAGGTCTTTGAATTGTACACCTCTAAAGTTTTTAGAGTGTTTTTGAAGTGCCATGAAGCGTTTATTTGAGCAAGCATCCTTCAGTCATTCAGGGACACAGACTCGCTTCAGGGGAGCCAAGTCCAAGTGTTTTCCACTGTGAGAACAGTGTCTTATACTGACATGGAGAACATCCAAGCCATCAATGCCTCCATGCCAGTATAGTGCCAGGCAGTGCAAGAGGTCAAGAGGAGGGCCCATTCTAAGTCCCACTAAAGCGACAAGTGGCATTCAGGAGACCTGGGGGACTGCTGGGGAGGATAAATACGAGCAACAGTCTCTGCTGTGTGCTCGGTTACAGGTTATCTGCCTGTTTCATGAAGTGTAGTGGGTTATGGATGACTGAAAGATGCATATAGAGGCTCATGCCTGTAACATCACGTGTCGTTTTCCACCGAACAAATCAAATATGACGCGTCATATGTCACCATTACACTTTTTTTGTTCATTTTTTTTGCTGTAAAGGACGGATTTAACTTATTTGCTGGGAATTGTACTAGATATAACTTACATGGATTGGAGGTGGGTCTTAAGTCTTAATAATACATTTAAATTGCATTCAGCAATTTTGTCTAAGAAGTCGCTTTTTTTTGGTTGCCTATCAGTTCAGGAAGATTTCAGGACATTGTTCTTGCGTATCACAGATAAGATTTGTTGGCATACCGTCATTACAGCATACAGGAGTTTGACATAGCATTCTAATTAGTTTGGATGTGTTCTAGATATGATGGAAAATGGATTATTTGATGGTGCTGAGTTGATCTACCTGACTCTGTCAAATATAATCTGCTGATAAATATACTGTCTTGTACAAAAAGTTTGTACATAGATTGTACATGGTTTCTTTTTGTATTTTCTCAAATTAAAATGGATGTATTTGTGTTCTAAACTTTGAAACTCTGTACTTTTTATTCCAGAGAGAAGTTTTTTCAGCCCTTTAAATGTGTTTAACTACTATTACGTTTTTAGAAATGATCAGTTTTATACCTAAAGTGACTTGGTGGTTTTTAACTAAATGCACTGACAGCATTATTTAGAAGTTTCTGAACTTTTCTGTTTCTACACATACTTATAAAGGAAAACACATTTACTTCTGTTCAACAAATTTTATCGATCATAGAACCCTGTCTATTAAACATATTGGGATGCTTGTAAAGGTCGTATAAGAACAATTTCCACATTAGCATACCAAATATTGAACCCAGGAAATTATGCTAGCAACACATTGCAGTAAATTAAGGATGAACAACTTAAATATACAGATGGGTTTATCATTCGGTTTACCATTTGGGAAGCAGATTTGGAGAGTTCATTTTCTATGTTTCACAACATCTGATATGTCACTATTTTTTTCAGGGCCAACACTCATTTGAAAATGGTTGAAAGGAAAATTGTCCTGTAGTTTTAAGAATCCATGTTTTAAATTCTTTTGGAAATTCTGGATACTTTTCATCTAAGAGGAATGGGAATGTCCAGCATGTTATTAGCACAGACACCTGATGTATCATATTTGATTCATCTCTTATGAGGCCTTTTCCATCACTTTATGGTAAAAATCCCAAAATTTGTGCCCCCTGGTGGATACCCTTAATGCTGACATCATACAGTAATTACAACGCAGAATGTACAAAGTGCAAAATGCAACAAAATCCAGTAAAGCTGCAACAATAAGCAGCTGAAATCCTGCATCAAAAATAACTAAGGAAAAATACCTTACTCATAGAAGAACACAATTATCGATGGAAGTGCAAAAAGGAAACATCGCCAAATGTAAAAAAACAACCAAAAAAACCTAAATATGTAAAAAAAAAAAAAGGATTTACATAAAGGTTGTCATATAGCAAAAAGTTAATATTTATGTGATCTCTTTTCCATTTATTGGTATGACTATTTTCTATCAAACAAATAAAAAAATGATATCCATGTGTTGTGCTTACACCACTTCAGCTGTAAAATCGCATTAGACTCCATCCCTGACCTTGACTATCATCAGGAAAATCCTCAGATGAATTCAAACTGTATTTTTTCAATCCCCACCCTGCTGAGCGGTCGGTGACCCCGCCGTCCAAGTCTCACCACCAATCCGCCTTTCCATTGGATCTGGCATTAGTCTTGATTTACGTTTACTGACATGCTATTAGCTGCTCCATCACTTTCACCTGTCAGACTGTCAATCAATGAGGATGCACAGTGATGGGTGGGAATAGCATTCTGTCCGCACTGGCCCGTATATCTCCACGGAGACGCTGACAGCAGATGAGCAAAGGACATCATACCAGGTATCTCACTGTGCTGTCATGTCAGAGCTGTGAATGTGCACCACATCAGGATGCCTAGCATCTTAATGTGGATTTGGCTCACAGATACAGTTATTTCAGAGGCAAACGATTTATTGCAAAAATAATCCTTTCTCTCCGTGTTCGGGCTAGAACTTGTCATAGTGATAAGGATGCCATTAAATAGTGGTAAAGTCAAAAGATTTTTTTTTAACCTTTATGTAACACAGCAATTTTCCAGCTCAAATAAGGATTCAAGATACATCGTACTAAAAACTGCATTGGCCATGTCAAGGTATAATATCTCTTGAGAATCCTTCTAACATTATGAGCAGCACCAATTCCAAGGTGTTATGATGTGGCAGGATGACTTCTCTGACAACGAACCACTCCTACCTCATGGCTAGAAATCAGTGGACATCTCATAAGTCTCCAGGCCCTGTCCTCCTCCTCTTCCTCCTCCCTCCTCCTCCTCCATGCTCCTCAGCTGAAGTGTGCAATTTCACACTCCAACGTCAAACAGCCGCTCCGAAAGAGAATGTATGACCCACCCTGGCATTTGTCCTCATTTCTCTCTCAAATGTGCAAACACTATTACCCTTGGGTTATCTTAAGTGGTGTGGTGAAGATTCGCAGCCTCTCCTGTCTTCTCCTTGCCAGACACACCATCAAAACACGACAAGCGGTGAGGACAGAGAGGGGGTAAAAGACAGAGTGAGGAGGAGGGAGAAAGCGATGGAAATGGAGCAGATGTTTGTGTGGCTGCTGATTTGTGGCCTGATAAGGGTGCTACACAGGCAGCTGGAATTGATGGCTTGTTAGTGAGGACGGGCCCCTCTGTGAGATGTTTTCAAAATGATTGATTTACAATAAAGTGGCTCCGGGTGTGTGCATGCAAGCAGAACTGATGCAGATCGATCCCACTGAAATTGATTGATCAGCCATTTAGCTTGGCAGTGTGTTTACCGAACGAAACCAAGCAGGACTCTCCTCCAGGCGTCTTCCATCCCCCATAAAGCAAAGGAGAAATGCCACCTCTGGGCCTGTCTCATTTCTCTGGTGGTGGCAGCAAAAACAAGCCGTATCAGAGTGTGAACCATAAAAACGTAATCATACAGTGAGAAATACTGGCATAAACGTTTACGATTATGTACTTTATTCTGCTATCAAAGTGTCCTTCTGCGACTTGGAGATACTGTGCCTTTAAAAATAATGACTAACCTGCTCCATGCAAAGGGAAGAATAGTGGCTGCCTTATCACAGTGTCACATTGAGACTTTCGGAGGGGGGGTGCAGAAATAAGTAATAACAGTGGATTTCAGTAAACAAGCAGCTTGTTCTCAGCCATACTTAAAGTTGACACATCAACAACCTTTAGCCTAGCTTTTCTAGTACCATTGAGATTACTATTAAACATGATGTAGAATAGCCCTCAAGTGTTAAAGTGCTTCATTTATGGACAGTATCTTCAGCAATTTTAACAAACAGTGCAAAGAAGGGTCTATGTGGGCATTTTTTAAGAAGCTTTACAGATAAATAAAGCACAAGGACAATGTTTACCGAGTGACCCCTGTGACTTTTCTTTACTTCCTGCCTGCCAAAACAAACCTCTCCACCACTCAGCTAAGGACTTAAATCACCTGTCCTCATTCGCCTCATCCTGTTATTTGGATAATTGCAGACAAGAGCAAGCTTTTCCATTCTCAGGACAGCATGCAGCGGGCCCATCATGTCCCTTATTAACAATTTTACACACTTCGTCGCAGCGAGAGGGTGTCAGAATGCCAATAATATTTACCGTCTGCTGTGCAGGCTATTCAAGGGAGACTGAGTGTTGCTGATTGCCCTGACAGAAGCTGACAGCATCCAAAACCTGAGATCCTTGCAAATCAAGTCAGTAGTGGGGGGGGGAAGAAAGAAGGGGGGGGGAAAAGGGGGGGGAGGAGGGAGAGGAGAGGGGGGGGGGGGGGGGGGGGGGGGGGGGGGAA
>JBBBVU010000017.1:16123295-16136151 GCA_037177055.1 Atherinosoma microstoma
TATATAGTGCTAAATAAGAACTGCCACCTCCAACATCAGTTTAACTTGGTTGAATAGCAGGACCAGCAAAACAGGCTTGAGTCAATCAAGTACTGATTCTGCTGCAAATTAATTATCTTTAATAATTATCCTTTTTTCAAAATCTTCCCAATCTACATTTTGTCATTTGGCTGAGTGTATATAATCGATATTGGTCACTTCAATGTACACACAAAGAGTGTCAATGACAATTGTTCCGTACTCACTTCAGTTTGGAACAATTGTCATTGACACTCTTTGTGTCACAACACCACAGAGTAGCACAACTCTGTGGTGGCTCAGAGGAGCATGGATCAAACAATTCCTGTGCTACTTCTTGCCTCATTTCCTGCCCTGCTTCAAAGATCACAAGCATGGGCCTCTTCAGGCATGCATGGTCCTCTAAAGCCCGTCCTAATCCCGCTGCTTGCTCACAATTAATCTTCCAAATTGCCAGATTATTAACAGCACCAAGTAAAGATTATGTTGGGAGGGTGTTGGTGAAAGTTGAATACTAGATAGAGCTTTGGGCTGCCTTCACACCCCAGTCTTAGGACATCAGCCTCTTTGCTTTCAGTCTCACCACCCACCCAGTTTCAACACTATGCAAGGCACCATCGAGCCTACTGATAGCACACGCAACCTATATGTGGTCCTTGTCACTTCTGCTCCTAACCGGCATAATTATTTTACCTTTCCCACACAATGTCAATCAGCCTGCTTCTACTTCTCCCAATCCACCTTTTGCTTCTTTTAGACTTTTCCCAGTAACCCTTAACTTTTGCACACCTTTTGCTTTAATCAATACGAGCATCAATGATTTATTTTGGAACAATTGAGAAGGACACTTTTTTTACTTTGTACTTATTTAGACTAATTGATTACTATTTCAAGGTTTTACACAACTCCCAGAGGTGTGGAATAAAAGCAATAAATATATAAACGCTAGAATATATCATATTATGTTTTCACGCTTTATTTCTTGCTTATTTCAAACAATGTATAAAATATAGTCTTTCACTTTTCCCTCTTTTCTGCACCACTTCTTTCTCTGCCAGTTCTAGTCTTGATTTCTGTAGTCGTGCCAACACTGAACAGAGGGAGGTGCTGCTGTGTCGTCTATTTAAGACTCTCTTGGACCCCCTTTCCTCGCTCAGTCTTTGCTGTCCAGATTAGTCTGCTCATCAAGCTGAGCATTGTTTTAATTTGCTGGGCCTGGGGCATATGCTGAGTGTTCACATCATTATTGTCTCTGTGCAATGTGAGTTATCACCACAGCTTATGATAATGTGGCACAAATTTACAGGCTGGGGAGCACCATGGATTCTGTGATAATAAAGAGTGGACAGAGGGGAGTGGAAGGAGGGAGTGAGAAATGAAAAAAAGTGTGTTTGTGTGTGTGTGTGTGTGTGCGCGAGCGAGTGAGCGACGAAGAGACAGAAAAATAGGTGGTAGAGGGAAGAAGCTCTGTTGGATGTCATTATGAAAGATGATTCCCATACTGGATAATACATCACACTAGTCCTGTCTGTCTTCTCCTTTTCAGTGTTGTTATGCGAATAAATGCTGATAAACCCAGAGGCAATAGTGATTATTACTTCCAACATATCACCATGAGAGAGGGAAACAGGGGGAAAAAGGCAGGGGAGGGGTGGAAAAAGAAAAGAGGCAAATCACAAAGAAAAACACGCAATGCCCAAACCACCTACACGGTGGGGATGTTGAAAATATATGACACAGAAAAGTGAGTCAAGGCACAAGCATCTAGATTATGCTTCCAGATGCCACAAAGTTTAGAAAGTTTTTGCAAGATTAGCTCCTGATTACATATCACGCTTGGTGATTTATTACAATACACCCTGCTGGCATCAGATGATCTAGAAATATTTCACTAAAATGAAATCAACATATTGGGTGTCAACGTAAAAGTAAATAAAGTAACTGGTATACACCGTGTTTTACACTCTGCTTTCCTCTTCAGCAGCCTCGGCTATGACCAGCTCGTCCTGACACAGCTGGTTCCTGCCTCGCCTCACCTCACCTCCCTCCTTAAGACTGACCAGCAATACAATCTAATTACAGCTGCGCTACAGAGGGAGACCAGTGTAAACACCAGCCCTTTTTATCTCCTTATACATCTGGACAAGTAGACAAAGTGCTAAAAGGAAATAAATGTGGCCTGACAGCCACATCAAAGAGTTCAGCCAGAGGCTTACTGCTACTTAGGGCATAGGAATGTTGTTGCTAAGCATCAGCCCGCAACCTATCAGGGTGCAAAGAGGGCCCTGTCCTGCCTTAGAGAGGGAAATGGGGGAAAAGAGAGAAATGAAGAGCAGATAGAGGGAGCGGGAGGGTGAGGGGTGGGGGGCTGACATTGAGGGGAGGCTAGGGACTCAAGGAGATTTTTGTAGCTTAAAGCAATTGTTGGAAGAAACAAGCCTTCTGTTTTGTTTTCTCTTGACACCATTTCTGCTTTTTGCGCTTGCAAAAGACATGTATAAAAATGTCTTTTGATATCTTTTCTCTTTGGGTCTATATCAAAATATTTCTTTTGTGTCTGTGCATGGAACTTTTTTCACATCTTGTCTCTATAAACTGGTGCTGCTTTCTGATCATGTTAGAGATCAGAAGAGACACAACTTGTGAACTTATTTGAGTCAACATTTAATGCTAGCATGACACGTTTATTCCTTCACTGGATGGGAATTTTTTTTATGATTCATGTCTCATATTTCTGAAGTTCGGGGTTACAAACAATACAACACTTTTAGAAACAAACAATGAAAAATGAACAAGTAGCAGTAGCTCTGGGGTGTCTTACAGCATGATGAAATAAAAAGTGCTCTAATTCACTTATTCTTAAGAAATTAATCTAATTAGACCAAATATTGTATTTGATTATTGTACTGCAAACAACATTAGTACATATGTTGCCAGCAATTACATCTATAAGGGGAAAACATGAATTTGAGACATCACAACTCAAATGTTTTTCATGAAATTTCACATCTGAAGTTACAGATTGTAATGTAGGAAAGCAAGAAAAGATTCTACAGAGTTTTAAATTATAGTTGCGTGTAGGAAAAAAAAAGTATCAATTCTGTTTTTCTTAGGTAATGGCAGAAGGAGAAACATTTGAAGTAATGGTGCCCGCGCTCGAAGCCAGTACAGCTGTTTTTCACTCAGCAGGAAGACTGCTGAGCGTGTGTTTAATGATTAACCAGTTCTACTCCAATGAACTTGCTCTGAGTAAATGTATCATATGATCACTGATCACAAGGGCAACTGTTCTGATGTTTCGCTTGGGGCACGAGGCACATGAAGTGAACCGGCAACAGTAAAACCTGCAGTTCTGTGTATGGCTAAGCGTCGAGCAGGCAAAGGTTGAGTGCTGCTGGACGTTAATCATCCACAGTGATGACTCATAGATGGTAATAAGGCTGTGTTTGTTTTTGGGTTGAAATTTAAAGTCATTTGACCTTTCCTGTGAGTACCTAGCAGAACAAGTGTCAGTGATTTAAAGCGTACATTACAGGTATGCAGCACAATTAGCTGGAGGCTTTTTCTTATCTCGGTGAAGTCTGACCTTTCCATTTGTACAGATTCTAAGGACACAAAAACAAAAATATAAAACGTTGTATATATTAGCCGAAACAATGATTAAATGCCTTGCTCAAAACTTTCACATGAAACTTAACTTAAGCACAAAACTATTTTTATCTACAAAACAGGAGAGGCAAGTAAGTTCTGTTCTGATGTACCCATGACAAAAATAATTTTTGTCATACTTTTGCCTTATTCAACTGACTTGGAAAGAAATATTTTCATCTTTCCTTGTTCAATGCAAACAACACACACGCAAAAAACTACAGCAACTCCAGAGTGTGACATATCATGAGGCTTTCTGTTCCGATTAGGGGCTGTAGCTAACGTCAGGGCTGTTTTCTAGAGTGTAGGATGTTAAATTATTGAAGACTCTGGGAGCGGGCCTGTCACACGGGCTTGTCTAGAATGTTTCCTATGCAATTAGACGCTGAGAGACATTTGAAGAGGACCCACAAAAAGAGCCACAAAAAGTGACATGTGAACTTAAAGGAAATTAGCTCTTCACACAAGTGAAATGTGAAGGTTACTTAGCAATGCTTAACTCAGACTGCGGCTGTGTGAAGTGTGTGTTTGACTCAGCCCCGCTACGAAGACTGCGATTTTCTTTACTTTGAGCCGGCTTCAGTCAGTAAGATCACAGAGGGAATGAAAACTAATTTTGACTCAAGGCACACGGAGAGAGTGAGAGAGAGAGAGTGAGTGAGAGAGAGAGAGAGAGAGAGAGAGAGAGAGAGAGAGAGAGAGAAAAAACCCTGAGATGTGTTGAAATAATGAGATCTCTTGATGTTTTCTGGGAAGATATGAGATGATGCAGACAGATGCGCAACTCACATCTTCACCCAAGGACACAGACGCACAAACACCCGTTGAACATTTAACCACAACTTCAAAACACACAAATTTGCATGTGAGCACCAACTCACAAGAAGAATCCCACACACACACACACACCAAACACACACCCTCTCATATTATTTGAATGCATGAAACACAGAGGCAATGTACTTGAATGTTTGCTTGCATTCATCCATGAACATTAACTGATTACTTTATTGATACTGCTGCTGAGTTGGATGCTGTAAATTCTCTTCATCTTTAGTTCATTAAATTTAAGAACTCTAATACATTCTTTTAAATCCCTAAAACTGGAAACTATTTTGTAGTTGGGATACTTCAGCTGTTACAGACAAATAAAAACTAGCGAAAACATACATAATAACTATGATAAAGCTACTGAGGATTAGAGTCATCTTTATTTCTATTGGAAAATATTACATAGTGACCTGTAAATACAGATTAGTATGCTTCCCATCCATTTCGTCTTGCATCCTATCCCTGACAACCTTTCAAAGAAGTTTCTCGCATCCCCATCTCTGAGTTCTACGTAGCAGTGATAACGCTGTCATCTTCCACACCTATCATAACTCTCAGGCAAACGACCCAGATCCTCTTTCATGAGACAGAACCCTCTGCGGGCCTGTAAGCTGTATCATTACGCCATGTCATCTTTATAGCAAGGAGCAAAGCCTGGCTCTCTAATTACACTCTTACTCCATTTACCCAGACAAGGACAGAACAGCAGGCAAACAAAGCATTAAAAATGGAGTGCTTCCCCTTGCTCTATGGATGCCTGTGTTGTTCTGCTGGTGGCCGTTGTTGTCCCCCGGTTGATGTTGTTTCTGTAAAAAGCTGCGGAGGAGCGATAGCAGAGGGCACGCGCCGCCGTGCACCTTCATCTCCTCCCCTCCTTGACTTCCCCACCTCCTCCCCTCTTCAAACCTTCCCTCAAAAGGACTTATGAAGGTGACTGGCTGGGTGACAGGCCAGGAATAAAAGAGACAAACCAGGGATAAAAATTAAATAAAAAGTAGCTGTCTTAAACCGTAATTGCACTCCTTTGCTGAGCATGCTTTCAGATATATAAACCTGATTTACTGTCGTTGTTGCTGCCACAAATCAGAGGGCCCTCTGAGAAACACTCTTGCTATGAAATTGTTTAATCTCATCAAGTTCTGCTTTCACAGCAGGCCATAAATCACATAGTCTTTGTTATCATAGACCTCCATGAGCGCCTGTGAGGCAGGCAATGGATCGTGGGTATATATAATCTTGACTGCGCAAACAGCAGGGTCTGTGCAGCCTGAAATACTTTCATATTAGCCGCGGTGCAGCTGGCAGAACGCAAGCGCCCTGATGGATATCTCATTTCCTGCGCTCTGCATCTATTCCCAGCAAATTATTACTGCATAAATTTCTTGTCAACACAAACGGCCAATTAATTAAGTTAAAATGCACTCATGATCACATCTACACACCAAACAGGAGAGCTGAGGCAATTTTTCACTGAGCAAATTTACCGCAGGGGTCACTGTAATGAATGATCTTAAACTTTGTCATAAAGTCGCAGACAAGCCAATATCTACACGGGAGCTGCAGTATGGAGTAACCAATGACATATTTGCATAAAGCATATTTATGTGAAAATGCTGGAGGACGACAGGCAGGGTGAGGAAATAAAGTTAACAACTACAAAACAAAATGTCTGCCAACCTCTGCCTCTCTAACATTTAATCAAAGACGATTGGATAGAGATCATGGAAGCACCTTTGCCATTTAAGATACAAACTATACACATTTAACAGAGCTCACAATCTGAATGAATTATTCATAATGTATGAGGCGTTGGGAGCTAGTGGGGGTGGGAGGTTGGCGGTTGTTTATTCAGCTTGGGCCGTTTATCAGACAGCGAGGATCCCACGGCGGGGATGAGCTCCGAGATTTATCTGTGCTTGGGCTCCAAAGCAGATAAATCAAGGGGTGTAATCATGCTCTGAGTGGCCCAGCTATGACCTCGTAGTGAACTAATGACACAGGGATATCTAAGCCCCTTTTCCTGTTCCTGGGTTAGGCCCTTAGGTTAGTCCCCCTGTCAGACACAAAGTTAAAGAAAGACAAGGCTTTGTGGAAAAACTGAGGGGAAACTTGAGGTCCTTCATGTCCCTTTGTCCTGTTTACACAACACCACCGAGCTGGATCGTTCACCTGCTTCTAAAAATAACAGAGTTGTAACAAAGTAATGGCAGAGGACCACTGTACAACAATATTAGTTCAAACAATAGCAATGACTATCGATTGCAAGTACACACACGGCGAGTTTACATGCCGCTAGTCACAACCGTCCGTGTAAAAGATACTGCTGTTTAGCAGAGGATGTCTCCCGTTCCCTCCCAGAGCAAAAGCTTTCTCTTGAACTGAGCCTTCTCTGATTTATCATGTCTTCTGCTAGCAGGCTGTCCGCTGATTAAGCCAGTGGAACTTTGTTTCACTCTCCTCTCTCTTTAATCTGTCTCTCAGCGAGATAAATTAGCCAGTGCCGTGCCAGCTCCCGCTCTCTTTACCTCCCTCCCTACATCTCTTCCTCTCCCTCTGCTTTTCTCTCTGTTTATCTTTTCTGTCTGTCACACATTGAGAGGAGAGCAGACACATCTGCTCCTACGCTGCTGCGGAAGATAGGGCTGGGCGACATCCCTGGTCAGATTTAGCCGAGTGTCTGTGAGTGAGAACGAGAGAATGAGTGTGTTTTTCCTGTCTTTTTCTCTCCTTGACAACATTCTGTCAAACAATCGCCCTCTCCTTGGCTGGGCTTATGCTCTTTGTTGTTAGCTAATAAATCAGGAAGTATTTATGATCTGCTATCCCTATTCTTAGTCTTTTAATGGCAGC
This sequence comes from Atherinosoma microstoma, assembly GCA_037177055.1. Taxonomy (NCBI): domain Eukaryota; kingdom Metazoa; phylum Chordata; class Actinopteri; order Atheriniformes; family Atherinidae; genus Atherinosoma; species Atherinosoma microstoma. Next base: position 16,130,643 of record JBBBVU010000017.1, read on the forward strand.
ACGTTTGTGGGTGAATTAAAGCAGGATTTTATTCACTAGGCTATGGGCCAAAGTGAGGCCTGGGCGCCTCTGCCTGTGAATGTTTTCCCTTCCCCACTCTTGCCTGGGTGGTAAATCATACTCATTGTCAGGCAGTGCTAAGTTAGTGTACGTCATTGGGGAGAGCAGGAAGCACTGGGCATAATTCTGTCCGTCAGTTTAATTTATTGGATTGGTAGCTTTGTAATCTCCGCCCCATAAATTGCAGGGGCTGACAGACAAGAATTTGGTTTTAAAGGAAACGTTCATCAAGATTTTGGATGGCTATAGGCTTTTTTTTCTTTCCTCCTCTGAGTTTTATACTCTCATATACAGTCATGAAAGAAATAAAAACCTCTCAGTCTAAAGGTTGGGCTGCTGTGCCATTTCCTCTGCTATTTCCAATTGCAGACATATTTTTGTCAGGTTATCATTTACATGAGAAGAAGAGTCGATAAAAGCGGAAGAAAGAAAGAGAAAGAAAAAGAGAGAGGAAGAAGTTCGAGGACACAACCTTGCTCAGAGGTCTTTATTTCAGGTGAGATATAAGGCCTAACACAAGGGCACTGCTGCGGCATCTGCTTTGCAGATAGAGCATTTGGCTTCCATTCCCTGCCTGTGAATATAAATCAGACAAGGCATCTCAATGCTAGGCCTGACTTCTAGAGGCCAACAAATCTTTAACATGAGATTAAGGCCTCAGTGGTGTCATCTATCTTTGGATGATGGCGGAAAATATCAGAGCACTCTATGGGCAATATGGTTTCACTGAGTCAGGACTGATGTGTGCTAGAATGTGCAAAATGCCATGTGTGATGGTCTAACAAGTCATTATTCACATACACTGTGAATTACTTCGCATAGACTATAAATAAATGGTTGCACACAGAAAAGGCTACCAAAAACTGCTACCTAATTTCATTGGAAGCACTAGAAGTTTAACACAATTAAATAACAATAAATGATAACAGAATAATATTGCATTTACTAATAATCCAAAGAATAATGACCTGCCTCTATTTTCTAAAGAACTCCAGAGATTGATCTATTTTCTTTAGTTATTATAAATTTAAATGGTGTCAGCTGCTTTGTGTCGACAACAAAGAGGGCAAACCAAAGCAAAGCTGCCAATTACCCATATAAAACATACTTTCCAAAGTATGGGTCTCCTTTGTTAGTTTAGTAAAGGTGATGTACGGTTTACAAGATGCTGGATACAATTATGTTTAGCATAAAAGGCAACGCAGTCTGTGAAGACTTAAGAATGAACCATATCTCCCCGTAGCCTTTTCAGTGCGCCACATTTACATATCAAGCCACTAGCCTGATATGTAAACACATTCCATCAGATGCCACCATCGCAGCCAATGACAGCCATTTCATTCTGCTTATAGCTCACACACTGAGTAGCATTAGACAAAGGGAACGAGGCCTGAAAGAGACATCTCGTGTCATCACCCAAGAGAGATAATGGAATTGTTATACACCCTTGATCACAGACACTCTCACGGCATCTTGCTCTGTTTTCCACTCATTCTCTGTCTCGACGCTCTTAAAGTCTCTCTATCGCGCAGACACACAGCGCACAAGTAAAAATTCCAGCACACTTCAGTGCGATAGCTCCTCTTCTCTTTTAGGGTTTCATCTCAATAGCTTTTTTATCTGAGCACTTCAATTTGCAAGCCTAGCTGGAAGGCAGCTCCTCCTGATATGTTAATTGCAGGGTACTTAAGCACTAAAAGATTAACATAAAACCCTTTGGAAACAAGCTAATAGTTTATGATAATTTGTGCATGGCCTTTGTCTGTCTATCATTACATTGCCTCTAGCGGTAATTTTATCAAGGGGTTGTAAAATATCATTTAAACAAGTTCACTTTCAGATAATTAATAGAAGAAACTGTATTATTCAATTGAGCCACATTGGCACCATTAACAATACGGCAACTAAGCTATAATTAAAGTATTTTATTTTATGAACCTATTCATAACGTTGTGCAAATGATGACACAGAGAGGTTGTTTTTTTTTCCTGCTTAAGCACTGTCACCAAGGCAATTACTGGAGCCAGGGTTGTCTCCTCTGTCAGTTGAGCTGATTGAACCTTTTCAGTTATCAGGTTGGTTTACAAAGCTCCTACACAAAGGGATGATGTGCATACAGGAGGCATGTCTATCAGCACAAGCAATATGCTGAGCTTACAAATAATAGTTTGTTGAGATTTTTAGATTGAGACATTTAAGCACATTTTAAACCTGTTTAAGGTGAAGTGTAAAAGAGGGAAAAGGTCGAAATGAAATGAGCTCACAAAGAAACATCTGGGCGCTAAAAGTGTGAAACAACATCCCGCTGTGGGGCTTATGGCATATGGCTTGAAAATCTTAAGCAGAAATGTATAAGGATTGCATTACCGTTATACGGGAATGTTTGCATTATGCACGCTCTCTGTACCTGTGAGGGAATATGTGTGTCTGATAGACACACTGGCCCCTTATAGACATGCATTTGCACACATGCACACACAGACATGGACACAGACACACCACCCCTCTCATGAATAATACAAAAACTCCTTTCACCAAACAGCTCAAATAGCTATTCATTCATCTGCATACCTGCATCCTTGCAAAATGACTGCCCCGCCATTACCACCGGGAGAAAAAAAAAAAAGAAAGAAAGAAGGAAAGAAATGTTCCCCAAACAATTTGCCTCAAAATGAGACAGGAATGATTCTGTTCTTTTCAATGACAGAGACAGGCCCCTGTGCATAATGATGTTAGCGTAATGGGGTGACAGATAGACTGGGAGACCATGACATTAGCATGAGAAACGCACCAGTGAGCAACCGCTCAACTGTGGTCTCAGAGGGCTCTCAGACATACACTCTGAACATCGTTTGTCTCACAGCCCTACGAGCCTGACAAATGAAGACATGCCACGTTTTATGTCAAGCAATATACCATTCCACTTTAGCAAATGCATGACTTAATGACAGAGGGAAACCCATCTCTGCTTTATGCAGAGCCACTATCTCTTGTCTTATTAGTGAAGAATAACCTCTTTGAAGGTTGAATGGTGGAAAAAAGGGACAAAGTCTGCCCCTTATAGACATGAGATGACAGTATTTAACGAAAAAAAGAAAGACAAGGAAGTTGAAATAAATAGTGAGCAGTGATAACCAATAAAGTATAATGTCTAAGAGCTATTACAACAAGTTACATTGCTGAGTGTGATTTGAGCAACAGTAAAAGCTTTTTCCAGGCTTAGTAAACTTAAATTACACATCTTATCAAATTAGATACTTAATGCTTGTGACAAGTTCAGAAGATGCTCAAATAATCTTACAATATTACAGATATTTTGAAAAGAAAAAAAAAAACAAACAGTAAATTCATGGTTTGTCTCAAAGTCTGGAACAATTGAAGAGTAAAAACAAGAATTAAAATTCCATGATTGTATGTTTGGGTTAGATGGGCTGCTTTATCCTACTGCAGACTATTCCAACTGGCAAATTCTCATACTCTCCCAACAATATACCTGTATTCTCTAAAAAAGTTCTGGAACTTATTGTCTTTGTTCCAAAGAGCTACTCCTGTTATATTCCCCAATGTCTACAGTGATTATTTGGGAGGTGGGAGGGGCTATTTGGCCTTTGATGACTGGAGATTCAATTTTCGTAAGTTTTTTGTTGTCTTAAGTTTCTTTGGTGACGTTTTATTGTTGCTTTTTATGGTATCTGTATGTATATATTATTTTGCACTCATTGTATTGGTGTATTTATTTCTGCTACCTAAGCTGCTGTCTATCTTGGCCGGGATGCTTTTGGAAAAGAGATTTTAAATATCAACCCTTTTTCCTTCCTTTTTTCTTTAAATATCCAGGTTAAATAAAGGTTTATAATTCCTTTGAATTACTGATTTATTGTTTACTTCATTCCAGATGGTTAAAAGTGAATTGATAGTAATCAGTGATCTGCAATGTAGCCTTAGGCCTCATTTATGCTCAACATTGAATATGCATACGCAAAGAAACAAAGCCTTCTGTCTGTCCTTTACATTCATTATGTGCGTGTTTCAGTCTGTTTTCAGATAGCCTGCGGATGCGTACCAAGATGTGGCAAACAGGGCGGTACCATCGGACTGCCCTCTAGAGTGTGTATCACCTAGCAACCATGCCAATGTAAAGGACACATCGGATTATGTGAGCAGTGATGTTTGACAACATTTGACAGGGATGTACCTATTGACGTACGTAAGGGGAACATAAATGAGCCCTAACTCTAGCCAGAGATCGATTGCTTATTTTTGCCCTTCTTTTTCAGGTATGGTAAATGTGGTTAACACCATGAAAACATCTGTAACAAGTAACTAATATGCAGTAGATTTGGCTGACAAGGCCATATTATGCAGCATTTTGAGTAAATTAGAGGGACATTTTACAACTTTGATAAAATACGTATAAGCAAAGACTTTGTGAGTTAGCAGAGCTAACCTCATGACTTTATGAACTGATTCCTCTGTTTTTGTGAACTCATATGCACACAATTACAAATGCACTTTGTGCAGTCATTTATATATTGTTTGTTATATAATCTTTTGAGTTTTATTAGAGGTACTTAGAAGTGAACTATTTAGGTTTTCTCCTAATGACAGCAAATAAGCATTGTCTCAGGGAATCGTAGAATATGTTGTCATTTAAAAAAGGGAATATGGCTAACCTGTAAATACTTTCCACCAAACACCAGATGTCTTTGGACCAGTGTTGTTTTTGGCAGCCATTTGAGTTTTAGTCTTAGTCTTAGTCTTTTTGACGAAAATACATATTAGTTTTAGTTACATTTAGTCATTTCAATATGTGATAGTTTGAGTCCAATTTTAGTCAACAATAACTCAAAAAGGTTTTAAATCTAGTTTTCGTCAGTTTTAGTAGGATAAAAACAGGGGAAAAAACAATTATCATTCTTTAAACAATTGAAATTTGCACATTCAATAACTGTGAAATAAAATCATGAAGCTTTGCTAGTCCCTGACTTTTCCTAAAACTATATGAATTTTTATTAAAAATAATAATCCTCACAATAAGTAGCCCATGTAAATAACAGAAAAAATGTTTTATTTTTGTCTATTTTTGCAGCCGCGGGTTCTGACCGCTTGCACTGTTCTATTTTTAGTTCTCAGATCAGGTGGAACGGGTTGCGTTGATGCCGCAGCAGCAGGAGACAATAGGCTATGCGCTGCGACTTCTAAATAGTTTTCAACTGCATAGTAATAGTGCAGATGTCATGACAGTATAAATATTCTGGCCTTCATATAAGGTAACTTATGCAATGTTGTCTGGGTGTTCTCTCCATCACTTCACACTTATCAACTCGGTCCGTTTTTTTAGAAACAAATATTTAGGCTGGGAAAATTAGTATCTTTCCTTTTGTAAAGCAATATTTGATTATAATCAATATTATTTCAGCTGTAAATGGGCCGTGCTGGACTTCATTGC
>JBBBVU010000017.1:16136251-16153269 GCA_037177055.1 Atherinosoma microstoma
CCAACAAGGAGCGGATGCAGCTTTTGACAGATTACAGCACAACAGGCAGAAATCTCAGATTATGAACGTCTAACAGACCATCCTCTAACATTTTCGTCTAGTCTAGTCTCGTCAACGAAAACCCGTCCAAGTCTCGTCATGTTTTCGTCATTAAAATGAAACGTTTAGCTCATCACCGTCTCGTTATCATCATGAAAAAAAGGGTCGTCAAAGAAATAAATTTGTCTTTGTCATCGTTGACGAAAACAACACTGCTTTGGACATTGTTTTTATGGCTAAATCGGTTCAGTAAGTCCAAACCTTTGTTTAGCCCAAAAAAAGATGTTGAAATTTGGGACGTGTTTAAACGTCCAACACGGACCAGATTTACACCAAAGTTATCCTGACCTAGGCACAGTTAATGACTTTTGGTCAAAATATGATCAATGTGCCTTGAATATTGTCTGTTACTGCTACCACACTAACTCCTTATTATGATCACATTAAACCCCTTAAATAAAGTTGAATTATTCTTTTAAAACAGAGAATGGTCAAATGTATGAAAATTTTGTAAAGGTGAATAGGTGTAAAAAAAAAAAAAATAAAAAAAAGGGAAAACATTTGAAGCCTTTGATACTGCATTTTACATTCCCAGAATATTCAGAAAAAAAACATGATATATAATGATCATTATGCACATGAAAGTCAGGTTGGCTATTACAGAGGTGCTTTATATCTTACATTTACAATCTCAACTCAAAGTACTAAAATTATGATCATATATTTGATTTACAGTGTAAAAAGACGGACTTTGGAAGGCCAGTCAAACCTAATCTTATGTTTTTTCCTACTTGGCCTTAACTGTTTTGTGTATCCATCAGAGTTTAAGACTAACAATATGTTCATGGAAATATAAAAAGTATCTCAAAGCTAAGGGAATTTAATCATGTGTTAAGCAGCATGTGACACACTGTCAAAGTCTAGATGCTGCAGACATGAGCCACAGCCTAAAAATGGTTGCACTATGACAGCCCTGCCGTCCACAGCACAACACTGTGGAAGGGTGAATGCCTCCTGTAAACATTTATCTTCCCTGTGAGTGTGTGTCTGTGTGTGGTACGGTTTGGCGACAGGAGCTTCTCTGAGGCTTTATCTGCGGCATGACAAGACAACCTGTAATATACGAGCATCTGGTGCTCCTCTTCAAACACAGCCTTATCTCACGCCAAACATTCCCCGAGGCCAGAGCAGAGCAAGAGTGGCCCAGACCAGACAAGACCTCACACCGTCTCTCCGCATCCCATCCAACCTGTGAGCAGAAAAAGCTGGGAACGGTCCATCAAAGTGCATGTGTGTGTTTACAGTCTGTGTTCGGCTGAGAGCAACAGTGCGACATTACAGCAATGGAAATCATCTGCTCTGAGTTTTTCTTGCATCCCTTCCCTAATCAAACCAAGGGTTGACAGTGTTGGACTTAACATAAAACGGATGCAATCCCTCTTCGTCCACTGAGTTAAACATGTCTTTTCAAACTAAAACTAAACACCCATCACTTTTGTTTCTGTTTATGAGAATCAGTATTATATCAATCTTTACTTTGCCATGGCAATCATAGATGTTTGAGGGGACTGAATGAGATATATGCTTGTTATCAAATTAAATCTTACTTATGGGTGTTCACAAGTTGCTAGAAAATCACGAATAAAACTAAAAACCACAGCCCTTGTATCTTAATAAAATATCCTTAACACAATGCAGACATTATTCTAAGTACAGCAAGATCCACTGCCCTCAGCGTTTTCTAAACAAAATCACCCTGGTGTAGGTGAATAAAGTATGTGAAGGCACACCAGCTCCATTCTTCTCTTTTCTATGTTCTCTGTACTCTGTATTTGGCTCGGACCGCTGCCTTCAGCTAGCCTATGGGGGGGATGTAGACATGCCGCTCTCTGGGGCCTGTACATACGGCCTGTGCCTCACTTCAAAGAGAGGGCATAAGGGCAATGTTCGCCCCCCTCCCAACTCAGATCCATTCAGCTCACAGCTGATTCCTCCATGTGTGCCTAAGTGTTTATGTGTGTCTCACTTTGACTCTCTCTGGGCCCCTCTAGCTTTCATTTCAGACCGCTTTCTTTCCTTCTCTTTTATTGTTTTTTTTTCTTTTCTGGGGGATGGATAAAGGAGGACATGGAAGTACACCCCATGGCTTGTGTGTGGGTTTGTGCATCCTTCTTTGATGTCTGATAATCAAGGGCAACGCTGTGCAATCTCTAAACATGCTGTCACACAAGCCCTCACCGTGATTCACAGCTTAATGCAAAGCATACTGATATTACAGCAAAACTCAACAAAGAACTGCCTGCTGACGTCTGCATACCTTGAAACAACTGAAGAATATCAGTGCATAAAAGGCAAAAAGAAACCGACCAAGGAGTGTGCGACAGAGAGGAAGTGAATTTGAAAAGGATAAAGCTTCACAGAGGAGCTGAGCTCAGTGGCTGTGGCACAGGGAGGTCTGGCCTTTACAAATCCCTTCGTTTTTGATCTCTTCATCCAGATGAAAGAACAGCGGCAGGCAGGATTATACGGGACAATTGCGCTTTCTCCCCAAACCCTGACTTGATCGGCTTTTGCGAGAGCCCTAATCATTTTCAATTAAGCACATTTTCTGACATCCTGTAATAGCTACAGTGCCGGTCTTAGACCCCGTAGTCAGACCATCGCTCCCCTGCAGCCTCCTTTTTGCTAAGCCTCTCATTCCCAGACAGCCTGCATGTAGTGTCTGCTGACAGTCTGAATGGGCCTGAACTGCAACTTGTTGTTAAGTTGCCAAATAATAACCCATTTATCAGATGCTTGATGAGGCACTTTTTGTAAGTTTTTGTTTTAGTGAGCATAGAATTATAGCTGTGTGTGAAAGGTGCTACAATCCTCATCAGAATCAATGTTATTTTTGTATTTCTGTCCTTTTTCTTCCTTTCATTTTTTGGGGGGAATTGCAATATATAGTCCAATAACAGTAAGATAAGGGGGAATTTATGAATCCGCTGGCCTGCAAAATGGTTAACCCTACATTGACTCTTCAAAGGGAGCAAGACAACCCTTTCAGTCACAAACTGTCAAGACTAAAACTGTATTTGTAATGTCACAGTGATTTCATCCAAGTCATTCCAGTTTTCCTCTTTCACTCACTAGCTGCTTAATTCCAGTCAAATGTTGTAGCTTTGCGTCTCTTGGGGGACTCAAAGTCTCAAGTACTTGACTGAGACAGACAGCACCATTAGCAGGCCCTGGACCAGCCCTAACCCTGACAGCCACTCAAGACTGGCAATGGCAGGCAAAGGAATGGGTCTCCTTTTCTTCAGTTTAGCCAAAGAGAGGTGAAACAAATGTCTATCACTCACTCTCACAGCACCTGGCAGTCTGGCTTGATGTTTTTGAACAAACCATGGTGTGAATGGCAAACCAAGGGAAGGTGCCAATCAGCTGAGATGATGAGCGTGAAAGCTGCAAAGCGAATATATCAACTTGAATGAAGGCTCAATATTAAGCATACATACAATAAGAGTAAGATAATTTTGAATTACTGGCACATACAGCAGCATGCAAAAGTTTGGAAACTGTTTTTGTTCCTGTTAAATAAAATAAGAAATGAAATTGCCAAAGTGCTCAAGTTGAAAGACATTTTAAAGGTGCATTACGCAAGTTTAAATGCTAAATACTATTATTTTCTTTCCCCAACATCCTCTTACAATTGCCTGCACTTGCCTCTAAAGTACTGTTTCTGCATGCTCAATGAGAGGGATTCGGGTTTGAATCTGCATGTGAGTTGACACGCTGCGCTGCCAAAAAAAAAAACCTGGCCGCTGCAGGCATTGTATTGTGTGCTCTGCCATCATTAGACAACACTGACAACTAAAAATGGATAACAAGAGACTGGCGGCATCAAGTGCCTCTCAAACACCAACACATACTCAACGTAAGACAAAGAAAAGAAAAAAAAGAAAAATTTTGTGATGAAAAGGCCCAAACTGGGGTCTGACCGCTGCAGGAGTAAATCGAGGGTAAACATCGGAGCAGCTTTCCATAAATGGAGGGAGCTCCGATCTGCTCTGGGAATAAAATGTGACCCTCAGCTGGCTTTCTTCTTACTAAAAAGGTAAATGTGATATGTATGATGGAAATCAGGATACATAATATTGCAATGCTAAGTTTTTAGCATGTAACACTAGCCCTACAGTTAGCTTACAAGCTAACAAAGGTCAATGGCTATGCTTTATTTATTTATTTATTCATTTATTAGCGCAAGCTGTTGTACTTTTATATCGTCATGGCTGTGATTAGTACGTAGGCACAAGGCCGTAGGCTGAGTCCCCATTTCGGGCGGTTGCTGATTCATCAGGCCATATCACATTTCTAGATGCGCTAACATTAAACTAATATTCTCAACACAAACCACTGTGTTGCCTTGGACGATGAAGACGTTTTCTTGACATTGGAAATATAATACAATTATCAGTAAAATAATGCAATCTAGCTAAATTGATTTTATATACCAATCTAAATTGATTTTATATACCAATCTAACTCTGGGCTCAGACTGAGTGCAGTGCAGGTAAAAAAAGACCAAAGCCGTCCAAGCGGCCAATGCGCGTTCACAACATTGACGTCACTTCCACTTGTCCCAGAAGGGGCAGACTTCTGGAAAAAAGCTAGAACATGCGCTATGCTACTTTAAACTATAGCCTACTAGCTTTTCTTTTTTGATTCACTTTTTATGGACTTTTAAACAGAAAAGGAGTGGAAAGCAAAAGTTTAGATCCCTATAAAATCTTTTAACTCTAATTTATATTCTGTATTGTGAGAGCTGCTTGTAACTATAACTGTAACAATTTTTTTTTTTTTGTCTGTCCAAAACAAGTCTCTCTTGAAAATGAGACTGTGTCTCAATGGGACTACCTGTATAAATAAAGGTTGAATAAAACATTCTTGATTTGCCTCCAAGGCGAGGGTTTGTTGACAGTCATAGTTTGGAAGGAACAGATGATGCACATCTCAAAGCTCCAAATACATTTCTCTTACAGTCAGCGCACATACACTCTACTTAGCCGCTGTCTAGAGCCCTGTTTCCACCTATGGGTCTGGGTCGGTAAGGGATGGGTTGGTACAATTCTTTTGCATTTCCACAGACAAACACTGGGAAGTGTGCCAGTGTACCTGATCCAAGTCTCCCTACATTTTTGGGACCCTTCTGTTGGGGTCCCATTCTTACCAATCTGACCCAAAAGGATGGAGCTTGACACACTGCAATCCGTTAATTGATCAAAAGAATTGTCACTTCCCATGCGACTCGGCAGCAAGAACAATGCAAGAACAGCGCCATGTTTAAATATACTCTGGATTTTTTGGTTGTTTAAAACCACATGCCAAGAAGAAAGAACAGAAACTGCTGGATATCCCACAATCTCATTGTTCATTTTGGTGTCATATTTTTCTTTGTTATAATTTATGGCAAGTGTCACGCCGCTATGACATCACCTTATTATGTAGCTGACACATCTATCACTATTCCATCGCTATAGTTACCAAACCAAACTGAAACAAAGCGTTCTGAGTCGGGTGTCTTAATGGAAATGGGGATTTGGACTCAAAAAACTAATGTCCACAAAGGATGAGGAAGCTCTAAGAAGATAGCAAAATGCTTGCTATCAGATGTAATATAATAAAAAATTATAGGGCAACACAAATTGTGGAGGTTAAGATGAAGTTTGAAGGTCAATAAACCTTCCAAGAAGTCTTTGATTATAAAGCCTAATCGAAACTCCCCATCTGACTACAAAAGACCTTCTGGACCTACACCAACACATCCATTGGGGAAAAAAATTGTAAGGAGAAAATCTTTCTTTTGACATCATAAAGAAATTCAGGGCCAGAAGTGTTTAAATGAACATCTAAAGTCTAATAACAAAACAAACAAAAAAGCCCCTTAGACTTATTAGATTGCATTGAAATAGAACTTTTTGTCTGCAATCAGCCAAAGTATTCTTGAAGATAAAAGGGAGGCTGTTAAGTGTGGTGGTGGATCCATCATACTTTGGGCTTAAATTGAGTTTCAGCCTGTGGCAGTGGGAATATTTCACTCAGTTTGCACATTTCAGTTCAGTTGTATACCAGAAAATTCTGACATTAGGTGTGAAATAGTTAAAGGGAGGAAGAGTCTCCCAAAACAGGAAAAACATTCTCAATACACCTAAATATAAAAAATCAACTACCTCAAGAGGTGAAAGCTGAAGGAATCTCAATAGCCCTCATGGTTTCAGATTTAATATACAGTATATCCTAAAATATGTGGAAAGATCTCACAAGGGCAGCACGAAACCTTCTCGCAAAACAAATCCATCTACTAGAACTGAAAGAACGGAAAAAGCCAAAGAGGTTGTTTCAGGTACTGACCATTCAGTGTGACATGCTTTGTCAAAACCAGAATAAGTTCACTTGTTTTGTTGTATTTTGAATATTCTGATATGAATATTAAAACATGTTATATATGATTCCCCCCCTCCAGAAATCATGTCACGATTTTAATGTTTCCAGAAACGGAAAGTTGTGCATTATGGTGGCCAAAGGCTTGTACGCTGCTGTGCGATCATGCATCCATTTATTCATATCTGTATTTCTTGCATTGGGTAATTAAAATGATTTTTCATTTATAGGAAACAACACAAGAAAATATGCAAGCAAGTCCCCAATTCATTATACAGTTATTGTGCACTGTTCAGATAAAAAATAAATAAAAAAAGATTTGAGTACATTGCTCTTATTAACTCTATTTGTCTATTTAATATGTATTATCACTTAAAATGTAAGCCAAACAACCTTGCGTCAAAACCTTGTTTTTTCTGCCCATCTTTTTCCCCATCGGGTCCATTTAAAAAGTGAATAGACGCAAACACACACCACCATTGATTAAGCATAGTCTAGCTATGCCAGTGTCTGCCAGCGGTTATCCATCATTACGAGCTTTGATAATGTCTAATAGTGTCCTCAACAAAAAACCCTTCCAGGATGAGTTTATTTCCCCAGCTCTGTGCAGCTCATTGGCTGGGGCCTCTACTTCTAATCACCTTTCATTACAGCTTTCTGATCCCCAGCTTCCCTTTGTACACCGCACTTCATCGTCTTTATTTTTCACTCTAATTGCATGTGAAAGATGCCCCCTTTGATTCTGCCTGCATGCCAAAGTGCTATCAGGGAGAGAGTGTCGAAAAGTGTCATGTGTGTCTGTCTGCTAGCAGGATGAGGGAGCCGCATATTCACCTGCTGAGGACAAACCCGTTTCTCCCCAAGATATGACGCATCTATCACCAGCTCACAGGATATCAGCGCTATCTGTCAACATAATAGCAAAGAGAAGGGGGGGTAACAGGATTGGAGAGGGGAGGGGTGGAAAGGAAAAACACGCTTTGATTGTACTCTTATAGTGAAGCACTCAGATGTGTTTGTGTGTGCGTTTCATTTTGCGAACAACATGACCCTGATGCAATAGTCTTGTCAAGTGTGGCTTGTTTTAACCCATTCTCTTCTGTCTCTTGTCAAAAATTTAAATTAAAAATCACTGGCTTTTCTTCTGTACCCTTTTTTCTTTCTTTTTTTCCCCCTCAAATGCCATCATTTGTTGCCGTTCTGTGGAGGTTGTGTACCCACCATGTTAGGGTTGTTCTCTGTCAGTGCATAACCTTTTCAATATGATGTCGCTAAGACCTTTGGTGGCCACTGTACGGTTTGAGAATGGCTTCTTGTCTGCCACTTTTCACTGGGGTTGTTCATCAGGAACTCATATTCCCCTCCGAGGAGGGAAATATATATAGGACAAGGCCAAATTAGTTGATTGTAGCTCACCCTTTAAGGAAGTACCACTCTAACAAGGGCTGTATTTTTGGTAACAAATTAATGGAAAGGGTCCTCAGTGGCCTGGTATCTGCTCAATGTTAGGGTAGTGGTCAAGGATGAGGGAACTGGAACAGGAGAGACAGAATCAAATCAAGAGTTGTCCTAACATATTACAACCGACTTAAGCTCTATCTTCACTCCCAGTTAAGTCTCAGTCACTCAGAATCAAAATAACTGAGGAGACAAGTGAGGCAGAGAAAGAAGATTAGGAGGAAAGAAACCGCACATCCTTTTCTGAGTGAAACGGAAGACTACTTCCGGCTCCAATTTCGGCATATGCCAGGGCAAGCCGCGGAAAGATAAATGAGCTCTCTAGCACCAGCAGGAAACTGATTCTTCATGTGGCATGGCACTATTTACAGACATTAAGAATGATAATATCAATCAGCAAGCTGTCAGCAACCCAAGTGGGCTGTACGGAGAACAAAGACGCCACTGTCTCTCCTTTGATACGTTTACAAGGAGATGTCGATGTACCTGCCATTCAGGTGCAAATAATGTCATCACCACACGGCTGGATCAGGGAGTGCTGCTCGACCTTAGTGATGAGTAAAACTGCCCAGAGCCCTTTCCCATAGTTCGGGAAAATAAACCTGATGGGTTAATGAGCTAGCAATCACCACAACGAGAGGAGCAGCAGAGCACCAACATGTCTGCACTCACCATCTTTCCTGTGAAATATAGCTGTGGGTAACAGATTTTTTTCTCTACCTTTAGTGGTGATGAGCAGGAGAAAACACATGGCAACGGCATCAGGGAAGCGTCTGTGTAATTACTTCTGGCCATCTTTCAAACCTTTCTCTCTCAGGAGAGAAATGTGTGACAACATATGACAAGAAAGCCAACAGGCTTTCCATACAGAATAATGGAATCCATCATCACCGAGGCAGACACACCTGTCTGGCTTTGAGAACAATGCCACACTGCCTATTTATTAGGTGCCAGAAAAGTTTATGTTTGTGCTGTGACAGTGACAGCAACTTGATCCTTTTCATTTTTGGAAGGGGGATCTCAGGCTTTGGGGAAAGGAGGCAGGAGGAGGGGAAAGTCTGACTCACATATTTTCTTCTCTCGGTGGTGCACAGTGACTTCTCTTTCTTCCTGATAGCTGTCTGCTAAACAGTCAGAAGACAAATAACAAAGACTGTCATTCTCCAGGAGGCTTTCACTAATTCTTTATTTTTTCCCCAACCAGGAAAAGATACACATCATACCCATCTGACACTTCAAGTTCATCTTATTCTTTCACCAACTTTCAAGATATAGAGTTGTGTAACAAATCAGGGAGTGACTTAATTATCGGGGCTAGCTTGACAACTGTATCCTGCATGAATGTTATCAGAAACCAGAATGGTTCAAATGATTAAACAATTGTGTTTACTGCAAACATCCAATGCTGCTTGGGTAAACCGCTTGTCAAATAGTAGCTGCACATTCTTGTAACTTCAAATTTTCAATGATGTTTAAGCATTCCTATTTTCAGAAGGGACAAAGGTGGAGACTGATAAAGTGTCAAAATATACCTTGAAAATGAGATTGAAACATTGACGGTACTGTTGATCTTTGGCTGCTCAGTGGGGTCTCTCTTCAGTCTGACTGTGAGCCAGCAGAGTCGACATGCTCCTTTACTGTCCTTACTGCTAGCTGCCATCTTAACAGTTAATAATTAGGTTCCCTCCTGCCACAAAACAGAGTGCCATGGTGACAAAAGCCAATGGCAACCAAGGTGGCGCCTTGGCTGCCACATTATAAATAGACTGACCGAATGATTAATGAGAGGGGCCACTGAGCTAGAGCAGCAATCTCACACACAGACAAAAGCTGCCTGCACAGCTGCCTGCACACAATAAAAAATTAAAACCCAACAAGACAAGCCCTGTCCTCAGATGGAAACAAGAACTGAGGCAGAAAGGCAGCGAAAAGTGGAGACGCGCCAATAAATTACTGAATTTCGAGTGACAGTTTATGAAGACTTTATTTAACCTCTAAGCCCGTTTGAGGGAATCCTCATTAACGTTTTGACACGCTCAGCTGAATGGCGAGGTCGGATTGGTTCCAAATGCAGGGGAAGTTCAGAAGAAACGGGCAAATTCTTTTGTGATGATTGTGAAATGCGGACAGAAAGGCTGAGAAATTGTTATTATTATTAGGAGAAGATAGAATTTTGTCTGTATGAGCCATGATAAAATTAAATTGGTTTACAAGAGATATCTGATTACCAAATAAAAGTTGGCAAAAGAGAGTATCAACAGCATCACAGGGGACCTCACATCATCCTCAAATCCACATAGAAATAACCACTTATTTTCTACAGCAGTTAAATCCCAATACTGTGCATATTATTTGAGTAAGAATTTGATACCAAATACCCACCATCTCACAAAAGAAACAATATTCACTGCCTTATAAATACTTAAAAGAATGATAATGTCACTTTTTGCATAATAAAACTTTTATCTGTTTAATGTCACATTGTTTCTGCTTGTTTCTACTTTAGATTTCAGCTTTGAGTTTTGACAGTAAATCAGATTTTTTCTCCCTCTTTCCATCGCCTCCTTTTATGCCTCTCCACAGTAATATGTGCTGAGCATCTTTATCGCTAATGCTACCTTTTACCATTGTCAAATTACACCCATTAAAGTAGACACGTGAAATCAACCAAAAGATGACAGCAGATGGGTATAGCAACAGTGAAAACGGTAACAACTATACATATCTTTTGTCTTGAGAGAAAAGTTTCACAAACAAACCTGGCAACAATTATTGTGAATATTTGGATGTACTGTTGCATCAAGCAGGTTTTTCCATTTGATCTGCCTTATTCTTGCCAACAATTTTGCTCTACTCAACTGGCAGGGCTCTCAGTCGTCACAACATCTCCTTTTAATGCCCCTGACAGGGGGTTATTTGCTCCCATATATGTTTTCTCTCCAATTACACCATGGCAGGCTGTAGGCTGCCAAGCCACGCCACTCAGATGCTGATGGTCACCTCTGTAACTACTCCTTCCTGCCTCCTGCTCTATATTTTTCATCTTTTTTAGATTCTATTAGAGAGGAGCACTCTCTCATTTTTCTGTCCTTGGTTGAAAGTGTTGTTTAACATCTGACAAGCACCACAATATGAGCGACTATTTGGTATCGTTGGGTAGTATTGGACTTCTTTTTTCCCCCTCAACTCACATGTATGCATGCAACATGCAACTATATGCTATCAACATTTTACACTAACTGTACTGAAATATCATATCAAAAACTATGTGCATTTTGTCCGTGCGTAATGTTGGAAGACACCATTTCATCTAATTAATTTTCCAAACAGACAAAGCAGTTTTAGCATGAAGAACCATAGGAGTTTAAATTACCACACAGACATCCATAATTATGTCTGAATGTGTCAGTTTTAATAATTAATGCAAAGCACAACAGTAATCTATGCCAAAAAGCATTAATTAGTCTAATTTGCTTGATTATTTGTGGCTGTTCAAAGATGATATGAAATGATATCAAGGGACTGATATCTCAAATATACAAGTTGCATACCCCTCTGAATCAATAAAGCAAAACAGACAGCATTTGTGAGTATAGCTTAAAGCTAAGTGGGATGCCAAATGCAAAGGCTGCCATTGATACCACAATGAAAAATGCATGATTTCAGGGGGAGCAGCCTTTTATCTACAAGGCAAGATCAATAGTGGGAAGGGGTTATGGAATCAAAGTTGTTTTTCTGGTGCAGTAGTCAACTGACACTCTTAAAAACATCTGAACACAATTTGAGGGAACAAAGTATTCTAACAGACAATTGGAGAGTCAGGTAAAGTTCTGTGGGTTGCTAAACTTTCTTTTCACATTCAGTAAAGAAATATCAAACACTGAGTGTACAGGGCAAAAGGAGTCAGATTTGTTTACCGGTGATGAGCTCTATGCAGGATCAGTGAGAAATTCCTTTGTTTCTCAGCCTGAACAAGAAGGAAATAAAAATAAAATTTGATAATGCTAAAAAGGCAAATCAACAGACACGGCTGTTGGAAAGACAACATGCTCTACTTTTGTTCTTCTAAAAATATCCTTTAATCATCCATTAAGCACTACTGCGGAGCAGACAAAGAAACTATCAAATATAAACTGTGGTGGAAGAACTAACTAAAAGCAGCATTACCACAATGATAAGAAGGATCACAAGTCTTATGTACCGAGGATCTGACAGATGGGATTAGATCAAAAGTGAATGTACAATATTAGAATTATAATAATGCATGATCAAAGTGTTTGAGCTTGTTTTAAAATATCAAATATATACAGGATACTATTAAGAAATCCAGCCGACACATATAGTATGTATGGAGAATCTTCTTGTTGTCAAGGTGAAACTTTAGAGTAGACTCAGTGGCAGGCTCAAACCTGCTCCTTATGGATGGGTTATTCAAAACATAGGAGGTTCTGGGTGGGCTGTTGGGCCTTTTGGGTTTTTTCTCAGGTGATTGACCCTATGGCTCGGCGGATGTCTTTTCTCTCTCTGAGTGCTTCTAGTTTGTTAATGAAACAGGTGAAAGGTCTGGAGTTGATTCAAAGTCTGGTATTTTCATTTAGATGCTGCTGTAGTAATGTAGGCAAAGGAGCGTTCAGTACATGTGAAAAGTAATCCTAAGGCTACAAAAGCAAGACAAATCCATCAGACAGATAACAGGAAGTGCAGTCAAATCAAGTCTGCACATTCTGAGAAAAACTGGACACTAGTTAGGTCAGCACCTAAAAGGGCCTGGACGTCTATGGAAGACAACACTGGCAGACAATAACAGGTCTTTTTCAGAGTGAAGAAAAAGCCCTTAATGATATCCAGCCATGAGAGTAAGAGGAACTATTTCAAGGAAGTAGACGAGTCTACTATAGTCTTCTATGAAGGAAAGGCATCACTCTGTTAAACATGAAGGGTTCATGATAAAGTACAAACCATGAATAGGACTCAATAGTACAGATGGAGGAGAAGAAGAATAATAAAAACCAAACACCATCCCCAGTATGCCATGGGGAGATGAAACTAAGATCAACTTGTCCCAGAGTGACTCGGGAGAAAAATTAAGGAGAATTTCAAGAATGATTGCAATAGATCATGATCAGAAGCATAAAACAATCTTTAAAACACATGGATTCAGTGTGATGGCATGATTATACCCAATTTACACTGGCACAGGGTCACTAGTGTTTATTGATGTGACAGGAGACATAAGCAGAGTGTTAGGAAACAGTTTGTGCTTACATTCAGTCAAAGCCAGTAAAGGTGATTGAGTGCATTTTTAGTACGAATGAACAGTGACTCAAAGTCTGATCAAATCAACCCAGGGGTTTTTGGAATTATGGGGCAATTATAGAGTTGATCATCACATTAAACAGATAGATGGATTAAAAAAAATATATCTGTAAGGGATTATTTTATTCATGATGTTAATGGTTATCTTAATTTGTCCAAATGCATCGAACACTATAAGGGAAGAGAAGTTGATTTTTTTCTGACTATTCATAATTTAACTGTAAGCTCAGTATATTTTAGTGAGCATCTAAAGTAACAAAAATTGTGTTTCTGGACCTACATGTATAAGATGTTACAATTCAAGAATTCATAGTCAGAGATGAAATGCTGCCTTTATGGGACTAAAATAAAACTCGTGGCTCACCATCTGAACATTGATTTCAACATGACACTGACAAAGCTAATTATTCTGTAACTCAAGCCATGCCTCTGTCGTGACCTTCGCCCTGTGAGTGGACTGAGGAAGAGCCAGCAGCTTTCAACAGAGGATTGGGCCTGTCTGGTCTCAGAATGTGACAGGAGATGGACAGTGGAGAGAGACAGAAAAAGAGATGGTCACATAGGAGAAATAGAGACACAAGAGGGTGAGGCAGAGAGGGGGTGGGGGGGGGTGGGAAGACACAAAGAGGGAGGGAAACATGAGAGAGAGAGAAAATGAAAGTAAGAGACAATGACTGACAGACAGTAGATTCATCACAGGTAAAGAGTGAAGGCTCTAGCCACAGAGGGACCTGGTGAGAAAGCTAACAGATAGCAATCTGAGTTTTCACTCTGCGCCGCAGCTAACAGCTAGCAGCTACCCTGTCACCGCTGCCTAAACAAGCCCAGTGTTTTCATCTCCATATACACAACGCAGCACTCTGTCTTTTCTTCTGATGGAGATAAGATGTATAAATTATGAGCAGCTGACAAAGTCTACTCTAGCGCCCCCGGCGTCTCATCAATCACTAGCCTATGTGTCAGCAGGTAACTGACGTGGCCCCCGGAGGCACAGCCCCCTCTTAAGGTGTGCGAGTGTTTCTGTGTGCAAAAATGCACATTTGCTTCTGTGTAATAGAGCTTTTGTACAGGCCTGAGTATCATGTCTGCGTATACAGGATGTGAGAGGTTGTGTGAACAGCTGATTCAGTCTTAACACTGTGCTGTAAAAGAAAAAAATATTCAACCGACACAAACAGGCCTGACAAAAACAACTCCTAAATATACGCACACTTAGGGTTTTACTGTTGTACCTTGGGGTTATCTGATGTGCAGATACACTCCAAAGAGAATCCTAAATGCCAGACAGATGGAGAAACACGAATCTGCAATAAACCATAAAAAAGAGGAGTGAAACTTGGAGATGGTCTGCTGGGTGGAGCACCGAATGACTCCGAAGGCCAGTGGTAGACCACCCAGAGGGATTATTGGTATCAAAAATTTTCCATGAATCTCAGTTTCCCCTGACTCCAAGCATGCTTGGTGTGGCTATCTGATTGTGGTTGTAGCCATGACAGAGTTACATACAAACACACTTACACTTCTTTATCCTGGTTCTGAAATCCCATTTAAATCACAGACATTAAATGGCAGTACTTGAGTGTTTAACACATCACTGCTAAAGTAAGCAACATAATTACACTGTGTGTCAGCAAAACAACATAATTACAAGCTACACGATGTCAGCGTCGGATTTCACATTTTTCTTATTTTCAGGACACTGTTTTTTCACCACTCATGTTGATCGGTGTAAAAAACTGATTCAGTTTCTCAAATTTCAGGCTGTAGAGTCCAAACAAAGGCCATTACTCCAGATTTTTGACTGTTAATTACAAAAAATTATTAGCAAATTAATCAGAGAAGTCAATGACAACATAAGATTTTGCACTGCTGATTTGGTTCTACTGATATTTGTACATGTTCTATTCTAAGATCTACAAGATGATTTCTAAAAGAACCTGTTAAAACTGAATTTTATTTCAAGGACAGTTTATGTGTGGAAAATAATTCTACACTCAATGAAACATTCATTCCTTTTGGACTGAACTGGTGTATATCTTTGAAACCACATCACTGCAAAATTACACAATGTTTGCGAAAGACGGCCCAGAGCAGGTAGCGTGTGCTCGCGCTCGCAATATCGATCTGCTGTCTTGAAGAGAAGTTCAAGAAAGAGAGAGGGAAGCAGAAAATTCTGACTCCCTGTGGGGACAGGAGAAGCGGCTCATCTCAGCACCAAAGAGAGGGAGGGCTGTCATGTTTTTTGTGATGAGCTGAAAGACCAGACGCGGCCTGGAGCAGCGGCGTATTCCATCCCCCATAAACAAACTTCCAAAAACAAACGGTTCCACCCCGTGGAGAAGGAGATGGGACAGCGAGACAAGAGGGAAGGGCAGACAGGTGTCAGAAAAGACTGACATCTGTGATAGAGGGCACTATGAGACAAGCTGCAAGAGAGGAGAGGAAGAGCTGAGACATCACGAAAGGAGCATCAAACTTGTCTAATCCTTTCCGTCCTGCTGGTTTAGTTTGTATTGCAGGTTAAGACTACGTATTCTGATCGGACTGACATCTCATGAATTATGTACCATGCACTATTAGAATTAGTCATTGCTGTATCAATGATGCTATTGTTTTCAGATGGGGTCAGGTCCTGAGACACTTTGAAAACCCATCTACAGAGAAAGGAAGATGTCTGGAATACAGCTGACAAAAGCACTCTGTCGTCCTGAAATCTGATGAGTCTGACAGGATGTGAGTCCATTTGATCCACTGCCGTCTCAATATTCCCTTACAGGGGAAAAGATACGATGGACATGCTGCTCCTCATCATGCTTTTAGCACAGGTGTGATGAAAGTAAGAGCCCGCCTCTCGGATTACCCCCGAACACGTCTGGTGATGGACGCTGCCAGTTGGCAAGCAAAAAAAGCTGAGAAGTGATGCCCATTGCACTACCCATCTGCCCACAGCATGGAAGCAGCATATCAGGTGATCCTGGGGGATTCGTATTATCATATCATATCAAATATCCAGGCTGTGGGTTACAGTTGTAGGTCTTTACATGATAAAAGAGAGATCTTACAAAATGGGACAAAATGGGTTGATGCTACAAGGTCAGTGCTGTCAGTTTGACTGTGGATATTGCTGGCATTTCCACAGGCTGTTTATCACTCTGAGGTAAAAGAGAACAGCAAAGAAGTAATGAAGAAGAATAGAGATCTATCGTCTGTCAGAATGGCTGTCTTTGCCACCAACCACAGTGTGGTGCTTCCTGTATTCACTTAATCAGACCCGATGAAATGACAAACCTTTGTTCCACACTGTCTGGAGAAGTTATCCTTGAAATAAAATATGTGATACTAATCATGTCTTGCACTGCATCTCACAGGATATCTTATTACAGACCTTTACAGTTCATTGGCTCTGATTCACTTTCTTAAGTATGGTACAGTACAAGTCAGACCTATTCTGGGAAGAGGCATTATGAACGTGTCAGCTTGCAGCTGAGCACCAGCTGCAAATAGAAAGCAAAATGAAGCTGTCGAGGTTTAATTAGCCTTTGATAAACACTGAAAGATGCAAATAATTTGACATTTAAAGTTACTATTTTTTTGTTTGCCCCATAAAGCTTTCAGATATTGTACTTTAATCACAGGTTTCAGAAAATGGAAGTTTGTACCTTTGCTAAGCTATCACAACAACACAATCAAAGGAAGTTGACACTTTTTCCCTTGGGATCAATAAAGTATCTATCTATCTATCTATCTATCTATCTATCTATCTATCTATCTATCTATCTATC
>JBBBVU010000017.1:16156628-16176639 GCA_037177055.1 Atherinosoma microstoma
CTATCTATCTATCTATCTATCTATCTATCTATCTATCTATCTATCTATCTATCTATCTATCTATCTATCTATCTCTTTGTTTCCTTATTTGTGGGACTGGTGCTTGATGAGATTAAGGAGTTTTAGCCCAATTCACCGCCCAATGGTACCCCGTACCCCAATGCCAGTCCTTCACAGCCTGCTCCAACACTCCCACGAATGATTTAAAAAAAATTCTGTTCAAGTGTCACTTGACCTATAACCCCCCCGCAGTGACCTCCAGGTGGACAACACATTCACATATTTCCGCTGCTGAATGAGCATGTCTCCTCTCTCATCCTTTGTCTCAACTTAATTTCCTCAGTCCAACTCTCCCACCACCCTGTTGATGACACCGCTGCATGGTTCTGCTCCCATTGAAAAAAACAAACCACTCCATAGACCAAAGGGGATGAGTGGCTATTCAGAGAGTGACTGTTAGGGAAAATTGGGTTGCTGTGTTAGTGCGATGCAGATTGGGAGATGTGTAGAATTTGTGAAGATGTGTATAAGAGGTGCACAATGCAAAGCCACATTTCAAGCTCAATGCACAGAAAAGCAGGAGATTGATTCACAAGAATAAATTTGTTAAGGAAATTATATTTGACTGGTTCAAAATGTGTTAGTTTCATCTAATTTCTTTCCATGATACAGATTGTATCATTCTTGTTGAAAATATACAATATGCTTTAAAATGGTCTGTCTCTGTAATAGTCGTTGTACAACTATTTCAAGCTTTGTTTTTGGTTCAGGTTTGCATGGATGCAGTAATAGCTAAGTGTCCATAAATTTCCTCAGGAGGAGTCATCTGCTTCACATTTACCCTCTTTACAAAGAAGGCTCATTCACTTCACTCTGATATCTTCTTGCTACTAAACAAAACACATTTGTCACCTTAAACCTGAAACTTCCAGGACAAAACAGCAGATTATAAAAGACAATGTATCTTATAATTTAATCTACATGCCGTACATCAATAAATGGCTTAAGGGTTGGGAAAATTACAACTGTTAACAAAATGTACAACTGCTGGGAAATATATGAAATTGCTGCATATGCACAGTAAATTCCAGTATCAGCTTTAGACTTGCAAAACTGGCCACCTAACAGTCACTGTGTGTTACAATGTGATGGGTTACTGTACATAAGAGAAGTCTGGACTTCAGACAAATGTGATGCAAGCAGGTCAGGGACAGGATCATCTTTGAGAGATAATTACTTTTTATTTCTTATATTCACGGACTTTATGACCTAATAAACTTTATTCTACATATAAACAAAATACCCAAAATGTTCTTTTTAAAGTAAATATCTCCTCATTATGAATCATATCTTAATAAGTCACTTTGTAACATAACGTGCTTTATAAGTTAAACGCGTGCTGCTGATATTACTGAGACCGTTTGCTCCATCTCTGTCAGTAGGATGTGAGGTTCCTGACAAGCTAAGCTTTTTATGCACCAGATTTGACTGCTTAATCCTGTGATAAACCCTCCTTTTTGACTCTCAGGTGGAAAGGTCGCACATCAAGGCCTGGTTTCCTTCAGCCTATAGTGCTCATCCCAACTTAGCCTCCAACCTAAACATGCTCAAGCCCTCATCATTGGCCTCTTCTGCCCCACCTCAGCTGTCTGCCCACCAACATGCATAAGCTACAAAGCTGGAGGTGTCAAGACTACCTGTCTCAACAGCACCCCCCTTGCCTGACCTGCAGATAGCCCTGAGGGACATTAATTATAGAGTAGTCTGACTTGTTGAGAGGAAAGAGACAGACAAGGAGAGACACAGAGAGTGAAAGATAGAGAGAGAGCAGAAAAAGATAAATGCAGAGATGTTGTTATAGAAGCTGTCACCTCCTAATCATGTCATCCTGCGGCACAGAGAAAAAGCTGAAGCTTTTCTCTATCAGGTTTCTTATTCACCACTAAGGGTGGTTGATGCAGGAGCTTTTGGAGGATAGGCCAATGCAAAGTTATGACTTTTTGTCACATTTTAAACTAACAACTAAAATGAAAATCTGAGTAAAAGTATTGTGGATTCAAATCGTCCCTTTCATTTCATATTTATAAATACCCAGCAGCTCTTAGCTTATGATGAAAATAACATATGAATTTGGTTAGTTTCCATAAAGTTATCAACACAACCAGTGTTTTTGTGCGGAGTATTCTGAAAACCACCACACCCATTTCCGGATTAATGATGCTCTTGCTTTCAAGCAAAAACTATCTATGACAATATGACATTTCACTATGGGTACAAAGATTTTGTGTGGACAGGAGTATCTGAAAAGGTACTCAACTACCACCATGTGATCAGAGCAATCTGTCCAAACAAATGGAAGCTCCTCTTGCACATTACTGTGTTAGATTAGACGACTCTCGGTCATTTGATTCCCTACTGTCTCGACAGCTCCTGTTTCTAATGGACCGAGTGGGATTTCACAAAACGCAAAATAGGAGGAGGTCAACGTGTTTGAAGGTTACCCCTGTCGGGAAATCAAAATAAATAACATTCAGGTGTGCTACTCTCTGTCAGCTGAGTGTCTTAATGATGCCAAGTTAACACATACTAAATAACAGTGTCTCCCTATGCACTGACAGCCTCAGAAATAATTGACCAGCGTGCTCCAAACTGAGACGCAGTAGGTAGAGAATTCAATCCTGCAGCTGACAGAACACATTGAGCATGTCACTAGATTTTTGCATTATACACAAAGCAATGTCAGGTCAGGGATGCGGCCTCCTGCTAGTTATTTGCAATCGCATCTCTGAGGGTAAATTACCTGGCTGTCCGTAATGTGGTCTAGTTAACTAATTTCCTGACAGCAGCCGTCTCATGAAAAAGACTTAGATTTACTGGCTGTCAAAAATATGATGGACTGTTTTTTCCTCCCTTCTTTTCTCCAAATGCTTGGCACCCTCTCAACTATTGAGCTCATATTCAATTTCCTTTCTCAGTGTGCTGAGCACATCTCTAATGCCAGACAAAGACATACGGCTGAAAATGAACAAAAAGAAACATAACCTTATTATGTTTGAAGGCTACCAGTAGTGTGACATTTCATCCTGCTCCCATGCAGGAAAAAAAAACAAAACACATTTCTGCTGGAGGGCTTGCAAAGCGATGTAAGATAGTTCTGAAGCTCTTCATGAGTAAACAGGGGAAACCATTGTCCTGCTGACCTGTGCTCGTTAACAAGTACACACATACAGAGGATAGGGTCCTGTCATTTTGTTGTTATACATGTGTAAATCATTCACTTTCTGTCAGAAAAGAGGCTTTGGCAACAAAAACTCACCTCCCCAACGGGGTCACGGGGAAACTGAATCCCACACAGACAAAGCATAGTTTTACCTGCGAGAGCATGGTCTGCCACTGATAGCGACAAACATGACAATAGCTCAGTGATGGTGTGAGGACTGCCTTTAAGCTACGCTGCGTAGGGTGAACAATATGCACTCACACAAAATACCCCCCCCCCCCCTCCCTCCTCACACAACACCCATCCACCATGGAGCTCTGCATTGTCTGTTCTAAAGTTCACAATGAAGCGTCTTGGTCTGCCCACCCTTTCTTTTCTCTCTGCCTTTTTCTGTACGTGTTGCCATTCAGCCGGACGACGTGGCCTATCATCGTCTCGACAATGACAGTAGGTGGAAACGCTAGCTTTCATTACACAAAGTATAAATAGTGTAATCTATCAGCCCTGCCAATCAGAATGATTGATTATGGGCTGTCAGGGAGGAGAGTGACACATTAGAAAAGTTTGGTTAACAATGCCTGTAGCTGGTGCGGGGCTGCTGCCACCCAGCCTCGTGATTAATGTGTTGTCAGTCTGTAATCCCACACCCACGCTTAATGAGGCAAGAATTTATCATCTCGCCAGAGTGGCAGATGTCAGGGGGAAAGGAATCCAAGTGGCTGGAAACAATATAGTTTTTCTAGCCTGTGCTTGACATGTCTGACAAGCTTTAAAAACCACAAAGGCAGCCTGTGTAAGCACAAACTTTCAGCTCTGGCTCTGTCCTCTGTTGAATGAAAGTCGCCGTTGCTGAAAGAAGACGCCATCATCAGCCATAACTGGTGTAATGGATTAAACCTCAACAGATCTAACACGCAGGGGAACAAAAAGTCCAGTGCACCAAGTTTGGGCATATCAGAAAGCAAAAAAGAAAAAAAAGGACTTACAGTTTCTAACAAACAAACTAAAACTTTTTAGGTCCCTGAATGGAATAAAACCATTTATCTTTCATGACTTCAAGTCCTTAAGTTCATTGACTTTGTAAATAGCTTATAAACATCTGCATGCCATAAACAACAACAAGTTTGCTTGAATTATCTGATTAAAATCTGCATGCAATTTAGAGCAAAGCTGCTTTCAAAGTCAGCTATAAAGTACTGAAACAGTGATTAATGTCTACAGTCAACATCAACTAAAAGAGACAGGCAAAGAAATAACTTATCTCTTGGAGAGATTTAAAGTTATCACAGTTTCGTGGAAACACCCTGTGGGGTAGAGGGTAGGA
This sequence comes from Atherinosoma microstoma, assembly GCA_037177055.1. Classification (NCBI taxonomy): domain Eukaryota; kingdom Metazoa; phylum Chordata; class Actinopteri; order Atheriniformes; family Atherinidae; genus Atherinosoma; species Atherinosoma microstoma. The sequence continues at coordinate 16,161,173 of JBBBVU010000017.1, forward strand.
AAGATCTTTTTCTGAGTTCAGAAAACACAAAGCCAGCTGTCTCTCATTAGGCTAGCAGCATCTTCTTGTCACCAAGAGACCAACGGGGAGGATTAGCTCTGATTGGATTGATAAGCCGACGCACTGGGACACTGCACTACTGTGTGTAATGGCTAAAAGCACCGTTTGATAAGTGTAACTGTAGAGACGCCGTAAAGGCAATTATATTTTTCTTCCAAAACATGTGCAGGGTTTGTAGAGAGAATTGTAAAGGATCAGAGTTCAGTTTTTAAAGCAAAATCTCTACAGATTTAGGTTCTTTCCAGTGGGTTTGATGGGACATTTTGTTTGAAAAACAAGGGCTCGCCAATACCAGGCACTCAATATTATTAGAGGAAATAAATAAAACGTGTTACAGGATCGATCCCATGAATTGTCAAAGTTTATGAGAACTGCAGATCAAACTGGGAGATGGAGACGTCTCATTATTGCTGGCCAGCCTTGGCCTGTTTTCTGACAGGCCTCAAACTCCACAGCTAAACACAAGAGACGGCGAGACAACAAATACTTCACCACAGAGGCGTTCCTTCTCTGTGCTGGATGCCAGAGGAAGGAGAGGAAAATCAGTTAATGCATCTGGGCCACTTCGGTGTCTCATAAAAGCCCTTACAAAAACACATGTTTGTTTTTATGCACTGTATTTAGCCAAAAATGAATAAAGCATCGATCATTTTCACTTTAGAGTGACACGACACCCAGGTCACGCACCCCGTGTCTCCAGGCTTTGAAATAGCCAATAAATCAATATTGGCACTCTTGCTTACAATTAATTGTGCTTTAAACTTTAACAGTGTGTTTATGATATGGAAGGCCTGGATGATTTATGTGGGCAGCTTGAGTCATTCCCTCTAATTGCTGTTGTTTTCCCAGCTTATAACCCTTGCTTGAACTCTCAGCAGAAGCTGCCAGAATGCTCAGAACTGAGCTCACTCCGCTGGTCCAAACACTGGACTTACTTGTACTTTACCAACTAGAAACAGTTACAGGGAAATACTCCCGAGAAGGCTTAGATACTGACAATCAAACACATATACTACAATACAAGAGAATAAACGTGTCTGGAAGTATGTGGTTTAAATACTCAAGTTACGTCCATTACACAAGCTTAAACACGTCTAAACTATTAGAAACATCTGTTTTAACATTTTGGACGTGTTATTAAAAGACGGGGAACATGTGTATCTCAAGTGATGAAATTAACGGAAAAGATTTTTGTATGATATAGAAGAGAACATAAATCTAAACAACCAGATCTGTCAGTGAGTTTATTTGTCAAAACAAAAGGACAGGCAGTTAAGGTGGTTATTTTAATCACAACTCTGCAGTGCTGTCATTATTCATGTTGTACAGACAGAGAGATGTTTCATACGAAATAGGTGATAAATCAGGACTCTGTAATAGCTGATACAAATATAGAATCTAGCAGAGAATGAGAAGTGGTAATAAACTTCCTTCCACAGCAATCTGTTGGGTTATATTCCCTTCCCGTGTTGACAACCATATTCTTTGAGTTTTCTCTGGGGAAACATTTGTTCAGCAAAATGATTCAGAAAACCCACTGAAGGCACATTCACAATGAGCTATGCTGCACGCTGTTTGTTATGTTTGAGAGCTTCGGGGAACTCATAACTCTCAAGCAAAAAGATGAACGTGGCAACATACTTTGCAGGGTGCATTTGAGGAAGCAAAAAATCCAACCGACCTATAGCGTAATGCCTCGCCTTGCTTTAAAACTGTGTGGCAAAAAAAAAGCCACAATCATACATCGCATAATGCACAATCATGGCTCTGAAACCATCTAGACCATCTTGGATTTTGGACTGCTCCCCTACAGTTAAAACTTGAAATGAACCGCTGTCTGCTGCAGAGTAAAACAGGTTAGTGTCTGGGAAAGAAAAAACTGAACTGAAAAGATCCACTTGAGGACTTTCCTGGCTCTGTCACTGTCAATTCCCTTGAAGAACCGTTACCCTGTGTGTAGATACTTATGGGATCCAGAAGCTGGCTCAAGCCACCCTGCAATGCAGTCTGCTTTACATTATAAGCAGAAATAAAATAAATGTGTTCATGCTTGAAAATCAAGTCAAATACTTCATCCAGACAAAATCTAAGTGACATCCGAGGAACATTTATACCCTCTGACGTAGCTACCAAGCTGCGCTTAGTAAAAGGGGAGCAACAAGTTACTTCATTCATTGTTAAACACTTTCGTTAAACACCTGACAAGGATTAAATGTTAGTCTTCTGGTTAATTTTGCTTTGCACTTTTTAGTTTTAATTTTTATTTCTTTGCAGTGCATAGAATCTGAAAACAAAATGTGGTGTCACAGTGTTTTGATAGACATGGCCAGTTTAACACAAGGGTTCAACAGCATAATGCAGGCTCCCTGGCAGACCGGAGGGAGGCGGAATAACTGAGCCAAAACGTACCACATGAATTTTCCAAAAGCAGTCCAAATGCTCTACGTGGTTTAACACCATTTCATTCCATGACCTCTAAGTCCTCAAAGAGAATTATCACATTATAGCATTCCAACACGCCCAATTTCCCAAAATACAGCCCCAGGCTTTTTCACTCTGACTCTGCTTAGTGTTGTGGTTTTGGGGAAAACATTTCAAATGGTCACCGCTGTGTTTTTTGTTTACTTCAGGTATTTATAATTTTTTTTATGCCTCTATGTTGTCGTTCTGCTTTTGTTTTTGTCCAACTGCTTGTCATTTCCACTGAGAAATGCAGCATAACAACGGGAAACAGGCGAAAAAAAGCCCACTTCTTGCTACTGGAAGCAGATACTGACACATCCAGACAAGTCCAAGGAATCTCATTGTCACCAGATTTGAATGTAATACTCAAATGATAAACCCAGGACGAAACTGTCAAAGTGTGTGAATGTGTCCATTTCCATTTTTCTTTTTTTTGTTAATTCTGCTCTTCTCATAAATAAGCTTTTGTAAAACTCTCCCCTTGGAGGGACTGGCCCTTGACTGTCTGGTTGTAATTTAGGCAACATGGAAAACACTGGGAATGTATGAAAAGTTATGATGTTCAGATTGTGCTAAAGACCATAACTGCTTTATCAGAGCCATGTGGCAAGACTCAGTGCCATGCCACAATGGCATGATTAAAAAGGAGTTTAAACTGTGGTCACACTTAACCCTGATATGACTCAAAAGAGGTCTCTAAAGTTCGGTGCTGTCTCTGTTCCACTACATACATCATGCAGCGAGACTGATCTGATAGAGGAGGGTCTCTCTCGTCAGTGTCAGCAGTGGAAGTGGATCTCTGTAACTACAACTTCAGTTTATCTGTGCCGTGTACTGTAGGATTTGTAAGTCCCTGAACTCAGTGAAAATCCAAAAGTGATATTTCCAAATAATTTAATAAATAAACCTTAAATTATTTTTCTCATCTTGTTTGCCTTAATTGAGACTCAAATTAGAGTGCAAGAGACAGCGAGACATCTATTTACCATCCTTTGTAATGAAGCTAATGACAGACACTGTACTGTGAGCAGCACCCTGCTGTACTAGACATAAAAGCAAACACAAATATCTAATTATGCTTCATCTCTCGCCACTTTCCTCTTCTTGTTGCAGACGTTTTGCTAATTGGTGGCCTGCACCAACGGTCAGCTTGCAATCACCCTGATGATCTGGACAATTAGAGCAGGGAGGTACTCATGGCTCATCAAGTCAGCGATAGTTGACGCTTCACATCTCATCAGGCTCAAAACAAATGTCATAGAGCTGCTGCGGTGTCATCCCAGAGTCCAGACATGGAATATGTCCGTGAAAACATGTTCTACATTGTTTAGATTCAGTCACACCCTGCTAATAAGGAAGGAGTAGGACAAGCGGGAATATGTTCAGGCACAGAATATACTGTGCAATGTTAGGTAGACACATTTCTTATCAAAGCTGTAACCTTTTACTTTGCATAGGGAATAAATAATCATATACAGCAGGTTCAAAGACACAAAGACATAAAAACACACACATCATGTCAGCTAGAATCTGTGATTATCTTTCCTTTCATCTGCAGCTGTGGCGACAAAGGCAAACATTTCTTGTTCCCTGACAAGCTATGTAAATACAATCTTAAAAGTGACTTTACCCTGCCAAAAGGCATTGTAGGGGTCCTTATTTTCTTTTTATATATTTTCTCCATCTACCAAACACGGCAGACTGAGGTTAAATTATTTCAATGTTTTGCTACTTGCATCAAGGATCAAGAACAAAGCATAGCATAAAGTGACACTTAAAGAGTACACTATCTTAGCTGATTGTCTGAAACAATGAGTGTTTTGTTCTTTTCATGCACTTTTAAACCCAACACTGACTCACATGCTTCTGATTTGTCACTGAATGCCTTCAGTTGTGATACTCTGGATCCATTTTTACCTCTACGGCTCACTGTGAGAGCCCCGGAGACCTTGAAACGACAAAGCTTAGCTGACCCAAACAGTAAATATTTCATGACCTTACAATTACATGAAATCAAATCTGGGCGAAAGACCTTCATTTATATTGCATTATAAAGCGGGTAGAATGAGGATATGAAAAAAAAAGGGGTGGGGGGGGGTGATGATTATATTGTATCGATGATCCTTCCAAACCCTAATTAGTCCATGTAGCCCAAAACAAGAGAGGGACCAATAAAAGCATGCGCTTGGATAATTAAGCGATTGTGTGCATGAGCTGTCACTCCAATCGCCAGCCATGTCACACTTGGCAACATAAGTGCGTCAGGACAGCCGCCCGTCGTCTTTGATCTGGGCTCATGCATACGGAATCAGGTCAGGCCATGGTCACAGACATTTACACATACAGACGCATACACAAATACAACACACATGTACACTTAAAGCTGTAGAAAAGACAGACTCTTTTCAAAGGGCACCAGTACCAGGACTTCCATAAAGGGAATCTGACAGTCAAGCCTGCACAGGAAGAAAGGAAGGATAAAGGAATTGAATAGAAAAGGGATCAATGTGGCAAATCCACTCAATACTTCAGAGGCACTACTACTTAAAGCAGTTAAAAAAAAACAAAAAAACAGCTTGACTTACAGCTTCCGACTTGGGCTTGACCACTTTCATGAATGCCCCTCTTGCTTGTGCCTCCAGCAGTTCTTTTTTGGTTACTTTCCTGGTGTCCAGAAACTTCAGCTGGGGCAGTTTGTATAGAACAAAGTACCTGTGTGAAGAAGAAACAAATCAGCTGCTTTATAGGACTCCTTGTAGGCCAGTTATTGAGTTGACGAAGAGAGAGAGAAAATGAAACTTCAAATCTAAGAAAGTTTGCAAACTGTGATGCACTAATCAAACAGACAAATTCTAATATGTAAATGCAAACATCAGAAAAACTTGAAACGGAAGCCTTGTTTACAAAGATTTAGTGGTGATACAGATTTAATGGTGATATTTCTTGTATCTAATACCCTTCAAAGCTGATAGGAAAAGGTATGCCATATAAATAGCTCACAAGAAGATACACCCTGTCTGCAGGAGCTGTCATTCTGGTAGCATCACTGATATCTCTTTAAGCTTTCAGACACACTCTGTCTTTCATTGGGAGGGAGAGAAACGTCAAAAGATAATGGCTGGAATACATAGATGACAACAGATCCTTTCACTGGCAGGCAGGGTTAGAGGAACCAGTATGTCAGGGCTGAGCTGGTAGCCAAAAAGGACACGCATGCAGCACCTAAGTGGAGGGTGAGAAAGGACGGGGATATGGGCACAGACAAGACCTGTGCGCAAAGAGCTGTGACAAATTGATGATGGCGATGGCGAGGAGGGGAGATGGCAAAGCCTGTGTCAAGTTTTCAGCACCTGAGGATAATAAGGAGGGGGTGCAGGGATCAGATTTAGACTGACACGGAACAGAAAATATCTCCATGCAAATTAAAGAAGAAAAAAAAAATGTCTAATGTAAGTGGACACAAACATGAAATAGGAAGGATGCTTTTTGACAGAAAGAGATGAGTAAAAATCTACATATATCACATGCTCCTCGATGTCTTCCTGTGGAAACAGTATGACAGGCTAAAATGACCTCATCCTAACCCTTTAATAAGAACCCCATTTTCTGATGAACACAGTAGCACTCAAACTCGAGAGGCCCCATTCCCACCCTGGGTTTCTATCCATGTAAAAGGACTTTGTTCAGGACATTTCCCTGATGAAATGTGAAGATGCCCTTGGGAGACAAGCAGAGAGGTTATTCTCCATAGGTAACCTACCATCACAGGGTCACAACAGATGACAAGGCTCTGTCAGCTACTGGGGATATTAATGATTCAACCCCAACCACAGAGGGAGGATAAGAAAGCAAAGGAGACACAGGGAGTAAGGGTGGCAGGGGTGCGGTGATGGGCTGGGACGACTGAGAGAAATGCTACGTATCCTTTGTTTAGTCATGCCATACATTTATTTTGCCTGATTTTAGACATGTGGAATAATTGTAGATGTTTTTAAATTTAAATAAATGACTAATAATTGTTTCAATTAATTACTTTCACAATTCTTATTTTTTATAGAGAACTATTAAAAACTTAAGAAAGTCACATCAAGTATCTAATTTGAATTATTTTCAAATGCAAACTGATGCATCATACGTCATCGCTCATGAGCATTAATATAAATTCTCTCCAAAAAGTCCCTAAATCCACATGACGGATGGGAGGAAAAGAGGCCGGTTCAACTAAAATAATGTAAGTGTCATGTAGAGTTTACCAGCACTTAGCAGAAAAGTTATACCCTGGTCAGAGAATTTTTGACAAATTATTATTTGAAAGAATGCAAAAGACACTTTTTTTCTTGTAACAAGTATAAAGTTATGTATTCTTTCTCGACAAGAACCTACCTGCAAATCTGCAGTTACAAATCATTTCATTATAAGAAGACATTAGCAACTTATAGGAGTCATTAAAAAAGTGTTATCAAGCAAATATCATACTTCAAATTATTACAATGGAGTGTTACATTTCATATTATATGAAAAAAAAAGAAAAGTCATCATTCAAAAAAAAAAAAAAAACACTCCATGGGTAATTATTTTGCAGCTGCTCTTATAGCATTTAGAGAAAAAAAAAAGAGAGCACAAAGCACAGCTGGTGGCTGAGGCACCTCAGACTCCTCTTTGATCTGCCACAACAGCAGATCGTACAAACTGATAACTCTCCACAGGGTGAGAGGTTAGAATGTCACATAAGAATCTATTCATCTCTATAACACATGCAGGAAGAAAAAAAATGGATCAGCTACATCTGTGGTCATATTTGTAAAAACTTTCTCAAATTGACACAAAACCAATAAGCATTGTAAACATACATCTCTACGCGGTTGATCACTTGTGTTATTGCAGTACTGCAAATGGCCACTGAGTGCATGCAAAGTCATCTAAGAACAGGACAACATTTAACCTCCCTGCGCCCTACACAATGCTGTGTGAATGAATGCTATATTTCTATGTCACTTCACTAATTGGGGCACCCGAAGCAGCGCACCAGTGTATTTCACTTGAGAGACCAAGAGCTCCTGAGGCACTGGGCTGGGTATTTATTGCCCAAGGCCAGTGCTGTCACGACCTGCATACAGCCTAACCTTGTCAGACGCGAAATCTGCATCACGCTCAAATTGATGTTTTACTATGTGACACATTATGAATATTACATTACAGGACTGTAGACGTTGTCAGTCAAAACAGAACAGCTTTCCTCACCAGTAAGATAAGCATGCAAGAGGAGGGGAAAGGGGGAGAAAGGGGGAGAGAAAGGGGGAGGGAATCTGAAGGCGAGGGGGGACAAAAAGAGAGTAGAAAGATTATTCAAGAAAGGCATGGGTGGTAAATGATTAATAGGAAACGCAGAGTCAGAAACAAGCACTTAGGGCTAAAACAGACAAAAGAGAGTATGCTTTTCGCCTTTTATCGCATTTCATGTAAAGGACCCTGACAAATGGTGGTCATATTGCATGGCTTGAGGCCTAGCTTGATGTTTAATGCATCATCTGCTCTGGTAAGGCAAGGTAGTAAACACTCATTTGTGGTGCTGACTAGTCACACATGAAATCCATTTTGCAAACTGGAGTGTAGAGGGGCCAGTTGACAAAGCTTTTAGAGTGATGCGGTTAAATCCACAGTCTGGTTATGAAATGCATCGGCTAGTGGTTAAAAAAAGGAACATTTCCAAATCCATTACTTATGAAAATCTATCACTAAATAGTTCAGTATGAAAAGAAAAGCATCTACAGCATCTTTACATTTAGCCACACGTATATGCATCCATATGCCAGTCTTAATATACATTTCTTATACACGTGGGACATCATGACAATTAGTCCATGTAATAACTGACCTGTATCTCTGGTAGTCATCCTCATCTTTATCCGGGCTTACCAGCTGGTTGGGGCAGGCCTCGTTTCCCAGCAGGCTTAGGTACTTGAGTGATGGGGTCACATCAGCCAAGTGTTCCAGCAGGGCCTCGATATCAGTCAGGTGTCAAAGGGCGGATGTCAAGGACCTAGCGCTGTTAATTACATTAGCATTTACTACCCACACTGCCCCTCCCAGGCCTGTCTGCACTAAAACACGTCACTGTCAAATTTACCGAGGTGCTCAAAGAGGCTAGTCAGTGGCTTTGTGAGAGTGGGCAGACAGAGGGGCAATTTAAGGTGGAGGCTTTGGCATATAGCACTGACACAATTTGGCTGCTGCTCTCACTCTTTCTCTCCATCTCTTTCATTTCCTAGGTGGCCGGGTGCAGAACAGTGACAAAATGATGGATGCCCCTGTGGTTCAAACAGTCCGTGCTTCTCAGAGCTGTGCTGTGGAAAACTTTTGCGAAACGTGGAAAAAACAAACAGCCCCTAAGCAGGCACATTCATCACTAATACATTCACTTGGAAAATTGAGCCCCAAAGTGTCAAAATACAACTGCACTAATGCTGCGCTCGAGCTTTAAAATGGCACTGTGCCACGACAGGATGTACATAATTGGCCTATTAGCATGTGCCGACCACTTCACAACCAAACTCAGCACACAGTCCCAGATGCACACTTCAAGGAGTCCCAGTTTTAATGTTGATTCTAGAAGTGTGTGTATGTGTGAATGTGTGAGAGAGTAAGCATCATTACCCAGCAGGATCTGCATAACCAAAGGAAAACAGGACACATTGACGAACCTACTCTGAGGCTTAGAGAGGAAGTTCAGGCTTCTATGACTGATCATAAACAGCCTCACAATATGTCTTAAATGAGTGTCTTATTTGTGGTGACTCTGCAGACCTCTCCTTTTTGCATGTTTACAATGGCTGGCAAGCAGAAGGCACAGGGTTGTTATCATCAGTGAGCCAAAATATGAGCACACGCTGGTGTATTTAGGAACAAATTAAATGCTAAATCCTTTTCATTTAAGTAAAAAAACATAATGTATCTGGTTCTAATATAAAAATTCTGATCAGACAATTTTCCCAAATACCTTGAAACATTAAACTGATGTGACAAAACACAAAATACTTGTTCATAATTCTCTGTCTTAGCATGGGGCTTTAATCCAATCCTTTTTATTCTCTGGAAATAAAAGATATCTGTTACGTTGACTGTTGAATTTGATTCCACTAGAGGTCCCTGTGGTTCAAAAACTAGTCATGTGTGGAGCTGTGACAGCCAAGTTCCTGTACTCTCATTTGCAACACAAAATACTTTCTGCAAAGCCATCACATTACAAACTGGTTCTATGAGACAACAACTGTACAGAAAAAATAATGAAAGCCAAAATAAACAGCTGATTCCAAAACTGATAAATCAATGTCTGCATGTCTACACCACAAATCTAATTAAAAGAGGGACTGAGTGGTCTTTCTCTTAAAGGATATTTGGTTTTTATTAATTGTCAGGGTGTGAAGGTTTGGTAACATGGGCAACTGGAGGTCATTTCCAAGCAGATTGTTGTCGACGACCAGCTCTTCCAGCTCAGTGAACATTCTGAGGCCTGCCAGCGACCTGTAATGATAAGGAAACAGGACAACTGTTATGGCTCTGAATCTGGTCAGCTGTTATTGTGTGGAAATAAATATTTCAGCCTCTCTCTTTCATACACCAGAAAGAGTATGGGTCTGGGCCTGTCAGGGAAGTGAATGACAAGAATTAGTGGTGCTGAGCTCCCCTGGCATGGTGAAGCATCCTTCAGCGGCTGGCAGGATGAGGGATGGGGGTCACTTGTGAGTAGCCAGGATTCAAAACAAAAGGCTTCAGAAATGCGGCGAGCAGGATGAATTTGTCAATGTCTTGTGCCTTGAGGCGCCCAGTTTCGCCTGACCCTAACCCTCCATTCCCAAGACAAATCACTCTGTCACAGTTCACCTTCACTCCCCAGACACAAATTTAACTTGTCATCCATCATTTTCTCAGAGGAACCGGAATACGCTCGCAATCACAGATGGAATGGAGGGAAAACTTTTTTGCTACTGTTTTGTGATAGGGGTTAGTGTTAGGATTAACATCAAAGAACTTTTTTTTTTCCATCTTTCTTTCCTTTTTTCTTTCTTTCTTTTTTAGGAAACATTTTGACTTTCCATTCCATTTTATGACACATTGCAAAGAGGTGAGGGGTCATCACAGCTCCTTTCCTCCCTGTCTCTCTCACACATACACATATTAACACAGGCATAAAAATGACAGAGGGTGGTGTTAGAAGTTATGTTAGGACCCGGCAAAGTTCAAACCACGGAAGCTGCACAAAGGCAATGTGTGTGTTGTCTAATCCTTCACACTGTCAGCATCTCATGTTAAAGTGTCCTGGGAGACATTGCTGACATTAGAATTGCACTTCTTAAAAACTGAAACCTTATAGTTCACGCAACAGAATCAGTATCTGATTTTACATATTATTTATTCAAAATCTACATTTTTAAAACTCTTCTTCCTAAAACAGAGGCATGAAATTAATTTCATGACATTAAATTCCAGTGAGTTGCGTTTCTACAGGATTAACTTGGGTTCAACGATGTCTAAATAACAGTCTACTGGCTTCACAGTACTCAGTGACTTGGATGAAAAGCTGTACATAGATGGCAAGGTATTCAGAGACAAAGACATAAAAATAGTAATGGCTGACTGCTTGAAATACAACAAAGAGCAGGAAAATACATTAAGATAATATCACAATGCTAGCTCTTCCTTTGAATAGATCACTGAATACCTGTAAGTCTAATTAATTACACTATTTTTTGTCAGCCTTTTCTGTTTTTTTTTAGGAGCTTTTTTTCGGTTGCAATCCCCCGATCAAAAAGCTCACGGATGCACAGAGCGGAAAACCCGCCAGCAACTTTGATCAACAAAGCAAAAGGTTGCAGCTATCTTCTCGGGTGGAAAACTGCATTTCAGCAAATTCATTGTTGATTTGCACGAAAGCCAGACGGAGCACACATCAACATTTTGAAAACACACATACTTGATACCCACAACAACAGCTGATGGCACCTAGTTGGTGTGCTGGCAGAGCTGAAAACCTCTTATCAGGTCTGGCTATTGCACAAGTACGATAGATTAACAATATTCTCACAGTGTTTCTCATTTATAAAAGTATTTCTAAAGGCCTATCAAGCTAGAGTTTAATTAACTCTAAACGGTACAAGTAAAAACTATTTTTCAGGTACAGCAATCAGTTCTTTCCTTTCTTGTAACTGCTTAATTTACTGATGTAGATTATGTTAAAAAAATTAAATTAAAATAAAAAGAGCATTGTGCTTTGTTTTGCTGGACCGTGTCCAAATTGCATCTTTAGCTTAAGTAGCACTATAAAGCATTGACTTGAACAAGTTTTTTGGCCTAAAACAACAAACAGTAAATGGAATGTGTGCATTTCTTCTTTGTAGTTATTATGTTGAACTGACAGGGAATTCAGAACAACATGCAATTAATCGACAAGTATAATCTTTGTTAATGTGTAGTAGGTACAAACTTCTACTGCCTTGGATGAACATTATTTCATTTACTTTGAACAAAGGCTGCAAACTATTGCCACCTGTGTGTGTGTGTGTGTGGGTGGGTGCGTGGATGTGTGTGTATGATGGGCTGCAGTCCTGTGGGTTATGTTATTAGCTGCTCGGTTAAAGGGAGCCGCATGGCACAGGAGGGAGCCTTATTAATTGTTGTTTTCATGTCACCACCACTGCGTGCACTGGCTGATTTAATCAGTTAAATTCACAGCCAGGGGAGAGCCACTAAGTCCCATCCAGCATTAGCTACAGTACAGGGATTGAACTTCTAATACTCTCCAGCTTTCCTTGCTCCTTCTGCAAACTTCCATAGCTGGTTTCATTACTTTTTATAAGCTTTCTTGTTTTAATGTGCAGCTTGGACAACTAACAAAGTTTAAGCCCTGCAGTAAAAAACACTTTCCTTATTAAAAGAAAAAGGAACAGTAGTGTTGCTTTTAACAAAACTAATGAGAATAACTAACTTAAGTCAAAATGCCACAGAGACTTGACAAATGGCAAAGCACACAAACATAAATTATACTGTAAATATACAGAAAACAAAGTTTTTAATAATTCTATTTCAGTTCCACTCCTTTAGAGACTGCTGCAATGAAAATGAAAAGATTCTGATATGTGCATTAGGTTCCAGTGAAGTCATTTTCATCATGTTTTATACATTGGGATTTCCACAGATGACAGCCTTTGTCATATTTGTTCACGTATAGCATTTAGAAAAAGCAAGTAGAGTTCTTCTTATAATGAGCTAGATGGAGAAGATCTTATAAATACTGTATAAAACACTTTTTTTTTCTCACATCAAAGTGCAGCAATTCAGTACAAATTTAGTAAAATAAGATTTTTATGTGAGATCAAATGGCATTTTCTGAAACCTCCACCAAGCAAGAGAGAGAGAGAGAGAGAGAGACATAGAGGCGGTAGCTTTAACGAGGTGAGGCGATGAATCCTGTCCTTGTTAAGATAATTATGATCAGCCTCATTGTCAGAGCTAATACTTCACACAGGCTGTCTTTACGCTTTGACGACCACTTAGCCTGTGTAAGCCCACCATTATACATCATACAACACTGTGTGCATCAGTGTACGTGCTTTCAAGCTTGCATAAGTAGTGTATGTATGTGTTGAAACCACTATTATCTGCAAATATCCAGTCTACTGAGCACAGAGAGAAGATATATTCATTTTTAGATGGAGTAGAAACTCACAGGAAGCTGGGGAGGATGTAAGAAACAAGACAAGGACATTGGAAAGGAGACACTGACCCAGAGAGCGGCCCTGCCAGATCAATACACTAATACTGATGCAGACATAGTGATTGATAAACCACTGCTGACAACAGAGGGAAGAAAACTCTCGACCATTATTGGCTGAAATGTCAGTCACTATTGCCGATGGTGTGCACTAGTGTCATGTCGGATATCCTCAGGCAGAACATGAAAAATGAAGAACAGCGGTCTTGGCTCTTTTACCTCAGTTACACAACCTCCCTTCTTTTATCTGATGTTTATCTAGCTGTTGCCTAAATTAATTCATGTTGATTATCTTCTACCATCTCTGGAGATGACCAAATGTTGAGTCTGTGTGAGCTATACATTATAGAGCTGTCATGTGAAAGCCACTGCCAGCACTACGATACTTAAAGTCCCTGAGTGTAATGCATATTAAAAAAAAGCACACAAACATATTGAAAAGCTGGAGAGTCCTGAGCTGCAGTCCACAATTCAGCAGCTGATTCCCTTTTCAAAGTTACATTAGTACAAAAAAGCAATGCAGTGTTACTCTAAGAGGGGCCAGAGCTGCAAAGTGACGTCCTGTTCAGAGGGCAACAGATAAATGTTTGATGAATTGACCAATACTAGGCCTTGATGGCCTTCATATGTGCATAATGGACTATTCAGAGCACACTATAGATGGCCTGCCAGGATATGGTTGTGTAATAAATGGTAAACTGGACCTGAAAAACCCAGTGTGTGGACTGGCTTTAATAAACTTTATAAAAAAGGTGAATGGATGAGGGGTTGGCTAGAGAAACAATTGAGGGTGGAGAGCCTTTCAGCTTTAAAGAGTACAGAAATATTCTGATGGTTCTTGCCACTCCATGTACACCAAGGTGTATATTTTGTTCTTAGTGTGCAGCTCAATACATTATCCATAAATGCAAGACAAGTTAAAATGCTAAAAATGTCACCAAACATACTGTATCTTATGTTTTCATAAAGCAGTAGAATTGTGGTGAGTATACAAAGCACAATATGATAAGAGCTATTAGATTTTTTGGCTAACATATGGAGACTATTTATAGACTTTTAATAAACACAGACAAATGGAAATAAACATCCAAAAATAAAGCATCAAAACATTATCAGAATTAGCAGATAATAAATTACATTATCTGAAAAGCAAATTGATGCCCTAAAGCCCTCCTAAACATCCAACCTACCACCTCCACACAACACTGATGGGGTCTGTTCCAGCACTCTTCCCTCCAGCTACAGTTTAAGGCCTTTGCATGTCTGTTCATGCAGCTCTGATGGCGACGGTGAATTAGACTGTCATTATCTCTCTCCATCTCCCCCACAGATCTCCCCTTCTCACCCCCACTCCCCCCCCCCCCAGTACAGTCAGTTTCTCAGTGTGGCACTCCTCTGTCTGCGTTGCCAGGCCTCAGGTGGCAGTCATTTAAAGATCACACATCCAGGACACACATAGCCTTCTATGAATGCATGTCAATTTACACATGGAAAGGGGATTACATGTCTCCTCCCAGGCAGCTGCAAATTACTATTAATGGCAATGCAAATCATTAAAGTACATTCAACGCCGCTAGCAAATCTCTTTTTATGTGGATTCATTCTAATCTGTTTTGAATATTGCTCTATGCACGCTCCTGATATGTGTTAAAGCATTGCTAACTACAAAGCTGTCAAGTGGTGGTGGCATGTCAGATTTTACTTTACAGAGGGTTACATCACTTGCAAAACAAAAATATGTTTTGGAGTATATCAACAAATTCCAGCAAAAAGAAATCTGTGAAATATAATTAGCTAGATTCTTTGTGATGAGGAAGTTAAACATCACCGCTTATTACTGCACTCCATATGGGATTAAGTGAGAAGTGCAGATTCAGTTATCAAAAAAAAAAGTCTACAACGTGGAGTGTCAGACAAAAATGTAAAGCTAGTTTCTGTGTGAATGATAATACCTTCATGAATCCCACAGTGTGTGAGTTATAGACTACCCCATGTGAATGTTCCTGCTGAGTGTGTGAGGTTAATATTCTCTATCTCAATGTCATTAGTGCTGGCAGAGGGGCTAAGAGCACTGTGAATCAGACAGGGACTGATCCTTTCAATTCACACACACACACACACACACACACACACACACACACACACACACACACACACACACACACACACACACACA
>JBBBVU010000017.1:16176739-16196810 GCA_037177055.1 Atherinosoma microstoma
CACACACACACACACACACACACACACACACACACACACACACACACACACACACACACACACACACAGAGAAAGGGCCTGACAAAATCAAAGCCACTGTACCGAGGTCGGCGTTACCTGCCCCCATGCTTCCCATTGCACCTCAAATCCCTGTCTGATTAATGACCCTGGACCAACCATCGCCAAAGGATAAGGACTTGACAGACATTCCTGTCAGCTCCAACCTCATAAGCCTTGCTTGACCCCAGTTTGTCCTGGGATGAAGTCTAAGCTCTAACAATGACCTAACAGAGTGGTGGAAGAGACTTGCTCATTCCCCAGCAAAGAGAAAAAAAATTGAGAGACCACTCTAGAAAGGTAGGATGTCTCTTTTAAAGTTTAAACAAGTGAGTTTTGTTACACAGCGAGAAGGAATGACAGCTGCTTCCCATATACAACACTGAAACTGTACATTGTGATATACATCACTACTGCAGAATGCATCATCATAGCCTGCACAATACTTCCCTCCTCACAGCGCCTGCGGTGTGCCCACAGTACGGCCATGTGTCTTGTGAATGTTTGTATTGAAAGATTAGTTGTCTATCCACATGACAAACATCCTCCTCTCTCAGTGAACGGGAGCTGAAAATCAATTCACTGATGGCATCTCAGTCAGTGAGCACATCAATGCGGCACAAACAAGCACATGCATGCCGCACAGGCCAACACATCTTTAAATGTGGATATAAAAGTGTAAAATTACCTTGAAGGGATCAATCAGCTGAAACCTACTGCAATAAATATGCTTCATAATGACTTTTTCATGAATGAAGGCATGCATAAATACAAAGTATTTTGTTTAAACTCATGTACTGTCAAATTAACTAATGTACTGTCTTTAAAATAGAATAAGAAAATGCATTAAATAACAAACGCTGCAATCTGTGAGGAACAATCCCTCCGTGGCCTGTCTGCCTGTACACTCTGTCATTACAGTGTTCAGGCTCAGTGCTTGTCAACATTTCCCTGAGAGGGGGAGCCAACCCACATTACGTTAGAGTGAGTTCAACTGTCAACTGCCAGCCATTTGTATGCCTCAGCATCCACCTAATAGCAAATAATCACTACCCCGCGCTCTCTTCATGGCAAATGATCGATGTTGTCTTGATGTCTGATGGATGACCCTGCCACAGTGATGTCCAGGCATGCATTAAAAACCACCTCTATGAAAAGCCTGTCAGTCTGATGAAGCGGCGCACACAAAACTCTCTCGCGTACGTGCACACGCTGACACTGAGGAATGCATGCGCGCAGATAAAGGGGAAAATGAACAAAGTGAGGGACGGGAAAGCATAATTCAAATCAACAGTAAAAACCTAAGTTAATTTCTTTATATTAGTGGAAAATTTTATAATGTGACAGAACCTGTGGTGTGATTTGTAGACAGCATCACTCTAGGTAGACTACTCAAGGACCACCTGGGATGATTTTCCTCCTCTAACCCTCTCTCGAACACACAAACAGCTCCCTATTACCCCTCAGTGTTCAGATTAAAATGCACAGCACCACAATCTTTGATCTCCCACTTGCTGACACAAATCCTTTCAAGCCTCAACATTTTCCTGCAAAGGTAATTAGTGCTAATTAAAAAGTTTCGAAAGCCGTCTACAGCTGATGTTGATGCTGCTGCTGGTGCTCAGGCTCGCCCTCCGTCAGATTACCCCATCTACCCCCTACCCGGGCCCTGCGGAGGAATGTGTCAGCTGTGTTCCTGCCTCTTTTCTGTACAGAATCCCATAACTAGACAACACCAGTCTGCCTGGAACATTTGTACAAGGAGGAGGAAATCTGGAAGCCCAGTAAGGGGTCTAAGTGGTGGTTCTTCCATGCTGACAAACCTCTGCTCTTCAGGGGGAAATGTAATGACACGTGTAACAAATACAAATCCCACAAATAGAACAGGTGTAGTCTTTAATTGGGATATCCTAGCTTTGGGGGGCTTGTAAACATGGAGTAATTACCTTGATAAGGAATTCAATTAGTTGAAAATATGATTGCAGAGAATTATATCATTCAGCAAATGCTGCTATATGCATAATGGCAAACATAAAAACCCTCAAATACATGCAGCCTAATGAATAAACACATTTGTAATTAAAGAACTTCCTATTTAGTAGGACAACAATAATTTGTGATAAAGATACAACTTGAGCAGCCTAACGGTGCTATCACTCATTCTAGCGGCCTGCCTTATTGCTTTCATCAAGCCATTATGGTGATATAATTAGCTGCCTTTCTAGCATATTATTAAGTGGCTTGCTGAGTGTCAGGTACACCAGTGTCTCAGAAATGACACACACACACACAAAGAAAAAGCAATGCCATTCCAGTGTTTTAAAAAGATAATTACATAATCTTAACACAGAAAGCAAGCAGAAAAGTGATAATTAGACAAGTATCCCTGTCAATTTAAGTATCATGCTTGATCTTGTTTTTCATGTGCGACTGAGCTTGCTGAACTTCTATGTATAACCTGATATAATGATACTAATGGGGTAAAATAATCATGAATGAATTGATATGACTGTAGTTAGAGATGTTGCTAACACTGAGTGCAGCTTGCAATATAGTTTACTTGAACCTGGAAGTTTTCCAGGGCCTGAAAGCATGTGCTTCTCACAAACCTATAAATAGGCATCATGATTGGCATGGAGGTGTGCCGAAAAAAAAAAAAAAAAGACAAAGCAAAGCTATTGATTTGACCTTTCAGCTAGTTTTTGCTTTCTTCGTTGTTGTTTTTATCCTGTCTTACACAACGAAAGGAGATAATAGGACATGTCACTGCACAAGGCAGTTTGAAATTGAATGCCTTCATTTTAATTTAAATGTTACATTCTTGGTGACATCTCTGTCGATGCATAATTGGCACTGAATCCCAGTTTGGACGTACATATTTATCATTCAGCGTGAGACACTCAAAGACATCGACAGATATGGTACTTTGACGGGGTGACAGTCAAATGTGGGAAAAAAATAGAGCTGCAAATCAACTGTCACGCTGTCAGTTAAGGTTTTTGTCACAAACTTGCACATAAACATGAAGGATTAGAAACAGCAAACAAGCTGCAGGCCAGAATCAGTGTCCTTGCTCTGGAAGTACGTAAATAGGCTTTTTGGATTCAAGCACCATACAATTAAAAAAGACATGCATTAGAAAATATGTCCATAAATTAAAGATGCTTATTGGAAGAAAACTCTTCACATTATAATAAATCTTCGCTGTGTTTAAGTGCAGCTGTTTATCATGCAACAAAACAATAATAAAAAAAAAATAGGTACCTACTGGCAGTTTTGCAACAGTAACGGTTAAAAAGCAAGATACAACATAAAAAGTAGAAGTCCAGACGCACACACAGTCACAGACAGACAGTTTTCCGCTAACATGGTTGCATTGAGCATCATTCACCAATATCTTCTTACAAATCTTCTTAGCGACGAGGTGAAATAATAGAATGCCAAGAGAATGAATGAAAATAAATAATAACAATAAAGATGTGCACTAAAACCTGTTTGTCCTCATTTTTAAAGTGATACCGTTGGTTATAAATCATCACACGGTGAGATTCAAATCATATAAAAGCAACTTTATGTAATGACAGACAACTAATTACTCCCGAACCTGAACAGCAGCCTGCAGACTGATAACATGAGCACATTGAGACACGCGTCCTTGTGGTGTAGAGGTCACAGGGGAAAGTGGTACACATTAGAGTACATTTTCATCTCTCTTTACATACTGAAACTTCGACAGTGTCTAAAGCAATTTACCACCTGCTGAGTCCAAACACATTCAGCATCCTTTTAAGATGCGGTGTGCCAATGAAGCTAATGCATGCATCTGAGTGAATAAAACCAACAGGTGAATCTAAAGGTTGGTCAGTGGTGTTATTAACCAGGCGGCCAAGGGTGTTCGTAGAATTTGTTCTTGGCTATGTAAAAATCCAAGATCCGAAGATTTTCATGAATGCCACAATCTTCGTGAAAAGTTTGTAAGTAGGACTTAGGAACACATTTGTTCATAAGAAACGTTGACGAATGAGGGCCATTGTTTCTTTGATGCATTGGGTAAATGTAAAGGGATGCAATTTATTTTTAAACCACAAGACTGCAAGAGCCTGACTAATGCAAGAGTTTTGGGGATTGATATAGAAAGAAATATTGAAGGAAGTAGATTTTAAATATATAAATATACAGGCTGAATTTTAATCTATTTAGGGAGTAATGATGGCCAATGTTGAAAAGACATAGCTTTGAATCTCCATCACCTGCAAAGCTACTCAGCTATGTGTGCACCTTACCATTTTTGATGCAGTTTGTTGCTTGTTCATAAGGAAGTGCTCCAAAATACAGTCTGAACATGATGCCATCATGACTACTACATGTATAAAGAGATGATGCTGTCATGATGGTGTAAAAGGAGATGTGTTTATCTACCCAGTATAAACCACAGACTGTGGTGTAAGAAAATAAAAAAGAATAAATCCTTCACTTTCTCTCCAGTGTCTCCTCTCCTTGCCTCTTTCCCATTCTTACTGCTGGCCCATTACCTTTACAGAGTGAGGCTCATTAAAGAAGGCAAGTTGAGTCAAATCTTTCTGTAATTCAGCAGAGGTGAATTGCTGTCAACATCATTAACCGTCATTTCTCCAACTCACTTCAGTACTTATGAAGTGTTCTTTCTTGTGTAATGATCCAAATCTCTTCTCTAAATCGGCCCTCTTCAAAGGCCCTGGAGGACATACCACCCATGCTGCCGCCTGACATGCTAGAGGGCCAGATTAAACGTGGCTCCATCATTATGCCCCTCTTTGTGGTTAAACAGATCCAGCATTTAATCCTGCACTTCAACAGACAGGTACTGTTTCTGCAAATGAACGGAGCAGAAGAAATCAGCAGACCGGAAGAGTTCAGCAAGACAGGGATGTTGGTTTTCCAATATGTCTTTCTAATCTACGAAATATACAGCCACCGTCTTTTACAAGCACGTTTAATGCATCGCAACACCAAAACTTGTGCCAATAACTTTAATCTCTCCCTTTCTATTTTTTCAGTGCTGTTTACAAATAGTTCACTGATCTCATAATGCCATTGGCCAGGCTGGCTCCATGGCTAATTACAGTGAGAACTGCCCTGCTTGTCATGCTAGATGTCCTCTGAGTCCTGTCTAAAGAGAAGCCTCCTTTGTGCCAAAGCCATTGTTTGTCCCCCAGTGCTCAATATCATGCCATGCTATGTCTTCCAGGCCTTGTGTTGGGGAAAGCCTCCTTTGTGGAAGCACCATTGTGTGGCCCTGTGCTGAACCCCCTGCTAGGTAGGAACACAGACAAAGTGCAGCAGGGGAATGCTTCTCAGAGCCCTAAGACCTACAGTAAATCTTCAAACAATTTAGACAAACAAAAAAAGGCTGCTGTGCTGTGGTGAGAGTAGACAAGGAAAAGCAGATGAATAAGCAACATCAATTACTGGGGCTTTGACCTGCAAGCCCCCACACCATGGCACACATTTCACACCAAATCGCCCCAGATTGAAGCTGACACTGCGGGAGTGGAAACACTGACCCCTCACAAAGCTAGCGCTTCAAACTTAAGAGCAGAGAAAGGCAGGGGGCATTGACAACCTACACAGACCAAGGCCAACGTGGAAGAGAGACAAGGAGGAGGGGTATGAATTTAAAACAAAAACACACACACACACACACTCACATAATAAGTCCTAGTTTGTTTCAAAGTGAGACAAAATGGCTCAATTTGAGCACTTAGGCCATCGAATTGGCCCAGCTGAGGTACAAGAGGAACATGCGAGGGGACAACCGCATCAGGACTCTAATAAGGAGCCCATGAGAAGAACAAAGATGATGTCCAACAGGCTTACCAGTGAACCTGAGTAAGACTGGACCTTCTTTAAAGCTTGTTTTAGCCTCCCAGCTTTACCCCCCAAAAGTGCCGCTTCCCCTGAAGTCTTTTTACTTCTGCACATAAAGCCTGCCTCTACTTTGTTGGTTTGGACAAAGGGAAAATAAACACATGGGTCACGTTTGTTCAACACACAGAACACCACTCCAATAAAAAGTTCTTTTATAACCCGTTGCAATAAAAAAAAAAGGGCCACTTAAAGTTTTACCTTACACTTTCCATTTGAGCACCTTGAAAACATCCCATATTACCATTTTCATTAGAAATAGCAAGAAAAATGGTGTCTTCAAAAGTGAGAAGAGATCATGCAATCTTAACACAGTTTGTCAATATAGTGTTAATTAATCTGATAACAAGTCGCTCTAAAAAACATGTACTTAACTGACAAGACGACATGCAGCCTAGAAGCAGCATACCAGCACACTGACAAATTTGGGCATAACAGACTGTGGATAGAGACAGTCCTAAAAAATCTCCCAATTAGCCAGAGGCAAAGGAGAAAATATGTCTAGGGTTCACAGAGCAAGCATGAAACTTAATAATATGACATGGCATACAGAAACAGAGCATGACTCTCAACAGCCACATGTGAAAATAAAGTAAAAAGAAAAAGAAAGGAGTGGAAAAAACATGTTTGTCTTTATATTAAAAATAAATGTTTGCATGGTCCACTTTATGGTGACTTTAAAATGAGTTCATTAAGTGGTAAACACACTGTAGAAATAAAAAGCAGGAGGGAAACAGATGCAACAATTACAAGAAAGTCAACAACGGCTATAATACAGAATTTACAATCAGGGTGAATGTGGGAACAGTAACCCAACAGAATACTTGTAATAGTCTAATTACTATGCTACAAGTACCATGTTCTGTATGTGTATAAAAGCTACATTTTAGCCAGTATGCATTTTTCTATTCTGTTCATATTGATGTAATACACAATTAAAAAGTCTTCTCTTAATTTTCAACCAGACACTAATAACTGCAACTTGTGAGCTGAAATAATATTCAAAGGTTAAAATGTACATTACTTTCTCCCTCCTGATAATTTCCTGTTTAATAATATGAACGTTATGGGAGTCATTAGCAAATTTAATGAAAAGCCTAAAACCAATTTTGCCTCCATGAAACCGTGACACATTGACAGACAGACCAGACGGTCTGTCAGACAGGGTGTAGCATTACTCAGAGAGAATACCAAATCCCAACATTGTCGCAAACTAACGATTTAAAAGCTCCGCTTGTTCGACTAATGTTCAGGGCTTACGTACGAGCACCTGTTCCAAAAAATGGAAGTCCCTCTCATCAACACCTTACCCTCCAGTCCCAGACATTCAAACTGAATGATAATGGAGCCGGTGCCAGTCAGTCAAGTCAGCTGTCTTTGCAAATGGAAGTCCACAGAAAGGTAGAGATGGGAATCATTTTATCTAGTTGACACACATTACAACAGAGAATTTCAAAAGAGTTAGATGGAAGCTCTCAGGTCAATTATGGTGTCATGGCTGTCATTTTTCAATGAAATATATACCTTTGAAGAACACTTTACTCGAGGGATGGGGTAAAAAGGACGGGAAAATGTACTGTTTAACCCCGAGACCATATAAGAATATCAGATGATGGAGTAAAACGGGGCATGATAATGGACCATAAGCCCTAAGCACACTTTGTCAGGAAGGACACACTACACCCACTTTCTGAGGGCTGGTATCGACGAATATTGTTTTTGCTGACTGCATCTGATTAATGGCATCAGCTGGAACAAGATGCTTGTCTTAAGAACTCATTAAAATGTAGGGAAAAGGTCATCTAGTATGTGTGTTTGTAGTTCAGACTTTTTGAGGTTTTCTGTAAAACAAACAACCACCAAATCGAATGTGAATGCATAGTAACACCGTGCACTTCCGTTTTATAACCTACAAATGTAAATTTCCCTCCCTGTTCAAGATATAAAATACTAACCTTGAGTCAGTGAATGACAGAGGGAATTATGGGTAATTGCAGTGTCAGAAAAGAAGACAGCTGTATGATGAGATTCTGTGTCATTTAGACAATCAGAAACTTAAGAGGCAGTGTGACACATTTCTCCCCCTTCATATGACACAGCTCTAGACATGGCTGGTGATAATTTCCAGGGGGGAGAAAAAGAGGCTGAAAAGAGTGAGTGGAGAGAGCACAAATGAAAATGGAAGTCACAGAAAGGGAGGTGTGATTTTACCACTTCCGTATGCAGCGTGGGCCAAGTGATAGCCTGTGTGCTGCATTCATTGCTGGAATCAAGACGAAATACCCCCTTACATGTCAACCTGCCAGGCAGATAAAAGGTGTCTGAAGCTCTGTATGAGATTAATACTTCCCAGCTAGAAATGACACAGGATCTGAAGGGGGGACTTTTTGATCTCTGTGTGGTGAAGCCACTTTAAAAACAGACCCACCACTGCAGGTGCATACTTCTTGCTAAGGTCAGGGATGTATGGACAAGCATTAGCCCCCCAAAAAAGTGCTGCACAGAGATCTTGAAACCAAAAATGGAGAATGATAATGTTCAAGCACAGTTGTCAGTTTTTACATGTTCACTCAGACCATAACGAATAGGAGATAAATAAAAAAGGATGTACTGCCTGTCAACATAATGAATTCAATAAAAGCAACATTGTCTGCTTTGTCACATTTCAGCAGCAGTGATGTGTAATTACTGTTATTTGGTGAAATAGCCTTCATTATCATCAGTGAAGGCTCTTCCAATCTCACCAACAAGAGGATGCTAAAGATCCCTTTAATGGAAATATGATTGAATAAAAAGGCACATTACGGAATAAAAATAGTACAAAGTGCATATAACATACATTGTACATTTTTCATGGTTTCATCTACACAGATATTTTTGACATTATATGGTCTTGGAAGAACGTGGTAAAATGTAGTAGTATGTTAAAGCAGATGTAGATAAAACAAAGAAATACCACTCGCTCTAATTTCCACTCTGTTTGCAATTTCTTTAAGGGTACAAGCAACCGCAGTCACATGTCAAAACTGAAAACAGTATAATTAAGGCAGACAACAGTAATCGTGATTCCACTGTCCTTTTTGAATTTCAAGCATTTAAGATATTTTTTCCCCTTGAAGCAGCAATACCCAACACAACACTATTCAGCTGAAAAGCATGATGCAAAGCGGGAAATAAGAAGGTACAATAAACATTTACTTAGCAATGTTTAGATTCACAAGTTAAGATTATGATGAATAAATAACATAATCTAATAACTAGACTTAATGTAGCTCCTTCAAGAGTCATTTATTATAAAATTGTTCAAGATTTCTCTCTTAAGCCTAATTTATGGAATGCCTTTAGGGCTTTCCAGAGGATACGTGAAGATGTTCTCCAGAAAACGGTACTAACATATTTGGGTTACAAAAGTATTGTGATGATGATGCCAACTCTTTTGACCCCTTATGCCCCATGAATGCAAGCAAAATCATTAGAGATTCCACTTGTATTCAAATGAAAAACTGATTTTAGTGGACAAATGAACCCAAGTGATGCTATCAGAATACCCCCAGCATCATAACAGAGCCCAATCTCTTCATTGTGGGGTCAAGTGGGTTTGAATGTAGACCTGAGGCACCGAGAGGGAGGGGGAGGGCCTTGCACAAATTCTCCAAGTCCATTTTAAGCTGAAGGTTACCAAGTTCTGTTTTAAATCCTGGAAGTTGTAAGTTGGGTGCTTGAGCGATCAGGTTATCTTTTCCGGTTTTTTCGTCACTGATCAATTTGATATCTAGGAGTCTGGAAGGCAAGTCACAAAGCTCCTCAAACATTTCTGTGTGTATGGAAGGGCTCATTAATGTATTGAAAGATGCAAGTGCTACATTTGAATTTGAGGGAAGTACAAGGTTTTGAAACAATGTTTAAGTGAGCTATACAAGCCAAAGTAACTTCATAAATACAACGTTCCCCAGCAGAACATTACCCAGAGCATCACTGCTTTTGCTAGCTTGCCAATCTACTGTCATTTCTTCTAAATATAAATAGGATACAAATGATAAACCCCCATCTAAACTTCAGAAGGTTCCCTGATGGAATTTTCCTCAAAGCAAAGAATATTACATTTACAATCAGAACTGATAAGCAAATACAGTGTCCATCCTTCAGATCTATTAGCAAACTGAATGCGAATGAAACCAAATTTATGTTAGCATAATCATTAAAATGATTTATTATGAAATAATGTTGCAACATCTTTTTTTCTCATACCACCCAGCCATAATCAATATGATCATCCTCACCATTTGTATCATAAGAACCTTTTAAGAAGCAGTATTGCATCAAATTCCCTGTCAAATCCCTTGCTAAAAGCCATAATGAACAGCTGTGGTGAGAAGACCCACAGAGCTCTGAGAGCAGAGAAAAAGAGAGTCCTTCTTTCTTTTCTCTCAGTTTCATTCCCTCCTATTTTTTTCTGCAGTTGTGTGTCCTGACCTTGCAGCTTCTATGGCCCATCCATCTTGGGCTGCTTAGCCATTTCGCTGGCTTCATACTGCGCAGATTAACACAATTCATCACCACAATCATCCTCCATTCATCACCCTTTCCAATGAATGTTTTGACATCCAGTTAATTTTCTGCTGATGATTTATCAAATTATAATTACCATGCTCTGAAGGGCTCATTTATTATGTTGATACATGATAATGATGCCAAAGTGGATTGAATTTTAAGTAAGTTCTCCCTACGATTATAACATATGCGTTATTGTGAAAAATGCTGTGCGATTTGGTTCTTTACGGCCTGGAAATTCCTGAGACTGTCTTAATGCTACAGAAATCAATGGGGGAAAAAAGGTAGACAAAGTGAGACTGTTAATTCAATTTTTTTTACAGAACAAATTGTTTGGCTGGGGTGCAGCAAGCATGAAAAAGTTCAATTAGATTCAGAGCTCCCATCTTAGATGCTCAGTAATTAAAGAGTGCACTAATTCAATCAGGGGCAGGACGCTGGCAGAGGGAGTTGGGTTGATTCTTAATAGGTTATAGGTTATTTCTCACATACTGCCCACATAGGCACTTCATTAGCCCTCTGCTTTACAATTCACTCAGCTTTTCAGCCTCATTATTATCAAGGTTTATTAAAATCCAATGGGTGCCTATCTGTTTCTATTACTGAATAGCTGTACAGTAATGCACAGGGTCACTGTTAAGAGCAAACACTCCAGCCACTGTATTTGAGTGGTTAAAAAGTTTCAGTTACGGTTACTGAAAATATGTATTCCCTTTATCTGTATTAGCAAACTGTGGTGGAAGTGTAACTAGGCTGGTCTGACCTTAGAAAAACTCAAATACAAGTCCAGCTGCTCTCAAAAATAACCTTTATCCAAATGATAGATGTTTAAATCATTTCGAAAGATTAGTAAATTTAGAAGGGCAAATTGGATTTTATTTGGTCCTATTTTTTCACCTTTTGTTTCTTTCTTTTTTCTATTTTCTTTTTTTTCTGCAAGTTTTGCACAGATGCTGGCATTTGATCTTTCAACCCATACTCAGACAACAAGCTAAATCACTGGCCAAAGGATGGAGGCGGTTTGTGCGGCACTGCAGTGCATTCTGGGGCACATGCAACCAGCTCAGGGAGATGAGGGCTTACGAGGTGTTAAAGGTTATTGAATGCTGGAGAATTCTCCTGGCGGCGGAAGCATTGTTTACAGCTATCTATTTTTTTGACTCTTTGCCCTTGGGCTGTGGCCCATAAACAGAGCCGCTATCCCCGACATCCCAGCAAGTGGAGAGTGCAGAGCATAATTGTGAGTCCCCCTTGGATGTCCCAAAAGTGAAAGATGTGTCTGGTAAGTGAGAGAGGTCAAACACGAGCATGGATATTTATTACATGCACTGCAACCAGATGGAGGCGGCCCATCCATCAAGCAGAGCTGTCATGCTGGTCACAAACGTTTCCCATAAAGACACCCCTCCACCACCACCACCACCTCACTGCCTCTCGCTTTTGCTCCCTGAAAGCAGGAGGTCCATCTGCATTGCATGAAACAGATAGGAGAGAGTGTGGAAATGCAAAGAGACTTATTTTGCACATTTTAAAACTTTAAGACCAGTGCAGCACATCCTTCAGTTTGATGGCTTTTACATCAAGTTATTATCATGTCTCATAATTCTCTCCCCCTAATATGGACTTAGTTTATCTTTAATAATGATTATTATCATCATATCTAATAAAAGATGGATAGAAAATGGTGGGCTTAAAAGGGATGTAAGGTGGCAACTTTTGGCGATACTGAAGGACTGAAAGAGGAAGGATTAGAAGGGTTTTTCTGACACTTGCTCCCTTATTCATCAGACTCTCACAGGCCCATCGGTGACAATGAAAAGATTTCACAATACAGCCACGGCAGAAACTCATTCTGGCCCTCATCCATCATGCTCAGCCCGCTAGCCGTTCCACTGACCTAATCTGTGATGCCTCGCTGCCTGCACCCCGTTCCTTAAAGGCAGGCTTCATTACAGTAAGAGAGAGGAGGAGATAGAGGCCAGGGGCCAAGGGCCTGGGGAAAAAGGCTGTGGTAGTCAGATACACACAGAGACTTAAGGTATATAAAACACAGAGACAGCCACCTGTCAAACATCACCCATTTCCGACAGCAAAAAAAGTACAGAGAACATTCTCATTGAAGATGGAGGCCTTTGGAGAAAAAACTATAAATATAACTGAGAAGTCGTGTGGAACTGCTAGTCAATTTAGTCTGATTAACTTTGAAAACACAATCTCTCTGTCATAAAAATGTCCATCTTACAATCTAACAGCCTTCTTTCCATCCATCAATCAAGTAATTAGACAGCTTGTTACTGTCACAAACAATTTCCAAGTTGATGACTGGCTGAACTTGAATCAGATATGCCAAACTCACAGAGACAGTTACTAAGAATTGTCTAGAGATGGAAACATTGCAATTGCCAGATGTTGAAATAGATAGTTTTTTCCTTACCATTGCTCTTTCTTTATCCATACCATCTTTTCATCCATAACATGCTGTGCTCCTTGTTCTCTGTTGTTGAATGTTTCTTAACCAAAACAGGGTTTGACAGAGGGAGGTTGTCTTCCTGACCCTGAACCAGTTATTATGGAGCTTTATTCCCTAAACTCCTGATCTGGGTCTGGGGTGAGCCTGTGCTGCCAGCTCCCTCTCTTATCTCTCTAACTGGTCCCCAGACCCTGTTACCCACTGCCTAATGGAGCCTGTCTCTGCACTGAGGGACAAATTCAATCAGCCTCTCACTAAACATCTTCAAATAACATTGCTTTAGCTCAGCGGGGAAGTGAGCACTGTTGCTATTGAAATCAAGTGAACTGTCTAGGTAGCCATGCTGCTACTACTTGGCTAACACCAGAAATGGAAAGAAAGAAATACCACTGGTTTGGAATTTTGTGTTCTGCAGCTGATTTTTTTCCACATGGGAAAATGGTATAACTTCAAAAACATACAATTCCATGCTCAGCTTCTTGAAAAAAAAAAAACTGATCTAATACTAATATATTTGCATAAATTCACATTCAATCCTTCTGTGTTTCATGATCAACTGTGATGCCAACATGATTACGCAAGCTCTCATATTTTTGGTTCGTATGAGAATTGAAAATAAATAAGTTATGTGGTTCTTGGTGCTGGAAACCACAGCAGTCATTGCCACAGAAAAACAATCTGGAAAAGCTGGTGTACGGACAATGTTCGTCTATCTAACCTGGGGGTTAGATACTAAGATATTGACAAGCTGTGTTGGGCATAATAGGTATGATTTCTCCATGTTTTCAAGCTTTACAACGTCTACCGCAGGAATTTGGAAGCAAGTGGGAACGTCAGTGAGGTATTGTAAATATAATAGTTGTTACACTTTAACGTTAATTGGGTTTAAACTAGTTTGAACTGATAACTCCATAGCTTAATCAAAACTTAAATCTTCAAAATGTAGACAGAATCAGAAGGTTTCTGTGGTGCATTTCTTGGTACCAGTCATAACCTTCGTTTTTAACATGTGGTATTACACAAGACATGGCATCCAACATAATCCCTATATTTAAAAAAAAGGAGAAATAAAAAACAGTAATCTCCAACTTTGCCCAAATTGCTATCAGCGCTCACTCGATAATCATTTTACCATCAAATCAACATTGCATCATACATTCTCCCATGTTGGGGGGTAGGAGATTAAAGAGACAACTAATTGACAGGCAAGGCTGCCCAGGAAACACCAACAAGACAGATCAAACTGATGGGAAATGTTTACAAGCCTTACATCAGCACAGATAACATCGGAGGAAGGGATTTTATTGAAAGCTCCCATAAATAACAAGCCTACCCAAATGTATACTGTTGTGTGTGTGTTGAGCAAAGCCAAACAAAATTACAATATGCCACTAGTGTTAAGACAGCTGTAAAAAGCAGAACTGTCTCAATATCATTTAATCCCAAACTCTACTGAGAACAGTTAGGAAATAACTTGAAATAATAATGCAGATAACGATCAATTAGTATCATAGTTTATAAACTATCTTGGTGCGAGTTAAAAAAGAAAACTGTATGAGTATCACATCTAAATCTATCTATAGCACGATCAAACAAATGCACAAGAAGTGGTCAATATAAAGCATGGTAATTCAGTGAGGATGGGGACATTTCCTGTCTGAGGGAGAGATGCTTTTACAGAAAGCCGTTAAGGAAGAGAGGAGTCCTTAAGTGATTTTTTTTTGACAATTTAACTGGTTCTCCTGACACATAAATGACTATGCTGACAACTTAACTGCACTGCCAATCAATATTTCCTATTACTCTCATTGTCAGAGAGAAAATAAAAGTATAATGCTGAGGTCAACCCAGGAGTGACAAGGCATTAAGGCTGTATCTGTACAGCTTATTAATGCAAATCGCCCATCAAAAATAAAAAGGAAAGATGCCAATCCAAAGAATCATACTAAAATATGACAGTAAATGCTCAAAGTCTATGAGACATAGATGAAGATTTTAGAAGACCAAAACCAAATATAATGTTGTTTTTATGGGGGATTATTTTAACACACAATTCCTACTCCATGAAAATGTACACAAAAAGTAAGGATTAATTACTAGTTTCTTTGTGCTCAGAGGAGTGTTAGACTGCTTTGCAGAAGAGAATTATGCTGCAATACAAACAATAATGCCATGCAAACAAAGCTGGCTAACTCCACCCATAGCATAACAGCCCAGCAGGTTCTACATCAATGTGAGGAGGAGAAGACAATTAACCAGGGGTTTAACCTGTCAGTCATGTCCTGTCAACCTATCACATTTTCACTCTCAGGTCCACCTCCTACTTAACTCCTTCTGTGATACGCTGCTGGCAGCTTGGATAGCTTGACTGACGGCAGTCTTGATCCTGGAGCTGGGAGGCACCTATGTGGACATCTTGGACATGAGAGAGGGAGATTGGGGTGGACATGTGAGGGTGAAGTGAAAGGGCCTAAACGATAGATGGAGAGCAAGAAATTCACTGCTCTGTTCTAATTAGATGTGCAAAGGAGCATAGAGACTTTGCCACTGTAATGATGAGAGAGAAGAGAGGGCCTTGAGAGAAACTGACAGACTCTTTTTTCTTTTGGAACTCAGAATTGTATTAGCGCACTCGTTCCCCAGTTTTTACAGCAGTCAAACAATGAATTAAATAGCCTATAAGACAGGAAAACAAAACAACACAAAATATGACTGTTCAAGTGAACAGCATCTGCTGCTTCTTACTTCTCAAAATAAATTTGTTTTCAAAGTGAAATTCTTCCGCCATATTAATCTGGATCAGACTTATACATTTCAAAACAGAACAATACATTTCATTGTTTTGCAATTGTCAAGCTTTATTCTACTTTCACAATGGAGTGTTCGTGTTATATTAGGTGAATATGGTCAGGAAAATGGGCTGAACCCGTTGGCTGTGTATCCCATTACTTTGCTCTCTGCTTTCAACTCTTTGGATTCCATACCGTTCTGTTAACCATCAGCAATTATCTCCCTGTCAGAGCTAAAGGTAACAAATTTCCCCCCATCCAGCCAGCCGCTATCATCCTCCGGACACCAGCATCAACTGACAGCAGCTAAATCACACGAGCCAGCCAAGACTCCTGACAGACAAATGCACTACCTTGGAAAACCTAGGCCCATCACTCTAAGTGGGGAGGGGTAGGTGAGAGGAGGGGTGGATGGAAGAGTGAGTCTCTTCGCTGACCTTATACCACCCCCTCCACCCCACCCCACACTGCTATAAGAGATGGACTACCCTGTATTCTGTAAGCGCAGGGCCCTGTTCCCAAATAAGAGAATTATTAATGGAGCTTTCCTTGGTTCTGGTTTATCTTGTACGTACGATCACACCAAGTCCAGGTTTCCCTTTTTTACAGATGGTTTCAGAGAGCTAGGGCTATGAGTTATCCACACTGCAGCCACAAAGCAACACTAAAGCTCCAAGAACAACAACTCCATAATTCTGCTACTGGGTAACTTTTTAACACAAGTTTTCTTAAAGGAGGCAAAGCAAATATGAACGTGATGCCTTGGATAAACATATTAACTTATGATTAACATAAGTATGTTAATCATCTAAAGGTTGAATTATCCTTTTTATTACGTGAACAACTAAAGACAGTCCAAGCTTACAGACTTAATATTATAATGTTATATTTTGCTTATTTAATCCATTTAGGCTTTTAGAACTTTACTGTGCATGAATTGTGATCTTTGTTTGAAAATGTTTAAGCTAAAATGAATGATTAATCTGATAAGTCAACTAACACTGGCAGGAAATGAGATACAACTTCTAACCTGCTCTAACTCCCAGCTCAGTACATATCAATAACTGATTAGCAGCCATTTGGGTTGATTTTCAACATTCAATGAATCTCCATATCAAATTTAAACTGGAAAGGTTGAATGAACGAAAAGAAGTAAATGAAACCAGTTCCGTGATTGTTATTATGCTTCCTGGATCTGTGGCCAACCCCACCTCAGAGCTCCACCATGTTGAGCACTTGTCAATAAGCCACTGTGTGGACTTATATTTGCTGTTGATGTTGACATTTAGCAAATTGTAGCTGTTGTGCAGTCTGCATTGCATTGGAAAATGGTGGAAAACAGATACTGACATAAAGGGCTTTTACCAAGTCTCAGTATGCAATGTGAAAATGTGTTATCAATTCTATGTATAGAGAAAAATGATTTTATATACAACCTGTAACAGACCAATTATGTAGGTTCTAAGGGAGTTTGGATTTCGGCACAACACTGACTTGTTTATTTGGAGATCTTTAATTCAGTGATGTGATTCAATAACACGTGGTAAGGTATGTCTTTTTTTCCACTGTTCTTTCTCCATCTCCTCCCTTTCACCACAATTTGAACGTTTTAGCCACAATCTAACCAAGCAGCAAATGACTGCAAATAGAGGCCATGGAAGAGCATTCCTTACAAGATGGCACTCCCATCTCAGTATGCAACACAAGAAGACATACTTTTCACATCATGCAATTTCCCCTCGGGGATCAATAAAGTATAATTCATTCATTTATATATAGCAAAGGCTATTTTGTGAGCAGGCATCATCCATTTAAAAAG
The DNA here is from genome assembly GCA_037177055.1 of Atherinosoma microstoma. Classification (NCBI taxonomy): domain Eukaryota; kingdom Metazoa; phylum Chordata; class Actinopteri; order Atheriniformes; family Atherinidae; genus Atherinosoma; species Atherinosoma microstoma. Next base: position 16,194,330 of record JBBBVU010000017.1, read on the forward strand.
CCTCACCAGTGAACATTAAAAAGGGAACCTCATCATCTCGTAGCTAAAACATCACTGTATATACCAGATAACATATCTTGGACACGTGATGGAGCTTAAGAAAATCTATTCTTGTCTCACACAACCAACAAAGTATCAGCTTTAAATAGGTTGACATATGACCTGAGCAAAAATGTGGATGATCCTAGGAGAAGCAATGGAATACACCCAGATAAGTGTGATTAATGTAAAAGACTGACGGGTGAGGTAAGGGCAAGCGACAGGCTGATTCCTATTTTGAATGGCATGACCTTTCTTGTGAGTCAAACATATTCACTATAAAAGCCGCTGACACGTCACTGCTGCACAACAACTTATTTCCCAATCCTGCTGTCGTTTTTTTTATGTTTCTATTTTTGAATTCAGCACCTTGTATTAAAATATATGATCCAGTTATGCCACTGTGCAAACAAAGTGAAATAACATGGCCAAGTGTGAATCAAGTTTTCTTTGCATTACGTCAAGTGGTTCACAGCTTCAACAGCTCTTCCCATCGGATCGCATTAGCACATTCACGCAGGTAGATTTCTGTGTGACATCCTGTATCAGCAGGGGTGACAGAGGAGGGGAGCTGTACCTGACAGTGACCTGTCAAGCCAGATAGGATGTGTTTAACGATAAGCTGTCTGTCTGGATCGCATATGCACACATGCACAAATAGACTAGTTTACCAACCAGCTTAAGGAGAGCTCAATGACATTTCAAAAACGCAAAGGTTACATGTAAGAAGCAGAGCACATGTGACCGGATTTTTGTTTCGTAAATACCAAATGTCATCACTTACAGTACATAATTTGATTTGAATACGTTCAGTATAAGTACACATATTACATCACTGAGCATGATATTTCTTTACCAATAGTTTCGGACTCAACTTGAATACGTTTGTCAATACTAATCCATTATTTTTTGATTTTTCAATTACTGATTAAAGGTCCAATGTATAGGATGTGGTGACATCCAGTTAATTTGCAAAAATTTCAAATTGCCACCAACTGAATACCCCCTACCACCTATCTCCAAACCATGCTGCAAACCTGTTTGCTCTAGAGCTAGTGTTCAGTTTGAACAATAATGCTTTGGTTGATGCTCTTTTTTATAACTAACCCATCATCTTTATCTCTCACACTCTGGTCTGCTATTTGAACAGTCTTCCAAAACACTGGTACTTGTATATTCGAGAAACAAACTTTTCTGTCTTTCTTTGCCTCCCTTACAAGTATTTGTGTGTCTCTGTGTGTATGCGTTACTAACAACTTTATTTTAAATATACTGAAGATACTGAAAAGCAATTCCTATGTGTCTGTATATGTGAAATAAAGAATCAAATGACTTAGAAAATTGTAGATTTGGGGGGTTTTTCTTTTGCATTTTGGAAAAAAACTCAGAAAATGGGCTATATACTTCAAACTAGGCTGGTACATTGCAGAAAGCCTATAAATGTTTAGTGTAAAGTGTGAAGTCTATTGGATGAAACAAAAACTTTTTTTCATATCTTCATTGCCCTCTAAGGAAGCTGGATTCTTTTGAGAGTTGCAAGGAACAATCAATAGACAATATATTTTGTCAGGTTTGGAGAAATTATATATTAGAACTAGAAAGTAGTTGTTTATTGAAACAAAGTATGTCATGGTAATAATGATTGGACTCAAACAGTTTCACTATTTTCTCAAATGGTTCTGCTTAGAGTTTGATCAGAGTTCAAACTAATGAAAATAATTTAAGTTAGCTTGTGCTTGCCAAGTAGTTTTAAATGATGTCTTCAGCAGGCTTTTGTCATCAGGAGGGCCCGTCAGCACATTCTTATATGCACGACATTCAGTATACACAGTTGACTTCTTTTCAAAACTGTGAACACATTTGCTCTGTTCCTCAACAACATACATGGGCTAAGTTACATTAAATGTTAGCCCATATAAATCGTATTAACTTGAACATGTCATGTGTCTGGATTGCAGACCAGTGCAAATAAACTATAACAACTAAATGTTGGCAACCAGAATCAACTATGTTTGCTTACACACTTCATTCCTGCCACAACAAATTAATTAATCATTGATTCTTTATTATACGATAATTCACAGCACATGTTTTGAATAAATAGTTTCCATGTTTAGTTGTAACAATGTAATTTGCAAAATGAGAACAGTTTTAATTTAAGGCTGATGTCAATTTACAAATGAACAGTCCTTTTAGGGTTGGGCATACAGATGATGTCATCAACTCTAAACCTAGCTTTATGGCAACCCTGTCATATTTCTACATTGCAAGTCAATTTGCTAGACATTGCACACCACTCACTTCCAAGCAATAAGTCTCATGAGTTTATTAATCTACGTAGTTGCAAAAAAGTCTTGCTTGTTCTGCGTAGGCAAGTTTCAAAAAGTGAATGTACTAAAGAGAAAAGTTTCATTCAGATGCATGAATAACCAAATATATATA
>JBBBVU010000017.1:16218582-16234898 GCA_037177055.1 Atherinosoma microstoma
CATAAAATGCACCATGGTATTGTAGTTTTTTTGGGTTTGTTTTGGTCTATATTTATCAAAAGAACTGTACTGTCCTTGTTGTGCTTGTGTGTGGGTTGGTCTGACTTGTTGGCATAGCAACCTTTTTTGTTCTGCACAATGTATAAAAAGTGTATAAATAAAGGTTGATAGAGATTGACTGGTTACAGGGGCATGTAGTGGCAAACATCACTTCAAATTCAGCAACCAGGTGCATTCACTGCCCTCTGCATTGATGTGATATAGAAGATGTCTGGACAGCCACACCGAGTATTTAAAAGGCTTACTTTCAGCATTTTAATCAATAAAGCCTAAAAACAAAGGAAAATCTGAAACTTGACCACAAACATTAGCTATGTCATACTCCCTGTTTTTTTAAGAAATTTGATTTCAATTGAGAATTGCAATATGAACATAGCCTTCAAAGCCTTTTGACAGCAGGGGCGCAGATGGGATTTTTGAACTGGGGGGACCAAGCTGTCAGCAAATGATTTCAACTCAATAAGTTATTTTTGTGTAATTTAGGCTTTAACTAGCGCTCAAGCAGTTACTTTTGTGATTGTCCAAGGGCCAATGAGTTGCACTAAAATGTCATCAGAGAACTCTTATTTGAAATCATGGATAAACAACAATGAACATTGTTAAACAAAGGCCATTCTGATCAACACCATACATGATGAGACTTATTTGTCTGGAATGCCAATCACCCACAAAGACTTGATGCCTTATGCAAATTATGTTTTATTTAAACATTTGTGTATGAACTCAGAAGCCTACAAAAAACTACATAAATAACAATAAGTATGTATGCAAAGACATTTACTGTCAGGAAGCAGACTCAATGAAGGAGCCAAAAACATCTTTCGTAACCCACTAAAACTGCGCTCTGCTACAGCAGATGATATGGGCACCACCATAACAATATCACTCACAGATGCAGATAGAAATTTCTCTTTAATCAAATCAAATCAAACTTTATTTATAAAGCGCTTTTCATGCGACCAGCAACACAAAGTGCTTTACATAATAGAAACTATTTCTGCATATTAAAACAAAACAATATTAAAACTTTTCCCTTCCTATCCCCTACAAACATGAACTCCAATCCCTACTTTCTGTCTCTATACTGAATTTAGATGTAAAAATATTAATAAAAATAAACATCTGGCCTGACGCTGCTGTGAGGAAATAATGTCTTGGAGATCCGTCCATACCGGGGACCGGCCCACCCTTGACCACAAAAGGCACCATCACAGGAGCCGCCCAGATTCCAGAGAGGCCGGGGCCCACACCACAGCCTTAGGGCTGCTGTGCAGGACCTCCAGCCACCCAGATACAGGCGATAACCACGGCAACAATCCTACAGACCGAGCAGGCAGAGCCCCTGGCTTGGTGGATCCCCCTGAGGAAAACACTGGAGGATAAAGTATTAAAATTGTTGAAGCAAATATAAAATAAAGTTAACCTAAAAAACAATAAGAACAGATAATAAGAGTAATGACAATAAGAATATGAAGGACTTTATCAAAATGGTGGAATAAAATAAAATAAAATGAATAAATAGATAAACAAAAATTCACTTAAAAGCTAAGCTGAAAATGTAGGTCTTGAGCCTCTTTTTAAAAACATCTACAGTCTCTGCAGCCCTGAGGCTCTCGCAGGCTGTTCAACTGACGAAGACCGTAATGGAACGAGGCCTCGCCAAAGAATTTTGTTTTCACTTTAGGAATAACCAAAAGGCTTATACCAGATGACCTTAGGGTCCACGAGGGCTCATAATTTAAGAGCAGGTCCGAAAAATAAGAAGGCCCAAGACCATTAAGACACTTTAATCTCTGAATTCTGACTTTTTTCCAAAAACAAAAAAAAAGGCTTTTTAGGGAGGAAATTTTTTTCATTTCTGAAAAAAAGTCAGAATTCTGATTTTAAATCTCAGAATCCTGAGAAAGAGTTCTGACTTCTTTCTCAGAATTCAATTTTTTCCTTCAGCGGCCCTAAAACTCTTCCGTAATATTTCGCAATATGGCAAATCACTGTATTTTTTCCTTATTTAAAAATAGGTATAGTTAAAAAAAAAAAAGAAAAAGCCAGAATGTACTCGCTGGAAGGCTACGAATGCAAAAACTAATGTAAAAGAACTGCAGAGGTGTACTGCTTAATTGTCAAAATTGATTCTAATCAAGAATAAGTCTTAAGTTAAAAAAACCCAAAACAATTGTCATATTCCAGAAACTCAAGGTCATATTCAGTGCTTGGATTCGCCTTGACTAGATCCAACTGAATGACTTTTAAAAAAAAAGCGTATTTAGAAAACCATCTGTGTGTTTGATGTTGCACAGTCAATTAAATTGCACCAGTGTTCTGCTGTTGCAGCTGCCTCTCTACAGTAAGGTAACATGATTTTGTCTTGATATGTCTCTCTGAGAATACTCAGATCAAAGTTAAGACTGCTGCATCCATTGAAATAATGTAAACCTAACCTGTAAAATCATGGAATTCAAAGGAACTGATTTATACAGAAGTTGAGAGTGATCGTGCATTATTTTTTTAACACCTTTTTCTCATGATATATAAAACAAAAAAAGTATATTAAATTCAATTGGCTTTTATTGAGTATGTTTGTGCTGTACTGGGAGCAGTTCTGGTTTTCAGTCTAACTGCTGCAAGAATCAAGGAACCTGCGATAGCACTTCTTCACACTTTGGGTGCAGCAGTCTGTTTTTGAAGGAGCTCTGCAGGGCTACTTATATTACACATATACACCACAGCTTCTTTCCCAGCTGTCATGGGGGCCTATTTTGAGCAATGAAAAATACTTGAGCCTACCTTAATCATCTAATTATCGAGAAAACAAACTTAGTTTTTCCCAAGATAAATTTTCCCGGTTTCACGAGAAAACGGTCTTCGTTATCTCAAGTTCATGAGAAAATTAACTTGTGATCTCAATATAATGATTTAAAAAAGCAATAGTCAAGCACAGCTGCTCTTTGTTTCAGTATAAGATCTTCAGGTTGTTCTATATAAACTTTGCACTGTTTTTACTGCTTTCGAGAGACTAAGGCCCAATCTCAATTCACCCCCTTAGCCCTTCCCCTTAGCCTTTACACAGAGTGTGAAGGCAAAGGGCAATGTTTTCAGTCCTATGAATTGAGACACCCCTCTCTCCGTCTAACCTGAAATGTATTAGGAGACGAGTCTGCTCAGGGCTCCCTGTTTACAACACGTGTTACACAGACCTTAGGTTACAAAAGAAAAAAGAGCTGTAAGTTACAGCCTTATAACCACAGAAATGAAAATAATGTATATTGTTATATAATGTTCCCTAAGTATAATCAATTGAAAATTTTATGCAAATTACGACATCGCTACTTTTATTTCCGAAACATGCGTAGACGGTCAAACGCCGCATTTTGCCATCATGGGTAAACATCTACCTTGTCGTCAAGTTTTAATAACAGTTAAACATTTTTAATATTGTTATTTGCAAAAAGGCAACTTTTTTGTACAAGTTTCTCGGCGCCATGTTAGTTTCCTGCGTGAAAGCGTAAAACTCCTCCTACCCCTTTGCCATGAAGTCTGCACCTGAAAAAGTTCAGCTGAAAGGGGTATTCACCCCTTCCCCTTAGCTCTTCCCCTCACCCTGAAAGAGAATCGAGACTCCCCCTTGGTCTCTCACGAATGCGCAAAACGGAGGGGAAGGGCTAAGGGGAAGGGCTAAGGGGGAGAATTGAGGGTCTTAGAATCTACTGGAATAATTTGATTACTGATCAGTAGGTGTGATGGACTGAGCAGTGAAGGACAGTAAAGCAGCTTAAATTTATAGAGTTTTTATTTTATTGAGTTTTTATTTTACCCCAAAAATGTACAAAATCAATGAGTAAAAGAGGTTGACGTAACGGAACTCTACTCAAATAACTGGTAACAAAAATAACTAACTCAAAACAAATTAAATGATAAAACTGACCTGAAAAATGAGACAAGGTTGAAATTAAATAGTGATGGATCAGCCCAAACAAAAAGACACAGTGGGGTGACACACAAAAACCTAACTAAACTAACAAAGGAAAAAACAATTTCCCAAAAACTCCATTTCCAGTCACGAACCCAAGATATTCAGTTTCTGCTTTAGTGAAGGCACATTTTGCCGGATTAACCGTAAACCCAGCAGACTGAAGACGCTCCAACATCGTGTCCAGATGTCTGAGGTGTTCTTCCCAGGTGGAACTGAAAAGGACAATGTCATCAAGGTACGCTGCAACAAAGTCAGACATGCCAAACAGGACCTAATCCATTAGCCTCTAAAATGTTGCTGGGGCACCGTGTAGGCCAAAAAGCGTAACTGTGAATTGGTACAGGCCCATCAGAGTCCAGAAGGCAGTCAGCTCTTTTAAGCGCTCGGTGAGTGGAACCTGCCAATAACCCTTACAGAGAGATATGGTGGTTAGACATCTAGCCTTCCCCAGGTGCTCGACCATGTCATCAATATTAGGGGTCGGATACGAGTCAAATTGTGATATTGTATTCAAATACCTGAAGTCAATGCAAAAATCGATACTGCCATTCTTCTTTGGAACCAGAACCACTGAATTACACCACTCACCCTTCAATGGTTCAATGATTCCCAATAATTGCATCAGACTGACTTCCTCTTTCAGTGCAACCAGCAGGTGGTCGGGTATCCAGTAACTCATTAATTTCACAGAAGCTCTGTCTTTCAGCACAAAATCATGCTCGTCAGTTTCACCTGGATTCTCCTGGAACACTGGAATTACACAGATTTCTCACCATAGCTTGCTTCTCTCCAGAATGGTGGTTGAGGTCCAGGTCCTGAGGAGTGGATGCCGGCAAATACTGTTCATCCACTTCCTCATCCTCTGGAACATCCTGTATCAATAAGACATCTGCAGGTCTCTCCATCCATTCTTTAAGCAGGTTGATGTGCAGTAATCTGCTGGAGCGGGGCTGATCTGGAATGGTCATCATGATCTGTTAATTTTTCCAATTTGGAAAACTAGATGGACCTGGTGGAGCACGCATTTCCTCACCACTGGAGTCCGCACAGGGAGGGTTATCAGCTTTCAAGGTTCTGAGAATGGGGAGGTATTGGCCTGTACTTCATCTGCAGGAGCTGAAATTGTTGCTGCAGTGCTCTAAAACGCTGTTCTTGGGGGGCAAAATCCGCCCTCGGGTCTTGCCTCATGGGCCACTTGCTGATGCCCATGAGAACAGATAATGGACACCAATTCTTACATGGTTGGCTCTCTATCTTGGCCCTCAGTGCTGTTCACTCCTCCAGAGGCTCCATGTTCCTCTCCTCCATGAGTGAGCTCCTCTCCAACAGGCTGGTTTTGACCGTCTCCTTTTGCTCATTTGCCACTCCTTTCTGTTTTTTGCATGGTCCATTAGGTATGGAGGGAATGTAGAAAAAAGTAAGAAAAAATGCTGTGCCTTATTGTAAGATCCCATCACTGACACCAAATGTGATGAACCAAGCAGTTGACAATCAGGCACAGTTCAAAAGTGGGTTTTTATTCTAACCCAAAATAGAATTCGAAAACAATTTACAAAATCAATGAGTAAACAGGCCCATAAAAGAGGTCAACGTAACAGAGCTCTACTCTACTCTACTCTATGAATGTATTGCAAGATATGAGTCCATCCATTTTCTGTACCGCATAATCCACGCAGGGTCACGGGTGGTCGCTGGAGCCTATCGCATCAAGTATCAGGCGAGAGGCAGGGTACACGCTGGACAGGTCGCCAGTCTGTCGCAGGGCCAACACAGAGAGACAGACAAGCATTCACACAAACACTCATTCCTAGGGAGAATTTAGAGTGACCAATTAACCTATCAGGCATGTCTTTGGACAGTGGGAGGAAGCCGGAGTACCCGGTGAGAACCCACGCAGACACGGGGAGAACATGCAAACTCCACACAGAAAGGTCACTGTTTCAAACCCCTCCTGAGCCCAAACCAGCAACCCCCTCTGGCTCAAACTCAGCCCAGGACTCGAACCAGCGACCTCCTTGCTGTGAGGCTGCGGTGCTAACCACCACACCACCGTGCAGCCCAAGATATGAGTCATATTTTGTAAATGTGACTCATTGTATCTTGCAAGTTTTCTGGCCCAGGTTGTCATTGCAAATGAGAATTAATGCTCAATTGACTCACCTGGTTAAATAAAGGTTATACACGGGTGAACTTCAATGATGGCTGATCAGCCCAAACAAAAAGACACAAAGGGGCGGCACACAAAACCTAAATAAACTAACAAAGGAAAACCCAATTTACAGTTTGCAGAATTTGTCATCACAGGATGAGTTATGACTGCGCCATCTTTAAAACCGCTCTGCTACCGTGGATCAAAACTTTGGGTTTGCTATTAGCAGCAGTATCAGCAGGATAATGGCTTTTCAAAAACCAACACCATGGTCAAACCGGATTTCAAGCCATAGACCAGGATTCCTTAAAGTCTGTACTCCGGTCCGGATCCGGACCACAAGGCACATAAGTTCGGACCCAGGCCAACTTGTGTTTTGAATTACAAAATGCTATTATCCTAAGTCTTTTTCAAAATTAATCTTCCATAAATAGGAAAATAAATTGTTTATAGTGTGAAATAGTGTCCTTGGATATTATTCACTGTGATCTAGTGATAGCAAGTCTTTATGTTCACCAACTTTTGCTATCTCTCCTATTAATCGGTGTGTCTCGACCGTCTGTGACAGCCAATCTGCCCTCTGTATAGCCGCTTTCAGACTTGCATTGCGGAATATGTGCGGTAAAGTCCTTCCACTATTTACTGGAGTTGTTTTTTCAAACATATCGCTTCCTCGCAGACTTTTAACGTCGCGGCTAGGTTCACACATGGGGAAATGTTCCGGATAAGTCAGTTGTCGAAACTGGTTAGGACGCCTTTGTGTTGCGACTTGTCCAGAACATTTCTTGTGCGTTCAGCCGAAACAATGTGCCGCAACATTTCTGCTCTTATGACATGGGGGCTTGCCGGTAAATGTCCGCTACGAGGTAAAAGAGCGAAACATTTGTCTGAATGCAAGCGGTATAAAAGACAAAGTCCGGAACATTACCGCTTTTCAGAGCATTTTTGAAAGGGGCATATGTGAAACAGGCAGGAGGGCATGAGCAGAGGGCTGCTATAAATGACAGGAACGAGTATCCCATCAGCAGAGGCGCCACACGCCAACAGGCAATGCAGGCAAGTGCTTGGGGCCCTGAGCCAGAAGGGGGTGTCCGAGGGCTCATAAACTTTAGATTACAGAGCAGCGAAAATAAGGAGAGTTATGACGGCATAACTGTGTCGGCTCTATGTAGTACTCCCTAAAGGGGGCCCCCACCCCCGCTCTTGCTCTGGCAGTCACAGCAAGTAACAGTGAGTCTTACCAAAACAAGTGAGGAGAATATATCCATCTGGCAGTGAAAAGCGAAAGAAGAAAACAGAGGAGCAGAAAAGACTCCAAGAAAGTGATAAGCAGCACAGATAATACAGTTGCTAACTTGCTAAATGAGCTTGGAACAGCTGAGTCTTGCAGTAAAAAACACCGGCACTCAACTCATCCACTTAGCTAGCAGGCTAAAAACCGCTAAGTTGGACTGTTTCCTGTTGCTTTCAAATCAAAGATATGTCCAGCTAAACTTAACTGTCAAGGTAAGAATGCGAAGAAATTTAGATAATGTAAGGTGCATGGATGGAAGTTATTATTGTATAATGTGCACCACCAGATTGTTTGAATATGACTTTATTATCCATATGTGATAAGCAGACTTTATGCTTCTTAACACTGTATGTATGTAATGTATTATGTTGTAAATGTAAACCAAACCTAGTGACACCATGCAGTCTTTAGTTTAATGTTCTGCATTTGTACTATGTTAAATAATTTTGCCACTAATTTAACTAACAAAGTAATTAAGTATAAGTCCGTAGAAGAACAGTGTACTAGTTAAATGGGGCCCATGTGAATTTTTGCACCCCAAAGGACTCTAGAATCACCTCTGGGTATATAAGAAGATCCTAAACTGTCAACATCAAATAATTTTACTTATATCCATTTATACCAGTGTTGTTTTAAAAATGCGTTCTCAAACTTATTGTTTACACATACCTTCCTAAAACTTGAGTTTTTATTTTTTATTTTTAAGAGGAAACAAAAATCTAATTGCCCAATAAAAACCTTTAATTTTGAGCCTTTGAAAAAGCTATAACATTGGAATAAAAGCCATTGGAGGGTTCCATTGCTTTGAATTTAATTGTAGATTACTGAAACACATCCATATGCTGCATCCAGTCTGATTGGGTTAAGTTGCTGGATATTAATTTCACCTAAACGTGAAACCTTGGGAACACAGTGATAAATAGCGTGTGCTGCAATCTTTGAAAAATGGAGTCAACCTGAATTTTTGCTCTAGACCAAAGCCTTTCCCTTCTCCTCCTTTGTAATGACATAGAGTCATGAGGAGGAATGGATGGAGGGCTGCTGAGGTGCTGAGGTCTGGGTTGCTTGTCAGTGGCATGACTGATCACCGAGGCCAACTCTAAAAGGATTGCTAGTGGAAATAAAGACACCAGCATGTCAGCTGTAAGCTTCTCAGAAGGACCCATCAGACAAGTGGATGCGTATTGACAGGCCAGAGACAGAAAGAGAGAGATGCGGAGAGATGAAGGGGAAGACAGAGCAGAAGGAAGTGTCCTGAAGTCGCTCACCTTGGCACAGGCTGCAATGTCAGCCGACCCAGCGGCCATCACTCTCAGGCCCTGTCCTGGGTATTATTTAAAGCCAAACAAATATCAGGGACTGAATGTCACCACAAGGACACTCAGACCTCATCTCCACCAATCAGTGTCCAGGGTTTCAAATCACCCTTTCTCCTTCCCTCGCCAGCAAATCCATCTTCCTCATTCCTATACCCAGCTTCACACCCCCATTCGACCCCTGACTACCACATTGAGGGGCGTCACTGTGCAACAGATTTACGATCCCCTCATCTCAGGCCAAGCACGATTTATTGACATTAGTTGTCAGCTTTCTTTTTGAGGAATTGCACGTAGAATTAATTTTAAGTACGTCTTAATGTTAAATATCCTGGAAACACTAAATTTCATGGTAGGTGATGCTCAGAGCCGCATAAGCATATATCAAGTTCTCGTGCTATACCAAAAGACCTTTTTTTTATACTTTAATTTAATAAGAACCAGCTCATAACCGCTTCATCTCAGTTGTTAATTACTCATCCTTTATGCTGAGGAATGATCTTGGGACACCATTTAATGCATCGAAAGTTTGAGTAATTTAATTTAATTGTTTTTATTACTTAATCATGTCCAAGGCCACATAACTTCATGAAGAGCAACCTGAATAAGGTATCTCACAGTCCCATGCAGAAAAGCAAAAATGATTTTGTCCTTCATACTTCATAAGAAAATAATCTTTGACATTATATAGATCAGTGATAATATATTGATTTATACTATATTTATCCTTTATAAATTGACCTGCAAAACTCTACATTTTGCCACAAAATTGCTGACAATCATCCCAGATCACTGAAAGTGTTTCGCGTACTCTTTTGAATTCTTGGTAAGATGAAATACTGATACTTTATAAGGCAAATGTAAAGCTGTCATAACTTGGATATCTCCATGCAAAGATAACACTACAGCGCCAATAAGAACAGTTGCATCAAGTTTCTTGTTGTTTTTGACAACTAGCTGAAAAGAGGCACAGCCCCAACAAGACAACGCAGTAAAATAAATCACAATCAAGGCAATAAACATGTAAAATTTGATCGATACGTGCTTGCCTTTTTCCCTTTTTCAATAACAGCTGCTGTAAAGACCTGCTGAGCACAAGCGGCTATAAAAGTATGTAAAATAAATTAGGAGAGCATAATGAGAGGCTCCAGCAATTCCCCCATAAATATAACATAACGACCACAACTAAAATGTCAGGGAACCCAATAAATCAATTTCTCAGGGACAGGCCGGCCTTTATGTGTAGAACACACAGTCATATTTATAATCTTTTTTTTCTTTTTTTTTTATCAATGGATCACATTTTTTTGGGAGGGAGGGCAGCTGAGGAGAGGGTGCAGCTCAACACAGGTCCCTCTCACACGAGGAAGGTTTAATATGTGTTCTATGTGATTCATCACTGTGACACGGACACCTGAGGCCTGGGTCCGCTCCATTTCTACAGCCTAAATGGTTTCTTGGGGACTTTTCCTGCACACAAGCACACACAACTACCACACATGAGCTGAGTAAAGGAGCTGAGAGAGATAGAGGGAGAGGGAACCAGATGGCTAACGGATTGACAAAGAAGGCACCTTTTAAAAACAGAGCTATTTTGTCCTAGCCATGTAATAGATTGTGAGTCTGGAGTCACCCCGTGTCACCAGTACAAGAGCCAAATCACTTGTGATGTAGAGAGGGAGAGTGAAAATCCAAGTGAGAATTAGATGATGAGATTACAGGCCCATTTCAGATAACCAACCCACTGAGAGGGGAGTATTCATAGAAGGGTAGAGGTTACAGACCCATTACACTGGGTTAGAGTTACTTTACACTAAATAAGGCTGTTATCTACCCTGCCGACTCCTCACTTTCCAAACTTCATGAGTCCACACTAAACGTAAGTACATGCGGCATTTCAGCCTGCTGATGTCACAGCAAAACATTCATGACTGTACAAAAACAATTCAATCTCATCCCATTGTAGCCGTGGTCCATTAAATTACCAATGTATCCAGAGAGATGTTTACAAGCAGCATCATAACTTGTTGTTTGACCTCATACAAGCTTTGGGCTGTAAAAAACAAAGATAGCATGACAGCAAAATGCTCAGGAATGCAATTATTCTAACAGCATACCAAGCAAAGAAAGTCCAGTTATAACCTTGTAAGAAGTGTGTGATTGATGGTGGGAAGCACACAAACACACAAGTGGCACTGGTTCCGAGAATTAATGCTCAACACCCGACAAATGTAATTTCTTTTTCAAGGCCTAGCTAAAAGTCATACCAACCATTGTGGTAAAGTTCAGAGTTGCCCCAATTACAATCTTAAGGCTTTCTCCAACATGTGATTTTTTCCCCCCATTTATTTATTTTTGAACAGTAGCTAAAAAAAAAATGCTCCAGCACATAGTGATGTTGTTCAAATAAAGTGCAACAGAAAAAAAAATAGTATATCCCTCTTAAACAGGTGTATTCAGTTCTCAGACTATTTACAGACCAATCTCAAAACTGACTGAACATCAAGATCAGTGTTACTCATTTAGGTTGAAAGACAGCTTGTTTACTTTATATATTTAGAAAAATTTTTATTTCATTATGAAACAATATTTTGGTATCTACAAATTAATATGTTTGTCTTTCAACTTGATATTCCCTTTGAAGTTGTACTAGTTATAGAAGCACTACTGAACTTTGGAAGATTTTAGCACTTTGGTGCCCCCTAAAACAGGCTAATTCAGCGTTTTGCATCGTGTCTCTTCTTTGCGCTCTCTCCTCCCAGTAAAAGTCAGTTTGCCAATTAAGTAATTTGAGAAATAAAACATACTCCATTTTACACTCACATATGCACAAATGTGCACTTAATCTATATTTCCTTTAGACAGAGGAAATTATTCAGTTATTTCAAAGGCTAATATCAATTACCAATTTAATTACCTCTTGTAATATCCACCATATATCCAGGAAATATTTTACAGATACAAATTCAAAATGAGTTTTTACATTTACATTTGTCTAAAAATAGTAGTTAAAGATAAACAAGCCAAATGTCAATGCTAAAGGAAACAAGGAAAATGAGATAAAAAAATGTTTTATCTGCCACAGGCTTTACAATAATTCTACCAAATAAAACAAACAAAAAAACCAACAACCTCAATTAAACTGAATATCTTTGTAAACATCAGTTGTGAATAGGGTCTATAAAAAGCATCTTAGTCTTTGACATGTTGAAAGAGAGCCTGAACAATTCTGACACAATTCTGCCCAAACAAGAAGAGTTTCTTTTAGCCGGAGCTCAAGCTGTGATAGAAATGCCAATACCTATGGAACAAATGTTTCTTTAAATCATATTTGATAAACATTTATCATGTTTGGGAAAAATGGTGGAACAAGGGAGCTCTTGGTTGTAGACTAAGATTTGTGGACTCTATAAAACTGTGCAAACTTTATACAGTGCAACCCCCCCACATTTTCAATTCTTCTCTTGAACTCTGTCCATCAACTGTAGCCTCTAGAGGTGGCTTGTTTAAGAAACAATTAAGGGGGTATACAGAGCTATTTGCAGGCTGCAGGCCTTGCTGGGCAGGCCAGTCGACTGGAGTACCTTTCACAACTGATTTATAACACTGTCGCCATGGCAAGGCAACATAATTAATAGGAGCATGGACTTCTAATTCCAATGACTTCCACACCAAGTGGTTTTCATTTGATTTATGATGGCCAGCAACTTTGCATTTTATCAGTTCATTTGGTCATTATTTATGCTGATGACCAATTTCAATGGGTCGCTATAATCTAACTTGCCACTAATCAAAGAGAATTAAGGTTCACTGCATTATTTAGAAGCTGTTCATTTATCTTTGAACAAGGCAAGAGAAATAGTTGTGAGAACATGCATTGCTGTTCACCACAGCAATTTTGAAGACACATTCAGTGATCATTGCCCTGTGAAGGAAATGTGCGCCTGACAACATTGCACTATAGTCCAGAGCTGTGTGTTGGGTGTTTCCTGGAACAAAATTAAAGCAAGTGCATCACTGGAATGCATTTTCATAATGAGTTTATGGCACCTGGCAAGACCGGTGCTCAGATCAAGAAAAGATGATTGGTCTTAAATTAGAGCATAACACATGTGTACAGCATTTAGAGTTCATCCAACATTTTTTAGGTTTTAGGCTATTCATTAAGTTCATTAAATGACTGGGTTTGCACAAAATATCACCAGAGTTTAAAAAAAAGCAACCTTTTCAAAAGAAGCTGTAAATAGACCAACAAAAAATAGAATTTGGTACACTTTCATGACAAATCCAACGCGTGCCTTTGTTTGACACAAGGTAAATCTTTTGCATATGTATTGACTTGTTTATTTACTCAAGAATATATTGGGGTAGAATTCACAAAGTAAACCTCTTCTGCAGGCACCTCAGTTGAAATTCAAAGGTGACATATTTCCAATTTATGAATGATGAATCTAAATCAGGGGCAATTTTGGGAATCTGACGGCATGGTGTTGACCAGCCTCAGCCTGGAGGCATAGATGGATATATCAAAGCAAGACATCTCTGAAAGTGTCAATATTTGTGCTCATCATACCAACACACACCCAGCTGTGGCTAAAATTATGCATTGCATTCTTAATGACTGTCTTCTTGCTGGCAAACTTGATATATATGAAACCAGTTCATTTATAAGTCAATTTTCCTTCATTTCAAAGCCAGTGAATGTAATTCATAGGCAAGTTTAATAATATATGCAGCTTAATCTTTTCTGGACCAAGTACAGTGGCCTGATATTTTTGTTGACTTACTATTCATTTAACAAAATATGCTGGCTAGCATAGTTAATACAAATAATTTTTTTAAGTATTGATGAAATTCAATGTATTCTAAACAAAAAATATATTTTTTTAAATCTGTTGTATAGTATAACTTGGGAATTGCAGTTAAGAACACACCACAGTTCATAAAATGGCATGTCTCCATACTAAATGCAATAAGCACGGACTCTACAAGTCCCTTTGAAACAAACACACAACCAAGAGCAATTTACTGTATGGAAAATGAAAAATGCACTCTTCAAGTATTTGACAACAGGTCCAATTCAAATGATCAGACTCCATTTGTTAGCCCATTCCCTTCCCCTGATTCCCTGAGTGATAAATTGCATTTAGTGAACCGCACGAGGCTAAGCATTCATGACATGTTTTTATTGATTTGCATGAGCTATATGCATGTAATCCTGTTTGTAGGTAAATCATGGCATGGGCAAATTCCAGTCACTGTGGGTTTACTACGGAGAGAGAAAATTGGGGCTCCGCATGGGAGGTGGAATAGAGCTGGGAAGAGTGGGAAAGAGATGTGGCTGCCCGTTGAAATCTTGGGACCTCTATTAAGATTTATAGGTGTTGGGATTCTACGGACCTGAGGCATTATTCATGGTAAAGTTTCTCTGTCTGGGCCCGTTTATAAGATGAGACAGGGCTGACAAAGATGGAGGCCCTCTACAACAGAGCAAAGCTCCTTGAACATGGGGCTCAGTCACCTGACACACCCATGGCATCAGCTACAACTACTCAGCATAGAGATTCAGCTTAAGGTTCTCACAGTATTGTAGAACACCAAGCAAAACTACCAGTTTTTGTCATCCTACCAATTACCACATTCTCAGGGTTCTTTTAAAATGAGAAAATTGGGCTTGCAATTAGGCTGCATTTCAGCAGAATTAACTTTTACACAAAATGCAACCAAACTGATAAATATGCCACAGATAGCCATAATATAATGTTTTTCTTCAAAGATCTTCTCCTTTGAGAATTTTATAGGCATTATATATGCGTTCAGACCAAATGCAATTTCTGCGTCAAAAACGCTCTTGGCATTCAAAGTTGGACGCTTGACACTGGCAAATCAGACACTTGACATCCAGCATTAAAAACGTTCTTGATGCCCAAGACGCGCGTCTGCAGGACCCGGATGTTTTCCTTTGCTTGTCTTTTTACAAAGGCGGATGAAATTGAGAAAGTAGCTTGGCTTTATTTGCTCCACAAGGCCAGAGAACGATGTCGTCGGCCTCTCTGCGCCATGTCTGGATTCAACAGATTGTTTAGAGTCATGTCATAAATGACAGGGTGCGCACAGACAGCCACGATCAGGTTGTCCTCTGTTGTCTTTGTAAAGTGAAGAGATTTCCCCGGGTTCTTCCTATTTCTGTCCTGTCAGAAAATGTGTCTCTAAGTCATGACGCTGAGTCGCTCTGATTGGTTGACGACCCGCATCGAGCAGCAAAATGTGACATAAGCAAAAAGGGGAAAATAGAAAGATATAATTGTCAGCTTTATTAGCCATTAAGCTACAGTGAGTGTGAATGTTCTATAAACTCATGCTGAGAAAATTTTATGAATCAGACTGATGCACGTCTTCAATCCTGCAGCACTGGACTGTTTGTTCTCATCCAGAAACTGCAGCCAGTTAGCACCTGCTTTTCAGAAAAATTAAATATAGGCGCAAAAACAGACACGTTTGGTAAATCACATTGCGTGTGCAAAGCTGATTTATTTCCATCTACTCCTCCCAGTATGTTGCAAGTTCTGGCAGAAACACCCATACTACATATTCATCCAAGGCAAACATGCTAAATAGATTGCGGGCATTATTTTGCCTGTTTAACAGGCGCAATCCTCGGTGTGCCCCCGTTTGTAAATCTGGTACAATATGTTTTTACGTGTGCTGTCAATTTTGCAAACATATTAACACATGCAAACCTTTAATAGATCCGGCCCTAAAGATCTTAACCACAGCCCACTGTGGCTAAGAATTACCTCAAACCAAACCAGACAGAGCACATTGAATCTTTGTTTAAGAAGCCATGACGATATTCAGTTTATTCAGCAATTTCCTCAGAGCCCCACCATACTTTATTTGGTCTTATTAGATGAAAACACAAGGATCACCTTCAACTTTATTAATGATGGTACTCTGGATGAAAGATGCTGGTGAAAATCTGCAGCATCTGTTTGCTGCATTCACTTCTCTGTGGGCTCCACCTATTCCTCATGCCTAATGATGCTGATCCACTCGGCAAGTTTTACGGACAAATGTGTATTTGGCTACATTCATCATCCTGAATGAGTGTTCCTGATGAGCCATCGCCTGGACTGTTTCACTCTTTCTACCATACGTTAACAAATGACAACTCCTGTCACATGTTTTCCATTTGGGAGATACAGTGGGAGGCAGGGGAAAAGGGGTCGAGGGATTGTGAGGGCTAAAAGATGGGCAGCTTCAAGGGAAATGAGTCAATGATGACTGCTCTTACAGGAATCACCACCCGTGTGCCATCAACTAACCACAGTAGCACGAAAATGCATCAATTATGTAATGCTGTCAAGGAACAGTTGCAGACCTGATCCATGTCACTGCATGGCTCAAACCCAACTGCTTTTCGAGTGACGTTAGAGGCCAAAACACTTCCACTGTAGGTGGACTACAACCCCAGAAGCCAGAGAATGTATCCTTGCAGACCCACATGAAATAGCCAACAAGAATATG
>JBBBVU010000017.1:16237899-16256142 GCA_037177055.1 Atherinosoma microstoma
CACACACACATACACATATATATATATATATATATATAGAGATATATATATATATATATATATATATATGTATGTGTGTGTGTGTGTGTGTGTGCGTGTGTACATATATATTCAGTCATTGAGCGCGTAATCATTGAGAAAAAGGGAATTTCATCTTCTTATTTCAATGCTTTATTGATCTGCTGGCTTGGTTCTCATAAGCTCCATTACATGGCCCAAGCAGCGGCTGGCAACATTGTCCAATTCAGTCAACAAAGGAGAGCTATTTCCATTGATCAATGCCCTTCTATATGAAACAGATAGAGATTGATAATACACTTCAGCAAAATCCTACACTCAATTAGAGCTTGATGAAAAACAGTCCAGTGGAGGGACAACAGAAGGTGTTAATAAGCAAGAGCAAATAAGCTAGAGCATAAATCACCAAAACTGGAAAGACTTTGCTTTCTCTTTGAATGAAACCATAATTTATCAATCTTTCAGACAGATGGATTGTGTTTATGTAGGCTATTGATCAATAGTAACCTTTTATTACTGTTTTTTTCCATTAAGAGGTGCAGATTAAAACAGATGAGTTGTTTAACTTGCTAACGACCAGTACAACGGCACACTCATGTGGCTCTGGAATACCAAATGTTTTCACTGACGCTCATGTAGGAGAAATCATTGCAGAGAAGGTTGAGGCTGCACATTAATTTGTCAGCCCATTAGGAAAGCCCTCACTTGACAGTGATCTAATCTAAACGATGGGAGTGTCCATGGCCACTGAGCAGCCTTATTTGAATCAAGTCGGTGCCAGGTCTTATCAAGAGCCGGGAAGCAGGACGCAGGTTAAAAGAAAAAGACAAGCAGGAAGACGAGATGGAGAGGAAATCAAGCAGTCAGCGAGGTGTCAGGCTTAGTGATGAGAATACAAATATGGAACACAAATTAAGTTATCTTATTTGTGATACAATATATATGTATATATTGGTTATTTTTCTTTTATTCTTATAAATACACTGTTGATAATATTTCAAAAGGAGACATCTGCAACCAGATTATAGAACAAATGATTTTATTTTGTGCTATCAAAGTAACCATTGGACAGCCTAATGTATCACATTTAAAGTTTTCTGAATGTTAAAGTAAACAATGTAGGTGCCTTTGTGATGTGCATGATAAGCAGTGCTGTTGTATCTTTAGATATCTACACTGTCCATTTTTTATTCTACTGTACAGCAGGGCCTTCAAAGTCCCATCAGCAATATCCACAAAAATTGGTCTACAAAGACATGAGGGACTATACTTCAAAAATAGGCCTTGATTGTGCCATGTGGGACAAAAAGCATCACTCAAGCTAACCATTCTTCCATCTTTCACTGATAAAATCCACTTTCCATTCATTACCCTTTATCATAAACACAAGTCTACAGGGAAGCCAGGCTTAGAAGTGGTTAAGCTTGTCCCTGGTTTCTTATTTCTAGGGAGCATTTATCTGATGATATATATTCCTTTTGGTAAGTGAAAGGAGTTATTCTGTTTCCAACAGGAAGGACATTGATAGGGCATTAGGGATTTGTTTATTTCAACTCAAAGCCATAGCATTTATCCAAGTATATATTTCGCTGCGGGCTCAAACCAAATTATGTCTCAAGGCAAGATAAATCACAAGGCCCAAGTCAAAATGCCACATGTTTTATGATCGTTCACAGAGCTCTGGTGGCAGGCTACATGTTCCTGAAAGCTGCACTGTGACAACACTTGAGACAACAACCTACGTGCTCCAGCTTTTTTGTGACTAGAAACTGTGATTAATGTGACAGCTGTCATGTGCACATCAGCTGTCTAGGTTTTGGACATTCCACTGAATGATGGGATTTGAAAAGAAGTTCATCTGTCTCCCTAATAAATCCATTGTCTTGTCTTCCTTGAACAGGAGATGTAGTGATGGACACATCCAACAAACAAGCTTAGAGAGATGTTGCAAATGCACAGAAAGTGAAATGTGAGTTGATGTGCTTGAGTAAACAACTCAACATCACTCCAGTAATAAATGACAAGACAGGACAGGAGTGTGAATTTAGAGAAATAAATTACAGACAAATGCTCTAAAACAATTTTAGTAAAGTTTTTTCTTAAAATTTCTTGTTCCTTTTTTGACAAGCCAGTCTAAACCAAAAACATCAAGAAACATCTTTCCTTCAACAGGTATTGCGCTTGTCCGAATGACTGGCAAAATTCCTGCATGCTGCCACATGTTTCTGTGGCCTGGTGTCTTTCACATGATCTGTCAAGAGACTGAGGCTGATCCCGTTATAAAGGCCTTCTTACGTAAACTCCTGAACTTAGTATCCCGCTGATGTGACCCAGGCAACAATGCCTCCTTATATGCCTAAACAGAAGCTGCTGAACAAAACTCAAGAGCTTGTGTAGAGGGGAGTTGAAGGGTCATGTAAACTTGCAGCGGGCTAGAAAGGCCCCAAATGAAAAGAGGAAGAATCCTCTTTTCAATCTGTGCATTGTTTCTTAGGAGGGATTGGTGCCATCACAAACATCGACCCTAAATTTCTTTACAAACAGGGCAAAGAGACGAGACAAAGGGGTCCACAACAACATGATACTGTGTCTCTGTGAGTGTGTGTCTTCTGTGTGTGTAATGCGTCTGTTTAATGTTACTGAAGTCCAGCTGCCTCAAGCTTATACTGAGGATCCCTGGGGTTTTTGAATACATTTTCTATTTGATTAAGAGTTGCATCTCCACAGAGGGAAACACAGGTGAACTCCTTCTAAAAACCCAGTTAATGCATTTTGCCCAGATAAGCTTCTGTCATGTGGATAATATATTTCCCAGAAGATCCTGGTACACAATTAACTCACCTAAGCATCATAGCGAGTTGAATCTGATATCACAGTCCAGTTGAAATATTTAGATTTAAAATTCATTGTACTTTGACATGGACTTTCATTCAAGGGGGTGCAGGACTAAAGTGTAAAGCCCTCTCCTAAAAGATAAAAACACTTGTGTTTTGCTGTATTTCTTAAATGTAAAAGTAATACAACTTAATCCAAATGTTTTGCATTGATAAATAAAATATAAAAGAAAGAAAAACATTGATCAATATTTGTAACATTTGAACTAAGAAGGTCTTAGCGCGCAAAGAATCTTTCCTCATTTCTAAAATATACCTCATAAAATGAACAAATCTGTGACAGTGAACCTTAAAACTCACTTCAAAATAAAAATCATAGTGCCTGATCATGGGATACAAAAAAACCTACTTGTAAATACAAATGCAACATGTGAAATTAAATGTCATTACAAAAATTTGTAAATAAGATGATGAACAAATATACATATCAACTTTAATATATGGAACATCCGCAACACACACACAAACAGGAAAAACAGATGGAATGGAAGCTTGACATTCTTATTATCTTTTGCCAGGTTTTAAACAATTCAAACAACTATTCAAGAAAAAAAATCAAGCTGATAGATTTTGCATAAAATCTTCAAGCATACTGTTTGAAGAAATTTCATGTTATGAAGTTTTTCAGAAATGTAAGCTCTCTTAAACAGCTTGAAGTTGCTTGCCTGACACAAAGTGCATTTTGGTCAAATCTATACTTGCATTTTCAATTCTCACAAGCACCAGAAATACCCATGGCTATCTTAAATTGTATGGCTCTGCATGACATTATAACCCATGTATGAGGTTATAAAGACAATGAGAATTGGAGTAACTTAAAAAAAGCTATCCGCCCACTTCTCTCTGCCATATGTTACAAAGTTCGGGGTGTCCTCAGAGAGCCAGACATCTCACTGCTCTGATCACTAACTAGCCAACCAATCAAAGCCTTCTAGCCATGAAGCAATTATCTGCTCTCCATAACATAGGTGGAGAATGTACCAGCAAACCCTGCAGCTCTCACTCTCTCCCAGCCTGTATACTAAAATAACTACTGACGCCTTATATATTCTTACAACTGTATGTAAAATAGAAGGCAAAAAAGAATTTGTTTTCCTCACAATGAACTGGGATCGCATTACATGCCATGCCAAGTACAAAGCCTGAAACTGCAGGGGTGGATTTTAACCTCTAACTGTTGCATGGCATGAATTCTTGTCATTATATCAATTTATTTCAGTGTCATTTGTGTGGGCTAGAGTTTGTCTAATTGAATGAAAAGCAATGGGATTCACATTCGATCTGACTTTAATGGCCTTTCCCAGCAACTTATTGTTCTGATGAAAAGTAGCAGTTTTAAGCTTAGATGGTTTTCTTCACAGATAATCAGAAGGTTGAAATCATTCGAAAGAGTGAAGAAACAGCTGAGAAAGCCCTCGGCTTGTCTATCCTGTTGAGAGGTGCTAAGAAGTATGAGATGGAAAAGCTTACATTTTTTTCATGGATGTAGTAAATCTTTTTTATACCTCACTAAAGTATGATGTGGAGTAATAGCAGGGGGAAGGGGGACGACAACAACAACAACAAAAAAAACACTCAGAAATTATGTTTAATGTATTGTGTATTTGGAGTTCTTTATGGTGGAATCCCAACCAAAGAGAGCCTCAAACAAATTCACACTGAATCCAGGAAGCTTTCCAAGACAAACACCATGAATATATATCTTGGTGCTTAATTGGCTGCATCAGGGTCTGTCGTCACATTTGTTATATTGTGCAAGCCAATGTACATGGCTAATCTTATTCATCATTTATTTAGTCATTATGGGGTTTTGCCTTTATTGCTGTTATCAATCAGCTTAAAGTCACAGCTGAGTGCACAGTTTCCAAAAGGTTACACTGACAAGTTCCTCTGAAAAGTTGAACATAGATAATGGTTCAGAAAGAATTCTGGTGGATCTGAAGTTTATATATCTTTCACAATGTCTCCATGTCTACTGGTTTTACCATACAGAGGGAGCTATTTAACAGGCAAGTATAATAACTGCTATTATTATATCAAAGAAAGATTGAAATACTATAAATTAATGAGAGAAAAAAGTTATCTGTTAGAAATAAAAATTGATGAAAGGAACTTGTAAATAAACAGTTTAGTAGCAAAGATAAAAACAGATATAAATAAAATTATTTATCAACACACAAATAGGCTGTAGCTCTTCTTATTTTAGTATGTTTTTTTTTAACTAAGCAAACATAGAAAGATATAGCCGTAGTGTTTGTTTGTTTTTACGAGATGTTGCTACTTTTACTTTTTGCCTGTTTCCTTGGAAACACAGTGTCCAGGGGCCCTTGGCTGTGCTGAGCCTAATGGGGGGGTCTGTGTGAAATCCAAACTGACTGATCCAGGACAGAGCAAGGATTACACCACTTCCCCCTTGAATTCTGTCCTTTCCAACAAAGAGCTTTCTGTAACCACAGTCAAGTGAGCCGTTAGTTAGCCAGTGGAGCCGCAGAGTGGTGGTTCAGGGCCACTGTGGGAAAAGGCAAGGGGCTCCAGCATCATGTTTCTATTCCTCGAACATAAGGCCCAGGAGCCCCTACCATCAGCATCACCACCCACCACTTTGCTCCCAGTGCCTTAAGGAGGTGTCAGGTTCTGGCACCTGCTGGAGGCCCTGGCAGGTTCGTGCCCTTGGCAGGTTCACATGTCACTCCAACAAAGAGCCTGTCAGTGTCTCTGTGGTCAACAGGGATGACATGCCGTAGTTATTTCAGCCGCTGGAAGCTGTTATTTCTAGCAACTTCTTACCTAATTCATAATGGGATCAGAACATTTTTAATATTTGCAAAATGAAAATGAGGATAATCAAAAACCAATGTAGACAGAGTGACAAAAGAGAGCTAGATTTATGTGTTGATTGTTTTAGTTGGAGTGAAAAAAATCCCACAACATGAATGCCATGAACAATTAAGACATTCTCTTTACAGATGTCTTTCGTGGCCTGGTTTTAGTCTACCAGGTTTAATTATACCACACAAATCACAGTGCAGTGACATCCAACTCGATACTTCCTTCTAAGACAATGCATCCGCCACCACTGACCTAGTCTCTAAGAACACAAACGTGATTCATTCGGCCAGGAATGATGATTAGATACAGAATTTACTGAAACTGTCAATGGTAGCGTCAATAAAAGGGCTCTTAGTATCTTTCATTGTACAAATCAATTACAATTTGAAACAATGATTTAAAAAAGGACAGCTTTCAAATAAACTACAGGGGAGGAAATTTCAGAGGCATCCAAGACATCTTCACCATCTTTTTTTTCCCCATTTATTTTGAAATCTATATAATTTATGTAATGACAGTTTTGTCTGTATTAGTTACTTTGCTGTCAACTTTTCTTGTTTAATGTTTTTAAGAACAAAACAACAATAAAAAAAACAGAAATCAAATTCAGCTGGATTGGGATTCATTCAATGTGTTTAATGATATGTTGATGTCAGCTGTAAAATATACAAAAATTCCAATCCAACTTTATCAATTTGCCCTTTAAAAACCACAGAGGACCAAAGTGGCAAATAAAAATCAAGATTAAAAACATAAGTAGCATTACACTAATCCTATAATTAAATGAAAATATTAATTACATAGTAAATGGAAGGAGAAAAAAACACATTACAATACATTCAATCTATGGATCATTTTGCCCAAAGCAAAACAGTAAAGAACATACTGGGGTAAATGTGGGATTCAAAATCCTAAGATATGGACTGGGACGGCTGGGGATCAAACCAGCAACCTATCAAATGAGAGACAACTTCCTGAGTTACAATTACTAAATATTTTTTTGGAATAATGTGGGCTAGTAACCTTGTCAATCAACATATCATTTCTAAATATCAATACAAAACCAAATAAATCTTTGGACTTTTCTGAATATCCAAAATACTCCTTCAAGCATTTTATTATTTGCATTTTGTAGAAACATTGGAGCATGTGAAAGTAAACTTTGCCTGAATTCTTCTATAGTTTCTATATCATTCATTCTAATGATGACCCGCCATTTCATTTCCTACAGATAAAGTTTGGAGTAATACACTTAAGTATACATACTGTTTAGATGTACAGGTTTCCAGAAAGCTTTTAAATGTGATACATGTCATTAATAATCACATAAATTAGTTATTTTGCTACAGGTGCTCTGTATCATGATTGTCATTTAGATTTTTGTAAATCTCTTTTACTTAATTATGAAATGGTTTGTGTGTTTTCCCAATGTATGCGTGGTTTCTCTCTGGGTACTCCAGCTGTCTCTCACAGTCCAAAGACATGCATGTTAAGTTAACTGGGTACTCTAAATTCTCCCTAGGAATGAGAGCGTTGGCCCTGTGATGGACTGGGTACCTGTCCAGGACGGGCTGGATAGGCTCTAGCCCCCCGTGACCTGTATTGGAATAAGCGGGTATAGAAAATGGATGGATGATTATGAAAGTTAAGGTCCTGACTGTAGTCATAGTGGAATAATCAGCACATCAGTCCATTATTCAATCTGCAGGAAATCTGCAGCATTCTTTCAAATTACAACTGATGTAGTTTATTTCTGAACAGCCGATGTTTCTAGCTGCTTAGAAGTCAAAGTGAACTGTTTTGTCTTGAAATTAACTAAATGTTTAATTTTAGACTTTTTGTAGGTTAAAAGAAAATGATGTTATTATCTTGGGTTTTTAAAAAGAATAATTAGGATTATTTGGCCTTTTGATGAAAAAACAATTACTGAATTAAGCAATATTTGTCAGAATCATTGATGGGTATCAACAGTTGTTCCTCTAATGTAACTTTATTCTTTTTTTACTCTATTCTACAGTCATTTAGCAGACGTTTTCGTCCAAACCGACTTACAACTGGTTTTACTCCATGATCAATCCATCGTTTTCTTTGCACAATTAAGACACTGCCTTGAAAACAAAAGGTCAAATCAAGTGTGTTGTGAAGTTTGTGAACAAAAAATGAAACATATATCATATATGGACCGAACTATGGCAACCCTAGGCCCCATATCTAACTCTATCCCTGACTTATTTAGGGCTGTGGTCAGCAGGTGTTCAGCGCCGCAGGAGCTGAAGGTCAATGACTTGGATCTGGACATTGAAAAATGTACAACTGCTGGTCACATCACAAATGACAAATTAAAACTGCAGTAATGTAATACTGTAATCTTCTGAGAGGTATAAAGACCAGTTAGTCAGGCCTGGAATCTCACAAGGAAAATGAGAGCCACTTATCCAATAACGAGAGCTTAATGAGGGTCCCTTTAACTAGCTACAGTGTCTCTCTTTGCCTTGGAGAAACATTTGTCTTACAGTACAAATGTGATTCATGCATCATTCCTATTGTGAGAGAGAGTGGTGTAATAACCGTATAAATCACAAAGGGCCTAGGTTGGGGTAATGAGACTTAAATCTCTTAAAACAACACCATGAACTCAGCTAAATGATAAAATGATGTGGTGGAGGAAAATACTACCTTCTTCGCGTAAAGCTACACCACTCTCCACACATGGCTTTTGGCAGTGCAGAAGCCCTACTTCATTTAGCTCTGACAGGCAATTTAATACCACAAAATTACTAACCTTAGCTTTGCAATTACTTTTCCAGTTCTGAACATTTTCAACCCCTCTGTAGATGTAATCTTAAGGTTAAGGCCCCTGGATAGGGCAAACCCCAAGTTCTGAAGTCACTCTTTTAACAAGAGCTCTGATCAGACAAAACATGGAAACCATAAGAAATGGGAAGAGAGGACAATAGTTTGACTATTTTTGTTGCAACCTAAATGTTAGGTCTTATTTATGTTCCACTTTCTTCCAACATAATGCAAAATGAAAAGTGCAGATTATGGAAGGACAAATCAGGCTTAAGTCTCATAAAAAGTGGTTGGAAAATGTGAACGTCAGCTTTATAAATTACTGGTATCCTGCTTTTAATGGTGTGATGAACAGAGACTATGTTCATCCAGTTGAGAGAGGGCATAAACTTTTCTCACCATGCACACGAAAGCAAACAGAATCTGATTGGATGATGACAAATCAAACTGTCCAATGAAAGAGCAAATGGCTCCCTGTCCTTCTGCACTGCTGCAGGCTCTTAAAGGGGAGTAAATCAATTATAAAGACCATGGTTACATGATGTTTTTAAATTTGGAATTAATTATTCCGATTTAGATATTGTGGAATTAAAGTATTCTACTTCAGGTTTACATGGAAATAGTAATTCCCAATTGGGGTTTACATGGAAAACACGTTTATTTGCCTTTACTAAATTCTACTTTAGAACTGGGGGTTGGGAAGGGTTCTGATTTGACAAGGGGAGGAAGTGACATACTTAGGTCTACTGGAAGAAAACAAACTCCACTTCCTGCTTCTTTTCTTTTCAGCTACAACATGGAAAACCACATAATAAGAAACATTTTCACTTGATTTTGATTCTAATTGTGAAGAAGCAGCTCAACACTAGCATACTTCACTTTCACTCAAATAATCTCGGCTGGAGTCCAACGCTTGCTTTGAGCCGCCAGCACGTGGCCGATGATGGTGCAAATACCTGTGTGTCTAATGGAATGTGATAAACTAAGGGTAATAAGCAGCGAATTGACACACTTACCAAGGAAGCTGTTCTCAGATCTGCTGTCCATTTTGACTTACTCAGTTACATTTATCCATAGATAACTTTTGGCTATCATTACTTCCATTCATTTAATCAGAGCCCAGTTTGTGATGTTCTTCCAAAAGTTAAAACAAAAGCTTAGGCAAAACTTCAGGCTGACAGGTGTTTTCCAACTCCTCAGTAAGTAGCTAGTGACTGTCCTAAAAGTCGCTAGAAGACACTAAATGATGTCATCGTCATTGCATAATCACCCTGTTACATATAAATCAAAAAGTAAAAATCAAAAACATCCTAAATATGTTTATAACTTCAAATTAACTTTCTTCTGTTGATTTTTATTTTGAAATTGTACATGCTTGTGGTTTTTAAATGCAATTTTATTAAGTTTAGTTTGTTTTTTAATTAAGAGTCTACAACAAGTTACTGTAATTTTAACTTTTGTAACTAATGTTCTTGTCACCAATCTACATTAACAAGTAGTTATATCTGACTATAAGCCAGAATGGGATCAGCCCTTTTCAGCTTGTACGATTCATTTTCTGTCTGGTCATGGAGCAGAGGTGAGCATCTCCTGCTCTGACTGTAGCTGGGACTTCTGCTGCGTGAGTACCGGGCCTCTTGTGAGTGCTTTTTGAATAGGCGAGGAGACTGCGGCAGCTCCTGCTGCTCATTGAGAAGAGTAAATAATACCTGCTTTTACTCCCATCTCCAAAACACTCCAATGACACCAGAAACAGTCGCTAGATTTGTTGCTAGTTTCTTTTTTGAAAAAAAGTCGCGAGGGGTCTGAAAAGTTGCTAAATATAGTGACTAGGTCGCTAAGTTGGAAACACTGTGTCCACTGTAGCTCTCTATCTGAATGGCTAATATAGTGGCTTTGCCTAGCTTTATTGGTTGAGAACAGCCCCACTTTAGTACCTTGAAAGAAATTGGATTGAGGAGTCTAAATGGTTCCACAACAAAAAAATTCATGTGGCTCTGTTTCTTTTCTCTTATTTTTTCCAATTGACAGAAATCTGCCGTAGCGATGGAACACTTTCATTTCTGAGTGCCATCTAATAGACCACACCACCTGGTAGCACCATAACCCGTCTCCTTTAAGAGCCTGCAGCGGTGAGAAGGACAGGAAGCCATCTGCTCTCTGATTGGACAGTTTGATTTGTCATCATCCAATCAGATAGAGGTGGACAGACCGGGGCCAAAAATCTGTATCGGCAACTTCAGAGTCTTGAATGCAGTTTTCCACTTTGTATCCATGAACGCATGTTTGCAAAAGAATTTATTTTTTCCAACCATGCAAATGCTTTTCTACGCATTCACAAACTTGAATTTCTCAGGCAGATTTGTTTTACAGCAGCAGTTTGTTCATCAGCAGACATATTTAGAGTTAACAAGTTAATCAGTTTAATAAACTGATAAACTTTGCTTTTAAATTTTGAAAGGTACAAAAGAGTGACAAATGCAATCTTCCACTACAGTTTAACTTAAAACTGTAACCAACTTGTCCTTGAGTTCTTATGTTACTATACCGCAAAGATTTCAGAGTGCTCTGTTGCATGAAAAACTGAATGCACCGTACAACAAAGGCAGCAGGAACAGATTAAGGTAGTATTTTAGCAACCATGAAAATATCATGGTTGGCCATGATTAAACTGTATAAAATCCAGTTTTTGTAAATATTGCCATCTTATCTAAATTCTGAAATTATATTTTTTTGTGTTTTTTCTTATTGTTCATATATTTGTTTATCTTAATCAACATATCTTGACATTTCAAGCCCATTTAGGAAGGGGCCCTGGTGGCCCCAAGCTGCAGCTTTGTTTACTTTTTCCTTGGGTCGGCTCTGTGTGGTGTATTACGGATGAGTGTTGAGTAAACCACCTTTAACACCACAGGAAGGATAAACTTCCAATTCTTGTTCACATTTTATTCCCTGGCAAACCTTTTCACATTTCAGCCTGTTGTGTCAGCAGGCAGAAAAGGGGAATGATTTGTACTGATCACTCTCTGCTCTCCTTGAGTCCTAACTGCAGCTTCACTGAGATTTTGACAGATGTGTCCCCTGCTAGATGATTAAAAATGGTCATTTCTCCAGCTCACAATGTGGCACGCCAACCTTTCATTTCTAGGATGATGGCTGTGCAGTTACGGGCATTCTTCCAATTGTTCATCTTGTCAGTCCACAGCACAGCTGACATTCAGATTCACCTATGTTTTTATGTTAAAGCAGATGTTAAAGTTGGCAAGTACTTTAGACATGAACAGCAGGTAGGACAGCACTCAAGGAGCAACAGGAGACGAAGTAAATGTGACAACGTGCAAAATAAGGGCATGTTTTACATCAGTCTGTCCTCTTACCCTTGCTGCAACTCACAATGACCCTCATAGAACATCTGCCTGCTGTGCTGGACAGGTATTTATGCCATCCCCTCTCCTTGGCCTGTTTCTCATTCCCACAGTCTGTTCTGGTGAGAAAGGAGCACGGGCCGCATTTTAGAAGCCCTCGTTCATCTATGACAAGCAGAAATACAAACCTCAAACCCCTGTGGTGGGCCAAATCCCCTTCCACACACAAATGAGGATATTCTAATGTCAGGCCTGTTTGCAGGGGTGTAAACTTGTGGAAGTACTGGTATTAGATAGGATATCAAAGTCAACAAGCCTGTTGCTTTAAGCTGATCCTTCTGTCCCCTGGAAAAATTCAGCTCAGTGAAAGCCCAGAGGAGCCTTCAAATGTTTCCCCAAGTGCAACCTGATCCATAACAGACAGAGTCATGCAGCTCCCTGAGCTATCAACACTCTATGCACAGCAGGGACGTCCTAATACCCGATTCCTGGCAGACAGGAAAGACTTAAAAAGTCACACAGCCAACCAGTAGAGAGCTATACCACACTTCTTTTTTTTTTTTTAATGGAAGAGTCTTCTTTTATCACACTTGTTAAAACTACTAAAAACAAACATTTGAAAATTAAATCTGTAGTTGAGAGCAATGTATTTAACTGTTGGCAGATATTAATCATAAAATAATTTGCGATAAAAGGTGCAGATTTCCTATATCTATTATCCATTCTTCCATTTTCTAAATATCCGTTTCATCCTAAAACGGGTCACAGCTGACTTCTGACTCATTTTTCCAAACATAAATGAAAAAAAAAGACATTTTGTGGTGTGAAGACTCGTTTGCATCTTCAAGGAATATTTAGGTTTGTTTTCTTTGGGGTTATTTTTCCAGAGGAAGGGCTGTATGAATGTATTGCCTTACCTGCAGGAACAGCAGCTAGTATGCTTTCAACCTGTAGAATAAGAAACTTTCCATAAGGACGAGCTGAAATTAAAAGCAACTCAGAATGGGACGATCATATCTGTAAATGTATTTCCATTTTAAACAACTTAAACGTAAATGTTTCTTAGTATAATCAGAGCAAAAGCTATGTTGTGGATATTTACTCTGTTGCTTCAGCCAGTTACAGAGTCCATATTACCACACAGTGTTGCAAACCAGATTGCTTTTGAATGCACCTTGGGCCATAGTGCTAAAGGACTTCTGCAGTTTAGTAGGTGAAAACAACAGCCTCTTTTATTCTCGTACCTAAAAATATTTTGACCTCTTTTAACCATTCCGAGAGAAAAAGCACAATCCTTTAAAGGGAACACTTTTAAAATTTCATTGTACAGTGAACAAAGCAGAGCTTTTTAATTTCTGTTTTTATATCAAACAAAACTTCCTTATTGACACTTGTTGGGTGGTTTGCAAACTCACAGGTGCTTGTATGAAACCTGTCAACTTAAGCTTTGATTAGCATCTCATCAGTGTTAGATTAAATGATTTTCAATAGTTTCCTTATCATTTTTTATAAAGGGATTAGTGATTAAACCATTTACACAATTACAAGATTAGTGCCTTATGATTCAATTATGCAAGTTCATAAGGAATACTCAGAGAATTCATTAAATCTAATACAAAAGCCCACCAAAAGAACTCAGTTTGTAATTGTTGTAATATTCAATTTATCTTTCAATGGTGTAAGATGTTGTGATCAAACAGTGCCGTCATTGTGGTGCTTTTAAAATGTAGAAAATTAAACACAAATATGTTAGATATTTATCCCAAGCTCACTCATTTATATGGGATCTTCAAAATGTTATAATGTGTAATAATGTAAATATGAATCTCTTTCACATCAAGCCAAAAATGTCCACAAAACACAGATTTATCCCATCAGCTCTCAAGCAAATCAGTCTGAGTTTCATAGGATGTTAGACATCCATACAACTTGTGCAATTAGGATTTGGCCTGCAAACAATGCCATCATTCATAGCTGATGACTGAGAGGCATGCAGTGTTGAACTCAGAATTGCAATGAGCATGCTCTGTAGCAAACATGCGTAATTACAGGTTGGTAAAAAATGGTTGGTAAATGCCATCAGTCATGCATATATAAGGATATGTTCATTAGCCATGTGCTCCAGTCAGTTATGCTTATGATAATTAGCAGCATGGAGTGATTTTCAGTGATGTTAGTGTCTAGGTACAGCCATATTAAGGAAAAGAAAATGCTCTAATAGCAACGATATGCAATATATTTTACAGTATGTCTTTTCTGTGATGCCAACAGCCTTGCCCAACATTACAGGTGATGTGTTTTACATAAATATTGGTTTTCCACAGCTAAGGAAGGGAGTAATTGAAAAAAAAGAAAAGATACATTAAAGCATTTAATTTGTTTGCTAATTTAAAAATGGAAAATTAAAATCTGGTTTGGATATGCATTAAATAGAACTACTACAATGTCACTCCTTTGTCAGCAACAACAATGATACTGCAGTTGGTAAAATCTGTGTATAACTGCTATTGCTCAATTCTGTTTCTAAAACCAACATTTTCTTAGGAACATTTTACCATCTGTGCAAACATGGGGTTGCTATCAGTCCAGCAAATCATGGGTCAAAGTTGAGGGTAACATGAGGGTAGCTGCTTGAATGAAAATGTGTTTTCTGCTCATAAATTACTACCATGCTAAGTTTTTGGGAACCTGACCTCATTAACTAATCATCCACATGTTAAGGGTGAATAATAAGCAATTTCATAATACTTCAGAAATACTATGAAATTCAAAAAGACACCGTTGTACAGTACAGTGAAAATTTGGGGGCGTGGTAATTATAGTTAACAATATTAAGTGAAAAACGAGTATGTTGCAGTAAGAAAAATGCAAGTCAGTAACTTTTTTTTTCTTTTTTTTTGCTGCTTGTTCTTTTGGACATGTTTGGACAGGATTTGAACAGCCTCTTCTTTCACTGATGTTAACTGTCAGTGTGCATATCTTCAGTGAAACTGCTGTTGCTTGTTTGTGACATGTTGTGTATTAATGGCAGGCTTCATTCTTATAACATTGTGCAGTGAGGTTTTTTTTCTTATGCTGGTTCCCCCTAAGATGCATTTTATCAGCATGTGTGTGTGTGACAGCACACTGGACAGCAACCACGGCCTAACGCTTGTAACAATTTGCATCTTGTTCTGTGTTTGAAGATAACACTCCATTTGAGGTTTTATTTTTGCACTACTCAGTCTTGAGCTGAGTCTCTGTTTGAGTTGACAAAGCTTGTCTATCAAAAGAAATTTCTGTCAATCAAACTCAACAAGGGAGTTGTCACATCGTCTCATCACTGTCCATCAACACTGTCTCAGAACTCTTCTGTGGCTCTTTGGATCATGGTGTCCACATAGGGGGATGTTTTTCAGTTCAGAAACAACCACCAGAGCAAAGCAGGTTGCATCATGTGGAAAAGCTCCTTGGGTGATAAAGGTACTTATAACCCTACATATATTTATGGATACCATTAAAAACAAAACTGCTATAAAGAAAATAGCTGACTGCAGAGCAAAAAGCCCGAAGGACCCAATTTCCTCTTGAAGCACCTGATGGACACTCTGACAGGCAGATTGCTTTCCAGTACCAATTTTTGGAGCATGTGAAAAATGGTCCACACAGCCAGTATGTGGTCTGAGATGAGCCATAAATCTTGTTTTATCTCCTCTGTGGTGGTAGCAGAAAGGGATGAGTTGCTTTTTTTTCCATCTCATTCACATGTCTATCTGTCTGTTATCTGTGCCCTTGAGCAAAGATTACTGATGCCCTGTCTTTGATATATGACACATCACACAGAGCAGCTTTTCATCCTGTGAATTAACCCAGAGAGGGAGGGAAGACGAAATGCAAACCTGACTGCTGTCAGCCAGGGGGGCTCTCTCTCACTGTTCCTTTGTGTTCCCCTGGCCCCCCCTCCCTTACTCACATGATCCTTCCCACTTTCCATCCCTCAGAGCTGTGGATTCCCTCCTTTCTGATATTGAGCAGACAGGAAGCAGAGAGCATCATGGGTATCCAAGTTTGGTGGTAAATTGTTTGTCTGACCTCTGCACGTCTCTGCACTTTATAATCTACTGTGTGTCACCCCTGTCTGATCCCCATAACAAATAGCCCCTGTCAGTTTCTACTTCCTTTATCAGAAGCAAGAGGTAAGCAGAGCACCACTGTAAGTAACTGCACAGGAGGAAATCTCCTACAGAAAAAAGGGATTCCAAGTGAGTGATGAGAACACAGATTCCTATAATGTTGCCTCAAGAGCAGAAAAAGGTAGATAAAAGATAGAGATTAAAGAAACAAATGGTAGTATATTATGTGTTAACAGCTTATGTATGTCACGGAAGAAGAAAAAGACTGCAATAGGCTTTCAGGAGAATATTACTGCTGTACTGTCTCAGGTGAGGAATGTTTTATTATTCAGTAACCAGGAAGGCAAGCAGAACTGAGAGCAGCTTAATGCATCATCTGCTAATACATTTGAATAATGGTCTTTTAAATGAGTAAGACAAATAGCAGTGACCACTTTGTGCAATCTAAAACAGAATGTAAAATAACACATTAGGCCTGACTGCCACAGTGGAAATTAAAAGACTCTATGTAACAGAGTAATAACCATCTCTCTCCAGACTCTAGACTTCATTAACCCAAAGCTAATCTCCCACTCAAACGCACTGATCTTTACATGCCACAGGGATAAATGTGTTCAGTAAATACTAGTTGTTTTGTATTTGGATAAGAGCCACAGAGCAGAACACTATCTGCATTTTTTTTCCCTTTTCACCCAAGTAATCCAAAGAGGTCATAAATAAAATATTATGCCACGAGGAAAGTGCAGTAATCCATTATCATAATGGCAATGTTCGTGATCTATTTCATTAACATGCAGTCTTTAACCCAAACAAATGTGTTCCTCACCCCAGCATTCCGTATCCATTTACAAGTTACAAATGTGCTCGTGTGTCTTATCCAAGAGAGCTGCAGATGTGATGCATCACCAGCGACCTATCGAAAATGAAGCAACATTGTGCCATCTTGAGCACTGTCTTTCCTGAAAGTAAGTGAAAATGATATCCCTCAACCCTGCACAAAATGATACTGCTGACAAGTCTATTGTTTCTATCATGCCTGCTTTACATGTACTGTAGTCTGCCATGAGGGATGAAATAAGAATCAAGATAGTCACTGAAATAAAGTTGTGTAAGTTGATAGAGGGATTCTAGCCATGTGCTGACAATATGTCCAATGTCAAAAGCACAGTGTTTATTTCTCGCATTTGCACTGCACCATTTAAAGGATGATGTGGACAGCAGCATCCGTATGAGTGAATGACTGAAACTTAAAGCCAGAGGGCACAGAGGCCTTCTTTCTGCCTCCTGTAAGTGTTAATATAACCTTTTCATCTGCTCACCCAATGGCACTCCTGAATCAATTCCCCCTCAGTGTCCCTCAGCGTCTGTACCACTGGCACCTCCACAACTTGTTCCATTTGTTATATTGAGCTCCATCTGGCCTCGGTCATTTGGCTTTTTAATTTAGTTGTCTCCTGCTCTCTAATTTGTCTCACATTTACAAATGGCACAGGCTGCCCGTTCCAAGCTGCTCCTCGTCAGTGGCAGAAATACATTTTCACCAGCCGTCAGGCCGGCAGTAAATCTGTAATGCTGGTTTATTAATAGATAGCAACAGATGTTTACTGGTTGTTGATTACCAGTCGTGTTGACCAGCCAAATCTGTTCATAAATGGAATGGAATTTATAGCAGTGCAGAATAGAAACAATGCCAGCCTTTTGACCAAGGGACAACATTGTGAGCACACTTCCAAGAGTACCTTGTAAAGGACTGTTGCAATAACTTTCTTTAGATTTGTTTGGATGTATGTCTCAGAAATAACTTAAACAAATGATATATGAACTAAGAGGTTCAAAACTATTTTCTATTTGTGCATTTTACAGGCCATGGTAGAGTACATGCAATCAGAAATGACAATATGAACATATATGAACTAGATTATTTCAATGTACAGTAATTCAACAGTACAATTATTATGACAAGCCTTTATTCTTTTCTTCTCAATTTTTAAATACAAACTTAGTTGTAATTATCATGTATATTTAAAGATCTAAGAGATTTGACATTTATTCTTCTTAACACTGTGAAAAAATAAACTTTAACACAATTAAAGGACCTTGAGCTACACTACGCCCAATCTCAATTCCCCCCCTTAGTCCTTTCCCTCAGCCCTTCGCCCTACCCCTTCGCCTTTAAACAAAGTGTGGAGGCAAAGGGCAATGTTTTCAGCCCTATGAATTGAGACACCCCTC
>JBBBVU010000017.1:16260441-16275104 GCA_037177055.1 Atherinosoma microstoma
CAGCATTCTGGACTAACTGCAGCTGTCTGATGGACTTTTTAGGGAGACCTTTAAGGACAGCGTTACAGTAGTCTAGTTTACTAAAGATAAATGCATGGACAAGTTTTTCTAAATCCTGTGGAGACATCAGTCCTTTAATCCTTGATATGTTATTTAAGTGATAATAGGCTGACTTCACAACTGTCTTAAAGTGACTACTGAAGTTCAGGTCTGAGACCATGACTACACACAGATTCCTGGCTCTGATGGCGGTTTCTAAATTAGCTGTTTGAAGTTGATTAACATGTTGACATGTTGAGTTTGTTATTTGGACATTGCATTTTATTATATCTTAAATCCTTTTCTATTTTTTTCCTTAATTTTTGATCAATGATCATTAGTTGGAGACATTATCAAGCAGTTGTAAGTGGTTGGCTTCCCATTTGAAACCTGGCATCTAAATTTGAAACAGAGTCAATCAGAATAGGAACAGTCAAAGAGTTGGAAAACATTACCCATGATGTCCTGTGCTACTTTTACTCGATGAAAAATTATTTAAGGTTAAGGAAATACATGGAAAATAATTTATGAAGAGACAACCATGTAGCTGAGAGAATTTGACCCAATTCACCAGGAGAAAACTACTAAAAAGTGCACTTGTCACGTTATACATGCTCAACTTAAAATAAACTAACCCACTGGGGCCTTTTTGTTTTGCATTCTGTGTTAAAACACTGTCCAGCTGCATGTCGATGGATGATATATGTGTCAGCGAATGATTGAGAAGTAAATCTGCTGTGTGAGGCAAGAGAAGTGTCCACAGCTGCTGGCTTTATATACAGGCCACAGAAAGATGCCATGCCTATGATTCCGTGACAACTTGCAGACGTGAATGGCAGACCAGGCTGCTGAATGATGTGCGTGTTCCACAATGATCCTTCATAACATTGGAGACAGCAAGTCATGAACATGAGTCAACTGCATTCACTGAAAATTATAGGTCTCATATGTTTGCACATTTGCATGCAAACACCACAGTTTACCGAAGGAAAACATTTACCATATGGTCCTTAACACTATGTGGTTCTGAAAAGTGTAGAAGTCTCAACTGTAGCTGGACAAAATCCTTCAAGTCAAAGCAACTCCAACCTAAATTTATCTGAGTTAAACACACTTTAACCCACTTTTGTTACTCTGTGTTCTCAATAAAATGCCCATTAAGACCACACACACATTGTAAAAGCTCACAAGAACAAAGGAATGATTAACGTATTCAGAGAAAACAGCTCCTGCAAAGCCCACATTTGTCTCAGATGATAGTTAGTAAGAATGTAATTATAAGGTGAGATGTTTGTGCATGCATGTGCGATATCACACATGTATGTGAAAGTGTGAGAGCGTGTATGTGTGTTTTAGTCTTCACAATGCTCTTTTTGCGGTACTAGTCAAATTAGTCTGTCTAGCAAAAGCTTCTAATTATGGCTGTAAAGCCTAATTAGCATTTACTATAAAACAACAAATGCTGCAAAAATCCCACTAATTCTGCAACAAATGGCCTCAACAGAACAGCATCAAGCTGCCTTGTTTTACAATAAGAATTTATCGCAGTACATTTTTACGGACTAATCTTGCACCCCTGCTGTGTGAGTAAAACAATTTTTCACTTCTTCCAGATTGTTTTCATCAACACCTATTCCCAGGAACCCTAATAAGTCCATATCTTCATTAATACCACAAAGGCTAAATAAGATTCAGTCTCTAATTATGCTTTAGCTAATTAATGAGGCACTGACACCATGGATATTGTGTGTCTTTTTTTTACAGGGGCAGAGAATATTGGTTGATGTTGATGGTGATAAGATTTATGCAAGAGAAATGGGAATCCTTGGGAATTTCATATTTTCAAAAAATATAAAAATTCTGATTTTGTAAAAAGGTCAAATAAAAAAAGTCATATGATGATGTTTTGGTATAGATTTACAACTCATGGTTTTAAGTACATATCTCTCAACAGACCTATGAGAGGGTGTGGGGTAGATGGTAAGCAGCAGCTAAATTAAAAAAGCAAAAAGGAATGAAAGAAATCTGGTGCCAGGCAAATCCATTCCAAATTTAATGGGTAGGTGTGTACAAACGTTTGACATAGTCAAGGGTGCTAGAATACTAGAAGCCCAACCACCACTTAAATTAGCCTTTTAATGTAACTACATGAGTACTTGTCTTACAGGAAAAAAGATGCGTGCATGGCATTTATCTTTTTATTCAATTTGAAATAAAAAAAATCTGAATATTGTCCAAATGCCTACATGAATACTCATTCCTGACTTGTGATGTGACAACATAATCTTTCATATTGCACAAAGTGGGTTCTTGAAAAAGCTCTCAGTTGCATCCCTTTGCGAAAAGGTTTGGGTTTATTTGAGAAGTTCAAAAACAAGTGGTCTAGATTTTTGGATCTGGAATTGTAATAGAAGCTGAGAATCTTAATTCTCATTTTAGTCTCAAAACTTAACAAAATGTACACTGATAGATGTATCAAAAATATCTTGTTTTCACAAAATCTGTTTTATGTAACTTCCTATCCAGCAAGGAAGATACGCCTTAAATATCCAGAAGGAGCTGTTCTGAATATAGATCACTGTTAGGCAAGAAATGTAAACCTGTCCTAACTTAACTGGCGCAAGATGGCAGACTTCTCTAATTAGATTGTATGTTGAAAGGCAATAAATTCACACTAATAACCAGTTTCATTTGGCCCATCTGTTCAGAAATGGCAACACACACAGATGTGATCTGAACACCAAAGGAGAATACAGATAATGTTTGTTATGGATGAATGCTTGCATATTTGTGAACACAAAATGTGTAGATTGAGAGAAGGATGCACATACTGATAGATGGCAACTATAAGAAGAAAAATAAAAATCTCCTCTTGGTCTTCAGCATGTGGTATTTATTGCAGCCAACGAGCACATTATTTACTTTCTTTGACATCTGGACTTAATGTTCCCTATCTTGGTAACAAAAACAATTTAGAAAGGCAACTTCCACAAGTCAAACTATTTCATTTCCCAGGCTTCTCTTTGCTATCAGTCTCCATTGAAATATTCCCTATTTATTTAAGAAAACTTAAACAACTGCTGTTATGTCCGACTTGAGCTGGCATAAGACAAAGTAGCTGATTCATCATTATAATACTTAGCACCGAGGGGGAAAAAATGCAGTGCTGTGCTATATCGCAAGGATGATTTAGACCCCACAGATGCCACAGGAATTCTAGCTGTCAGAGTGTGAAGGAAATTCAGTTCCTGTAAATAAATTGGGGTGTCCAACACTTGCACATGTTATCTAGTTCTACAAACTGAAGGAAGAATACTTGACTACAGCTGTGTGAGGATGGGTCAAAGAAGAAAAAAAGTAACTCTGTCCATGCTTTTCCTTTTAACCACAATAAAGAGAAACAGAAGTATTACTGAATTACCAAGCAAAACAAAGCACCTGTCATGTTCCACCTTTGAACATCTTGAAACAAACTTTCACGTCGCAATGAAGACATCTAACTTATTTAGATACATTTATGATAAGAAATACTGAAAAATCTACCTTGTTGCTATGCAACAAAGAAAACGTGGCTGTTCCTCTGGGTCACGATGCCCCGGTTTCATAAAATACAATGTTTCCGTAACAGAGTTGGCAGACCGTTAACCACCAATATTGACATTGCAAGGACGTTCATATGAGAAAGCAGTGATGTAGATGGTATTCCAGTTGCTAACATTGCTATAAACCCTTAGTTTTATGATTCATCATCTACAGGAAGTCCAAGGGCTAAAACATAAAACTGTTCAAGTCTGAGAGGTCCGGTAGAGACATTCATAGAGGTTATACTGCAATCTACAAGCTTGACTGAATCATTGAACACAAGGTCACAAGACTGATACCACAGTTAATAACAATATCAAAACCAAACTAAGTTGTTTTTTTCCAAAATGATGCCATTTAATTTATGAAGCATGCCCTAAAATAATTTAGATAAAGCAGTGTAAATGTTACGATATGCAGATACAGTCATTTGACAACATGTCTGTTTCAGTATCACTAACAAGACCTCTATAGACTTACAGAAAATTAAATCAACATAGTGCAACCTTCACTTTAATTGGAAGCTTGATGAGCAATAAAAAGCAAAACTGCAAAGGAAAACAAGTGGATAACAACAGTTTCCTTTAAGATCCCACATTTTGTTTACATGGGGAGTTTGTCAAACACCCCATGTCTCACATTTGAAAAAAAAAGGTCTTACTCTAGCATTTAAAACTATAATATACATTAAAAAAAAACAAAAACAAAAAAACAATAACATGTACTGTTCATCCCATGTGTTATGCTTTTATTCCATCCTATGATATAATGAATAACTAATGGATAGTATCAGTATGTGAAATTCTATGTTAACACACATTCAATCCAGTTCAGTATTCAAGTATTTAACAATTAAGTGTAACATGTTTACCTTAGATTTGTGCTGTGACGCCAACAGAGTATGGCAAACTGATGTCACACATCTGTTTAGACACCATATTGTATCCTTGCTTCCTTTGAGGATGTTTTCCATGTGAACAGACCATTTCTACAGTAAAACTGCAAGATTAGTCTCAGAAATCAGTGTATTTCCAATCCACATAACAAAATGTTAAAAATATCTGTTCATTGGATATTTCAATTGAAAATCTATTTTTCTTGCCAATATTGTAACTCCATAATAAACCACTGAAGTAAATAAATTGCTGGTTGTATTTGGAAGTGTTAGAATGTGTTTATTTAAATAAATTAGTCATAGAACAAGAGTAATTTTGCATATTTTGAGGATCCGATTTTGGCATATTACCTGTTTATTAATGAGCAGACCTTGCACTCAGTGGTGCAGTTGAAATACTCCCAACAAGTTCCATATTCTTTATCTTCCCATCTCTTCCCTTGTCCACAAGCTTTGACTGCTTTTAGCCAAACAAAAAGGAAGCTAACCATGGAACGTTGGTCCTAAACAGAAATTATGGGTGAGCATTCCTTACAAGATAGCACTCTATTCCCAACATGCAACACAATGTGAAATACCTCACATTCTTTATGAACTATGTTGTTCTATTTTATAGCCCCTGTATCTACAGTTGTTACAACATCACTAGTTAGTCAAAAACTGTTTGGAGACTCTTAGTTATCAAAACAAGACAAAATGGGTACCTAGAGAAAAACAGGTAAGAGTGGTTAATTAGATAGAAAATGAGCATATACAATATCTGGGACCTGTGTTTAACATACTGAAATAAGTAAACCATTTCAAGCAGACAGAAATAATAAAGCTTTCATTTCCACCATCTATTTCCTTTTTCTCAACATAATGATTTACAGTGTCTGCTATGGAAACATGTTATCTTTTCATTACTCATAGTCAAACAAACAGCTCGTATAGCCTCCCTTTGCTTTGCTTAGGTCCCTTAAAAAAAGCTGATTTGAAAAATGTAAGGCTGCAAGCCAGCCTGCTTCTCACTGCTAGCAGACATGGGCATTTATAACCTTAAAAATGACTTCTGGGTACCAGGTATCCAATTATTCCTTACCCAGGAAGCAGTGCTAAATGGAGCACTGCAATGATTTACTCGCAACCTCTTCTTTTATTAAAACACTTTGTCTTATTGTTTTATTGATTTACAATCTGTCCTACTTTTTTGGCATCTGAAAACAATCAAGGCACAGGGCAGCAGAATGTTTGGACATTAATCGTTAAAAGACAGTGTTTTATTCCTGGCCTGGGGTTTGCTGCACCAGCTGCTGTGCATTCTGGTAAGAGGCAGTGATTTATGACCCGGCAGCAATAACGATGAGGCGTGCTCATTAACATATCGACAGGCTCCAAGATGGATCATCAGCATTGATTATTTCATGGCCTGTTGATGCCCATTTGTTAAAAGGGAGAGAGAAAGAGGGAGTGGGAACGTGGGGAAAAGAGGAGGAGGGAAGTGATAGGCTGGTTTAGAAGGTGTAAGGATTTCTCGCTTGAATCCTTGCAACACAGGGGAGAAAGACAAAACCCTGACTCCTTCAATCACCACAGCCATCACTCTGCTGTCACAGGGAAAAATCAATGATTGACAGCATTTAACCAGTCCTCAGCACTTGGTAGATCCATACAAGAAAAAAGGTGCTCGGTAGGGGAGGGGGCACACAGATCTGTCTTTACGTATGCTGTAAAACATTACATCACAGCAAGGATTACAATATCAATCAGTCAATGCCATGCTCTATTCAAACCACGAAGGTGCATGAAGTCTGCCAAATGTGTTTAGTATACTGCGGTATAGACAAGTCACGCTGGGGCAAGTAGAAATGCTGACTCATCAGCAAAATGTGTATATAAATGTACTGTTGACAGGCTAACACAACAAATTACAACAAGTTTACCAGAGGCTACATTAAACTCAATTAAAACTTTTGTTTATTGT
This sequence comes from Atherinosoma microstoma, assembly GCA_037177055.1. NCBI lineage: Eukaryota > Metazoa > Chordata > Actinopteri > Atheriniformes > Atherinidae > Atherinosoma > Atherinosoma microstoma. The sequence goes on from JBBBVU010000017.1 coordinate 16,266,921, forward strand.
CAAAACGCTTTATAAGATCGGTGCATTTTTTTCACAAATAAAATAGGAGCATGCAAACTGCAGTCAACGTGAACATCGGAATTCATTTTTGACTGTTAAAGGTAGGGTGTGAGATGTTTTTCAGAAGCATTTTTTACAATATTGCTTAAAATGCCCTTCACACCCTGATTGGCTGCAATCGGGGTGTGAATCTGGTATCGGAAACACCTACATTTCGAAAAACCTCTCAAATATCATTAAAACATTTTTACGTTCTCATGAGGAGGTTTTTCAGACATATCGATATGGAAAATGTTTCGCAAAAGTGTAATGGAAACTTCACTGGACATGACGTGGGGGCGTCACGTGACCAGTTTGTTTACAGTAAAGATGGCTAGGAATGTATGAACGGCAGAGGAGACGGGAATCTTTTCACAAATAATTAAAGAGAAAAATATAACCGTCATCCTTGATAACAAACAACAGCAACAGGCTCCAAAAATATAAAATGTTTTGTATCTCCATCTTCCTCTGAGTGGAGTCTTGCGGGACGAGATTTATATATATATATAAATATATATATAAATAAATATTAATAGCATTAATTTTCATTTCTATGCAGATGATACTCATATATATATATATATATATATATATGAGTATTTTTTACAATATTGCTTAAAATCCCCTTCACACCTCGATTGAAGCCAATTAATTAAATTCTCTAACACAAAAATAAATTTTTTTAGTCATCCGTGGAACGGACACGACTGGAAAAAAAACTATCCAATCATTTGACTGGCCCGTTCTAAAAGATTGGATGGTGATATGTCAATCAAACTCAACTGCTATTTGTCCATCCCCCCTCCCCTCCCCTCCCCTCCCCCAAGAGCTAGAGCTTGGCTTGCTACATTATATAAGGCAGAAAAGGTGCCTATATCGAGTCAGAAATTGAAAACTGTTTTGGAGAAGGCTACTGCGAAGAAAAAAGCTGAAGGAGAGCGGAGCAAGAGTAGGGTCTTTATCGGTGCAGCATATTAGCGATGGTGTCAACTGAAGCAACAGAAAGGGCTGCATTATGTCTGCAGAAAGATAACATTATGTCTTGATGACTTTTGGAAAAAACAATCAACGCTGTCCAGCGGTCATGAACCCTCATGAAAAAGCATTGCACATCTGCTCTGGAGGCGAGGCTTTGGGGGGAAAACTGAAGAAAGGGGTTTGGACTTTCGAATTGTGTATTTTCAAAATGTAGCTTGCTCGAATCGTTTTTCCAGGATCTTCTACCCTACCTTTAACAGTCAGAAAGAAAAAAAAATGTTAGAATCGTGAAAGCAGCTAGCAATCATTTATGAATCGGGTAAGAAAATGATAACTGTCACAATATGCTAATATTTAAGCTTGTTGAGAGACTGAAACATGATTTATTTATATATATTTTTGTTTACAGTGTGCTTAAAAGCCACGTTACAAGTGGCACTAAATAAGCACAAATAGCACACTTTAAACAATTACAATTTCTTTGAGAAATTCTTAAAGGTGCACTGTTTGGAGAAGGCACAGAAAATCAGAATGGGTTGTTTCTACAGTCATATGAACAATTAAGTATAACCCCAAGTTTTCAGGTTGTACATATCAGCATATAAAAAAGTAATCTGGTCCCAAGCAGCAACCTACAGCTTAAAAACGTGAAGCCTATGCGGACATGCCAAAAATTGCAGTTCCCTCCTCGTCCGCTATAGGTGCTGGCTCCAAAACAGAGCAATTTCCCATTGACTCCCATTTTAAAAAGGCCAACTTCACAGCAGAATTAAACATATTTACTGACTGGTTCAAACAATCATTTTAATCAGTTTAATAGGTCAAGTTTCAAATGTGTCATTACATAATCAACAAAAAGGATTCCAAGTTCATGTTCTCCATCAAAGGCCTGGGAGCTGGAGAGTTCTACGTAACATCTTAGCTCTTCTTAGGATTGTGGTCTTCTGGACAGAGATCTCTGATGAGGTTCCTGGGATCTGTTTGAGCCACTCTCAATTTGGGAGTCAGGGCCAGAAGTGAAGCTCCAAGCTCCAATTACCACTGTTGTCTTAATTTCTAACCTCTTTCCAACTTCCACTTTCAACCCTTGGTACTTTTTGAGTTTCTCTTGTTCCTTCTTTATGGAAGAGTTTTAGGGCCACTAAAAAAAAAAGAATTCTGAGAAAAACATCAGAATTCTGTCTTTAATATCAGAATTCTGACTTCTGACCAAACCAAACAAAGGTGCAAACATTTCTGGAATTCCTCACCCAATCAAACTAAATTCCCTGGATTATCCTGGTTTGAATGTACCCCTCTCTAAAGCATTTAAATACAACTGGGGTCCTACCTAGACTGCTTATGTGGTTGTGCCCGTTCTTCTTCATGGTTAAGGCCTCTGTGCTGTCTGTCAGACCAGCATTTTTTTAGCCAAAGGTTGGTCTTTGAATTCAGCCACTTGTTCAATCTGTTAGTGGTACATACCATGCAGAGGCTTATCCTTTCATGATGGTTCCTCCTCTTCTTCCATGCTGGGTTTTAGCTGCCTGAAGCAAACCCAACAACTAGACTAACAATATATAAATCTTTCCTCATGAGAAAAGAAGTGACTCAGCCCCCTATAACAGGAGCTTAATATTGATTCAGTATCCTGGCAACCAAATGCAAAACAAATCATAAGATTGGAAGAGTTTATGTAAATATCTGTTGTCATGTGATCTATTTGCCAGATTGACCAATCCCAGTTCTTAAACTTGACAAACTAACTTGGGATAGCCATGGCTCAAATGGTAAAACAGGTTGTTCACGAAGCACACACTGGCATTTCAATTTCTAGCCCTCCACCAGCACCTTGCTTGGCATACTTTAAAGTCATTTTTAATTGCGTATTATTAAAAGAATGATAAGGGCAGACCATTTCAAAATGTCAAATATAACTTCTTTATATGTACATAGCAGCTTATCATCGCTCACTAACTGACTGCAATGATTAAAAGTCATTCGTTTATGGAACAATCATACTTAAATAACTGAATCCTTCAAAAGTGTTTTTTGTAACTATTCAACAACACAAGAATTACCTTGAGTTTAAGATATAAGTCACCCTGAGACTTGTATTTGTACTCATAAATGATCAACCTCACAACCATGGAAACCTTAATGTAACCATGGGATGTAGATGTTCAATTGTATACATTTTTTTTACACAGTTTTGTTACTCAACAGAAAGAAATAGAGTATTTTAGGCTATAACAAGTAAGTAACATTCAACATTCATAATTGTGCATAAAAGTCATGAAAACAAAGAATAATTACTTTAAAATTTCACCATGACATGGTTCAACTTTCCCATCACAGCAGATTGACTCCTCCCTGACAGGAACAATGATGAGTCTCTCCTGTCTCCTCCAGCCTGAGCAATTCTGTCATTACTATGATAGAGTTGCCATGGTGACAGGTGCTAATTGATCAGCCTATCATCCATTATTGAATGACAGCCACCCTCGAGCTTCCCCGATTGGCATTCTGTACAACTGTCACATATGGACTAAATGAGCTGTAACCTTACTGTGGGGTGAGTCACAAACACATAATCACACCTGCACGTACTCACTGACATACAAGCATCCACAAAGGAACAAAGGCTAGCATGTAAGGACTTGTGAAGGCGCCCCATAGGCTGTCAAAGGCTGATGTGCACATAGCCTGCAGACACCTAGGAAAAGCCAAAAGCATTCATTCACAAGTGCACACACACTACACACTCAATCAGTCTTAAAGCCATGCGACTGACACATATTGACCATCTAACCTTGGTCTCTAGGGTCTGGGGTAGTGAAAACACTTCTCATGCCAACTTATACTCACTAAAACTTATCAATTGTATTACGTACAACAAGTACAGACTGACATGTATTGGGTTGTGCATTTTCCAGACTTTGAAGCAGCATGCAACACAAATGAGTATGCCTCATTCTCTTTTCTTCACAGGTTAAAAGCTGGGAGGAAAGAGTCAGTCAATTATGTCACAAAGGCCCTGGCCTTCATGTGTCCTTGAAGAACAGAAGAGGGGGCATTGCAGTTGTATTACTGTGTTGATGTGTGTGTATGGTAGAGTCTCCCTTCCTTTGACAGTGGGGGCTTGCCCTGCCTCTTGTACTGTAAAGACTAGGGCTTTAAATTGCTTCCGTCACCGGGCCCTGAGTAATGAGTGTGATTCTAATCGCAGTTCCTGGGGCCATCGGCATTAGTCTTAATCTGAGCAGGGTGCTCCAACACCACTGACAAGTAATGCAGAGCAGGTAGGAACGTAATGAGAGGACGCACGCACAAGTGCACGAGTGCACATACACAGGTTACCCCACCCAAGATGCAGAGGAAGGCTTTTGTAATAAGAACACAGTTACAAGAACCTCTCTCCCATCTTTCTCCTCCAGGGCTGGTTAGGTAAGCAGGAGCTGTGAAAAATGGCTAAGACCTTCTGCACACAACCAGGATACACAAGTGCTAGGAACTCTGGATGAGTCTTCAGGCATATACAGATATACTGCCCTTAAATATTAGCTTGATGTTGCAGAATAATAAAAACTGAAGTGGAAATACTGAAGAGGCACTTAATAATATTGTCAAATCATACATGAAGTAGGTTTGTTGGAAAAAGTACACAAATTCAAGCTATTCTATTGTGATATATTTTCAGATTCTGCAGGTCAAATGAATCAAATTTCCATTAAATCTTGACAGGAAATTTAAAATTGTGTCATTTGTATGTGAGTATGCGGTGTGTTTTATGCTTAGGGTGCATCTAGAAGTATGCACATTGGCCCTCATTCACCAATTTCTTCTTACAAATTTTCTTAAATTTGTTTTTAAAGGGATACCGTGTAACTTTTGGCCACTAGGAAGCTAAAATTGTAACTTCCCACACTATCCCTTCCCCACTTTCTCTTTCTGGCTTCAGACACCATTTTCACCTTCTTACTTCATTCAACTATGACAAACTGTCATTCGAAGAGGAGGAAAAAGTGGCATGAAGCAGAGCCCTCTGTGTTTATAGAGGGGGGCCGTAAAGCAAAGTGCTCCAGGTCACATGATCTGGAGCATGATCTGGAAAAAAAATGTTACAATGTCTGGTTTCTGAAGAAGCCAGCCCCCTGGGAGTGCTGACATGCATTAAACACTGTATACTGACCCTACAAAAATCATCCATTATTACTCTAATAAGACTAATATTTGGGTCAAAAGTTACATGGTCTCCATTTAAGTTGTACTTGAGAAGTTTTTTTTACGAAAACCCATGTCAGATTCATAAATTTGTTTGTAGACTGCAGAATTGTTAGTATCTTTTGTCTAATATTGGTGAATACCAATCTCTCACAAGTTGAAAGGATGGACCAGCTAGCGCTACTTTGCATAGGTAAACAACCCAAAAAATGCCCATAAAAAGTCAAAATTTCCCAGCACTGTGCAAACAGACACAGACAGAAGTGAGACAGACACGGCAAAATAACAAACATGATCACAAAAGGATGAATAAAAACAAAAAATAATAATCAAGAAATTTACACCTGCTGTGGCATCATTTTAAGATGCAGTTTGCCTATGGAGCAAGTGGTGCATCTGATTAATCATCCAGGTGAGTCTAATAGGCACTATTAACCAGGTAGCCAGGAAATAACCTTGATTTCTTAATAAAATTAATTATTAAAACAAAAAGACACCCTTGTAGGCGATTTAGGTTATTAAAGACCACATTCAGTAGGTGGATCTGGGAGTCACAGGTGACTTGGACATTTTGGATTGATATTCTTATGGTTCAAGGAACAGATCTGGCACGTGTGCAGTCTTTTGCACCAATGATGTTAGGAAGATCAGCATTAGAATATAATCCATCTTGACTGCGACTTGTTTTTAAATGAATGAAACAGATGAAAAATAATGTTTAATGTTTAATTTTCCCTTGAGGGAAATCATAACATTTGAACAGGATCTGCAATATCTTGTTATTTATCTTAGATAGAAAAAAGCTTAGTACGTTACCAAAAAAAATATTTATAAATCTGAAAAAAACATTACTGTAGTTTATTCATTGTATTTTAATGAACAGAACAGCAGAAAGCAACACGTATGCTGATTTTGTTCAAACATGTTGGCACGTATTGGCATTTGAACGTCCTTCTGAGTGTTTGTAGGGTTTGTTCCATTGCTAAGAACAAATCCAAGATACAAAGATCTGGTGAATGCCACAACTTTCGTAAAAAGTTCACAAGTAAGATTTCAGAACAAATTTGTTCATAAGAACGGTTGGTGATTGAGGCCCATTGTTCTTAATGGAGACTACATTTCTTTGTTTTCTGCTTGTTGTCACAGTCATTCATATGCACCACGATCAAACAAGTAGTGAGAATGAGAGTCCACTGGCACTGGGTTAGTGGAAGGCTAAATTGCTGTGGGGCTGCGAGTGGCTGCATAACCGAGCAGGTCGTTCCTCTCTGTCTCTCTGTGTTTGCCTGTGTTAAACTCCCTCCTCTGCCCTCATCCATCCTCTCATCCAGTCCCTAGCTCTGTCCATCTATCAATCCCTGCACTTTGTCAGAGCCCACTCCATCCTCACTGCTGAAATAACAAAGGAGTAAGGGCTAGGGAAAAGGAGTGTGTGAAAGTGTATGCAATAAAGCATGAGAGATTCAGAGGGGACAGAGGAGGAACGAGGCAAGAGTGGCCCAGCCTACAAGCCTCATGGCCAGGGAGCTTTTCACCTCCCATCTGCATCAGTGCTGATCTGCTGACAGAGGCCCTGATGTGTGTCGCCTTCTATTGCACAGGCAAGCAAAAACACTAATGCCCTGCTCCACCCTACCTAGACCACTCACCTCAGCTTAGACAGCCAAGACAGGCAGCTGGCAAAAAGGAGCTGAAACGGAGGCAAGAGCTGAATGGGTGACAGAGGTGACGACAAGCAGCAAGAAAGAACTTCAGAAGGATGGCAAAAAGGATAAACAGCAGCTGCACAGTAGGACCGCAGAAAGCAGAAGTTCGGAAAAAAGGGACATATAACAGAAAAACATCAAAAAAGAAAGTTATAAATGACCAAAACGTAAAAGCAGTTTGATGCCGAAGAGGGTTGCTCACTCAGTTCTCCAAGTCCAGTAGCCAAGGGGCTCAGTTTCTTTTTTCCTATGTACATCAATAGAAATCAGAGGGAGAAAAGGTCTCCTTAATTAAGGCTTTATCAGCAACATGTCAGTGATGGTTTTAGAGGCCAAGCAGAGTTGACCCAACCACTCCGTCTAACTGAGACACAAATGAGAAGAAATTTCTTACAGACCTTTACCAGCACAAACAGAGCAGCTGAAAAGAACAGAGCAAAGGCAGCTGATACTCTTACCTTACAGAAGTGGGTACATTAAGATTGTGTTGTTTCTGCTCTCACCTAATATGCTGATTCATAGTTTGAATATTTTTCTCATCTGTTGTGCACTTAGCCAAGAATTTATGGGGGTATTTTCCTGCCATATATCAAGAGCGTATTTGGGAGTATTAATCGTTGTTTTCAAGCTCAAATATTGCATTACTCTCTCTCAAAACACTCTGCTCAGATTCAAAATGTCTCTGCTAGCACGAAAATACGTTTTGCTTGCTCTTAAAATAACCTTTCTGGCTCTCAGCTTCCAACAAATGTCTCTCTCTCTCTCTCTCTCTCTCTCTATCTCTCTGTCTCCCTCTCGTTTTAGCCCCTCCCCTTTGTACTCAGATCTTCTCTGCTTGCTCTCAAAATTTCTTCTCAGATTTTTTCTGCTCTCTTGTATCATAGCAAGATGATCCTGCCAAAAGTCAACTAACCAATAGGAAGCCAGATACAATGCTGACCAATGACATTGTCATCCCCCCCTCCCGCCACCCCCAAAGATATAGGCTATTTTATTATGCTTTTACTTTTTTTCTCTTCTTTCTTTGGTCTTTAGGAGTTGATTCACCACTGTTGGAATAAAAACAAAAACAAAATGACCTTTTATTAAAACAAATGTGCTAACATCTGGCTATCTTTAGCTCTGTGCCAAGATGGCCGCTCTGTCGGCACATCTCTTACCCGCTGATGCAGGGTCTACAGCGTTTTATGATAACAAGTGATATTTTCACTGAAGGTTTCTTTCTTTCTTTATTCACTTTTGTTGTTTATTTTGT
>JBBBVU010000017.1:16296848-16311848 GCA_037177055.1 Atherinosoma microstoma
TCTGCTTCACGGGCAGACATTTCTGCCCGTGATTCAGCCGCGATACGCCCGCAAAACGCAGTGTGACCGGGCCTTTAATCTAGTCTTTTGGTTTGCAATTAACATTAAATCTTGTCATTACTGACATAGTTCTCTTAACTGGGGAAATAAATTAGCCAATGACGCTCTACTTGTACTTCTTTAAATGTTTTATATACTGGCGACAAGTAACTCTGACATATTACCAGGTTGGAAGTTAGAAATACTGTTGACCCAATTGCCACTGAATGCACCTTCAGTACAGCTCTGCAAACAGCTCTTACACTGGTGGAGTATTGGCCATAGACACAAAACAGTTCTCAATGTTAGCCACAAAAACAACTTAAAACACAGAGGAATGGAGTGACAGTGAAGACCAAAGTTTATGGAGCTGATAAATGATGGAGGAATTATGACGCCAGTTCTCAATGGTGTTATTAACCTGCCAGCAGCCGTTAAGTTCTGCGGTTCATGCTTTAACAACTTGGGCCAGTTCAATACATGATTCGCAACAAGATTGTGGCTAATACAGAGATTAGTAGCCAACCAGCTTTATGTGCTTACACTGCAAACAAGGGACATGTAAGCAATTGAGAATACAATTAAGTTAGTATTTTTGGTCCAGATTTCTGATTAGTGTAAGCAACCAGGATATTTACTATGTGCTCCCTCATACCCTAATAATGTGCACCAAGGGTTATCATGTAGAACAGATCTCAGTAGAGTCGTGGGTGACTCCACACCCTTAAAATGATCTGCTTGAGCAGATGTGCAAATTCATGGAAGAAAAAGGAGAATTGTCTCTCTTTGTAGTTTTGATCAAAGCATGCCACAGACATGTCATTAAGACCTCAGGAAATTGTGTCCACTTGTAAAAAAATTTTTTTTAAATTTTTAAAAAAAAAAACACGTCTCCTTTAGAAATGAGTTGTATAATCCAACTTTTCTCATGACTGATTAGGATTAGAAGGATGGTGACTGTATCTGCAACCATATCTGCATTGTGAATCTATCTTTCACCAAGACAAAAGGCAATCCTTGCCAGAGGTTATCCACACACAGCTCCACACTACTAGTCTTCGATTACTCCCCCTCAGCCATCCTTCACTTTCACCTCCTCTTCATCCCTTTTATTTAGCGTTCTTAGTGACTGCTTATTTCTAGTACTCAGACAGAGGGGGCTGAGCTGAACATAGCCAAGCAGATGGATGCGAATTCAAAGTTTCCTGATCTTTAGCAGAAGTTATGGAGGGTTATCTTTGGCTGTATATCTGGGCACTGGCAGCTCTCCCCTGGTGATGAAGGATTAAGCAGCACAGCTGTCTCTTCCCAGAATGATGCAGTGCAGTGCTCCCCGACACGACAGCATCACTTAATCTTAATGTCCGCTCCTCCAGCGCAGACGCACAGGACAAAGCCAATCAGCATCACATGCCACGGGGATGGACCCTGCTGCCTGGCCCGGGAGTCTCTCACCCTCACAGGCCGATTAATCAACTTCAGACAGCCCAGTTCAATCCCAACCACAGCTCCCTCTGCACTGATCTGCTCACTCTCTCTCACTCACAAATATACACACTCTCTCCAACTGTTGTGATGTATAGAGCAGGGAGGGCTACCGTGAAGGAACACTTATCAGATTGCAGTCCACATTATGCATGTCTTTGTGTTACACTGAGAGAAAAAGGTAGTGAGCAAAGAAGGAGGGAGTGCAGAGCAGAATACGGGGGTGGGTTATTGAATGCTTACACCTCATTTCTGTCACAGGCCACCTATTTGTTGTGAGATCTATTAGCTCTGGTAAGGGCTTAAAGAATAATGACTAATGCTCATTTGGACAAATGACTCTCTAGGAGGTCCTGTGCAAGGATTTAAACCTGATATCATACTCAAACCTTTACAATGAGGAAAGACTGTTGAAATGCAGTCGTAACTTTTCATTTCTGCCAAACCAAATTGAACACAAACAGAAATTCTGGACCAACGTATTCAGACAATGATCTCTGAAACCATCATCAAAACTCCAACTGAGGGAATATATTTTTGGAAGGATCTAATTGGAGACCAAGAAACCTGTAAAATAAGACATGTACAATACTTATTTTCTTTTTCATAACTCTGCTTTGAGTTGATGTTGGTATGTTCTGATAAAACGACTGGGATACCTTAGGAAAAAGGAGGTAAAGATCAGCAAAGTAACTAAAAACCAAGTGTTTTGAAAGTGGACATCTAGGCACATTTCGACACATTTATAAACAAAAACTATATGGGACACCCACAGAGTGAAAACTTAATACTTTAGTAATACAACTAACCTCTGCAACTTCAAGGAATATAGCCTCCCTGTCTAATCAACAATTAATCGGGATGTGATTCAGATTCATACCTCTACTAACACCTTAGCAAGACAGCAATTCATGTAGTCTTTTAAAAAATGGTCTTATGCTTCTATGTATATCCAGATCAGAAAGCTGCATCAATGAACATTGAACACATTTCACTGTCCCAAAGAAGCCAAAGAAGGGACACCCTAAGAGAATCTGCTCTGTTATATCAGATGCAATTCATCACTGCACCAACCAATTACGACACCACCATGAAGACAGACAGTGAAATAATATTCATGGCAGAATGATGTTTGGGAAACACTCCCGAGTGTGTGTTTATGACATACTGTAGAGCCCTGGTTATGTGCAGATATTAAATATTAGCTCCATAAGTTACTCTCAATTGCAGTCAGTCTCATTACCCGCAGGCATTTTCCTGGTTCATGAAAGGATGAAGAGCATTTCTACTTCAAGTCGAATGGTGGGATGTATACAACATTAACACATGCAGGACTCTCAGGTGGCCCATCTGAAAGGCTGATATGATTTAGGAGAGCTAATTTAGAGCAATAAGCATTGAACACCGTGAAAGTATCTCTATGCCTACTAGCATACAGTATGACCTTGCATAAGAAGTAAACCAATATAATAGGGTTCTTTATCTGAAGAATACTGCAATATTTCCCTCACAATGTAGCAGAGAATCTAATATATGTGTGTGTATATATAGTGCTTTAATAAAATCCATAAAAAGAGAGATGTTTTCATTATCGTATCTGTTTCACAACTGAACTGCAATTCAAAACGGGAAAAAAATTACAATAAAGAGTTTTTATTGCTGTACAGTTCATGGTTAAAGACAAAAGAAGTTCATCCTATTTGTTATGTTATGTTGCAACTTTTGGTCAGACATGCCATGCAGTCTGGGCTTGACTTTTCTATCCGTCATTTCCAATATCTTCACAGTGCAGCTTCTTAATCTAATAAGTTTTTTCAGGACATATGATATTCACAAAGCAGCAGTGGTCATTTACACACAGTTATGTTGTTTCTACCAGGGTAATTACAGCTGGCAACAACACAGCATACCACTTGGGCAGTTTATGATGGTGTCTAAGAGTGATTTAACAATGTTATCATCCTGGATAAGGGGATCATTCTGGCCGAAGTGAGCTGAGCTTCTGGCAGATTCCAAACACAGCTTTTCCATGAAAACCTCACTGGTTGGGACGGAGCCAGGCAGGGCAAAATGTGGCAAAATAAATCTTTTCAACTATTGGAAACTATTGTTTTTACTCAGGCACAGACCATTTCTTTGTGCTTTGTTGTAATTTAATGAAAATGTATTTATAAATGGCAGAAAAGAAAGAGAAGATATAGCAACAACATGATCAGGGTCATGGTGGTTTTCTTCATCATAAAGCTTGGGTGATGGATCCAAACTTGATATGTAAGTGATGGAAAACATTAATCCCATTCCACATTTCTTCTGAAACTATCGTTGCACATTTTCCTTAACCACATTTGCTGTTTTCTCTGATGTTTATGACAACATTTAAAACTTGATAACAATTACCACTTGGCTTCAGCTGAGTTGGCTTCAACCGAAACCACAAAAGTAATTTCTTCTTTAGCAAATGTGCTGCATTTAAGATTATATTTTAGCTAAGTCCATAACATGGGCAGATGAAGGTAATTAGGAATCACTGCTGGATAATCTGGCAATACAATTCTCTAAATAAATATATAGATACTAACAAACCGATAACACTCCCATAAACACATTCTGTAGTCATGCTTGCTTGCCTGGGATAACACTGAGACAAGTCTCAGCTCAGCTTAGACAATTTAAAAATATCACCTCTTTTGAATTTGAGTGCTCACAGAGAATATGAATCACAAACGCCAACTGTGATATAGTGCGGATAATATAAGCTCCTTCCTAAATATTACTGCACCATTACACCGTTATAGATTTCTACCTGTAGTGTGAAACCATCAATGGTCTTCTAATGATATGATGATGGAGCTAGGGCATAGTTCCATTAATTCATCATTCTATATTCTCTTCCGCAGCTTCCAGAGACCCTGCTAATGCAGACATCATCTCCTGTCCCACACACATAATAAAGGCCTGTCAGACCCACAGCGTTATTAATTAGCACTTCTCTGAGGTGAAATTCAATCAATTGCAGGCCCCCGGATAGCTTTTTAGCAGGTTATGCAAATCAAATGTGACCACTGTCACCACCACGTTGGCCACTATGAGGCAAACTGCACTGCACAGTCACTCCTCAGACTCCTCTACTCTTCCTCCTCCTCCTCTTTCCCTTGCTCCCTGTCACAGTGCTAACACAGTCATTACTTTAACATCTGAGCTCTCCTAGCTCTGATAGCACAAGGGAGGGTGAGAAAGAGAAAGGGTGGGTGAGTGGGGTGGGGGGGTCTTAATGTTCATTTAATTAGAATTAGACATATGGCGTATGGAGCAGAGAGGGTGACAGGCCTTGCAATGACTCACCTAAGGGGAACAGAGAGACAGCACTTAGACATCATGAGATCATAGGAGTATAATAATGGATTGAAGAGGGCATTTGATCTGAATGGGTTGAGAACATGCTTTCAGTTGGTATGAATTTCTGCATACTAACAGGCCGCATGTGAATTTGATATTAATACAGAGTCATGAGACATTACTGTTAAGCGTCTAGCATTCAGGTAGCTTGATTTCTACAGTTAACTAGAAATAATACTCTTAATTTGTTCAGGAATCCATCTCTGCCCTTTAATTCTGTCTTTGCAAATATGTTCAACATGATATAATGATAAAGATAAAATGATAAAGAAGCTAAATGGGAAAAGGGGCTTTAGCTTTGGCTACTGTGCAATCATAAATCACTGAAAGTGCAGACTCGCGAAGATGTGAGGATCGGGAAAGCTAATGGCTCCAAAATCTCTCCTTAAAACCTTTGCATTTTTCATTTCACCATAAAAAAGGACCGTCTGTGGCAGAGCAAACGGCGTCCGATGCTAATTGATCTGCGCCTTTAATGTGTGAAACAAGGCAGCACCGAGAAACGCTGCAAAACTGTCATCTCAGCCCTTTTCCCTCTAATGCAGCCATAAATCCTGTAGCCGTCGCCCCCTCAGTCAGATGTTTTCATTACTACCATATCAGTTTTATTGAAATTACTGACATCTGCATGTTTCAATAACTGTAGGTCCTCCAAAGCTGTTGTAGCAATTTTAAAGGGGGAGCCCCGCTCTGCATTCTGGATCAATTTTCTGCTCTCAAGGGACAGGAGAGGGTATGTCGTATCGGAAAAGGCACGGAGGCCCTGATAGATTGTGTGGTTACCCCGTGACGGAGACAAACAGTTTAATCCGGTGTAAATCGGCAGGCGCAGTGTGAGATTGTTTTATACAGAGATGTAAATTGTATTGTCAAAATCAGTCATCTTCGAGGTATGGGGCTTAACAGGAGCCACTTTAGAACAGGAAAGACAAACGCTTATCTCGCTCTGCAAACCCTGGGGGGAGGCACAGAGCCACCTGGAGCTAACTCTCTCATTGTGCGGACATGACACCGTCAAATGAGAGGAAGCACAAATACCTGCTGAATAAGGTGTTTGGGATTTATCAAAGCTGAAAACTATGACACAAATTTGTACATGTTGCCGGCTGCGGTGAAGGTTCTTATCATTTCACTGTAATGGGATCCCGGTGCAGCACAAAACAAACAACACCACAACCTAATATAATAGACGGTATGAGACTAGAGGGTTACAGAGCCACAGTAATGCATGTGTTCTTCCCATTTGAATTATCTATGGTCTATCTATGCATAATGCATACTGGGATGGGTCCCATTATTATGGCATAACCAGGCAAATGAAATATCCCTGGAGTTTTTCTGGAGATACGGTCCACTAAATCAATGCAGCACTTTGATAAAGCTGTGTGTCTAGATAATAAGTCAGCAATAACTACTTGCAATCATTTCATTAGGTACAGTATGGATGATACAGTTAGGGAAATGAGAAAAAGAGGGTTGAGTCTCTAATGTGGAAAGTGCTGGCTCGGTGCCTGTGGGTGTGTGTGTGTGTGTGTGTGTGTCTTGGTATGCAAGATGGTGGATACGTGGACTCTGAGTGTGCCGGGTCTATACCACTTTGAGTTCAGGTGTGTATGTGTTCTATGATACACAAGCATGTGTGCTATGTATATGTGTTTGGTGTGACTGGGACCAGTCTGATGAGGCTTTAGTATATCTGTCAGGCACAATTTGGGAATTGGAGGTGTAGGCGTTTGGGAGCCAGTGGCCATACATCTCTATTACACTAGATGGTCACCACAGTGGCCAGCTGTTTATTCTCATTAGCTCACACGCTGGCCGCCCAAACCAAGTCTCTCCGCTCACACCACAAAGCCAAATCCATTGTGGTCCAGTTCAAACCGGTCCAAAACAGATGTCAGAGTTGAAGTATGCTCCATCTTTTATTGTTAAGTCAATGCGTATTTTCACAGTATATTGGAAAAACTTGCACTGCAAAGGCACAATGAGCAGAAAAAAAGAGGGTATTATCGGCAAAAATCAATATTGATGATCAATTCTACTTTACAGCCACTCAATAATTCCCCTCATATTTCACTGTACCGACTTGTGAAGAATGGCAGCTTTTGGAAATAATATCTGTCTTCTACATAACAATAGTTGTCTGTTGTGCTCTGAAAATGCAGCCTTGTGACAGTGAGGCAGAAGTATTAGCAGCCTCTCTTGGTGTGGGATATGAGAGAAAAGGCTGCTTTTTCATAGCGGCGCACAGACAAGGCTGCAGTGAGAAAAGCTAATGGCTATGATTAATGACAAAGGGCCAGAGGAGAGCCGGGACACAGACGCTACATATATCATCCTCTCCCATCAGTCTGTGCACCTCCCAGGACCCACTCGGCAGAAGGGAATGGAAGGGGGGAGAAGGAGGAGGAGGTGGAAGGGAGAGAGACAGAAAAAGGGAGAAGGAGAAGGGAGAGAGTTATCTACTCTACCAGCCCTTTACACACAGGAATTGCCTCTCTCTTCTTGGGGGAAAGTGAAGGAAAAAAACAAGTGACAAAGAGGTGATAAGGTGAACAAGAAAATGGCGTGTAAAATAACTAGGAGATATTCTGTGAGAGAGGAATAGAGAGGGGGAAAGGAAGCGAGCAGTCCGTGATCTCTCCCGATTTCAAGCAACTTGACTCTTCACATGCCGAAGCCACATTTCCAAGGTCTTATCTGCCATATGGTCTGCCCTGTTTAGATGATTTATTAGGTGAGGAAAAGCGCACTGATAAATTTTACTGTGTTCCCTCTGCATAGGCAACCCACAGTGTCAATAACAAAACTCAGGCGTCTTTAATGAAAACTTTTAGTACCTAAAGGGGTAACCATCTATTTATGAGTCTCTATAATATAACATCAGCAAAAAGAAATTATCTGTGCTTCTCACGCACTCTACAAAAAAGGGCTGAATTGGAACAGGGGGGGGGGGAGAGCAGATCATATCCATATGTCAGCAGCTCCCAAGCACCCTGCATTTAACATGGCGCGGGTGTATTTCTGCTTAATTGAAGCATTCAGCTGTTTACAGCTCACACAAAAACAGCAAGGGTTTATTTATGGCCAATTATAGAGTAGTGTTTTGAGTGAAGGAGGCCCATTATGGATTTCAGCCCTTTTGATTCTAATTAGTCACTGTGTTCAGGTTTTTGGTTTACATGCCTGATTTACTGGGGGATAAGCGGTGGGGGTGAGAATTAATTTCCTATTAAACAACATATGCCCATTGCTAAATCAGACAAAAGCTTGCTGGGAAACAAGATGTGAAAACAATAACTGGAGAACAAATGCTGCAGTATTTACCCCATAACTTCTCTTTTTATGAGCAGAAATTGAAAAATAGAAAGACAAAAGTATATGAACAAGAAAAATGTGGGGATTTTTGTTTGTTTTCACTCTGATCTGACAGTTTTTAAGAATATAAAGTGAAATTACAGTATTTTTTATGTTTTTAAGGAATATTTTGGCAGCAATAATAAATTTCACTGACTTATTCAACTTTGAGTCATAAAATCCATCTATTGTTACATCACTACATCAAAGAAGTCAAATAAATAAAAGATGAGTTATCCAATTGCAAGCTTGTGACTGCAAGCTTGCTGCTTTCTTTTAACTCCGCTTGCCTTGTAAACTGATGACATGTGTAAGCTATTCATTACATGAAAACGGTTTGCCAAACAAGTGCCAACAGCTTCCCAACAATGAACTGTTAATTTGCAACTAAATGGGAGTCCAGTGCACATTCAAGGTTTCATTTGCAAACCAAAGTTGGCCCTTTGAAGTACAAATATCCGACATTTAACAAGGAAGAGTCACAAAGTTCACAGAGGACAAAGGGACTCACTCACAGAATGGATGTAAATATGTTACCTAAATTCACAGACAGCCAGTAGTTTTCATGGTAAAACAAAAACGCACTGCAAGGAAATAAAATATGATTACACAAAACAAATATAAAACTGTTTCTACAAATCAAAGTGCTAAGAAAAGAGCATAATGAAAATAATTGATGCATGAGCTTTAATGTTGTTCTCCTGTTTTATGATCAATGGATAACCAGTGCTTTTCTACTTTGTTCCTCTCTTAAAGCCTTTTGACTTATTTATGGTGACTGTGTAGCAATTAATATTGCACAAGCTGCATTGTCATTTTTCAAGCCATTTCCCAGGAAATGTTCTACACCCCGTAATGGCCCCTCTAACGCTGTAGCTGTCATGTCCTGGACAGCTGCATTTTTACAAGACAAACTCCGCCACGTCACACGCATCTCTCTGTGGACTGACTTCCTGCTCATTGCCACACAATAAACACACACAGAGCCACACACAGGCCACGGCCAGCAGCTGTTAATAGCTGCATGGAAAACTTTGATTAATATTTCCCCCCTTGTGGCAGGGCTGCTGAGCGAGTGTCACCTTCCGTACAATGTCCCACGAAACCTTTTTCTTTTAGGGACCTCACATTGCCAGGTGGAGATGATAAATCTTCTAGGAGGATCCCCCAAAAACCTCATCAAGCTAATTACAGTGTAGTCATGCAGCTCTGATGTATGCCTACACCAGCGCCTGTGTTCACACATGTTTAGCTGGAGGTTTGGATTAATGCCAGGTGAGCAGTGTCGGAGCTCTGCAAGTTATGAAAAGAAATTGAGACCTCAGGTTTCAAATTAAACAGCCCTCAAGCAGAATTCAAATCACCTCCCTCATGTTCATTCTCAGGCTCAACGTGATTATACAAACCACAAGCTTTGGTCAGAGTCAGCAGGCCATATTTGGTCCATCTCAGGGGAGAGAGTTTGGCTGTGATACATAACAAACACAGGCGTGAAGGGTGTGAAAACAAACTTGGCTTGAACACCTGGATGTAAACAGTACTGTTCCATTGAGATTTTTTTTTTCCTTTCTCCACGCTGTTGTTGTCATTAAATTGGAGAGGAAAGGTGACAAAAAACCTTGAATAACATCATGTACTGTTTCACAACTGCAAAATGCTGACAACAAATGTGACAGCATCATTAAGTCAAAGCACAGCTTGTGCACACAATGTCACCGTTTAGTGAGAATGGGGAAAAAAGGATGTTTACACACATCATGAGTGTGTTTTGCAATAAATCAACCGAATGAAAAAATTAAAACAAATGATAATCTTACACCGAGATAAACAGAAAAAAAAATTTGGGCACAGATGAATACAAAGAGAAGTGAAAATTGGTTCAAATTATACTTTTTTGTATTAAGTTTCATATTTTAATTCTGCAACTTTGTGGCTAGACACACAAAAAACAAACATGTATGAGAGACAGCGTGCTAATAATGTGTTATCAATAATAACATGCTCGCCTCCATCTGTGCCTGCAGACTAAGCCAATAATAACAGAAAGACATGTGTACAGGAGAAATATGAGCATATTTGTGTCATCCCACACCTTGATGTGTACACTGCCGCATGGCACAGCTTCTCTGTCAGCTGTTGTCTTCTGTTTCAACACACACTTCACACTGGTTGCAGCACCTGTCTTTGCCACTCCTCTGTAGAAGGATAGAGGATGGAGAAGGTCTGTGTCACCTGGGGTCCTCTGACTGAGAGAGGCTGTCATGCTCATCACTGCCCCAGCAGGCCCGCCAATCACACACAGGCAGGCCCACGCGACGAAAACAAGCAACCAAGACAACAATCGGCAACAATCCTTAAACACGCTTGTCACTCTCCTTTGAGAGATTTTCATTTCAGCTACTTAAGCGGCACATGAAAACTCAGCAGACAATCTCTAAACACAACTCTGGTGTTCTCCCTCCACAGAGAGATTACAGATTTCGAGCCATTTAGCAGAGAATGAGCGGCGTCTGCAGCACACGATGGCGTGTTGCAGCCTGACTGGGTTCAGCTCGGTGTGCCATGTCATTTTTTGGGCACGCTGTTGCTCAACATCAAGAGAAATCGATGGCGTCTCCACAGGGGCAGGGAGGCCTGAGGAATAGAGGAGCTTCTCAGGTCTGTTTGAACTCATTTTCTTTTCTGGGCGGTTGCCCCCTCGCTCAGCCCCCTAAGGCATCTCCCTCACAGCAGGCCCTGACAGCTTGACACATTGACAGCTGCTGCTGAATGACAACTGATTTGTACAAATTTCAAGCCTTATAAATCTACCTGTCACAACAAGAGCATAAAAGAGCTTGGACCCAGCAGGTAATTCGGAAGTGGTGGGGGAAGAAGAAAAAAGACCTGCTTCCTCCTCCTCTTCTTCCTCACCGCTGACAGCCCAGTCTGAGAGGGAGAAAGAAGAAAAAAACATAGGAGACAGAAAGTAAAGAAACTATCCCTCTCTTTTTTTTTCTCAGCCAGTATGCCATCATATTCTTCTCAGGTCCACTTTAAGTTAAAACTGGGGAAACCATTTTCTTGCCATCAGGTGATCAATTGTCTCATTTAAAGATTATAAAGAATCTGAAAATAAAAAGAGGGCAATTTTGTTTTACACCAACATTAAAGGCAGCCACCTGCTACTCACAGGATTATCACACCAGTCTTTTTTTCAAAGCTCTCACTGGGTAAATGAGCAGGCTCTTTTTATGGTATTTAAACACTAGCCAATGCTGCACTGCTGTTATGCTCCTCCCATCCCACCCCCGCTTTTCTTCCCTTGGTAACGGTAGACCTGCCGGGCAAGGCCTAGAGCTGCAATAAATCCTCCACAGGAGTATATCTCAGAGCTAGATATAAACTATGAGAGACGGGGGCAGGAGAAAATCAATAGCAGTGACAAACAGAGAAAATGGTTTATAATTCTAAATGAGTTGTCTTTCTTATTTTAAAAGGATAATCATTTGTCTGTCATAGCAAATAAGAGCAGTTGACTGACTATATACAAACATAACTCTGATGACAATAAAGAGAATATACCTGCTTTGCTCTTAATCTTTTCTTTTAATGAAAAACAAAAGTGCCATGAGTCATGGCTCCTATGTTTTCTGTAAACTTACCGTTCAAAACATGTTGATTAGACACTACAGACAAACATGCCTCTCAATGCAACCATGTTTTCCTTCACTATAAGGAACAATGTGATTTAGATCATGATAAGAAAGATGAGATCCAGTCTTTTGGTTACAACTTGTCCACACTGGGCACAGTGTGCTCTGACTGATAACTGTATTTGACCAGTGATGCTTCTTGTACTTATTTACTGCTTATGGCGATGTGCATCTTCGAAGCAATGACTGGCACCACCTGCAGAGAAGGTTGATCTTGTGAAATGTCACTGTATGCATACAATCTGAAAATGAGTTTTGTAGTTATTAAACTAATACTGATTGCTGCACTTCTCAGAAAGTCAGCATAGAAAAAAGCGCTGAGTAGATGCACATTGTGGTTGGCAGCCTGGATCATGTATAGCACTCAAAGTGGGTGTATATAGTCAGATTCTGTGAAGAAAATAGCAACTCCCCGCTTTCTTAAGTTCCATTCGGATACTCTTTCAGTATTATAGAACTACCCACTAAAGCTCTCCCATTTGCAAGTAGGCAAAACACTCTAATCCTCTATTTGTGTGTATTCATCCCTGTCCTAAATGTGCCCTTCCGCACTCTAACCCTCAAAGACCCTTCGCTACATGCAGCCAGCGACCCTGCTGTTTGATTAAGACCTAGCCCACTGCTTTATCCCTGGACAGGACCCCGGCTGGGCCAAAAAGCACAAGTTAAGCAGAAGGATTATGACTGCCACTCCCATCGAGGCAGTCAAACTGTCACACAAGATCAAAGCACTTCCAAGCTACCCTCAGTCATTTAAGGCAGGTGTCCTGTTATATTCTAATGCCGGAACAAGTGTACAGCCTCAGCTGTTGATAAAGGTACTTTGAGACTGCCATCTAACTATAATCAGAGTCGCCGCCTTACTTTATTTGAGGATTTGTTTCGTAAGCCATGCTGAGAGAAGTGCAATGTGTAAAAGTACAGAGGATTGTCATTTATCCCTCATTAAATGTTTTTACATTCATCAACAAGGCATAGAATCTGTGTGTGGCTTCATCTGGTTTATTTTTGTTCTCAAGTATGTCACTCTACATCTATAAAACAGATCGCTTTAAATATATCACTATGTACTTTTACTTGTACAACAAAATGACAAAAGGTTGCCTGGATGATATGTTTAATACTTTCAGTTCATTTTATTTAATTAAAACCAGGAAAAGGCATAGTTTATGCACGCAATTACATTCTTTATTTAGTTATTTACAAGATTTTAATGACTTCCATGAATTTATTGTTATCATTGCACCTTGCTTATGTCAGTGGGACTACCTGTTTAAATGAAGGTTAAATAAATAAAACAAAAAATGTCTCCAGGATGACACAAAAACTACCAAGCTGAACTTAATGAAAGTTGGTGGGAAAATGGACCACAAAGAAAGAAGTCTTCAAATTTGTTAGCACTATAGTGCAGCTAAAGGCCCATTTATGCAGACGGACGGACAGTTTCGTCCTTGTCCTTGACTGCGCACGCAATTTGGTGCGTTTTCAGGGTCTTTGAACATCCATCCCTCGACACAGAAGACGGAGTAATACCACCGGAAACCGCGGTGGCAGTGTTGAGCAGAAACAAACCAGAGAAAAACAGGAAGAGGAACGGGAATTGGAAAAACGCAGATGAAGAATGGAGATGAGGACAAAAACTGTAGAAATTGCAAAAGCTTTTGAAATAAAGCTATGTGAGTGTTCAGGGCGTGTTGGGTGGTTAGAAACAACTTTATAGCAGCGCATTACCGCCGCTAAACGGTGTCTGAAACTAACTTTGCGGGAGTTAGGAGTTAACTATGAACTTAGCACTGCCCACTAGTGAAGGTCAATCGAGGGAACGTAAAAGACGCATGAAAGTATGAGGACAGCGACGCATGAAAACGTTTGTAACGGACGTCCCCATTTATTTTTTTAATTCGCAACATCAATTTTCACCACCTTAAATTTTCAACAAGACTGAAATTTAAAATGTTGTCCACAAGCCTCGATCTTCACCAAAATTATCTTCACACCAAGCTGAAAATGAATAATAACACGGACCTCTTTGTTTTTTAAACTACAGCCCATTACAGCCTGTTAAAACTGGTGAAAAAGCTCCCAAACATGAAGTGAGATGATATTTTAGGAAGAGTTAGAAACCAAACTTGGCCCAACTGAGGCCCAAAAACATCACTTACCAGACGCTTCTGTCAATATCTATTCTTGAAAGGAACCTTTTTTTATTTATTCTTACAGTTAATTACCAATAAATCAACCAACTGAATATGAGTCATTTTAAAATACAAAGGAAAATTTGAAAAAATAATGTTTTTGGAAGCCGTTATATACCCCAAAACAATACAGCAACAGGAAAATAGTCAGATATTTTTAATGAGTTGTTGACAAGAGTCCTGTTATGTCTTGATAATTTGGGAACATTGGAATGACAAGCATCTGTGCTGTAAATAAGTGAACACAGACTCTGGTATGACACTGCTCCAGCAGTAAGACGGTCTAAACTCAAAATGTCTCTCAAGACCTCCCAAATAACGCAGACACAAATTCACATCCTTAACCACCCCCACAAAGAAAATAAAAAAATCAATCTTTCAATATAACTAAGCAAGGAGGAGCAACAGAGAGAAACAAAGATATTAAAAGCCGAGTTATATCAAGACTGTTGAAAAAATATACAACCAGAGAGATTGAAAGAGAGGGTGATGGAGGGGCCTGCCCAATAGTCACACAATCATTAAAGGCACTGAATGGTTTGTATTATGGCATCTGAAGCCCAGCTGGCCTTGGATCTAGCAGGTCGGCTGTAGTTCAGCTGAGGGTCTTGTGATCTGGGGTGTGGGGTGAGTGTAGGGGAGGGATTTGACTGCGGGAGGAGCAGGGACTGAGGGGGCTTGGTCGGGCAAAGGGATGACGGATGGGCCAAAGGGTGAATGCCAAAACCATAAATCCAACCTCAGCCTGACCCCGAGTTCCAATAAAGTTTATTTACATTTTCACATTGCGTCCACCTCTAAAACATCTATGTTTAGACATTTCAAAGCAGCAT
>JBBBVU010000017.1:16316848-16319367 GCA_037177055.1 Atherinosoma microstoma
GTATGTTTGAAATTTTTGACACACGCTCGCCCCTACCTTACCCCTCCCTCGTTAATGCCATCTTCTCTCGTCACACTCCTCTCCATATCTTTACTCGTCTCTCATTTCTTTCCCCCTCAGCCCCTCCTCTCCCTTCCGTGTGCAGAGGCCAGAGTCAAATTTACAACAACTGTCAAAGTCAGGGATGACAGATAAATTAATCTTCTCTTCATGAGTTTACATCCCAGGCATCTGGGCTGCTGATCTGGCCCCTAACAAGCGCGGGGTCTCAGCGAGCTGTCTTTTAAAGCTGATGTTTTCATGGCCAGAGATGAATTACCCTGTCACGAGAATCTATTTATACAGCAGTTAGAAGGTGGGTCTCTGGATGCAGGACAGCATGATTTCATGGGTTAAGGTCCCCTTGAAGCATCTGTTAAATCTGCTTTTGTCAGACACACGTCAGCACCAGGTCCATTTTTAGAGTAGTTTTTGTCATAGTTTTTCCTAATACATGCAGACTTATTGTTTTTAAATCAAATTTTATCAGGTATGTGCAGTTTTTGGCTGACTTGACTATTAAACATTCCTCACAACCCGGATCCAGAAGTAAACCTTTCTTTGATAGTGACTCCATTAGTGAAATTACACTACTGTATAATACCATAGAGAGCAAATGTAAATTCAAATTCATTATCCTAAAGTCAGAGAAGAGATGGTGAACAGGGGAAGGAGTTAGTACTATAGATCACTGTGCCATTATCTTACTCAAACAAATTTACTGGCTGTAAAAATCTCCCACAGGTCCCACAGGCAGTAAATGAGGCCTAAATGACAGACAGATATATTTTGACAAGGCATCACAGTGTTTTTTACCATGACTGGTTATACATTCCTAAGGCCCTCTTTTAGTTAAAGCATTACCGGTCAAGGCAAGGCCAAAAAAACTGTCCTGCTTTATCTTCAAGTCTAAACAAAAAGTACAATTATTCTTATTAAGTGGCAGGCAAAATGTTAAATCATAGCATGAGCTTTAGCTAAAATGAGAAGTACAATTTTTCAAAAAAGTAATTGAAGTATCAAGGAGAGAAAATGAAGTAGGTGTGGATGATAAGACAAAAAAAAACAAAAAACAATCCCAATTAAATCAAATTGAAGACAATATATTATTCAAAGTTTTATAGTTTCCTTATTGCAAATATTTTGAGAACATAGGATAGTGGTATTTTTTGTAGTTTTGGTTCTACAACAAAAAATCTGCAATGCTGCTATTGCTTTACATATCTGTGTATCCATGCTATAGTCACCCCTACTTTCAAGTAATCCACTTGACTAATCAGTTTCAGCTCACAGAATTGAGGAGCCCAATAATCTTCATCCAAGCTAAAGTGAATGATTTAGGTTGAATGGTAGGAGATGTAAGCTTGAATAAAAACACAAGCATTTTGGTTTAATATTGACTACAGGCTTTTGCTGATAACAAAAGAGCACATACAATTTATAATACAAAAATACAGTTTAGATTGGTTCACATTTTGCAAAATCGTCATTGATACTGTGACTAATCTTCTTAGAAGTGGAAGATTGATCGCTACAATGACTAACAGCGTAGTTTAGCATTATATTGCAGCATTGCATACCAATATGAAAACATCATCCCAATGGTGAGGTGCTGTGAAGGATGCCAATGTGGTCTGCATGAGGAGTTGTCAGTTTCATTTGGCATATCTGGCACATGACATTTTGGGGGTCCTTTTGTTGCTGACATCATCCCAGACTATACACTGTATGCTGAAACCTAATATATTTCTATTGTAGTCGTATATTGAAACCTTGTCATATGATTACGTGCCACAGTTCCACGACCCAAAACATTAGATGAGAGATTAAATGTCCTTGTCAGACAATAACACAAATAAATCATGTTGATATGTTATGAATAACAATGGATTAGCATTTATTTCAAGAGTTGGGTGGGATTTTTGTCCTAATATTGCATCATGTTTTGGAGTCACTATGCTGCCTTGGACTTGGACATGTTGCCATCACTGTGGAAAAAATCATTCCCAGGATCATCACATATCTTACCGGACTCTGCAAGCCAAAGCCAAGTAGAGATTGCCAAATCCATGATGGTATCTTAATCATCAAAATAAGCCTACAAAAGAATAACTACAAAAAATAAATAAATAAAAATGTGCCTATTAAAATGACCCGGTTGCCCTTTCCTCACTAATTCCGAAGGTGTTGTGCACACACACCTAAAACAAAACTAAACACTGCATCTAAGAGGAAGAGCTCATTCCCAAAAAAGTTATCTCTTATCAGTTATTAGGGACTGGTTCAATTTTGTGACCTCAGACTCAAAACCAGTAACAACATGTTGCAGAATTAATTTAAAGTTTGTTTCTACCAAGGTGGGAAAACAAACAATTTGTTTCAACAACTGCAACAAAGACATGCCACCAAGTGTGGTCAACTGAGTCGATACAGCATTCTTTATGTCATCTGCAATATATTGTTTATTTTGGGGAAACTTT
>JBBBVU010000017.1:16319467-16331439 GCA_037177055.1 Atherinosoma microstoma
TATCTTGGGGAAACTTTATATATATTATATATATATATATATATATATATATATATATATAGAAAGAGAAAGAGAGAAAACACTTGTCTATGGAATACACACATTATATACGTGTAAGTGTACATCTGTGTGTTTACATGCAAAAGCATTCAGTGTAATGTTTGTTTGTTTTTTGACAAGTTTAATATGTGTTTTAAGAAAGACAGGAGCAAAATCTATTAAAAAAGGAAATTATATTTAGTTTGAAAAACTTTCAGATGTTATTTTTTTGGCCATATCACCCTACAATGCCATTAGGAAAACTGACTTGTGCTTTTTTTAAAAGATTTTTTTCTAAGTATTGCACATTTCCTTTGCTGCACCTCAACTCCAATAGATCAACTGTGGCTGATCCTCTACAGCAGATTTAGCATTAAATGATGACAGACTCTGCTGTAACAAATACATGAATCTTACATTGTTAAGAAAAACTGAATGAAATGACTTCAGGAATCAAGCTGCAAAGAGCGACAATCAATATTGCATGTGTTGGCACACACCACTGTGATGCTGTGGCATGAGAGCAAGCGATCATGCAGTTGCAAATACAGAACTCGTTCCAGAAAGTGCTGATGACTTTCCTGTTTCAGTCTCTCTGCCTCTACAGCTAACACATTCATCTTAAAATGGATTGCTCTGTCACCTGGACTAACACTTTACTGAGAGCAGCCATCAATACTTTTTGTCAAAAACTGCAGGCAGTGCCAGACATGTCATCAATCACCATTTACATAAAACAAAGAGCTTTCTATGACTGGCAGTAAGAGGCAGCACTGCTCTGACTTTACTGAAGATAAAAGCGAACTGTTTCATAGGTCCAAAGAGACACTGACTGCACTGCTGGCATACATGTGTTGTCAATCTTAAATTGATTGCTACTGGCTTGAAAACAGTGAGCAATAAATCAATGAACCATAGCTTTCTGATCTCTATAAGATTCCAACCATTAAGACCTGATGTATATACTGGTTTTTAAAGGACTCAGTGCTCAGGTGGTTATATCCTTAAAGGGAAAACACACACACAAGAGAATTGTCATATTACAAACTATCAAGACAAAGGGTTAAAAACTAAATAGCATGCTGATTGTTTCACCAGCATCTGTGGTATGTCAATGTCCACCTGCATTTTGACAAGTTCATAAGTCAAGAGATTTGGACTGCATCCTTTTCCCCACCTCTACTCTCAGTAGACAAAAATAAGCCAGCTTTGATATGAAACACTCCCAGGGCTGTTTCATACATTCACCACTTCTGACACCCAGAGGAAAGCAAGATTTCAAATCATTTATTTAACAGAAGAAATATGGTAATCATCCTTGTAATTGTTCCCACCCCATTCCATATTTCCCAGATAAACACAATTCCAAAAGTTCTGAGATAATCCGTTCAGCCGATGTGGTTTTTTACTTTGCAAATAATGGATTGCATAAGCACTGAGAACTGATTCACTAGAAACTAACAAGATTTCTTTTGTTTTCTCTTCACCTAAGATTTCGTGAAGACGCACACATGTATGCCATGTGAATGTGCATGTGTACATACACACACGCACACATAAAGAATTCAATTTGGAAACCATCATTGGAGCGCAGAGGAGAACTGGAAAGTCATATTGCTATAATGCGCAGATTATCAATCATCCTGACATTTTATTGGCTTTATCACTGTACATACCATTAAAATGATGTCTGGCCCAGATTGTCAGGGGGCAAACATTAAACAGGCCACGATTAAAATGCAGATCCAAAACACCTTTTCCTCTGCTGCTGAAATTGCACAGGGCTAAGAAGCTGACTTTGGATGTGCTGTCAAGAGGAGACATCGCATCAACACTGAGCAAAGCTGACGAATAGATAGATAGTGTCACACTCAGGAAATGCAGCGGCTTCCCTCCATTTGTCACATGCTGTAGTCAGTCAAAGCACTAAAAGAGTGATAACAAATGAGGAGAAGAAACATATATTAATCTCATCTTGCACTCCTAATCACACATCATTGGCAAACTCCTTTGCACTAGAATGGCATGCAGCTAGCCTACAGTTCATAGAGGAACATTAATACCAACACTTGTGCTATTAAAAGTAATTTTGGTGGCTCTGAAGCAGCGAGGAAAGCAAATATCCATATTTCAAAAGATCTTGACAGTTAAAAGGTTGTTAATGGGCATTTAAATGCTAGTGCTGCTGCCCAGCTGGCAAAGAAACCCATAAAGCAGAAAAAAAATGTCTCCTCGCTCTCACAACCTTTAATCAAAGCCATGTAAGGCAAATATGGAACTCTGAAGGCATCTGTGAACAGGAAGAACTTTTTCCAAAATGTCTTTTTTACTTCAACTTTACTTTGTGTAGTCATAAAATATGAATGTTTATCCATGCTATTTTTTTTTTTTTTTTTGACTTGGGATATTTACTAAGGGTGAAAACTACATAGTTGGTTATAATAAAAGTAAAGTGAAAGATGTGTTTCTGAAGGTCACTTGTGAAAATGCTTGGAAAATTGAGCAATCATGTAAGCTCATATCCTCCTACTGATCTGTCACCTTTTTCAACATAAAGTGCAAGTTTCCCTGACAAACATGTCTGACCACACAGTTAAGAATTAAAACGCAGGTTTGCACTAAAAGACACAGTGAGTGATGTGCCGTTTGCATCAACCTAAGCAGCAAGTGCACTTTCCGCGTTCACAATCACCCATCTTTTTAATGAAAGAGAAAAATAAGGGTTTACTTATCAGTTGTATTTCAAGAGAAACATGACTAGACAGTGCAGATTTCAGCTATGAAGTCAAAATTATTATTTGACTGCATGAACTTCTTTGGCTAAAATAAGTGGTCCGCAACACATCTTGAGGGGTAAAGCCTAACAAAAAGGTTAATCCTTCCCAGAGTCATTGATTTGATTGTGTTTGCTGTTTATGTCATATGATGAGACACTGTAACAGTTGTTGCTGTCACAAGAGTTTTTTTTATACTGGTATTCATTAAACAGCATGGGGTAGTAGGAACACAAGAACAGCTGCATAAGTCTGAAATATCTTTTTTCCCAAAACACTGTCCCATATCTGTTATATTCATTATAATGTAGGACAGATGTGTGCAACATGAATTTGATCATTTTGGTTTGAAGGCACTATTGCCTTTACATGTGATGATGCAGTATGTAGGGTCATATACGCAGTATCATACAAATATCTAAGTGGAGTTAACAGTTTATAAAAGTCTGTGTGATAACCAGGATTGATGATGAATACTACATTGTGCTTCAGACAAGAAGGGAAAGCAAATAGTTAAAGCCACTGGTCTCATGACAAGAAACAAGATTTTCTTTGAATGTAATTTCCTTGTTAGTGGCAACCGCACCCAAGCTACAGTAAGTCCACAAAGCTTTCACTTCATGAAAACCAACTCACAGACAGCAACATTTAGGCTATATGTTGTTAATGGTTGAAGCAATTTCTTAATGAGTAAACACCCACAATGAAATCAGCTAAATGACCTATTATTGACAGTATGGCATCAGTTTGCTTCCTCTGTAAACAAACAAACAAACATAAAACAAACTTGGTAACAAATGTTAAGAATACTTGTAGCATATAGTTTTGTTTATGTGCCACCCCACCCCCCCGCCAACCGACTGCCTCTGTGTAAACGGAAATGAATGCGAATGTGAACTCTACAGACAAACAAGACCTCCTGTATGAGACTTTGAAGCCTGTCACAAAAAGCTTGAGATAGCACTGTTCCTCTCATTAATATCCCAACAGAAGAAATGGATCAACTGACTGGGCTCGACATCTTTTTGTTCTCTCATGAAGAGAAACACAGAGGAGCTTGGAATGAAACTCCACACATTATGAAAGCTATTATCTTCAGCTGCCAGTCTCAGTGACGGAGAGAGAAAGCTGGTAAGCCAAAACTAATAGGCAGAATGAGAGGTGCAAAAAAGTAGGGGACTGGGTCAGATCATCTCTCGCTCTCTATCCTCCAATTACTGACAGACAGTTGAGAATATGAAATCAGACTGAGGAATGAGAAATATTCATATCTTCTCTGAATGGTATTAAACCCTGACAGGGTAAAAGAAAATGAATGGTGGTTTCAATTTCTACCATGTATCAAATCTGACAAGATATTAAACTGATCTCAAATCACAGACTGTCCATATCATAGCCAAGGCAAGATAGGATGTTCTCATTTTGGGTCATAAGATAAGATTTATTACTAAAAAGACACAAATTGACATTTTCAAAATGACTGCTCCAATCCTTTCCTTTCATCAAATTATGAGGTAAACTGCATACCCTGATGTTTACAGACAGACTCAACTGGCACCAGTCCTCAGCCAACATAGCAGTGAAAATGGCAAGCCTGACATAACTCAAAGTACTTTATCACAAATGAAATCCCTTCAAATCCTTAATGAATGCAGGGCACTCATCCACCACACACATCTATCATCAGAGCTTGCAACAAGGTCATTGTTACTGGGATACAGTATCCTGTGGTGGTGGTCTATTATTAAAAATACACAACAGTCCCGAGATTGTTTTATTATACTTATCAATATTACTGTAATCATCTGTATGAATTGAATAATAATAAAAACTTACAATTCATTTTTGTGACCCCATGTGTTCTCTCTATCTCATTATCTACTTTCATTTAAAATAATTCATAAAAACAAACCCACACACACTTGCATCACTAGCATCCCATGAGAAACAGAAAGCCTTTTCTAGCGCTTCCGGATATTCTTTTCAATTCTGGCCACCTCAAGCATCCAGCACTGGCTCAACCACTTCAAAAAGCACACCTCATGAAAAAATCAGGAGGCCTGTCTGACATGTGTCCCCATGCCCTGATGGCATGCCTACACCAAAGACCAACATTGATTTTCTGTAACGTGAGGTCGGATTAGTCCTCTGCAGGGATTAGCTGCCTCTGCAAGGCCTCAGGGTTCGCTATAAAACTAATAATTAATTTAAACAGCCAGGTCCGTGGAAGGATACACTCACTACATGTTCTCAGTATGAGGAGGTGAGGATGAATGACAGGCTGTCTGGTATTCTGAGGACGGAGCAGCTGTGTATAGGATGTATGTATGTCTAACTTAGTTCGTACTATTGTCCTCAAAATGATACCCAGTGTAGCACAAAAGTTAAAAACAGCTTCTGCAACAAATTAATATGACTTAATTTGAGAACTGAATCAGTCATAAATCCTCAGAAGTAGCCTATTTAGCTTATCAGCTCAAGCTGAAAGGATTTCATGCTCCCTCAGTCATATCACTTTAAAATAATGATTAAAAAAAATCAATATGCATAAATTTGAGAATAGCTTTTCTTTTTTTCTTTTTTTTTAAACAAAAACATATCTATTTTCATACAGTACACAGCAATAGGAAGTCTCTTTAAGTAGAACATTTTATGTGTTTTACCTCCTTGGCTTACCATGATCTCTCCTTTGTTTATACGGAGGTAAAGGTTGATCCAGCCAAGATAGAACAGGTATTAACCTTGCTAACAGGACTTGCACATAAATGTACAGTTACTTGCAGACTATGTTGAAAAAAGCACACGCATCAGAACGAGATGTGGATTACGCTGCTAGATAAAAAAACTACATAAGACTGCAACGACACAACACCTCGCCTATGTCACTGGTTTCGGTCTAGACCTGATAGGAATAAGAGTTGGTTGAATAACTATGAGATTGAGCTGATTTTCGCTGAAGAACGGCCAGAGATTTATTGTATCAAGACATCACTGTTGCATTTGATTGAGCCACTTCACTGGTACATTGAAGGGCAGGAAACTGAGCTTACTTGCCAGTCCTGTCAAAAAAGTTGCATGTCTGTGCATTTTCATGTCAGACAGAGATTTATTTATTTTTTATTTTTTTTGTAAACATGCTGTGTAGATGTGATTTCTTTTCAGGAATGGGGGAAGGGAAATCCCTGTTGCTTGTGGACTTAAAGCTTGTGTTCAAAGTCATACTTTCTTTGGGCTGTTGTCCAGCTGTCCTGGCTTACTTGGGGTCTGTCTGTCAGAGGACTACAGGTGCCACATGTCAAAACAATCTGCATTTTCTACATGAGCATGAAAGGTTGCCACTACCCTTGAGTTATGTTCTTCAGCAGTAAAAAACGTGGTTCCACTTTAGTAAATGCCAACTTCATTGCAGTGAAATTATAAAATATCTTTTCAAGTACAATTTTTGGGTCCTTTTGGGTCTTTTCCACCC
The DNA here is from genome assembly GCA_037177055.1 of Atherinosoma microstoma. NCBI lineage: Eukaryota > Metazoa > Chordata > Actinopteri > Atheriniformes > Atherinidae > Atherinosoma > Atherinosoma microstoma. The sequence goes on from JBBBVU010000017.1 coordinate 16,325,750, forward strand.
CGTTACATAATAAATGCAAAATTTAAACTGGCCAATAAACTTTGCAAACAGGTGCTTGAGTAAAGCATCCATATGCTGCAAAGAAAACTTGTTGAAGAGAAATTAAAGCCCTGCATTCTCTTTAGCAACATCCCCCCCGTGTTTTTATTAAGGTCTTAATAAAAACACAGTCACTTCGGTGTTAGTTTCCCACAGTCTAGACTTAAGCCTATGAATCTCTATTACTACCTGAAGAATTCACATCTCTGCCTGCTTTTATCCACCATAGCAACATGATTTCCTGTGTTTCCTTTGACAAAACAGGAATGCTTTATGGTTAATCAACAAACCTTTTTCACCAAAAAACAGAACATCTTTCCTACAATAAACCATGAAAACACTGTTTGCTCTGTAAGAAACTCCTATCTTTAAGACATATCTTTGTGGAAAATATAAGGCCACAGCAGTTTGGTGTGAGATTCTGAATTTGAGACCGCTGGTTTAGCCTCAGTTTATTCAAGCGTCAAATGTCTTAGTTGATCAATTTGGTTGCAAAATCTTAACAATCAAATTCTGCATGTGTAGCCTGAAACTGTATGAATAACACTGTCTTAGGAAGGATTTGTGTTCTACTTGAAGTGAAACAAAAACAATGAAACCCAACACAAGTAAAGGTATTTAGTGCAGGCCTATGTTATAATCCCCCCCCCCCCCCACCTTCCTTTCACCTAGCTGCCAATAAAGGTTTCCATAGTCAGAAAAGGTAAAGGGATTTCTCCTGCTCTTCCATAGACTTTGATCTGACTGACACACAAACGGCCCTCAGATCATGAGTCTACAGACCCTGTCGGGCCTCTCTGCTTGGTCTGCTTGTACATGTACACTTCATCCCTATGAGGATTTCTCACCCTCCTCCCATTTCCCTTCGTCTCTCCTTTATCCCCTCTTCTTCTTCCTCCTCCTCTTCTTCCTCTGTTGTTTGGTGTTTTGAAACATCTGAGTACAGACATGTTCTGAGCTTTGGAGGACCCAGGGGCCCGGGATCCAGACAGAGGGAGAAAAATAAAGCAACTCTACAGTGCCCCCAGTACAAAAGCTATCTCGCCATTACCACTGGGGATAAATTCTTAAACATCACCAAACGTCTGGACAGACAGAGAAGATCAGACAACTATTTGGTCTGTTGTTCATATAATCATACTGTTAGCTAATAGTGCAGTTAGCAGCTTGCAGAAGAACCAGTATGATGGGAGTCAGTGCATTTATCTTAACGGATAAACAGTGTTTTAAAAGGGGGAAAAGAGAATGGGAATACTGTGCTACGCAGCCTGCTGAGCCTGAAATGGGAAGGGTTGTTCCTTTTAGTTTTACAGCACAAACATGTCAGCAGAATGGACATGAAACATGCCATCACTGTTTCTTATCTCAATATGTCCCTTGGTGGAAAAGTGAGGCAACAGCTCACTGATGTCTTGCAGCCTGCCTGACCATTAAAACATATTTCCATGCTGATGGATGTCAGATGTAGCCTCAAAAGAACCATAGCTTGCCCTTGATTTCTGAGCTCATTCCCAACTACAGTTTTCTAAACTTATTCTCCAAGCTTCACAAATGCAACAAGCAAATGTAGACAATATAGAAGGGGAGGGCAAGAGTGCTGAGATGAGGAGCAGTTATCTCAGACAAACCTTCCTGTCTGACCAGTATCAGCTTCTACAAATGGCAGCTTGGAAGGACAGGCAGTGGTTTTTACAAGTGAAAGCTGTGAAAGATGTGAGTAAGCTTATCTAAAATGGAAACAGGAAATGAGTTACAGCTGTGCTGAGAATGTGGCACAGCTGTCCAGGGCCAGAGATGGTTAAGCCATTCGACAGAAGTGTAGGAAAATATGAGGACTCACCCATGAAAACTGTTATGGGCATGAAATTGCAGAACAAACTAATGCAATGGTCTGTTTGGACTGTAGTTTATCACATTAAGAGTGTCAAAGAATGATTGAACTTGACTAAAAGACATTAAAATATAATACTTGTTATAATCTTCACAAATATATAAAAGTGATGTTTCAGAATTAGTGAGGCCTTCAAAGGCTGTTCTCTAACAGCAGCTTCCAACTGCATTTTATGGTCGTAGGATTTATTTGTACACTGACAGACTTTATCATGCAGCCCCTCTTAAAAAATCATCCCCTAAAATTTGAAACACGGCAAAAGCTGCAATCACCCTCTAAAAACTTGGCATGAATACACCCATGTATCTGTCTTCACTTTTCACCCCTGAGCCCTCTAGGAAAGGCTGTGGGAGACTGAAAGCCATGAAGCGACCAAAACTGTTCAGACCATACCAAAGGAAGCTCCTTTGTTCGTTGGCCAAAACGGACTCCAAACCTTTTTTCTCTCTCCTCTTTTTCCCACCTGGGATTCTGCCAAGGGAAGTAGAAGTATAGCTGCCCCTCTCCACGCTCTGTTCTAATATGTTCCATGCCTTCCAGTTGCTTACATCATCAATCAAAGAGATGGCTAAATGTGATGGGATGAACATAAACAGTACTTGAATTATTGGCTTAAAGAGACAAGTTGTCTCAGGCATAAGCTTGTGCCCTTTTTTTCACTTTTTGAAATGTGAAAGATGCACACATTGGCATATATCCTAAATTACTTGTACATGTGTTATATGCTTTAAAATCATTGTCACAGAGGGAGAGGGCTTAAGAAAAGCATTATCAAAATTCCCCCATAATAACCAACGTTAGGAAGTAAACTCATAATTGACAGCCAAGTGTCAGTCCTAATCATCCCCCCTTTAATGTTTGCTTAAAAATGCACACCCTCATGTCAAAACCTGAATTCCCATTAACTCTCCCCAAATGGTCTACTTACTAAACATGTCACTAATGAATTATACATCTGACTTTTTCCCCTCTCTCATATTTACATGGTGTTTCAGCGAAATTTGTGTAGTAGTTGTAAAGCATTTAATAAATGTTTAAACATGTACCAGAGTCAAGATCTTAGCCAGTGCATGCACTGTGCAGTGGATGTTTACACAAAATCAAAAGAATCTGGTCTGCCTATCAAAATTACTAAGACATATGAACAGTTTGTTTTTCACTTGCCAAAATAGAAAAAGGGAGTATGTCCACTTGGGCCCCATCAGTTTAAATCATAAAGATCCATCACTGGCTTTGTACTCTGCTAAAACACCAAGGAAACATAATGTAGATTTTAAGACCCTTTTTATTCAGCCAGACTGTGTACTAAAACTAATTGGATTTCTGTCAATGGAAAAAAAATATATCCCGGGGACAGCTTTGAACTCAATAGCTCTGACTATCCAATTGTGCATGAGGGAGTGGGACCTTGCCACATGCCAAGCACCAGGGAGGAAAATTAAATCAGTGGTCAACATAAAATATTAAAATAGCATGGTATCGAATTTTTGAAAAATGATGTCAGGGTGGCTCATTATGGCCAACAAGGCAGTGAATTAAGCTATATTTAGTGGGTGATAATTGAAATCATAGCTGTAGTCATTACCACTGACAAGTTTCTAAATAATACCCAATAAATCCCCCCTTTTTAGCAAGGTTCCCATGACAGCTGGCAATGCTGAAAAATATAAAGTACAGAAACAGAATCTCTTTTCCTTTCTTCCTTTGCTCCCTTTCTCCCTGCCCCCAAACCCCAACTCTCTCTTTCTCTTAGAGCCAATAAAATGTCAGCTTTTATTCTCCTCCTCCAAAGTGTTGGCTAGATGTCAGCAGGCCCTTCTAAAGCTCAGCCACTGCAAGCTGAAGGCCTGTAAATCTCTGTCAGTGGCACGCCATCCATCTTGGGATATACAATAAAAAATGCGATGCAGTCATAAAAGGAATGGCATCACTGACCAGTATATATAATGTGAACAAAAAGAACATAAAGATGTTGTCTTCCATTCAGAATCCTAAGCCCCAAGATGGTCTTGATTGAACAGGAGAGGAGGTGTGGAATGCTCTGAAAGGCTGATGGCAGCTCCTGACAGTGATGGTTGTGCAGTCTTTGTTGTGTTCAACAGTGAGATAAAGATTTACACTATCCAAGTTATACTTAAAACAAAGAGCATTGTGTGGCTGAAGCTGATAGACTACTTGACTGCGTTAACCCGCCCTAAGACATTGTGTGAGCAGCACATAGCTTAGCATTAGCAGAGTTCTGCTCTGTCCCTCTGGTGTTCAGACATAACAGAGCTGAAGCTAAATATTGTGACATAACTCAATACAAAGCCACTTTAAGTACACTTTTCAATTCAGCTTTATTTGTACAGCGCTCATTCACAGGAAAGTCATCTCAATAAACTTTGCAGATAATCAATTCAAGCCAATTCATTGTTATCCAACTTACACAAATCCACATTAGGACAATTTTGAATAACTGTTTTCATTCAAGCCAATACATAAGAAAATAATTGCCTAGCTTTGGAAAAAGAGAAAAACGTTTATGGCTTTTAAGACACAAGATATAAAACTGATGCATAAATCTGCTTTAGGGCTTAATAATCACCTGTCTAATATGCCTAATGTTAAGTAAATCCTCTCCATTTCAAAAACAAATGAAAAAAAAAGTTCTGAGCAACAGATTAGTATCTGGGGAGTTTGGAGATTGGATCAACATCTTAGTCATGCTCTTTGAGCCCCTCTCAAGAAGTTTTTATGTAGTCCTTTGCTGGGGGGTAACTGATCTGCACAAATGGGTAGGTAGGTGGAAAGTCTCATTGTAAACATCCATGTGAATGCTTGGATGCAAGTTTCTTAAGGATGCATTCACACTGGCACTGTTTGGTCTGCTTTAAGCAGACCCTGTTTGGAACATTGTGAACGCGCATTCAGACTCTGATGCAGGCCAAAGAAGCAAACTGGTCCACTTGAAAACCAGGGGTCTTGGTTCGCTGGTGATTGAACTCTGGTTTAGTGTGCTGACAGTAGAAAAGATAATGGACCATCCAGCGGACCAAAGAGAGGAAGTGACGTAAGACGCGACGAATCGCAAAATATCTGATATCTCGCTACCTCTCCTGCTGCTCAGACTGAACAAATTATGTGAAAATCGTATTAGGTTTGAACACCAAAGTCAAAATCCCAAGGCTGAATAACAACAATTTATGTTGCTCCACTGTTAACCTGGGCTGAATGAGCCAGTTTTGGCCCTGACCTATCAATGAGCCAGATTTTCTTTTTCTTTCTTTTTGGTCAGCAATTGTTTTGGGAAAAAGCTCCCCCCTAGCTGTGTTGTTGTAACTGTGTGACATGGTCAAGGCCGTTTGGTCCGCTTGGGTAAAATGTAGTGTGAAAGCAAAGTAAACCAAACAAAGGTGCAAAAACTTTCAGAATTTCAAAAAGAGTTTCCTGGACTATCCTGTTGTGAATGCACCCGAACTAGAACATTGATCATATTGCCGGTGATTTTAATGTCGTAACTGATATGAATACACAACAGTATGTTACATATCTAACTTATTAAAATATAAGTTCAGTTTGACATGTAATAAAAAAATTGTTTTTTGTCAGTTTACTTCGGTTGGCCATCTACTTTGTAATTGATTACTAAATTAGTACAAACAAGCTCAGTGAGATACTTCAATATTGTATCTTGTCGGTGTGTACATATTAGGGCCCGACCGATTGATCAGCCGGCCGATTAAATTGGCAGATTATAGCTCTTTTCAAAATAATCATA
>JBBBVU010000017.1:16348287-16371968 GCA_037177055.1 Atherinosoma microstoma
GGAACGGAAAAAATACTGCGCGGGACCCTCAAGCTCACAGGCATGGTAGAGGACATACACGGAGAGGATATATATATATATATATATATATATATATATTCTTTCCCATTCCACAACATATATACTCTTAGATTGTTGTTGACCTTGATTCTTTAAAAATCCAAAATGAGCATAATCTCATTGTGAGTTCATATCTGAATTAGTCTTCAGTTACTGCAACTAAATTAATTTATTCATGCCAAACCAAACTTCATCTCACCCTCATGCTTGGAATTTGTGCACACCAGCCTATATGCAACCATGTTAAAATTTTGAGATACTAAGCAATTATTTTGATGTACTGAGTCAAAGTTTTGGGATAGCATGTCATAATTTTCTAAGTCACAATTTCTGTTCAGTATCTTATTACTTTGACTTAGAAGTTCTATGTTTTTATTTTTCCTCATAGTAGCTGAAATGGGCTTACATACTTAACTGATGAAAAATGAATGTGTTTCCTTGATATGTGTTGGGTAAAGTCCCCCATGCAACCCATTGGGGATAGGAACTGTCTTCCTAAAGTCAAGCTGCATTCAGTGGCAATTTTCAAGCTGTAATTTCCCCTGTCTGAGAAAGAAAGTAAAACAAACCTCAATATAAGTATGATTTCCTAGTCATTAACTCTGGAAAGGTTACCTCTGCATTTTACATAATTTCCAATATGGTAAGCTCACAGTGTAATATTTGTTGTCAAATGCAAACTATAAACATTTTCCACAATTTTAGCTCTTCTATTTATTCACTTGTACAAAATATGTATTATTTAGAAAGTAATGAAGAATTTAGAATATAAAAGCAACAAATCAGTCAAGTAGCATTGAATGTAATGAATCCAAAATAGATACAAATTTGTGCTCTAAATTCCCATTTCAATGTGGAATTCAGGTTCTTGGTTCAATATCTTGGACACTTTGATATGTTAACTGGGGGAGTTAGGGAACAGTCCAATAACTTTCTGATCATTGTACAACCACTGTACCTCCTGAGTTACTGCAACTTTAGATATAAGTTATAATATAGTACAATAAAAAAACAAACAGGTTTTATGTATAGCTTTGACATTTTTAGGAACAAACTTCTCCATCTAAACATGACTGTGAAAGTACATTTATTTATTATATTCTGTTGTTGAATTACTTAAACAAAATGTAAAAAAAATGTAAAAAAAAAAAAAAATACATGAGAAGAGAAACTCAGAGGAACACTAACTGCCTTACTGTCGTAGGAAATTTGTAGTGTCGGTGCAGGTCTCACTCCCAATTTGACTCCATATCATGAAAAAATTTTAGTTTTACATTTGGATATTGTGCAAAAGCAGCACTTACATTTAAATATATCATAATTCAGAGCTCTTGGTAGAACCACAAGTTGACAGTACCCATTGTAATCATAGATGATATATGCATATGCAAGATATTTGAATCAGCAATAGGTATTTAGGGACATGCAAGAGAGGACCTGGCCTATAGGTTAAAATTTATTTGACCTGCTTGTAACATTTAAGTTATGACTTCCCACACACTTTAGACATTTTGTACTTAAAATGTGTATGTATATTCACAGTTTAAATTAACTGCAGCTTTGCTTTAACTTTCATAGTTGATTGAATTAAATCAGTAATTTTCAGTATAGTAACAGCCTGTTGTACACAGTTTTGTCCTGAATGCCATTTTTCTTTTTATTGAATGTCTTTGATAGATTTGTGCCAAAGGAACACTAACCTACAGTAAGTCCAAGGGATAATGCAGTATATAAAGAGTCTGTGGCATTGTATCTCTAAATCTCTGAGATGAAAAGATATTTGAAAAAATTTAAACATTAATTGCTGATTATTCCATGAGTTTTCAAATAATCGTAAAATTCAAATAATCATGATATGTAATAACGCAAAATTAATTTAGAAAAATACTAAAATAAATATCAGTTTATGTATGATTTAACAAGTAAAACAAACAATCAAGTGACCAGGAAAACACATAAATCCTCCACTGGTATTCATTTTTGACTGAAGTGAGAGTAAACTAACATGAACAACCAATGTAAGGTCCATGTTTCTTTCTCCTGAACTGCATTGGAATTTCTAGTTCTGTAAAACAACCAATTCCAAGGACAAGAAAAAGATGTACAACCCTGCATCCCCTTCATTTATAATGTTCACATGGTTTAATGTCATTTCAGCAATGAAGCAGGATTTCCAATCCTGCCAATACATATTCAATAATGGTATAACCCTGTGGGTTAGGATCTCAAAATCCACCATAACTGCTGCAACAGTGATGGTGGAAATTATTTGGAACTGATAAACTTTTTCTTTAAATTGAATTAAACCTTGTTAATAATTTAACTTAAAAGCTTTCACCAGTCTATCATTCATGCATTTTGTACAGTTGTGCCTCTGAACCCTGGAAACACGCGGATATTGCCAGCCAAACCCTTTGCTTGGTTGAGAGAAAGAAAGTTTGGGAGCACCCCTGCTACTCCTTCTGGCTGCATGTTGCGTGACGTCACCTGGGACCTCCCATAAGCGGAAAAGCTCCACTTTCTCTTCTTCCTGCTGCTCGCCGGGAGAGTCAGGGAGCGTCTACATGGCTTCAGTTCACACCGTGCGCCTCGCGGTGCGTCACATTCGGCCGTATGCAGCGTGTGCTTGTGTTTGATTCAGGCAAGGCAATTTCTTTTATAGGGAAAGGGATTACATTGTAATGTCGTTACAGTCATTTTCTTTTTAAACCATTTACTTCGATGACGTGTTACATCGGAGCTTATAAGCAAATGATTCCAGGTAAAGTCGAGTCACGGACTTTTACTTTAACCTGTCCTTCCTATTGTGAGTTTTAAAAGAAAGAAGAAGAAGGGAAAAAATTACTGCATGTAATTTCGTGAGTTTGATCGCCAGCCTCCTGTGCGATTTGCAACGTCTTTTTTTAATCTCACTTGATACAAGGATATTACGTGCGTCTTTTTTTCTCTTTTTACTAATAACCTATATTTGTTTCAGATTAGCCTAATTGAATCCCATCTGAAAAAGTGGAAACTGACAAAGATCAAATTTGGGGGAAAAAAGAGAGAAAAATCGTTGCTACATTTTGAATAGCCCTAAAAAAAAACTCCTATAGTATTATTGAATTACTTAAATTGTTTAATTATCACCCAAATATTCCATTCGTGGCTAAATACATCAGCCATATTCCCCCTCATCCATTTATAACAAATAGCTGGCCCAACATGTAACTCACAGTAATCCTGCAAGTTCAACATATTTCCTCTCGAGATGTAAATAGTTGTATTTGCATGCGGGGTGATTCATAAACATGTCAGTGTTGTGAAATATATGGTGATATTAAAACTTTCTATTTAAATATCATGAATTATGGTCGCAAAAATGTGTTCCCATTTAAGAGGAATGCCGAGTATTTTGGTGTCTGGAGCAGGAGCCCATTTGTCATGCGGACAATAAAGAGGGTTTTCGCCTGACAGTGAAAATTTATGGTTGCCCTTCTTTGCCCTAATAACTCACATATTGTGTCAGGGACTGACATCCCTTGCAGAAAACAGCAAGCCTGTTATCAATCACACATCTTTGCATATTGTGAAACGTCCCCCTTTTTTTACTAACAGCAAAAAAGAATGGATAGAAACACAAGTGAAAACATTTGAAGAAATATGTGCTTGCTTTGAGTGTTTTTTCCCTCTGTAAATAAATTAGAAAGAACTACAGGCGTATTTAGAACTGCAGTTAATTTATGTAAACGTGAGAATAATAACATATATTCATAAAGAAGACAATTATGGTTGTTTTCTATTTATTTCTTCTCTTTACACACCTGTAATCACTCATGCAAAGCAGTTTAGGCCTGTCTGATTTATTTTTCTTGTGTGACTCTTAGTTGTTAACTATTACAGCTTGTTCTACTTCTTTCTGAACGTGCATCATTTTTATTTTTTTCATTTTAACAACTGCAACCTTCGTCAAAAATTGCAAATCAGGAAGATTTTAGACTCACAATTTTTTTTCTTCATACTTCTTCAGGATAACATTTTGCCTCCTTGACCGTCCACTCCAGGTTTTCTTGCTCTCCAAGTTGACCTGTCAAGCAGATTACCACAGAAAGAGATTAATGGCAGAGGCGGGTTGCAATAATAATCGTTTTGTTTGATGTGACAACTTTGATAGGCGTTGATTTACTTACAAACTGATAGGCTTTTAATTGAGCGCCTCCATTCCGATTGAGATGAAAGGAAAACCACATTGAAAAGCTGCCCGATTGCCCCGGAGCCTCAATACTGATTAGCCATCTCAGCGGTGAATAGTTCAAGGCATTTTAAACTTCTTTTCTCAGCGGCCTGACAGACCATTTCTCTTCTTTTCTTCCTCCTCATTCTGCTTTTCTACCTCTTTAAGCAAATAAATCATTTTCATTGTATGTAAATAAAATTGAGCTGACATCACTATAAAATGTCTGGATTTCTTTTTGTTTCTCTCACTTTTTATTTTTTGTTCCTCGTCTTTGTTGTTCTTGTTGTAGATGACAGCGTGCCCACGGCAGATGATAGATTTTTTTTTGTTTGTTTTGTTTGTTTTTTTTACAACACAATGGATTCAGCCAAAATAGACAGGGTTCTGTTAAGTGAAAGTGTGTTGTTTGACCGCGTGGTTATAGCTACATTACATTTTCAGGGTTCATGTTAATTTCTTTCCAGTTTTGATCAAACTCTTTAATTACACCCAGGTTGGCTATATTTAACACAAAAGAAAAAAATGAAAACATAAAATTTTAATTTATTCTAAACTCCTTTTACATTTTTTTTTACTTTCCCCCCCATCTTCCAACATTTGTTGTTTTTCCTAAGACTGCTTGTTATCGCCATGATCGGCCGATTATAGCAAAAGCACTTCAGCACCTTAAAAAGCACTAACAGCTTTTCTGCAGAACACGTGAGCTGGACTGTCTGCAAGTTATTAAAGTTTCATCATGGATACCACCTCCGAGGTGTGTTAAGAAGAGCCCCGAAACTTCTAGAGCTTATTTAATAACCGACCAAAATTACTGTGAGCTTCAGTTCACATGCGAATACCACTGAGGTGGCGATGGAGACTTTTGTCCATGCATCTAAAATATTGAAAAATCTTTAACACCAGAATTTTTTTTCTTTTTAAAACTGATATCTCTTGCAGAACGTCTCCCTGCCCATTTATATTTTTTCCCGCAGTCACGCTGGCATGTAATCAGCCACAATAGTTGACATAAATCAAGCAGTGGATTGACAGCGTCTGACAAATAACTGATTGATTGCGGTGGAGCAGAATTGACACTTGACGGAGGGGTGGAGATAGAAATAGAAGGGCGGTGTATATTATACTGAAAACATGTGACATTCACATCCCTCCATCACTACATTGGTCTATTCCTGTCAACGCTTGTCTGTTTAGGGAATTCAAACTGAAGTGGTTGGTTTTATGTTTGCCAGTCCCAGTGGAGAACGTACGCAGATTTCGTGCAACTTTCGGAGTGTTGTACGTATGGAAAATGACACATAAACACGCTTTCATACAGCAGATTTGACGATCAGACGGTTAGTTTTTAAAATAACATATAATTGAACACGGAAACATGAAAATGAACACACTGTTGATGGTTTAAACGGGTTTCAAACAGAAAAAGGGGGGCTAAAATAGAGTTTTTATATAAATCAAAATAAAGAATACCAACCGGGCATATTTGTCGGATAATTTAAGTGTGAAATGAGTTTTAGTGTAAAGCAGACACAATTCAGAAGACTGTTATTCTCCTGTCCTTACATCCTCAGAAGAGTAGGCGTTCACAGTAACCAAAATATTTTTTCCTATCTCCTCCCCCGAGCTGTCAAAATAGAGGCGCTTACAAAGAGGAGAACGTCACATCCCCTTGACCCTCCAATCACCTCAGGGTCCCATTTGATTGGAAGGCGGCAAAGGCTTTAATCTCGGACTAATTCAGCTGCTTTTGAAGTGAAAATTTCTACCAGTTCGTACTTCGGGAGTACAGCGCGAGGACCTGCAGACAGACGCACACAAGGCGCAGCGCTCATGGTGCAAGACGAAGCCTCGGATCTGCGATAACCTCGCACGGTCTCCTTCCAGCTGCCGCACCTTATTTCGCCTCTCCTACTAGGATTACCTATTATAAGGGCATTTTACGCCACTCTTTTCTCCGACAGAAAGGCTCGGTGCTTTCTTTGATTTTTCTTAATGAATCTGATAAAAGCATCGCCATTTCATTTCCTGACAATTGGGACATGATCACATCGCTTTCGGCGTCTGCCCTGAAAAATAGTGATATTTGTGTAGCGTGGGAAAGCAGCAGTTCTCGGAGTAGCAGCTCAGCGAGCATCAACAAGCCTTTTTTTCACTCTGCACCTCCGTCTGATCCACTACGGCAAGCAAAGCGACTTCCCATCAAGGTTTTGAAAATGCTTACTGCACGGTCGGGACACATTTTGCATCCGGAGTATCTGCAGCCTCTGCCTTCTACTCCGGTTAGTCCTATAGAGGTAAGAACAATATTTTTTTATATATTCTTCAGTTGGGATGATGGTGTTTCGTGCCGTATGTTAACGTTTTGGTAACCTGCCTCTGCTCCTGCGATCAATTCTGTCCCACACTGTGATTCCAGAGTATAAAACCAGTATGCATCAATGCTTACATTTGTATTTTGTATTTATTTATCAGTCTTTTATTACAAAGATCGTAGTTTTAGTCGCGGAGGAGCCGTGCGTAAAATGATTATACCTGGAAATGTCAGCAAATGTCGTCTGTCTCTTTGTTTGAAGAATACTGTTGAATTTTCTAAAAGCAAAACAAAACAATTCACCTTCTGATGAGCATTTATTAACGTTTGTTTAATTTTCCTTACAGCTAGACGCCAAGAAAAGTCCGTTGGCTCTGCTGGCGCAGACCTGCTCTCAAATCGGAAAACCGGACCCACCACCTTCTTCCAAATTATCCTCCGTAACACAAAATGGATCTAGTGAGAAGGAATCTAAATCAGGTCCTTTGAAAATGAGCGATATCGGTGTGGATGACAAATCTAGTTTCAAACCTTATTCTAAACCCTCAGACAAGAAGGACTCGTCTTCAGGCGTCTCAGGCGGAGAGAAGTCTGGTTTCCGTGTGCCGAGCGCCACCTGCCAGCCGTTTACACCGCGGACAGGCAGCCCCAACTCCAGCACTTCTGCCTCTCCCATGCCATCAGAGGGGAAATGTGGAGAGAGGGATGAAAAGAAAGAGTCTGATTGTAATAAAAATGGCACTACGGACGGGTCTGGCACCACTAGCCACAGCAGGATAAGCGTGAGTTGTGGTGGAATTAACGTGGAGGTCAACCAACACCAGGAGACGACGCCTGGCACCAAAACCACCACCTCCTCGGAGTCTTCATCAGTCACTTCTGTATCCTCTTCATCCGTTCTAGGGTCAGGACTTGTGGCGCCCGTTTCTCCTTATAAACCGGGACAGACAGTATTCCCTTTGCCTCCTGCTGGGATGACCTACCCGGGTAGCTTGGCTGGGGCCTATGCTGGTTACCCTCAACACTTCCTCCCCCACGGAGGAAGCTTGGTAAACGCACAGCTGGCTAGTTCCCTGGGCTGCAGCAAGGCTGGATCCAGCCCCTTGGCTGGAGCATCTCCACCGTCTATCATGTCAGCAAGCCTGTGCAGAGACCCTTACTGCCTCAGTTACCATTGTGCCAGTCACTTAGCGGGCGCAGCCAGTGCTTCCTGCACGCACGAATCCGCAGCTGCAGCTGCCGCTAACGCTCTCAAGTCCAGCTACCCACTAATGTACCCGACACACCCCATACACGGCGTTCATTCTTCGGCGCCGTCTTTTAGCGGACATCCCCTGTACCCATACGGTTTCATGCTCCCCAACGACCCTCTCCCCCATGTTTGTAATTGGGTGTCAGCAAATGGACCGTGCGACAAGCGTTTCTCCTCCTCTGAAGAGCTCCTGAATCACCTGAGGACACACACTGCTTTTACTGGGGCTGAGAAGTTGATATCTGGTTATCCCGGGTCTTCATCACTGGCCAGTGCTGCAGCAGCGGCCATGGCCTGCCATATGCACATGCCACCGTCAGGACCCCCAGGGAGTCCCGGGACTTTGGCTCTAAGAAGCCCGCATCATGCGTTGGGACTCAGCAGTCGCTACCATCCGTACTCCAAAAGTCCCCTGCCAACCCCTGGTGCCCCTGTTCCCGTCCCCGCAGCCACTGGCCCCTACTACTCTCCTTATGCACTGTATGGCCAGAGACTCACCACAGCATCAGCGCTGGGATACCAGTGAGGAGAAAAAAAAATACTTTGAAAGTTTATAAGACTAAGAATGCAAATATAAAGACTTTTATATGAACTGCTTCAAACTTATGGACAGGATCCGTGGACTTCAATTGTATTTATTTATATGTCGGCTTAAAAGCAGGCGGTAACAGCTGCAATGGAAAATATTTGAGCAACTCAAAAAGTGCATTATGTTGAAACTGAACTCTATAGGTAAAGTGAAACACACATATGTTAGAGTACCAATTAACGTAGGGGTCTTCATTTTGATGTTCATTTGAAATTGCTATGATTGTATTTGTTCTTATTTAATGTCTCATTGAAAAGAAAATAATTTACATGCATGTTTGTTTCTTAAATTTCAAAAATTGTCCACATTTTAAATTGCCGTTATTTTTCAGGTGTACCTGATGGAAAGAGAATTGGTATTTTTTTGTATGTATTCTGGAAAAAAAAGAAGCAATTCTGTTCCATATCTCCGCGTGCCTCTTTTTCCTTATATGTTAAGATTACATACACGTGGATTTTCCACTGACATTTTTTTTTTCTTTTTAAAAAGAAATTGGGCTGTTAAATTATTCGGGTTAAGAAAAACTCATTTGATCATTTCCGCATACACACAGGCCTGGAGATTTCCAGGCTTCTCATAGAAATTATGAATTTGTCGTATCAGAACTTTTTTTTCGTCCTTTTTCTTCTTCCTTTCTTGTTTAATTTAATTTACAGTAGGTAGTGGGCAAAACTCTAGAAAAAAAAAGCTTTAAACATTTAATACAATTCACCTTGACTGAAAGTTGGAATAGGTTGTGTGAGTGTGTGTATGTGAACACACACACACATTTAAACGGACTTTTAAATTAGTTTATTCCTTTTTTCTTTTTTTGTAGGCGAATTTTGTCACATCAAGAAAGTTCAACAGTTTTTTTTTGTTTCAGTTGCATAAAATGTGAAATACGCCTCAAAATGGTTCAGCGAAGACCTTCATTTTTCTTGTGTATAAAAACACAAGAAATGTGTAAAGTTGATTGCTCAATCAAGACAGACGTGAAAAGAAAAAAATAAGCAAGAAATTTTGTAGCACAAAAAGGAAAACGCCCGTTGCAGGTCGATTCTCCTGCAATTTATTAAAAAAACGTTTTAGCTTAAGCTTTTTTCCCTTTTTTTTCAAATCTACCAACAATTTGGTTTGAGTAATAACATGTTAGATCAAGATCAAATTTCGGCACAAAGGATTTAAATTATTTTTCTTGAATTCACTTTTCAAAATCTCATTCAACTAAATCTAACGAGTCATCCCTACATTTATTTTTCAAAGATCTGACTTGGGCACAGTTGTGGAGTGTTAATGCAAATCTACTGTTAATGTATTAATGTCAAACTCATAAATTAAATATTTACATTACTTAAAAAAAGAAAATAACATTCAATCAGTAAAAGAATCTGTTATATAGTTTTTGCATTGATATCGCAGCAAACCTGTATTGTCACAAGTGATCTTGTTCATATTTGCAAGAAACACCAGTTTAATATTTCAGCTTCATTAGCTTTTATTTATAAAACAAAAACAAACTACACCTGGAAAAA
The DNA here is from genome assembly GCA_037177055.1 of Atherinosoma microstoma. NCBI lineage: Eukaryota > Metazoa > Chordata > Actinopteri > Atheriniformes > Atherinidae > Atherinosoma > Atherinosoma microstoma. Next base: position 16,358,230 of record JBBBVU010000017.1, read on the forward strand.
CAAAACAAAACCAAAAAACAAACCTTTTCTAATAAAACGGAGTTTGGCCAGTCACAGTTCACTGAGCATGACATGAAATCAAAGGAGCTTTGCATGTCTATCTGCTTTCTATCGTTGCATTAACTTTATCTTTCAGTATCTTTGGACGTGCTGTTGACCCAGCTGTATTACAGTTATCGTCATTATCATTAAGAATAACTCCTCAGCTATGCTGTCCCTTGTCTATCGCACAGCGGTTAGTTCAGTCTAAATAACTCCTGTCGTGGTGTGTATGAGGCCCACGCGCGTCCTAAACTGATGTAATGACGGTGAAAGGGAGCGATTTCCATTTTTACCCACATCATGGTGGCTGTGCTCGGAGGTCCCCGATGGAAGGCAATTTATCATGTGCCCCTCCCCCTGGCCCTGTCACCGGAGGAACAGGCAGGCACATGTGTGCATGAATTACCGAGCCTCCCACCTCTCCAGCCCTCCCTCTCTCACTGTGGAGATTTTAACAGAGGAGAGACAACATGGGGGATTAGAGTATATGCAGGAGTGCTAAAGTACATATTCACTTTGTCCATCAAGGCTAAAAGTGCTTAGGTGTCCACTGAGCTCTGCAGAACAGAAACACCCACAAAGTCCTAGCATAGTGGTAACTTAAAAGTATTAAAACATTACTTTTTTCAAAAGGGTATTTTTCTCACTGTTGTGTTTGCAACTAGTTTATATGATTTACTGAGTCAGGTGGAACATTAGTCACATAGTTGAAGTTAAATGCAGCTTTAGTGAATAATTTGGCCGAGTATACATGAAGAGTGTCAGGACAAGAGTTTTTCTCCATGTGATTAGCAAGACTTCCAAATGAAAACATGGTCGGAGTTTGACACAGAGCAGACTGAGGCAGCAGTAACTTTGGAGGCTGTAAGTGATGCCTTACCAGAAATGACTTCAGGTTACATGTTTTCTTAAGATTATAGAGATAGTTTTTCCATTCCTTGCCGAAGTCAGCAGCTCATTCCTCTGCCTCACAGTTGTGCTCTTTGCATGTTCAGCTGTCTAAACTGCAGTCTAACAGGACAAAACACAGCCACCAAAATATTAAAAAAATGTAAACCATATGAGAAACGTGTCTTTGAAACATACTGTGCTTTCTTAGACTTTTGATCAATACATGAAGCAGCTATTTTAGATTTTTTTTTGGGGGGGGTGCTTGTATCCTCAGAGGGAGAACGGCACTGCAGGAAACCTGGCAGGACATCTGGCAACGGGGGGAGCCCAGGACGTGACTCACACACCTAACCCCATATTCAACCCTCTGAATTACCACCACTAAAGCTGTCATTAGTGGGTGTGTGGCACAATATAAAAACAGAGCGTTGTCTGCAGTGGCAAGTCTATAGTTTGAATAACAGCTGTGTCAATAAGGAAAAACTGCTATGATGTTCAACCTGTGCCAAACATGACGGAAAAAGTGATTATTATCTTCTTTATCAGATCATGATTATGTTTTTAAAACTCTGATGGAGAAAAAAGACAATAAAGGCCCTGTTTGCACTGTTGACTTTATAGGCACTTGATAGTTGATACTCGCAGTCATATTTTGCAAGCATAAATTACTACTTTTCAAACCCATTTTGTTTACGCAACTGGTTCTCTGATGTCACAGAAAACGGTCTTTGTTGCAATCTAAGCCTTCCTGTGTATCTACGGATCACCATAAATTGTAGTAAGAGGTGTCATCTTTGATGGAAAGCCAGACTGTCATTATATCAGTATGTGATTTATGATGGTACAGCATGTTGACGTGTCCACAGCTTGGTGGTGATTGTATAATGAAGTCATAAAGTGAACAGCATGAAACAAAGCAGGGACTCAGTGGTGGTAAACAGATCCACTGCTGGAGTAAAATCCACTCTAAATCTGCCTTTTATCCAGGAGATTAAAAAAAAGTCAACATCGTTTTTGGTCACGTGTCATATCCATCAACACTAACGCACCACTTTCTGATAGACCGATGCTAGTCCCCAACAGAGCTCTGAAATAGAGGTAATTTGGTTCTCAAAATCTGTGCCAAGGAAGACAGAAATCCCTCCCAGCTCTTCCACATTTGGTTACCCTCCTCATTGATTTACAAATGCAAAGTGCTCATCCAGGTAATGTGAGAGAAGTGGCAGTGTTGATCTATCTGTGCCACTCAGATCTCTAACCAGTGAGACACTTTCTTGTGCTTAGACAGCCTAATTGAGGTCATTTCTGTTCACTCTGGGATCTCCAGTGCACTGGGGGTGTTTTAGTGTTCAGATAATTTGCCCATTTTCTGATTCTGACAAAGAATATTTTATGGAAATGCACCCTTATTCCTGGCACCTTAATGGAGTACGTTGGAGTAGTGTGCAGGCTGATGAGGTTGTTGCCTGTCACTGATAAATGTAAAAAGCAGAGAAAATATGAGGAATGGGCTCAGTTCCAAAGGGCTCTTTGCCTTCATTTGAAGTCAGCTGTGCTGAAGCACAGTGTCTTTAGTGTTTCGACACACAATCACAAGGTTATTCTAGTTGTTTGAAGCTCTTTGGATGCACAACCTGATCTCACAAGAGATGCTCTTTTCAATGCTTTCCAACTAAACATCCACATTCTATGTCTCCATGTATCTTGGTACTTGGTATGAATATTTGATGTCACGCTATGTATATCACATCCCCTTTGTACATCTATGAATTCAATCCTATTGATTTGAAGAACAAACATACAAAAGGAAGGAGGGCGCTACTCCACTGACTTCCACACAAAACAAGATTATGGTCCAACTTGTACAACATTTTCAACATCCCTTTCACTTTTCTGCTTCCATCTGACTCGTAATTCTTCACTTTTACTTCTTTTTACCCAGAAATAGTTATGGGATGGAGCTAAAAATACACAGTTAAGGTTAGAATTAAGATATAAGATCAGGTTTAGATGTAAAAAAGTGCATGGTTAGGAAAAGAAAGGCCTTTCACATTTTATTATTGGTGGGTTGTGATTCCTGTAATGTTATTTGGAAACTGCCCTACAGAAAACAACATCCAAATAACACAGGGATATGTTGCCATTTCATAATTTACAACCATGGATTGTGACAGTATGTTTAGTAGATGTGGACATACATACCGATTACACAATTTTCTGGTGAGACTGGGCTGTGATACAGTATAAGACATCTTAAAATGTGTTTATTTGTGTGTACATGGCTAGTGCTGATCAAATACAGTGTCCCCAGTCTATCTATTCTGCAGATTCCTTTTTAGTTTTCTGGGTTTTTTGTGTTATGTTTTTTTCTGACAGGTTGGGGTTTAACTTGACCATATAATTGCTGTCCTCTTCTTTCCTTCTGTGAGTAAACCCTGATGGTCTTATATGACAGTAAGAACATGATGTCATTTCTATGGGTGTGGACCACCAATTACAATGACTCACTTGCTTCGTAAATGCACAAATCCACGTGTTATGTGTAATAAAATGTAGATTCAATCAGAAGTGAAAATTCTTCTAATTGATTAGTCTTTCAGTGAATGTCCACAATGGGGAAAAAAAAGAAGAAACAGTATATATGATGTAACAAATAATTTATGTTATGCACATTGACTGTGAGTACACTTCCACCCACCAGACATAACATTATGGCCACTTACCTGATGTTGCTTAGGTCATCTTCATTCTCCTTAAAAACGATTGACCAGATATTCTGGCCAGAGTCCAGTGCCTGGTACCTGCATGTTAGCAATTGATCCTTTGGGCCAGGGTTTTCAAACTCTAGTCCTCTAAGGACGCTCTCCCACAGGTTTTAGATGTTTCCCTGCTTCAACACACATGACTCAAATTAATGAGTCATTGTGCAGAACTTTATAACAGTTATTATAAGGATTTTAAAAAATGCACAATACAATATGTAAAATACAATTGAATGAGAAGGCTGAGCAGGAACTCATGAATAATATTGGCATGAGTGCTTATATCGAGTGAGTGGAAGGCCCACACATTTCTTCATTTGCTTAAAAAATTGATCAATCTAAAAATCCTGACCTAGAAGTATGTACTTACATAATACTAACTGACTCGTGTAGTACCATGTTCTACTGGTTGATTCATGCTTGTGTATTTGTTTGTTCATTTTACTAAGAACATAATCAGAGCAACATTTTCATCCCCAGCAGCCTAGCAAATCACAATTCTGTGCAGCTTTGAGGAAGAGTGTGACCATTTGACTTAATGACTATTCCTTTAGTGGAAAATCTTACTCCATAGGTGTCGCCATTGCTTGATCCACCTACACATAAAAAACTAATGGCTGGATCCAACGAGCTCAAGCACATTCTCAGAGGGATTTTCAAAGAAAATAACAAACTGGAGTGGGCGTAGGTTCAGTCAGCTAAAGTCAGTGGATACAACAAGTTGCTCTGCAGAACTTCATCAACTCTCTGGCAGTGGTGTCCATAGGGTTTGGCAGATGGTGGATTGTTTGTCAGTGATATGGGGTGGTTAATGTTTCCCTCCCCTTTATGATTACCTAAGTCCCTCCACACCTAACCAAACTCTTTTTTTCCTTTCTTGCTTTCTCTCTTTCTTTTTGTTTTTTACATATTGAAACATGTAGAGACTAAAGTTAAAGCAATGTCTTTGTTTTACGCAACTTGATTATTGCATGAAGGGTGCAGTAAATCAGGACTTGTCATTACACAAAAAATCTAAGCAAAACAACATTCTTTAACCCTTTAAAGCTTGACCCAAGAAATTTTTTTAAGAACTATTAACAAAAATTATTTTTGTATATTTACCATTTATTACCGTGTGATATGCAAAATTATTTTAGTGTAGTCTTCCGGCTCCTGCTGTCCACCAAGATGAGATGCATTAAGTATCTTTCCAATCTTAAAACTGTGCATCCCGGGCTTGTTTGATTGCCACAGTGACATCTAGCATGTGCATTTCTGGAACCGTTGTTGTCCACCAGTGTTCCGAGGCTGAGAAACCACACTATACAACTTTTACTTCCGGGATGCTGCGTGGCGTTGCAGCCGAGTTTCACTGTAAGCCTGTGTCACATCTATATGTTTATATCACAGGTGATATAAACACATTGGCTGTTTTGAAAGCGCAATGTGGCTGATTCAGCGAAGAAATGCAAGAAGACATTATCGGAGGAAGAGAAACAAAGTATGAGAGAAAGGGACAGAGCAAGACAAGACAAGAGTCCATCTAAGACTGTCTTTTACTGCCTGGAGAAAGCTCCCAGTACAGGTATGATGCAACATGGATGACACATTAATTCAATTCAGTTCAATTCAGCTTTATTTGTATAGCGCCAATTCACAACAATGTCATCTCAGGGTGCTTCACAGACAATCAATTCGAGCCAAACAGTTGACATCAATCAATATTCATACAAGCCAATCCATAACGAATAGTCTAGCTAAGGAAACCAACAGATAGCATCAAATCTTGACTTTGATCCAATCCCCCACCCTGAGCATGCTAGGGGTGATAGTAGAGAGGAAAAACTCCCTTTTAACAGAAAGGAAAAACCTCCGGCAGAACCCGGCTCAGGGAGGGCGGCCATCTGCCTTGACTGGTTGGGGTGGAGAGGACAGAAAGAGAGATAAACAGACATCACAACTTTTATCCAGACCTGCTGAGAGAGAAGAGGAGAAATACGTTAATGATACCAATACTGTCATATGTTTATACGTGGAAAATAAGGGGCAGAGAGATGAAGAGGAAGAGCCTAGTGCATCATGGGACATCCCTCAGCAGTCTAAGCCTATGGCAGCATAACTAGGGGATGGCTAACAACCCCTAACTATAGGATTTATCAAAAAAGGGGTAGGGGGGGTTATATCGTATACCACGCCATAAACTGAAGTAGATAAATATTGTGTACAGACAAAAAAATTCAGCCCGTATGAAAAGAGCACTGTATGGTGGTGAAACAGAGGATCTATAATGCTGTGGGACTGCTTTGCTGTCTCTGGTTTTACTTTCATCCTATCAAAGCAGTAACATAATCAAACGACAGACTAACAAGGAACTTAAATGACCAATGCTAAAATGATACCATAGAATCATGGCAGAATCTCAATCTGAAACAAAGACAGACAAGTTGCAACCTAATTTGAAGCCTTGTAAGCAGCTCGTAAATCTCTTGATCTTGGAAAGATGGAAACTCATGGTTCTGGATTAGGGTACTCACACAAGGAGAGTAACTGTGCTCTCTGATTAAATGATCATTTGTAGACCTTTTAGACAACTGAAAAAGTCATAGTAGGAATAAATTATACATGCAACTAAATGATAACTGCTCTATAGCATTAAAACGTTGCTCACTTCAGTAGTTCTGAACATGTTTACACAACCTTTATTATGTATTCTGAAATTAAACAGAACCATTCTTTATCACCAAAAGTAAGCAGAAACTAGGAAACATGACTTAGACAATATAGACAGACTTCCTCAAATGAGTTATATGCTAAGTGGTGACTAACTTGGCACATGCACTGACAAGGTTATCTTTAGCCTCCATTGCACCATTTAGGAATTTCCCACCTTAGCAGCTCTTTTCAAACGTGTAAAAACATACAGTGCTGTTAGTAGTTCTTTGCGTGATTTTGATGCTCCATAGCACCATTATCCAGTTCAAAGAACACTGAAGACTCAAGACTTACTGTATACAGAAAAGAAGTAAGTGTAGGTTACACTTCACTGTGATATCCTCCAGAGCTTCCTGGTTGGAGCCAAGTGTGAAAACAGCAATATATAACACTTATGTGATTTATGAGAGCTATATTTATCATGTTGATATAAACTATTCAACTATTACCAGCTTCCACATTACTCCAGCAATTCATCCATGTCTGTGAACCAAACAAACCCCAGCCCCCCATCTATATAACCAACCCTATAAACTAAACTATACTTAGCCCTGCCTGCGCTCATATGACTTTCAATAGAGACTTCTCCAAGGAAATAAGCGGAAAGGGGGACATTTCTCAACTCATCCACATGTGGTAAGTGATGATGCTGTGATGTATCACACATTGATCTGAGGCATTTGAGGGAGCGGAGCGTATAAAGAAGGTTGTGCAGTAAACTAATGGGCCTGGCTGGAAGACAAATTGGGCCAGATATACAACAACACAGCCTCAGGAAATATGGGGCTCACATCATTCTATTGCTTTAATACATTTTAGTGCTAACTGTGAAATAGAACCTAAGATTACTTTTAGTGCAAATTTGTTATTGTTGTTTTTTTTAACCTCTTATTTTGTTGTCTTTTACCCGTCACTTATTGCCTGCCACTAATCCCTAGATGCAGAGTGAAAAAAAATATGTTTTTTGAAGAAAGAACCAGACAGACCTGCCTTGTCAAAAGATCCATATCTCTTCAAAGCTATTTCATTTTCAATCTGTGGGTTTAAGCCTGAGATTATTGTCTCCTGCAGAGAAGGAACTGCTGTAAAACTGTTGTACAAAGATAAAAGAAAGGGAGGAGGGAATACTTCTCAAATGTTGGCCTAGTGCAGTAGTCAACATCTGGTGAGTCAGACTAGCTAAGGATTAATGCAGTGAAAGCATGTGTTTCAATTGAAATAATCTTTTCTGAACTCTGTTGGTGCCTAAATCCTTCCAAACAGCAACTACCACTCTAACTCAAGGGGACTTTAACTGGGATCTCCAATAGAAACTAGGAGAAAAAACAAATAAACCAAGTTTTCCTGAAGTGGTAAACACAGGTTTTCCAGTAAATTCTGTGACTTTTAGTCCACTACCATTCATAGAGTGGTGTTAGGTTTGGGTGTTCAATACTTCCTTGCTTGGGTTGTGGAGGCCCTTAAAACAGATAGAGCACATCTGAAGTAGGCTTCTATATATGACAAAACAGCAGTATTTAATATACTAAGAATGAGAATTAGGGATTTGTGCTTAAGATGAATTGAGGTTTTCTCATTCAGTGTTGATTTCAGCCTTGTCCATTGTGATTTTTAGTTTTGTTTTGGATTCTTTGAACCTTTCATTGATATCATAATGCTCTATTGCATCTTCATCTTTTTCTGAAATTTATTGTCGGGGTTTAAAAAGGGCCAAATCCATGTGTGAATGAACGTTTATATACTGTACCAGTCAAAATTTGGACAGACCTTCCCTTTAAATCTAATGGGAAAGTGTGCCCAAACTTTTGACTGGTAGTGTAGCTATATTATATTCTATTCACATCTTATATAGTATGGCATCATATTTTACTGTCTTTTGTAACTTTAAAAAGCCTCATCAGAAAATTATGCAATTTAAGTAAGTCATTGCATTGGGATTTCATTTCTATTTTGCTATCAGCATTTCTGGAAATGGTAATGTGTCATTTTAAGAAAATTGTGTCTTGGGGTTTAAATGTTACACTGAACAATAGAACCATGTGACTAAATGATTAACAACAATAATATAAAATATGAATGTAACATAAATGATCTAACTTTGGACACCGTAAAGCAAGTAGGTTTAATAAACCCGAGCTTTTCAGAGTGGAGTTTACACGTTTTCTCACTTCCTTTATGGACACATTTTTTTCTGGCTTCCACTGGCTAATTTGATGCTCTTAAATAGTTGAAAATATAAGTTTTTATGATTGTTTGTCTCTATCTGTCCCTCCTGAGTTGGACTAGTAACACTGGTACCCACTGTTTCCCTTTATGACTGTACAGGTTTAAAGCTGATGTAGAATACAGATAATCTTATCCTCAAAATATAACTTTGGTTAAAATATGGGCCCCTTCCTGTGGGATCTCAAGTTGGTCTCCAAGTAATCATCTGTCCAAATGTACCTTGTGACAGTTGAAGAAGATATGTGGGGTGTCTATTTTCATTTCATGTGGCAAGGCAAGTTTATTCATAGTGAGCACTTTAGCTGCAGATGCTACAGAATCCGCCTGTGAGATGCTACGTGCGTTTTCTGAGGTGGTAAAAATATCAACATTTTATGTAGACACTTCAATGAGAGTCAAACATTAACTTGAATTTGTTATGTTGCAGAAAGAAAAGCCAAAAAAACAACAATAAAAGGATTATATAACATATAATGACCATTATGTCCAGACTGTGATGGTGTTGCAGCAGGATATATTGTAATAACTACTCCCTTCATAGACAGGCAGTGTATGAGTAGGCTTTAAATTACACATTCACACTAGCCAGGAAAATATGTCTGATGTTGAAATATGTCTGATGTTGAAATGCGTAAGGGTTAATTTTCTTTGTGGTAGAAACTGGGAAATGCAGGCTACCAAGAAGCACACATACTGTAAGTTACACATGCCACACAGCCAAGCAGAAGAACAAAAAAAACAAAAAAACAAACAAAAAAAAGAAGATTTGCTGAAAATTTGAAGACAGGAGAACTGTCATGAGGATGATTCTCACCACTAAGAAAGTGGCAAAGACAAGTGAAGGGATCTTTTGAAACCTTAGGTAAATAAGAGGAATCAGGCGTTGAACAACCAGGTAATAACTGATGTTATGACTTGGCATTTGCTCTGACATGCATTTGAGACAGGAACATTAAAAGATATCCACCATTTGACAGGTATCACAGTTCCCCCAGGCAAGAAGGATTCTCATTTTGATGAGTGTGTCAGTCACAGTGAAGCCTGTCGACAAGCCAGATCTCGAGCACAGACGTTCAGGAATAACTCTTGCCTCAAGAATTACAAATGGAATATTTGAACAGTTGTGTAAAGCTAAACTGATTATGGCTAAACTACAAAATGTTTATAGAAGTAGCAAATCTGAAAATTCAAATTCCAGCAAGGACTGACCATTAATGCCTCAAAATACTTAAAGTCATTATGGTGTTCATTGCCTGTTCCAGACTCAAAATAGTTTATCATTTATGCTACACTGGAGAGCTTTTCCATTTGCTTCATGTATTGAAAAAAACAATCCAGAAAAGCATGCATTTGAAAAGTTGCATAAGCCACCGCTTGCAGAGCACATAAGCTTGATGCTCAGCAGAGAGTGATCGTACAAATTCTCAAAATGGATCATTCATAATCAACTTTGGTGAATTAGTTGTGACTGAAGTTGACAGGGCTGCGGAGAGATGGTGGATGACATGGGGTTTTAAATGCCATTCTCAGCGCCAAGTGTGAATTGTCGCTCTGTATGCATTTTTCATTTCAGCATGTGCCATGTTCAGTATATGACACTCACACTGATTTACTACCCTCTCCCAGCTAAATAATTTACAGGGATATGGCTCTGTGTGCTTTTAATGGTTGTTGTATAGACCTGCTTGCCTTTAAAATGTTCCACAGGCAAGTAGCCGTATGCTTGGATGGATGGGAGGCCTCTCAGCACTGATTAATAAGCTGCTCAGTGCTTTACTCCAAACAGGGTGTCATGAAACACTGCATAACCAGTAGTGGCCTAGGCACAGTTGAATGTGTTGTGTGCCTTGTATGTATTTGTGAATAGACCTGTTGTAGACCTCAGTCCAGGGCTCCACAGGTAGTGCACATGATCTTGTCAAGAATAGATCTGTTGTAAATTTTGATTTGTGATTAACACACAATATTCACAATGGAAGCCCTTTTAATGAAATATCAGTGGCTCTGTATTGTTGTTTGCTTAAGTAAATGTGAGTTCAAAGGAGTGCACTGTTGATTCTTTGTGGAAGGCATGTCTGTTGGTCTGCAAACAAACCAAAGAGCATTATTCATCACTATATCTTTTAAAATTCATTTCATGGAAGTAGGTAATAAAAAGGTATTGGTCTTTTAACTTTTATTCTTTGTAAATGGATAACATCTCTGGCAGGTCATTGAATTTCAGCAAACAAGACTTGATATGTAAACAATTAATCATCCAGTGGTTTACTTTAGAGCACCTGTTGTACTCTCTAAGAATTATTCCACCCTTAATTTAAAATGTACACCTGTTCACAGATACTAATAGGGATTTTTGCTAGTGATTGTTTTAGAAATGGTTTTGGTGTTTAAGATGCTAAATGCTCTAATTTTCCCCATGCACAATTATATGTTAATGCTTCCTGCTCCTACAATATAGCCCAATGGTCTACTACAATAACACAAGATTTGCAGTATACAGGGGTACTTAAGGGTTACTGATAAAAACACTTTTTTTCTTTCAAGTAAATTTAAAACCATCAAAACATTTGTATTAAATCATACCATTGGTGTTTTAAGTGATAATGACTAATTTTCTTACATATACCTACTGACTTAACCAATCCAATGTTATCTTTATTTCTATATGTTGATTATTCTTATCAACCTCAAGAGTTCCCAGACTATTTTGAGATGCCTACAGTCACCAAAGTGCCTCTTTCCATCTGTAAACCAGAAGTTATAAGAGTTTCAATACTTAGTGATATGTGACTTCCAGTGCAATGACAACACTTGATTTACTTTAGCATCTTCATATATTTAGTTAAGTAGAGTTAAGAGTAAACAACTGTAATTTAGAAACATAGATTACTTCAGTTGCTCAAACTTTATGGGCACTGACATCCATTTAACAGTAAAACATAGCTATTGAAATTGATAATGCACTGCAAAGTAACTGTAAATGTCTGGCATCCTTGCTTTGAGTATTTTAGTTGAAGTTCTTTACAGAGCGGCAATTATCATGTTGAGTGTCACAGCGACATTTGAAGTACACTGTACATAGTTGTGTTTATACATTTCAGAACTAACCTTAAGTCCTAAAGGGGGAGGAAATTTTATTGATGTCCTAATGTGTGTATTTCTGGAATTCAGTGACAAGAAAATGTTTGAGAACCACCGCTTTCGACAGTCCCAAAACTGTGGGGAGGCAGCCAGCATTTTCCAGTTCAGAGCTCAGCACAGCCCAGCATGGTTTCGACAGGTTGAGTGCCTGCATGCTTTCACTCTGCTGTGAATGAACAATATCTCCTTGTTCCCAGCGAAAAGAAAGAGAATCGATGTGACAGCTGTGAACAAATATCAAGATGATGGGGAAGTCAGCCATGTGAGATGCAAAATGTTTTGTTTTTCTTTTTTTCTTAAATCTTTTGAACTTCAAAGCTGTAATCGCTAATTTCATCTGTGCGCTGTATGGTACAGTGTCTCATGGTAAAGTGCTCCACTGGCTGTCAGAGCATCGGTTAGGAGTTTGAAATGATCACATGAGAGGTAAGAAGTACATTGCACACTTCACAAGCAGCTATGAAGACAACTAGAAAAATGATTTAAATGAGTAACAATTAGCATTCACAGGCTTCAATCATCCATTTAAACATATCTGGTTTTCATTCATTTTCACTTATGAGGAAGCTTTATTTGTATTTCTGCCCATAATAATCAACACATAATAATATTGCAGATAAAATTAGATGAAAAAAGTGATGTTAGATTTTTAACAAATCCAACAATCTTTTATTGAGCTGAAATCTGACAGGAGAGATGCAACTTTTTTTTTTTCTACAATACTCTTATCACACTCAAGGCATGTTCCCACTTGACACACTACTTTTCTTTAAACACACACTCATACACACGCACAATTCTGACTGTCAGGCTTTAATAAGCAACCTACAGTGATGTGTTTCTTGCTTTGTCCTTTCTGATTAAATCCCAGCTCTTTGACACGATTTGACTGAAATACTTGTTAACATCCAGATGAACACTGCATCCTTTCTACACATGGTAGTGCCAGCACAGTTGTCCTCTGTATTTTCTGTGCCCTGTTTAATGCTTCATCTATCTCATCTGTTCAGCTAAATGTGCTTGTTGAAAACTATCTGAACATGCTCTCTGCCACAGATTTAATTTCCATACACACTTTATACTGGGAGCTCCTCTGGTTGCTGCGTCTCTTTGGAATAAAATCTGGCTCTTAGCCACAAAAAGTTGACCATTCCAACACCCAGTTAATGGTGCTTCCTACAGCTATATTTATGTACTCTAACTGTATCCCCTTTCATTGAATCCTAACCAGTGGGTAATTTGTCTCCATAAGAGAGTGCCATTTACAAGCAGCCATGCTGGGGCAGGACCCCAACCAGAGGACTTGTTAATAACACACATCCACTTCGCACCAGATGCTGTCCAGAACAAACCAACACATACTGAAAGATGTGTCGAAACCAATTTTCCATGAATGCTTCACCACTATATTAAACTTTAGAGTAGTTTTAAGCTAACTTATGTTGGCTACTTTTTTTTCAAATCGGCACCAGTACACACAATACTTGAATATAGCATAGAAGTACTGTGTAAAATGAACAAATTAAGGTCATTTTGTGTTTTTATTACTTTATTGTTAACATTTATGTCAGTAGATAGAAGATAGATTATGTCAGAATTTTGCTCTTCTTGGTGTATATGAATAATAAGTTAGCTGACACTTCTGTTTAGTTTCTAGCAATCATTTTATCCAATATAATATCAAATAAAATTTGTAGAATTTGTTTTGAGTGATGATTACAATCAGTGTTGTTGTCTGACATTAATTAAATCTTAAGTAGGATAAAACAACTGAAAATTAGTATCGATTAAAAGAAAATACAGATGATTTTCAAAATGTTTCCAATGATTTATGTCTACTGACCAACCCGATGATTTTGTTTTTGAGGTTTTGCTACAGACATAAAATAAGTTTAAGACTTTTTACTTTGGATTTCAGTCAAACATCACTGGAACATGAAGACACTGGGCCAACAGAAAAAAATTATATATCTATATATATCT
>JBBBVU010000017.1:16372068-16397415 GCA_037177055.1 Atherinosoma microstoma
CCGATCTTATATTTATATTGCTCCTTGCCACTGAGTAATTGTTTCCTAGCTGCCATTTTTTTTATAGGGGCCTGGTGTGAATGTGACAGCTCCTAAGTAGCATATGCTACTGACAGTAAGGAGGAAAGCAGAGTTAATTTATAAAGCTTTGCGATCCGTATAGTTTTCCACAGCTGTAAGGTTGGGTTATTTGCATTTGACTAAAATTTAGACTTAATCTTTTTTATTGCTTTTGTCATGTTCTTTGATGTCCTTTTCATCCCCAGAGGATGACTTTCCAACCCACTAAAAGACAATGCTCCATTTCCTCATATAGGTGTGGAACATACTGGAAACTGGAAGCTTTTTTGATCCACTAAGGCCACTGAGGGCAGTCTTATATAGACATTCAACATGTCACTCCTCTCCACTCAGATCAATTTGGAAAGTGTCTCTCTCTCTCACTCTCTCTTTTGATGTAATTGCTCTCCATTCATAAAAAAAAAGAAAAAAAAAGATTGATTGGAAATCAGATCTGTGGTTATGGGCCCTGATGACAGCAAAAAGAAAAATGCAGAATTTACTGTCTGCTTTTACAGCCAGATTCCAGGAATAATTGTTGCGGTACATGACGGTGAGTTAGCAGTTATAAACCTGTCCTCCATATAAATTACCTAATCAGGAGATCCCAGTGGTTTTATAAATTGAGCCACTCATTCGTCTTCAATGGCCTGTGTGTGCATATAAAACCACAACGACCATCATATACTTCACAGGAAAGAGGGCAGCCGTTGCTGTTTACAGAGTTAGGGGGAAATGGATGACTTTTTGCATGCTCAATCAACTATGAAATGTCCATTTAATCATCCCCAGAAACCCCCCTGGTTTATTTGTGCTGCAGCACAGATTTACATTTCCAAACATCCCCCATATTAATCATTACTTCATCACGCCCTCCAACTGACAAGAAGCATAAACCACCTCAGTGTAGTGCCCTGTCGACTAATGTGTCTATGCTACCGTCTATGAGTACACTTGTGTATGCAACACTCTGAATGTGTGTGTATGTGTATGATTGGTGCGAGGGAAAAACCTGCCCTTTGATTCACTCACCACTCACTGTGTCCAGCAGAAATATTGAGTTTTAGTGGCATGATTGCATTTTTTTTCCTCCACTGAGGTTTTTGAAATACGACATTACAGGCAGGGGGAGTCACTCACATGTGCTTTTTCTTTTTGCAAGAAAATCTGAGTGATTGATGCTATTTTCAGGGAAACTTCAAACAAAACGCATGAAATAGAAATGTCACAAAATAGCTTTAAATAGCAAGCACTCAGTTTGCCTTTTTGATAAAATATTGCAAGTTTTAGCAAGGTGACAGGACAAAGTAGGAGGTCAAAATTTACTTTGCTGCAAAAAAAGGCATCATGGTCTATATTCTCACCTTTAGACAGCTTGAGGGATTTACACATACTGTTCTGTAGCAGGAGCACCTTGGCAAAGTCTCCCTACAGCTCTAATGAAATTCAGGATGCTTTACCATCAACAATGAATCCTTCATAAAAGAGTGAAGCATGAGTTTATCACCCAGGATGAGAAGCATGTTACATTTGCCACTTTAAACAAGATGAATAGGTCACTCAGCGATTTACATTCTCATACATTTTTATGACTCTGCCATGAAGTGAATTTGATCTATTGGTAACAAGATAAATGATGGGCATAGGGCTTTGGCAGTTCTGACTTTAAACAATCTTTCATTTGATGCCAGTCTTTTACTTTTACATGACATACTGTCTATCTTCCCAACCTTCAAACAGCTGAAGAAGTTAAAGGAGTAAATGGCACCCTTTCAGATTCCTGAGTAAATTTTACATTTAACATGAAAAAAAGGGCAGAAAAAAATCACTTAGAACTACATATTTTGTCTTGTATACATGTATGTGCCACTTATGATAGGAAGCAGGTTGACCTCCAAGAAGCATAAGGGAATGTTATGTTTGACCTGTTCGATGGAGATGTTCAGGGAGTTTGCAATGCAGCTGCAAGAAAAGTAGCTGAAAGCTTCACTTTGCAGCTGCCAGCTCCTTTCAGTATTTTCTTTTTTTTTTTGGATTGATGCCTGTACGTGTATATTTGAACATGGAATTTTAGTAGAACGGAAACAGAGTTGGGTCACAGGAAATATCCCCTGTCAAAGAGTGATGGAGGATGGTGAATGGAGCTGTCCGAGGGATCAGAGTGATGGAAGAAGACATTCTCCATGCTCTCTCTAGCTCCTGCCCTGCCTCTCTCTGCCTCTATCTTGTTGTCCTATTATTTTGCACATGTAATGGCGGCTGTTTGAATTTACCCGTTGGAAAAATTTCTCCCCCCAACACATTAAAAATTTTGAATTCAGAACACTGTGAATGGATCCTTGTGGAGACCTTCATGTTATAATTTGAGAACAGCCTTGGCCCAGTTAGTTGCTGGTGAGTAAGGGTGTTGCAGTGTAGACAGAATGATAAATCACCCAGTCAGGCTAAATGACAATTTTATTTCTCACCTCCACTTTCACTGAGAAATATTACCAGAGCACTTTTCTCCATTGCAACTTCTAATTGACCTTAATGTCAGTTAGGCTGACTGGCAAGTGAGTTTGCCACTAAAACATTGACATCATCCACTAGTGGTGATTTACTGATTTACAATACAAGCCAACAAGCATGGAGCATGCAGCACATTTTGTCCGGCACACGTGTAAGTGTTTGTTAAAGTAATTCTTGATTCATATTTTGTGAGAGAAGCAGGGAGACGGAAGGGGAAACTGGAAGTACAGACGGCCTTTGTTTAGGTATCGACGATCAAGCTTGTAATTTACACCCTAATGGACGACGCCATTGCCGCTAGAGGCATCGCAGCTCTGAGGGAGACAGGGAGAAAGGGAAAGAGCTCCATCATGGAAAAGGGAGCTCCTGTCTGCTGCAGTGGTCCGGGACAAAGCTGAGAGCTCCCAGACGCCCAGTATGATTAATGACTTATGGCCACGCTGTGTGGAAGCCTGGTAATTAGCTACAGGCTGATTAAAGACAAGTAAACTTCTGCTGATAACCCGATTCTGTTTCTCCCCAGCGCCGACACTGGCATGTGGAAGCTCTTACTGCCAGGGTTGCAAGAAACAGACCAACATTGAGTATGATGAATGTAGTCTCCAACAGGCGTATACAGGCTCTAATTTAAAACTATTTAGCGTGTGACATATTGGCATTGTGCTCTCTCTGTCTCCCTCCGTTCATGTTCGTGGTTCACGATGGCGTCCAAGTTTCAGGGGGCTGTTGTTTTGAGTCTACGCCTGGCATATTCATGAATAAAGTTTTGTGCTGGCTCCCTCCTTTTTCTCCCCCTGGTCCTCTCCCTGCACATAGAATTTCTTCCAAACATTTGCATTTCCTATTTTAGAGCACAAGGAGAATGGCAGCCTGCCACGAGAGTTCATCAGCTACCAGATTTTACAGTTCGGGCTGTCCAAAAAGAGACAGGATGGCTGAAGCTGGGCCAAAAAAGTGGACAACATTACACTGGATTATAAGACAAAATGCAGGCAAAGTAAGCATAGGCATGGTAATGATTAAAAAGGCCTCCAGCAGCTGAAATAACTCACAAAACTGTCCAAAGTCTCTGTTTTTTCTTGAGGTTTGACTGTTCCCCTAAGGTAAACAGATGGAGCAAAAGAATAATGGATAGCAAGACTGAATAAAGCTGATGTTAGGTGTTTTGTAGTTTAGCTCAGAGTCTAGCACATATTGAAAGTAGTGTAACTTAATAAATACCGTACTTGTGTGCTGTCATCATTGTATCCTGATAGTAATATGTCATCAACATTAGAGACATCAGCCAGGTTTGCAGTTGGTAGTTTACTACAGCTAACCGTGCAAGATTATATTTCTGTGGCAGGCTGTCTAAAAGAAAGATAGGAATGTTTGTGTATGTGCACACATGTGTGTGAGGGTCTATAATAGGAAAAGGACAGTGCCATAGGGTAAGCATGTGTGGTGAGATGAAATGCTCGGCCACCCACCCCTCTGCTTTTATCACCTCCCTCATAATTAGGTTGGTTAACATACTGCCGTGTATTCAGTCATATTGACTGGGAGCTTAATCACATTACTATTGAGCTCCCGTCCCTGCTTGCCCCAGGTGACGCTTGTAAGTCCAGAGTTATGGCCCTAACCTATGGGAGGAAATTAGCTGTGGATACAAGTTTGTTCTTGTTCTCCACCCTCTGTGTGAAAATATTTAGCAGGCAGGGCAGGCAACAACACTATGAGAAATGGACGGGGAAGCACAATGTTCTGCATAGAGAACCAGTTTGGAGCGTGAAAAATGCAGGAAGAGCAGAAAGGGGTTCAGCGTGTGTTAGTTTGGCTGGCAGTCCATTAGGCCTGATAGACATTTCACTTACCTAAGTCAAATATAACAGTCTAGCATTCATTAATATGAGGAAGGGTCCAGGGAATCAAACCCACCATCTGGTTAAAACGACAGTATAATCTACAACTCATGATTAGGTCTAAGGAGTGGAATTCCACTTTAATCTTTTTCAGAGCTTGAAATTTCCATCTGCACTGCGCAGCACATCATTTTTCTTCAAGACAAATGTGCTGTTTTTCATGTTCCAAAATTAGATCAGAAGAAAACGATTAATCATGTCATGGCCTGGGAAAGGAAACAAAGATCTGATTTTCCTCTCTTCCCTCTCTCCCTCTCCACCCATGTCCCTCCCCTTCCCTCACCTCTTCCTGTTCCGCCCTCTAGCCCCATCTCATCCACTCTGTAAGACCTCCCTCCTTCCCAGCCTCCTTCCTCTATCTCCCTGTCTCTGCCTTCTCTTTGCCGTTTTTGCTCCCATGTTCCGGAGAGACTTCCTGAGCCACGTCTTTGCATGTAACAGAGTTATTTTTTCTCCTCATTCCTCTGCCCTGACTTCAAAAGACAGGGTATGTAGGCCTTATGATTAATATGAAATGACGAAGAGTCTTCAATTAGCATAGCCTGCCCTGTTCTTCTCCGCCCTTTCCTGCAGTGGTGAACAACAGATGGCAGCCTGTTTGTATGTGACACCACAACCAAATCTAAACTGAGAAGAGTGCAAGTCACCAGGACTGCAAATTAGTGAGGCCACACAACTGTCAGGTGCTGGCCTCCACTGACAGTTGTAGCCCATTATGGGAACATTGATGTTTTCACAGTGTGACAAAAAGGATTCCTTTTTTCCCCCTCCGTACAGAGGACCTGTCTGTCAGCCAGCTCTCAAGTCATAACAAATCACTGGC
This sequence comes from Atherinosoma microstoma, assembly GCA_037177055.1. Lineage (NCBI taxonomy): Eukaryota > Metazoa > Chordata > Actinopteri > Atheriniformes > Atherinidae > Atherinosoma > Atherinosoma microstoma. Next base: position 16,377,364 of record JBBBVU010000017.1, read on the forward strand.
ACTCAGCTGAGGCTGAGCATTGGGAGCGTCAGGGGAAGATAAATGACCTGCAGGCCTTTGAAGTGCTTTGGCAGTTCAGATGGCTCGGCGGCGCTGACAGAGAAATATACACAACAGCGTAACCAATAATGAGAACATTAAACATTCCTGCCTCCTGACAGGCTGACAGGAAAGCCCAGCCTGGCATCAATCATCTTCCGAGGCATAACCTTGACAATAAGTCTCCTCTCTGCCTCCAGCTCTCACCTCCTGCTCTCCAGACTCCAATACCCAGACTGCACTAGCTGCAAGGCTCAAAGTGGATATAATAGCGGGACAAAGATGACAGCAGGAAGGCAGATAGGAATGAAGGCCAAAATCAGTAGACAACAAGACAGATTCCCTGGGTGACAGCAAATGTGGGCCAAAACACCCAAACATGCCAGGGCAGCACATTTGGGTTTATATGTCACAAATAGGTTACTCTGTTACTCGTTTCATTCACCTCATAGTCAACACTCATGTGTATTTTGGCTGTACCAATTCTAATTTGCAAAAATTGGGCTATGTTACTTGTAAACTATTATATAGTACAATAAAGAGTTTTACTGACTTTTCAGCTACTTTTAGATCCTAATGGAGAGATAAAAATACTGCCAGGTGCTTTTTAACAAAAAATGTAGAAAATAAATCAAATGAGTTCAACATCATAGAATGCCTGTATACTTCTCATTTTCAGAATGCCTCTCTTTCCAGGATTTAATATTTGATGTAGTATTTCATCTTCATTTGTACTGAGTCAAGATTACCTGCAAATATTTAGTTTGCTATCCAAATGAGCACATTTAGTCTTACAAGAGGAGGATAATGAATTTCAGAGTTGACTACAAACCAAACATACACGTCTCTCATTACTGAAACACTAGGAGTCGGCAAAGTCTCCCAGCTGTAGCGTTATAGAGTATTTCACTTGTGTTTCCCTCATTAGCCATCCACATGTAAATCAACACGGACAAGCTGACCCCCAAAATGTTTATGTTCTCCGGTTTCCAGCACTTGTGCACTGCTCTGGTTGATCATTTTGTTGCCGCACTAGGAGAGATGATTTATGTGGAATGAAGACACGTCCCCTTTGACTTGCACATTTGTGAGAAGGTATGTCGAGGATGTGAGTTGCTTGGTACAGGCAACCTTTCAAGAGAGTATTTTTTTACCCCCTTATTGGAAGAGCAATAAATATCTCGGTGACAGGGCCTTCTCATGGTTACAAAGCTTACCTGCAACTGAGCTGGATAATTAGCAAGTCCTGAAGATGATGTATGACTTTCATTACCCTTTGGGACAGGGCAAACTAAATGAGGACACAGCTAATTGCCGTGCAATGCAGTCTGGCATGGGGAAGAATGCAGGCCCTGCCTTTCCCTCTCTGTCCCCCTCTCTTGCTCCATCTTTGCAGTTCAAAAAGGAGGTTTTGGGGCTGTGATCTTCCTTTCCGCCCAACCTTGCTGGCCTCTGGAGTTCACAGACTGTTCATAAATCAGAAGCTCTTTAAAGGTGAAACTAGCTTGAGTCATCAGTGTGCGACCAGCTGAGAAACAGTGTCCATCCTGACTACATTAGACTCTCAGTACTGTAATTGTTCTGCTTTCTTTTCTCTTTCACCTTAATTCTGTCTTTCCGTCTCCCTGTCTTTCTGCCACATCTTGAACTTCTTTGAAATCTAAACCTTTCCAGGCATGGTGAGGATAAAAGCAAAAGCTGGTATAATCATAAGAGCTTCTTCTCTGCCAAGCATTCAAGGGTGGGAGAGGCGGAGAGGCCATAAGCTGACTTGATATAAAAAGTGTTTCCAGAAGCAGTCCTCTCAGGAGTTCCACTGGTGGAAGCTAATGTCTAAAATGGTGGGGTTAAGTATGTTGGCATCCATTACAGCGACAAAGCCCTGCTCTCCTGGTGATATGCCAATTCAGTTCAAGCAAGGCACTCATTCATTATGGGATAGCGGAAGTGTTGGGAAGTGATGGTTTTGCCTCTGTGTAGGCTGGGGTTGAGAGAGAGGTACATACTGTAATTAATTGCAAACCTCCCACTAAAAGTTTAACTCTGAACTTGACGCTCAAAATCACTTTCTTGCATCTGTTTAGCTTAATCTTATCCATTAGCTGAAAATTAGACAGCAGGGAACTTAAGAAAGTGAATGACAGGTTTCAAATTATAGTTAAGTCACTTCTGGAATCATTCAAAAACAAGAAAACTGTTTGCAGTTGTTATATTATATCCAGGCACTAACATATGATCAACTTTGGCAGATGTGGAGCAACACTGACATCAACTTGAAATTGTGTTTCTTGGCACCTGTCAGATGCAGATTACTTTCAAAATATTTAGACACTTCAGATGTTTGAATGATCATCCATCACTCAGTACTATCAGGGAGGTATTGGATTTTTTTTTACCAGATGAGAACAAAACCTTAAAATAAAAAAGTAGTCCTTCATAAGATGCCATAGACCCTGCAAAGATCTGATTGCAACATCGTCACATTGCTGAAAACCGATCCAACTTATTGTTTGTGCCAAAAATTTTTGCAGTCCACTCCGATTTCAGTTTACATTTGGTCTAAAGGAAACACCTGCCTGCTTAGCAACTGCTGCAATGGACTTATCACTGTATTAGCATTGTACTTACCAGCAAGTTGTCATTTGGTTATGAGCTGGTGTACAGTAGCTGTTTTTTTCAAACAAACATAAAATCAAAATATGTTATTAGTCCACAGTAATCTTTTCCCAGAGCTAATTCAGGAGTGACTCAAGGGCAGAAAATATACTTGCTTCCAAAAATGCATATGCAAGAATATCATGGCTTGTTTTCAGGGTTTGTTTGAAGTGTCATTTGTGCACATCCTAATAAATTAAAGCTATGCGTTTGCAAGCTGAAATATGCAAGTAACTGTTAGGGGCAGTGTCAGGACTGATTTGACCAGAAGTAAGGTAAGAGAATCGACAGTGGTCAAAATAACAGAAAGTTTTAAAAGAAAAGACTTGTTGTGTTTGGTTTAGGGGCCGTACATATATCTAATATACTGCAGCTGTACTTTTTTCTGATGTGGTCTCAAAATTAAACAAGTACTAACCTCCTCTATTGTCACCATGTTTATTGTTTTGTTTACATCCTAAAAATTCAGCAACTTTATCTGCTCTGAGTTCTCTAATGTGGAATCCTCTGGTAACGGGCATATGCACAAACAGGTATACAAATAATTACACTCATAATGGTGCTGATTGAATATCTACAGAAACGCAAGGTTAAAAAGCAAGTACATTCTCAGCCTAAGTTACAAGTCTGAAAATACAATGAACCAACTAGTACATTAAAGATGCACCACTTAACTTTCCGACCTAAGAACTCCACGTTTCTTTCTGGTTTGATGGCACAGTGACATTTATTATGCACGTTTCTGGAGCTGTCGCTACCTAGCTGCATCCTGAGGCCAAGAAACTGCACTTTACAACTTTTTCTTCTGGGATGCAGCGAGACGTTGCAGCAAAGTTTTGCTTTACACAATGCATCACACGCTAGCAAGCGGATATCAACACACCAACCTTTTAATGTGCACCATGACTGATTCAGCAAAGAAATGCAAGAAGACATTATCAGAGGAAGAGTGGAGAACAAAGAGAGAAAGGGACAGGGTAAGAGATAAGACAAGGGTTAAGATAAGACTGTCTTTTACTGGCTGGAGAGAGCTCACAATACAGGAAGGATGCAAGATGGATGGTGAATTAGCTGCCAAATTAGCTAATGAGAAAATGGCCAAAGTTCCATTGTGCATCCTTAAACCAATATTGCCTTACACAGCACTGACTGAAAATTCAACTCAACTCAAAATAAAAATGAGAATAAACAATAGATGATAGATAATAATGATAAATAAACTGAATCACTGAGCTGTGTTCCAAAGAGCAGGGATTTCTCCCCTGTAAACTCATAACCCACACCTTAACATTATATTGGTGGTTAGATGTGGGAACAACTTGAAAGTCTAATTTGTCATCACCTGTGGTTACCGGTGGCAACAGCAGGTGAATTTCAAAAATACAGATCCCAGAAGTCTGCAGTGACAACTGGAAGCAAAAAAAAAAAACACCTTGAGCAGCTGCCTTCAGACCTGGAACAAAAAGAAAGCATCTTGTTTATCTGTTTACATTTGAGCTGAGAGCTCTCACTGTGTTGCAGTGTTTTAATCAAAAGACTAAAGACGACCATCTGGAATATCATCTGAAATGGTAATTGTGAACTCTGTGATTTGATGCTAACTACTCCTTCACATTGACTGTGTGCATACACTGGCATCTGTCTCACTCTCACTGTATTTATGCATCTTTTCCTGTTAATCCTGTATGTTACGCACTCTGAGGAATTTCCCTCCTGAAAAGCAAATATACTTGCTAAATGCAGCATTATCATTACATTATTTTTCCCCAATAAGCCCACGTGCAGTATGCTAAAAGGTGTCTCTTAATTAAGATCTTGTCAGTCAGATTTACACTTTGATTTGACACCTTTCTACTTTACTCTCAATTGAAGTGATTTTCTACATTTTACATTCTAATGGGGGTCAATTGGCATGGAACAGCTGTTGCCCTCTACAACAGTTATGCCAAAGACCAATAAAATACAGAGAAGGTCTACCATCAAACGATTTTTTTTCAGTGATCAACTTAATTTAATTCAGTTCAGTCAGTAATGTGGAGACTATTAATTCCCTCAGTGCAATGCACAAGGTCTATTTGAAACTATTTTGCTTCTTGCTAATGAAGCAATTGTTTCCTCTGCCATGTGTCAGCTCGTGGAGCGTCACTAACCTCAGACAGACACAGAAAGGCTTTTGAGCTGTCAGGAAGGGTTTTGTTTGTTTCAGTGAGTTGTGCTGATCTGAGACTTGAAAAGTACAGCTCGGTTTAGATCCACATGAAACAGGCACAGTCCAATGATGTGAGGTTATACCGCACAAGACATAATCACACAAGTCAAACCACTGGGCTGTTTTTGCTCTGATATTTACTCAATTAATTTGGTTGTGAACAAATTTGGGTTGAAGTAAAATGTTAATTATTCTTAAGGGGCCACATCTTTCTTTTAGGCTGCATGCAAAAAGGGTTTTGTATGATAAATAAATGAACAAATATCTGGATGATTTTTCATCTCACAAAAGATGTTTTTTCTTAAATTGCACATTCAAGTTTATCTTTTTTTTTCTTTTAATATTTATCTACCCTGCCCACAGAAATCAAATCCCAGAGTGCACTCCTTTGTCAGATTGCATTTGATCTATTGTTTTATTTATACAGACAGTAAGTGAACTCCATTGCTGGGTGGATTCTGAGTTGTCTCGTAGGAACTGTTCGGTGAACACAGCAGGAAAGGAGAAGGCCTCGGTGATGCCTCTTGTTTATCTCAAGGTGAGAATTGTTTTTGTTCTCACAATTCTCACAACATATCTCCCTTCTTGGCCTTTTGCTCAGAGGTGAACATATGAAGAGGAGGTGAATGATTCAGGCTGAGAAAACTCGGTCTACCTTTTGTTTTGTCCATGTTTGTGCAATTTTTGTCTGTAAGGAAAAGAAAGGTATTTTTGGGTCTCATTCCTCCAACAGTACATCTGCAAAGGTATGTAGTCTGTATTCCACTAACTCCTTTCCCAGAATTCTAGGTATAAGCTTTATTTTACAGTATGCTTCAGTATCTAAACATAAACTATATAATAATTTATAGCAAAAAGTTCAGGTTTATTTGAAGCTATATGCTGTTTATCTTCTGGGTTTAGATGGTGTGAGCCTCAAGGTGCTCATGTTCACATTCAGCAGGTTTGCAGTATTTTCTCCAAGGTGAGCTGTTTGTTTATAAACCTTTTCCATGGAAGGAATTTACAGTATATATGTCAGTGGAGGAAGAAATAGAATTAGCAATGACTAAATTCCATGTACAGTAGCTGCTTTTGCTTCAAGAACACTTGTAAGGGCAAAAGTACCTTCTGTGAAAAGGACCAGACCCATCAGACCTGGTCTACACCTGCAAATCTGCAGCACCTGTCTGAAAGAAAGAATGTTACAAAAACTGTTTTCCACTGTGCTATGCTTCCTAGAGAAACAAGGTATCAGTAAGCATGTTGTTATCATGTTGCTGTAGGGGTTAGTTCCTAATATTTCTAGCACATAAATCTTCCCCAAAACAGCATCTGTACACATTTTGTTGTTCTCTATTCTTTGCTAACGATGCAATGACACATGTGTATGTTCTGTCTTGGCATCTGAGGGATATTTGGTTTCATGTCACTGATTATCATTATTTCTTTGCCTTACTTTTGCTACACTTTTCTTGGTAAAATAACATCCAATTACATTGCTCTACTTTTTGAATCAAGAAGACCTCCAATCAAATTTTTGTTGGTAATTTGTTCATATTTCTAAATACACTGTCCTATAAAGTACTGCCCCCACAGGAGGGGAATTCAGCTCATGAACATTTCCCCTTTAAAGCCGACTTCATTCTCAAGTATTACCTTTAACAAATCACAAAGTCCTTTGAAAGTTGGATAGCATGGAAGTGTACAGTCTTTTCTAGCATCCATGTGTTGAATTTTAACATATAGCAAACATTTTTCTTTTTTGAGTTGCTTTAAGTTAATAACAGCATATACTTTTGTCGTTTCCTGGTAGGGTTTAGGAAATAACATCACCTTGCTAATTAGAAATAAAAAGTCAAAAATCAAAACTGATTGGTTAAGCTTAGAAAATGATCATGTTTAGGACTAAAATACCTTCTCAAAGTGACCGTTACCTTCATGACATCATTTCTTAAATTTACAAGCAGTTGCTGTCATGAACATAATAGTCACTTGTTTTCTTTTCTAATTGTAGGTTACTTTCACCTGCATGGACAAACCAATGGGAACCAGTGGACTCCGGTTTGGGAAAATGACATAGTTCTATGGTGATGATTGTTTAATCTCCTTGTAGAACAAAGAAGTGATGCATGTCCAAATGTTTTATAGTTTGACCCCAGTGTGAATATTCTCAAATGTGGATTTGGTCTGACCATTTGAAAACACACTTGAACACAAGTTAGCTGACAATAAACAGAAGTCCCAGGAGTTAAGATAAAGGATGGAATTACCAGTTTTAAAATTTTTGAACATTTTGACCCAAACTTTTTTATGTCTATGGCTTTAAATGTATATGATCAAATATTGAGATTCAGACAGCAGACCACAAATCTGGAGACAACCAAATTAAGGAAGTTGTGTCTTTTTCTGATAAGATAAGACCACATTTTGAGATAATAAGAAGCCACATTTGGAGCTTCTGCTCATGCAGGTTTAATTTACAGTACACATGCTAAAACACTATCTAACTTAAACTGATTAGTGTTTCTGAATGCTAGTGTTCGGATCGAACTGAGGTGGAGGTAAATATAATGGAAATCACTCTTCATGTAGGGAGAAAGTAAAGGTTGCCAGTAGCAGGGTCAAATTTACTGCACAAAAGATAGAAAATATATAATAGAATATTGCAACAGGTTGTAGCAGGTTAAGGTGATCCTCCTATATTTTGAGAATTTTTATCTTGAGATATTTCTTCTAAATTTGAACCATATGCAGTGTTAATATCAGTCCCCTTCAGGTTACCAGAGGGCCAGTAGATTTAATGATGCTTACTGAAGGAACAAAACAGCTTCCTAACAAATCCCCTTGGGATGGGTGCGTAATGCGTAACTGCTGGTTCTGATCAGTTGTTAATATTATGTTCCTACCTGACTACACTGAACTTTAAACACTGTCTAAACTTGGAGAGATTTTGACATTTTCCCATCAACATTTCCATTACAAAGTGTTTCTTGACTGATGTACTAGAACATTTTATTTTATTGTTACTGGCAATAAGGACAAAGTAGGAACAAATAAATTAGAGTGAGGAACCATTTGAATCAAGCCAAGGCCGTTATGTAATAAGGTACAAATGAAACAGTATCCACATATCGCCCAACTTTGTTTATATTTTTCATAAACTCCAAGCCTGCTGCTGAAATAAAAGTGGTGGAGTTTTGAATGAAAACTGACAAGTACCTATAAATCACACTAAATCATGAATTGATAACAAATGCATTCTAAATTATGAATAATGGTGAGGCAGTCATAAACTAACACAAGCACAATTCAGCAGGCCATTCATTTCATGGCAGCACAAAATAAACAGACACATTTCTTTCACAGCACTAATAAATTTCCCTGAAAAACTCAAAGAACAGTCCATCTGCTTCGAATAATTTTTAATTTCCTTTTCTGTCCCGTTCCTATTAGGTATTCCACAGAGATGGACTCAAAATTCTTTCATTTACCTCCTCCCATATGCACCCAATTACCTTTTTCCCTGTACTGGGTCTCTCTCGAGTACAGTGCAAAATACCCCCACCTGTACCTTAAGCAAACTTTATGCTTGTTTTATTATCTGTGAGAGGCTGTGAGTCATTCAGCCTGTGCTCTGGTGGATTTGGCCTGGGCTTTTGGTTGATGTCTTCTGGCTCCGGCCTGGAACACCTGCAAGTCCACATCACTCCCTTTCCAAGCTGATCTATTAGCTGCCTAAATGGCCAAGCAGATGTTCGCACACCAGCGAGGGAGTCTGCTCGTTTCCTCGGAGCCGCTTTAGCAATGATGCCAAGTGAATTTACACATGGAGTGGTGGATGACGACAAATTTGAGTTTAATTTATCTCTTAATCAAATCAAGGTAAACAATCCCCCTAAGTGTCATCAGTACTACATTTAAAATGACCTCACATTTTCCCATGGACCAGACTAGATTTGCACCTTGAAAAGAGACTAGTTTGGCAAAAACAGACATTAATGGTATCCAGAAACCAAAGTTTTAAAGAATAATTATTTTAGGGGTTGTTACCTGCAAGAAAATTTATACAAGTATTTGAAAGACAAATAAAAAAAATAAAATAAACATGGACATTTGTAAAGAATAAGTTGTTTACAAGATATTTGTTGTCTAAGAAGGATGCTCTTTCATATTTGCTCATTAGCTACAACAAAAAAAGGTACCTACTGACTCTGTAGCTGGTCCAAAGTTGCTGTATCTCGGGTGTGGTGCTGCCCAAGGAGGAATGGCCATCGGGTACGCAGGGCATTTGCCTGGTGGGCCAACATGTTTTTTGGGTTGACACAGTTTTTCAGTCTGACTGGTCCATAAAACTCAGCAGATTGTTGGCTGAACTTACAGCGGCCCAGCTCGCTCAAATTTTTAAACACCACGCTCTTTAGCTGTGGTTCCTGTGCCTGAGTAATTAATTTGTCCAAATAGAACTTTCCTTCCTGACCACCGGCTCATGAAACCCCTTGATCTGTGGCCCATTACTTCTGTTCTTAACTGACACCAGGCTGACCCAATCAGATACTTTGAAATGAAATGAATGAAATGAAATATACTTTATTTATCCCTATTAGAGAGAAATTACTGTATCTTTAAACTTAAAATAAAATTATTTTATCTTTAAACCCCTTTTGGTTCTGTATTAGAGAATGCGGCTTCCTGTCAGAACCTAGGAGAGGAAAAAGAGGAGCAGAAAAACTGTGTGATTGATAAAAAAAAGATGTCCAAATGTCCAAAGATGATTGACATGTTTGCCACAGCAGGACCTTCATCAGCTGACGTGGATGATGATGATGGTAGAAGCTGTGATGAGATGCACTGCTTTCACATTACTGAGGTTCCGTTCTGAGTAAAGAGACCCGTTAAACCCAGTAAGTCTGAGCCATATGATCCAGTTAGAGGTGAACATATTAGCAAAGTTATGAGGAAGTGATGATAACACATCAATTTAACAACTGTTTTATTGGCATGTTAGCTTGTACCGTTGAAATTTATTAAATGAGTTGATGAGTTTCTTTCTGACTACCAGCCCATGAAACATGTTGATCTGCAGCCCAGTGGTTCTGTTTCCAAATGACACCAGGCTGAACCAATCAGATACTTTAAACCCTTTTTTGGCTCTTTGCCAGTGGATGGAGATACCTGTCAGAACCGAAGAGAGAAAACAGAGAGGAAGTGCACAGAAACTGTTAGATTTAAAAAAGAAAAAAAAAGAAAAAAGAGGCTGCTAAATGTCCAAAGATGATTGACAGTTCGACCGCAGCAGCATCGTCATCAATTTCTGTGGCTGAAGATGATGATGATGATGATGGTAAAAGCTGTGGTAACCTGCACTACTTTCACATCACAGAGTATGTGTAATCTGAGTGAATCTGAGTAATGACACCCATTAAATAAGTCTGATGCATTCAAGCCAGTCAGAAGTGAACATGTTAGATATTTACAAAATCACGATGAAGTGTCAGTTTCCCCCCAGTTTCTGAGTGCTTTTTGATGGTGAAGGAGACTGTACTCATTGACACCTAAACTTTCTTCCTAATTTCTTTGTAGGAAAGACCTGCACTTTTAAGTGTTATGATCATCTGACTGTGTTCCATTAACTGCATTTTGGTCATTTTTATAGCAACACACTACTTTCTGTACTACTATTCAATAAATACTCTTAAGGGTATGGTACCATGGTGTGCTCCAACACTGCTTGTAAAGGCATACAACCTCCAAATAAAATCTTGTCATGTTCAAAAATACTCCATAAATTAAATTTTAATTAGGGTAAATAGTCTAGAAAGTTATCATGCAGTTTGTTCTCATTGCCTGGTTTTGCTGAAACTGGATATTTGAGGCATTCTTGCCAAAGGACGCCTTTTGCATCTCTAAGAGATGCCATGAGGCCCTGACAAAATGATCGTATGTTGTAAGATGGGAACATGTTTTTTCTTTCTGCTCAGTAACAATAATGGGATAAACCAGACCATTTCCTGGAGCTGACACAGCACTGTGGAGATGGGTCTTACTGTGCAACACTATTTGGTGCTTGGTTGATTAATCCCCCAGTGTCTTTTTGTGCATTACAAGTCAACTTCATGAAAACATGCAAACTGCCTGATTCAACTAAACATACTTCTGTATCATAATACTCAATCTGGATGGCCACTGTAATCACTGAAGCACTGTGTGAATAGTTGCTCAGACCATTTCAGCGGCATGGTGATCGCGTGTTCACACGATGCCAGTCCTTTCCTTCACACTTTGCCCTCATTCTCAACTGACCCTCCGGCCATCTGAGCTCAAAATAGGCCTGAGTATCTCTTTTAACACTTGTGTTGTGACAGGCTGGACAACAGGATGTGGCAGCTAATGAATGCCTTTGACACAAAATGTCTTTATTAAACTGTTGGACAATGAGGCCAGTTACAGTACGACATAGAGGACGGCACAGAGGACACAGTGCCCTTTTTAGAAATAATCATGCTCCTGCTCGGATTGATGGTCATTGGACTTGATTGATAAGTTGATTTGGCAATTGCTGAGCCTGTGGATTTGGACTGTTTCCTGGAGTAAAACATATGGTTTGATTTACTGAGCAGTTCAACCAGACAAGTCTGACTAGTAGATGTGAGGATTGAATTACATTTTTGGTAAGGGAGCAATAATTTATGTTTCCCCATGCCAGCTATTAATACTAAGCTGGCCTCAGCACAGTGCCACTAATGTAGGTCTTAAAGGCCAAGTAGGATGTGTTGTCACCAGCGCTTTTATAAATCCTGCCCATAGGAATGCAGTTCTAAACAGAAGACTGGACATAGAGATATGAGCAAAATGAATAGGCCGTGAGTGTGTTTTGCACACGTGTATCCTGTCAATAAAATCTACACAATCTAGTTTTTTTTCTGATTCCTTGTGGCACCCTTTACTTTCATTGCACATGATCCACATTGACTTCTTAGAGAAAATGCAACCAGGAGATAAAATCAAGACCATGGTGAGGAAGAAAGAACACGCTCCATGCCAAGAAGCATATACTAATGTTTTCAAGCACTAATCTTTTAAACATCTTTTTGAATCCCTTTACACAGAATAACACTAAATACTGAAAATGAGAGTCAGCATCCCTAAGTGTTCACTTAAAATGAGTATAAAATCTTACAAGAGTAGGTATTATATGCATGTAAGGTGAGGACTGATAGCTGCCACCTTAACACTTAAAGACTGCAATAAAGAGGTTCTTTGCTCTTAAGAGAATTTACTGGCACAGCAAGGGATGAAGGGATACAAAAGGGTAGATGTCTGATCCCGGACCTGACAGTTTCATGGTCATGTGAAACTCAAGAAAGGCCAAGCTGGTTTGTTTTCAAGCTGTTTATAAACTGAACCAACATGTTCCCAGCACACTGGAGCTGCTAATTTATAGCTGAGGACAGATAACACAGAGAAACTTAATGTGTGGCACCTGTGCACTTCAACATGTCTGAGGTGTATAAATGTTTTCGGTAGCACACGTGCCACAATGTGTTCACTTGGTTGGATTTAAAGAATGGATTGGCTATTTGGGAAATATTAATTCATGAAAATTAGATACAAAAGTCTGATCTAATGCATGTCATTTGTAGAACTGAATCCCATTTGAAAAATTAGAATTTAAAATACACATTTTATCTATGTTTCAGAATTGTTTTTTTTTATTTTTTTCATTTTACAGGCAACATTTTTATGTACACATTTAATCTTTTGATTTTTGGGTTCAACTGTTTAAAAGCAATTTCCCAGTTGAATTTATTGTTCCAATTTATAAGTTCCAGGACTCTTTATGAAATGCAGTGGTAAGGCTCGAAAGCCATTGGCATAACTTGGCATAAAAGCATTATCAAATGTACTTTATAGGATTTGTCTATTGTTTGCTTGCTTCTGTTGTGATTCACATTTCACATGATTCAAAGACAACAACTACACAGTGATTTTACTTATATTAACACACAGAAAAAAAAAAAACAGTTATAATGCATGCAGTTTTAGAAATGCCACCACTGCATGAAAGCATTATTCTATGTGTAACATGAATAATACTTCAATCTCTTCAAGGGTTTGCTGGTTCAGACATTTACATCTGAACACGAGGGTTTTGTTCACAGCAGACAGGAGAAAACTTTCAAAGGGCAAGGGTATACTCTTTGATTCAGGCTTAAGTGACCAACATTGTCTTTTTTCACTTGGCCAGCTGTCCAGTCAGGGTAAACTGGGCTTTTTGGGTTTAAGACATAGAAGCAAAAACATTGATTTCCAGACAGGGAATGAAAAGGAGTGCTGCAGCAATTTGGTCTTTGAAAAAATATGGCCAAAATAACATCACAAGCTTGTGAGTGATTATAATAGAGACCTCAGGACGAAACAAATTCTGATATGTATCCAGTTCCACAAGCTTGTACATTAATCCAGATAATTTTTCATAGTTAAGACACCAGAGACAAAATTAAAACATTATGTCTTCCTTTTCAAATTTTATGGGTCTGTTTATTAGAATTTAATTACTGCTCTTGGGCAAGTTCAACACACTGGACTGTAATCTAAAGTATCAGTCAAAATAGCACTTGGTAAGCACCAGTTGACGCGGGACTTGAGAGATACCAGGGGTATGGTCATCCTCCGGGGATCCAGTTTCAGTTGTGCATGATTGAGGCTGCCAACCTGACAGGCCCACCTGCCCAATGGCCACAGCCAGCTGGCCAATACAATGATTAACGGCAAGCGTAAACTCACTCAGCAGGCTCTCAGACACATTTGTGCATTCACTCACACGTAGGAGTGTTACATGACGCTAAAAGCTATTCCAGAGTGGGGGCCCAGACCAGGGCGGGAATGATATCTATAAACATTTAGTGGCACTGCACTGCACAGTTATCACTTTTCAAAAAGAGCGACTTTCACTTGTCAATAGAAGCATGATTCCTGAGATCAATGGAGCAGACTTATGCACTGTGGTGTGTGGGAGATTATCCCCAAACCTGTATCCCATATCTGCTTTGAGCTTTCACCCCCTGCTTCCTCCATAAAAAGAAAATGACATCATAAAGAGTAAACTGGGCTTGATATCAGACTCGCTGGCTGTAATCCCTCAGAGCTTTTTGATACCTTTGATTTTTATTTTTCAAGGGCGGCATACTATTAATCTTTGTGTAGAGTGTAAAATCTAGCTCTGGGAAAGCTCCTCAGAAACCTGCAAGCTCCACTTTTTTTCTTGTCTTTGGCTGGTGTATTTACAATGTTACAAAATGCACACTCCTCATTGCTCATTCCCCTTGGACTATCTAGTAAGTAATCTAATAATTTCAAGGCTAGCGATGCATATCTTTACACTTGATAAACCCAAGCTGAATTATTACCATATTATATTTAAAAGGATCTGTAACACCTTTTAAATTCCACCACCAATACTCCTCTGCATCAGTTTAGAAAACATTAAGGTAGTTAAATACCTTTGTACATAAGCCTCTGAAAAGACAAACAAAAATTTTGCTTGATTCTGGGATGCACATCTATTTTTTGGTTCTTTTCGTGTTACGTTAGATTTGAGATTTAAGGTTTTCTGTGTTTGCTTGGTTTAGTTCATGTTGGGTCTTTTTTGCTTAATTTCCTCAGGCCTTGTACAAAAGTACAAAGGCATTTTGATAAATGTAATTCTTTTCCATGTACATATCTTCCACATGCAAATACATTTCTTGGGCACTGATACTGAAGATTTTGGAAAAATACCTGCTAAGAAAAATAATTATCTCAGATTTTCTATTTTAGTCATTCAGCAGATGTTTTTATCCAAAGTGACTTGCATCTGAGTACACCAGTAATGCCAACACTGGAGAAAAGGGGGGTTAAGTGTCTTGCCCGTGGACACAACAAGTTGACTGGGGGAGCAGGATTCAAACTGCCAACCTTCCAATCATTGGACAAGCTGCTCTACCATCTGAGCCACTGCTGCCCCCTTTTTGACTTTGATGTTTATAGTGTGTGTGGATGGGTTTTGGTTTGGCTTGTGCACTGTTGTCTTCTTGTGTAATCCGCTTTGTTGGCAACAGTCAACTTATCCCAGTTAGCACTGATGCTAACCTTATTAACATGATCTTCTTGTGTTTGCGCATAAATGTACAGAAATATCAGAGTGGATTAGGAAGTACACTGCTACATAAAACAACAATGATGACCAAGAACCCTATGCCAACCCTTGCTGGTTTTGGACCAGACCTTGTTCGATCTCAAATTGGTGGGACAATGTTGAGAAGAAGGTAGTTAAAGCTGCAGAGTGGAGATATTTTTGCATGTTTAGACCACTGATTTTTCATTTGACTGAGCTGCTTTGTCCCCACTTTGAAAGACAGAAAACAACTGATAGATCACCTGTCAATCTTGTCAAATCTGGTCTCATGTGGACCGTATATAACCCTAAAAAAAGGGTAAATGCTGATGTGTTTGTATTGGAGGTGGTCTTTAAAACCTAACATTGTGTAGGTCCCCTTTTCCCATTCTGACATTGATATTTCAGATAATCTGGTAACTTTTACATCTTTAGTCAAATGAAATTTTGTCATTAAAATTTTTTAACACCTGTCAAACATTTGCCAAAAAGTGAATATTTTCAGTGCTTCAGTGGGTTTTGATTTCTCTATTGACTAAAGGATGGCACCAATCATTTAAAAAAAAAAAAAAAAAAAAAAAAAAAAATCAAATTTTAATTTCATATTTCACTTCAATCATCATTACCACATTTTTATGCACTTTCATTATAAATGCACTATAATAGATAGTTTTGCAGTCTTCAGTCCTGCTGATACACACTGAATGAAGGAAATAAATCTTAAGGCTTGTATGTGTAGCAGTGACTGTTATCCCATTATTCCCCTATCTAATGATCCACTAGAACCACTATGGGTGATGTAAAGCCATACATCAAAGCAGCAATAAAAATGAAGCACTTCAAGTCTTTTCATTTCAAAGTGCAATCCTGCATTTGGAAAAAAGAGAAGTAGGAGGCCACCAATAACCCCATAAACCTCCACCCCCTTCTTTTAAGGCAGCTATTTGTTAGTTATGTAGATATCGATATAGAAACTCAGTGTGCAGAAGATAGTTTCTATTCACAAAAGGGCTCTTGGAAAAAACAGGCTGTTTTTTATCCCTCCTGTGAAACACCCCAGGCCACGCCATTGCTCCTACTCCAATTAATTTCTACACCCCATTCATATTACTCTTCTATGTAAGTGCAACGTTTTCTAATTGTATTCATCACCAAAAGCCTCACTTAAGTTTCCACAGTATATTTATTATCACACTAACTGGGTCTAAATTATTAAACCTTAATGATGTGGGCTCTGAAAATATGTTGTCCTTTATTTTCCCCACAGAGAATCAATGATATACATTAGCAGTATAAATTAAGTAATACTTTACCTAGGCATGTTGCCGCCTTCAGTATTCCCTCTCAGTAAAATGTATTCTCACAGTCCGATGGCTCGCGGGTGCCTCTGGGGATTGGATGGTATAGTTCATTCTAATGAAAGAGCTAGGTGCTGCTAATGGTTTAAATGATACATTTGTGCAAGAACAGCAGGGAAAATATATACGAGAGATCCGATGAAAACAAGATAATTCACAATCCCATGGGGATATGATGTCATCGAACTGAGAGCATATGCTGAGGCTCTTGGGAGGCCTTGAATGGAAGGAGCGTCTGCATATACTGGTGTGATATATGTGGGTCAGTAATAGAAATGGGAAATATACGGTAAAGTCCATCACACTTAAAGGTTAATTACAATAGCAACAGTAGTCCCACCTCTTTATGACAAAATTGGTTGTTATTAATCAACTTTTGAGTGCCTCAGACATTGAGAAGCATAATGGTCTGTCACAATGTAATCTCAGTCTTTTTAGGATACTCAAATAGAAGAGAAAGTGCTAATTACCAAAGAAAATCAAACATTCAAATATGTTACTGTAAAATACATTTAGTCGTCTTTTGCATGACAACGCAGTTAAAACGTGATTGCACCAGTTAAGTAATTGGAAATAACTGATGTCTTCAATTTGAATCCTTCTTTATTATCTTTTCAAGCAATCTAAATGGATTTCCTTGAAACCTCTCCTTTTCAGGGTGGGAAGTAGCCTCTAGATAAACGGAGATTAGCGAGCATTGTCCCATTGCAAGAGCATCATCCATAACACCCTTCCTCAGTGACTTCAATTACATTAACAAGCTAAATGCTAGTGTGAGGGGGTAAAAACAGAGGGCTGCTACAAAGGTAAAGCCTGTGACTGATGACACAGAGACCAAGGAAATACAGAAGAAGAGCAGATCTGATAGAGGCAGCCTTGATATTTGCCAGGCAGAGAAAAGGACTAAGCTCCTCCTGCCTTCTGTCTCTCGATACCAGGATAAATCCCCACTGATTGCTAATTGTGTGATTCTTCTTGTCTACATCAACTTCAGCCCGACAGCTTATTTCAGCTTGTTATCGGGAAAACATTTATCCACTTGAAATTATTACTGTGCTGGGGCCTCTGGTGAAACACAAACAGTAGTGAATCTTTTAGAGTTATGGTAAGGCCTCTCCTCATTAGATGGCCAATCGACTGGCAGAGCAGAGGGCCCAATCCCAGCCCTTTATTGAGTGTTAAGGAGACACAGACTGACATTTACATCTCTTGTTTCTTCATGACTGGCTAGAGAGAAAATGGCTGCCATAGATCCTGGCTATGAGGAGCAGCATATAAGGTCAGAGAGTGAGACGCATTTTCATCTCCGAGCAATGCTTCATGGATGAGATGGTGCATTTGCTTCTCTGAAGAAAATAGGATGAAGGCAGAGAATAGAATACAGTGAGTGCTTGGAAAGTAATATGTCATTTTGATGAGTTCACAACTTGGTTTCATAGAGCAAACTTGGCTCTCTCAGTATGACGGAACTCTTAAAAAAATTATTTAAAGGATGTAAACAAGAAAAGCCACCCAATCTCATCTTGTGTGAATTGACTTATTGAGTGGAAACAGAAGAAAACACAGTTGTGGATAAAGCACCCTTACATCATCAGCAAACTGCTATGGTCCGCCACTTCTGAGGTGCTCTTTTCATTCAGTGGCAATTACAACCCACACCTGGCAACGCAGAAGACATCCCAGTGCCTAACAATGTCGCAGAGGAACTCTCTTCCAAACTACCTTCCCAAATTGGCTCTGTAACTTCGACCCAATTAGGACTGAAATATGGTAACTGCATCAGCCATTAAAGAGCTGTAGAGACTGTATAGGGAGAACTCTTGAAGGTTAGGGGGGGGGTATGCTTCAGCAGTGATATGTTGTGCGTACTTTTGCTTACACAGCAGAAAACAGCGGCATGACAAGGGGACAGCAGAAAGAAGAAAGAGGCAAAGGAGGGTTGAGAAATAAACACTTATAGATGTCCTGTGGACATATAGAGCAGCGAGGAACAAAGGAAAGACAGTCTTTCGGTTAAAGAGGAAATTTATTCATACAAATCTTCTTTCCGTATCTTCATTTGCTAGCACTTTCTGCCTAATCTAATGAGCTATAATCTTAACAATTGGTTGGCGAATTTGCATTATTATGTGAGCTATTTCAACAATTTAGCATTAAGAATAAACCTGTTAGAGCTTTCACGTGTAAAATTAAAAAAGTCAAAGCACTAAATATAACTTTGTCATGCAAAAAGAGAGAATTATGCTCTATATTTTCAAATCAATACTTCAAGACAATTTAGTCAACCTGCCTAGCATAACAAACCACCTTTCCATCTCTTTTTTTCTCCTGAATGGCTGGCCGAGGCTTACATGCACACCAGACGCCAGGGTAACTAATGTTCTCTGCACTAGCAAAGGGTCCTGATTTGATATAAGCATTCAAACCTGTCTTGCTTGAGATATGGCGTCTGTCATTCGCCGCTACGATTGATTGCCCCTTGCCCTTAAATGCAGTGCTTGCAATGCACGCCAAGGACACTCGCCTGCCTGGTCAAGTAATGACAATCGTCTTTAAGGAATAATGGCCCGAACGCAGCTTTTGAAAAGTTACTAGGCTGCATCCAATAATGAATTCCTGGTCGATGACACCTTGATAGATTCCTATTCTTTAGATGGGATACTGTAGCTGCAAGTAATTGGCAAGAAATGAATTCAGCAGGTTGGGAAGGAAATGCAGAGATGATATGCAGTAGGGAGGAAGCAAGAGGGGGACTAAATTCTGTGTGATCAGCAAGGTTTCAAACAATCATTGGCGAACTGAAGTCTCGCCATATCTATAAGTCATCATGTTTTATAGGCCATTAGGATCTCCAGAGAAGGGCCGTGTGGAGACCACAGCTTTTTGTCGAAATTAAAATGTCAGAGAGGAAGAAATAGAACAAAACAGAGAATCTGCAATTAATTACCTAGCCATAAATATTCAATAATCGGGAAGCAACGCTGTTTTCCGCACAGTACTGATCACAACAAACTGATATAGAATACGTTCATCTCCTCAAATTACAATTTTAATCTAAAAGGCCATATGAACACAGGAAATGACTATATAAAGTCTGTACCTTGTCTTGGGTTAGTGTGGATAAACCTGCGCAAAAAATCTAAATGTTTACTAAACAGAAAATACAGGAAATATTTATTTTTTGTTGTGTTAATAAAGATTTAAGGTTAGAAATTAAACTTAAAGTGTTTATATCACAATTAAGTATGGCTTATTTTCATAAAAAAAATAGTAGTTGACGTACACCAAGTAATGTTGCAATTATTATCAAACATTGGTGTTGTTTTTTGGACCAGTTCATGCTAGGCACTTTGAGAGCATGATTCCCCAAATTGTACTTTTACCCCAACCCTAAACATTTGGCATGCTATTATAACAGTGTACAATGACATGGTTAAAGCTTTAAATGTTTATAAATGTTTCTCAAAAACTGCCCAAAGTAGAGTTTCACTCATGTTTTGGCATGATCATGTTTTTAACCTCTGGGTTTAAGTGTGAACATACAGTATTCTTCATACAGTACAATACTATACTATACTGTACTATACTATACTATACTATACTATACTATACTATACTATACTATACTATACTATACTATACTATACTATACTATA